>CM053276.1:36901538-37499038 GCA_028583415.1 Protea cynaroides | reverse complement strand
TTTCTGAAAATGAAGCCTAAGGAATATAATGGCAAGCCAGCAGATCCTTTGTGGCCAGCTCACTGGATCGACGAGATGGAAATGAATTTCATGATGATGACTGTTAATGAAAAGAAAAAAGTGTTGTGTGCTACATTTATGCTGAAGGGCGATGCATACCACTGGTGGAAGTCTACTCAGACTTATCTATTAACAAAGCACGCCCAATTAACCTGGGCTATCTATAAAGAGGCATTCTTCGAGAAATATTTTCCCAAAAGTTTCAGAGACGCTATGGAAAGAGAGTTCCAAAGTTTGTATCAGGGACAGATGAGGGTGGATGCATATCAACAGCGTTATGAAGAGCTGTTTTTCTTTGCTCCCTCTAGCATGCAAGAGAAAAATACTAAAACCCGAAGGTTCATCATGGGACTTAGGGAAAGCATTCGGGAGCATGTTTTGGGACTAGAAAAGAAAGTTTATAATGAAGCAGTATAAATTGCTCGAGTACTATAATCGAGCCAGAGGGAGAGCTACTTTGCTCATAATAGAGGTATCAAAAGGCCAAATAGAAATTCATATAACGGAGGGAACACATAGACATTTAAACCCTTTCGTACTCAAGGCTTTAATGCTGCAGCCAAGACTACTCCAACAGTCCAACCTTAATAGAAGCAAAATAGTGAAGGAGTAAAATGCTATAACTATAATCAAATGGGACATTATTCAAGGGAGTGTCCTAAGCCCAAGAAGCAGCTACAACAAGGAAAGGTTTATGCAGTTACATCTAAGGATGCTGCCGCATCGCCTGATGTGGTCATAGGTATGACCTGAACCTTTCATTTTGTATTACCTTGTGTGAGCATGTAAACTAAATTAAAACAAATCACAGGTATCGTACCTATTAATGGCATACCTGCCAGAGTACTCTTTGATTCTAGAGCTACTCATTCTTTTATATCTGTGTCATTTGGAAAGAAGCTAAATCTACCCCTCAGATTTTTAGACTACAAATTGCTTGTACGATCGCCTATGGGATTAAAAGTGGAACTAGAAAAAGGTTATGGACCATGTCCAGTTCTTATCGATGAGAAGATGTTGGATGCAACCTTAATTCAACTTGAGATGGCAGACTTTAACGTTATCTTGGGAATGGATTGGTTAGCTCGGCATTCTGCAAACCTATTATGTGCAGAAAAGAAACTGACATTTAAAGACAAGGAAGGAGCAGAGTTTAGTTTTGTGGGAACCAGACTTTTTCGTAAACGAAAACTCATCCTCTCTGCATTAAAGGCTAAAAAATGCCTCGAGAAAGGAGGAGTTGGGTATCTAGTATCCGTGGTTGATCTCACCAAGGAAGTACCACGAATGGAAGATATTGATGTTGTGCGTGACTTTTCGGATGTATTTCCTGAGGAACTACCAGGACTACCACCCGACCGAGCGACAGAGTTCGTTATAGATCTTATACCCGGAGCCACACCAGTATCTAAAGCACCCTATCGAATGGCTCCTACTAAACTGAAGGAACTGAAGGTACAGTTACAGAAATTATTGGACAAGGGTTATATCAAGCCCAGCATATCACCATGGGGAGCGCCAGTATTACTTGTGAAAAAGGACGGTAGCGTTCGACTGTGTATAGACTATCGAGAATTGAATAAGCTTACAATCAAGAATCGATACTCGTTGCCTCTGATCGATGACTTGTTCAATCAACTGCAAGGTGCCAAGGTGTTCTCCAAGATTGATCTTCAGTCAGGATACCATCAGTTGAAGATTAAGGAAGGTGATATTCCGACGACAGCATTTAAAACAAGATATGGACATTATGAATTTTTAGTCATGTCTTTTGGATTGACTAATGCACCCGTAACTTTTATGGAACTCATGAATTGGGTATCCCATGATATTTGGATACGTCAGTCATTGTGTTTATTGACGATATATTGGTCTACTCCAAGGATAAGGAAACTCATGTCACGAATCTAAGATCCGCTCTACAGCGACTAAGAAAAGAGAAGCTTTACGCCAAATTTACAAAGTGTGTGTTTTGGCTAAATGAGGTCGCTTTCTTAGGCCATGTTGTATCCGCTGAGGGAATTAAAGTGGATCCTAGCAAGATTGAAGCCATTGTGAAGTGAAAAGCACCTAAGAGTGTTGCAGAAATCAGAAGTTTCCTAGGTCTAGCTGGGTATTACCGACGATTCGTGGAAGATTACTCTAGAATCGTCATACCTCTCACCAGTTTGACTAAGAAAGGAGAGAAGTTTGTTTGGATGGACAAATGTGAGAAGGGTATTCAAACATTGAAGACTAGATTGACATCGGCTCCCATCTTGACTATTCCTATTCCAAGACAACCATTTACCTTGTACACTGATGCGTCTGGGTTGGGTTTAGGATGTGTGCTTATGCAAGGAGAACAAGTAGTTGCGTATACCTCAAGACAACTGAAGACACATGAGAAGAACTATCCCACTAATGACTTGGAGTTAGCGGTAGTAGTACATGCTGTCAAGATATGGAGACATTATTTGTTTGGAGAAAAATTTCAGATTAAATCAGATCATCAGAGTCACACTTATCTTTTTAGTCAAAAGGAGTTAAACATTAGACAAAGAAGATGGTTAGAATTATTGAAGGATTATGATTGCGATATCCAGTATCATCCAGGGAAGGCTAATGTAGTTGTTGATGCACTAAGCAGAAAAGAAATGATAAAATCCCAAGGAGAGGTCAACACAACTGCGGCAATGTGTGTCATAGGAAAAGTATTTAATCATGGTAATGAGCAGTTCGTGATAGATGCACCGGGTTGATCAACCAACCAAGGATTTATTCATCGGTTTTTAAATATGTTTGCCACATTGAAGATTATACCTAATATACTAGACGAAGTGAAGGCCGTTATTAAATCAGACCCTTATTTGAGAACGGTGCAAGAAGACATCGAAAAAGGTAGGACTATTCCTGAGTTCACCTTGGACGTTGAAAAGGTACTAAAATATAAAGGAAGAATATGTGTTCTTGAAAATGAAGACTTGGATATTAGACACAGACTAATGAAGGAAGCTCATACCACCGCTTATTCGGTACATCCTGGAAGTACGAAGATGTATCATGATTTGAAAAAATTATATTGGTGGAGAGGAATGAAAGCGAATGTAGCTAAATTTGTGTCTCAATGCTTAAATTGTCAGAGGGTAAAGGCTGAAAGGCAAAGACCTGTAGGATTGTTGCAACCACTGCTAGAACCAGCTTGGAAATGGGACTGCATCACTATGGACTTCGTCACTGGGTTGCCATTGACTCCCCGAGTAGTTGACGCGGTCTAGGTGATTATGGATCGTCTGACTAAGACAGCTCGCTTCATAGCTATACGACCTCAGTATACCCTAAAGAGGTTAGCCAAGCTATATGTGGATAATATTGTCAGATTGCATGGTGTACCTGAAAGCATTGTGTCCGACAGAGACCCACGCTTTACCTCCAAGTTTTGGGGAGGATTACAGAAAGCCATGGGTACAAAGTTGAAGTTTAGTACTGCATTCCATCCTCAGATAGACGGACAGTCGGAGCGTACCATTCAGATTTTAGATGACATGCTTCGAGCTTGTGTTATTGATTTCAAAGGATCATGGGATGAGAAACTACCATTGATCAAGTTTTCCAATAACAACAGCTATCAGGCTACTATACAGATGTCACCCTATGAAGCACTATATGGTAGGAAGTGTCGAACTCCTTTGTTTTGGAATGAAGTTGGTGAACGGAGAATCGTTGGACCAGAATTTGTTAAAGAGACTTGTCGAGTAGTCAACATTATCAAGGAAAGAGTTAGAACAGCTCAGAATCGTCAGAAACAAGATGCAGATACTAAACAAGATGCAGATACTCGACGTCGAGACCTTGAATTCGTTGTAGGAGATAAGGTATTCTTGAAAGTATTACCTATGCGAGGCTTAAAATGATTCGGACAGAAAGGGAAACTAAGTCCGAGATATGTCGGGCCATATGAGATTCTAGCTAAATGTGGGAAAGTGGTGTATCAGTTAGCACTACCCCCATCTATGTCTAGTATGCATGATGTATTTCATATCTCATTACTAAAGAAGTACGTCAGAGATCCAACATACGTTATAACAGCGAATCCACCAAGTCTAACTGACGAAGAGAATGGCATGCGAAAACAATATCCTCACTTTTTCGACCCAGAAGGTATGTGCAAATTTCGAGGACAAAATTTATAATAAGAGGGGGGAGTTGTAAGACCTGTATCAAACTAACCGGTCTTACCACCATGTATCAGGTCTTCCTATCATGGTCGGACCAAGCGGACCAAATGCGTGAAGAAACCATAAGACCAGGTATGAAATTGAACCCAAAATAGTCAATTATGAGGGTGTGGTCGCATACCTAAACAGGTGTGGTCAACCACACCTCAAAATAAAGCAACCATAAGAAATTAGGTCGTGTGGTCGCATGTTTCAGAGGGTGTGGTCGACCGGTTCTGTGACCCCACCTGCGACCACACGGAACCTGTCACACCCCAATTTTGGTCTAACCAGAATGGTGTGATGAACCGCTAACAAACCAACGGTTCAACCAGGATCTCTAATAGGCTATCCCCCGCGTTATCCAAACTTTCACACATCCATAATCATAATCAGAGTAATACACACTAGCGGAAAATTTATAATAAAATGAACTGAGCAACTAAGATGATATCATTAATTTAATAGCAAATTATTTTGTTTTCAACTGAGACATAAATATTTAAATACAAAATACATGTCTTTATAAATCCAATGAAAGAAACCTATAAAAATATCTAATCAAATACACACGAGTTACACTCGCAAGAGGAGTCGTGTGTATCATCTTCAGCTCCAGCGTCCATTGCTGCTATATTCCCGTACGTAGACGCGTTCATATAATCTTCAACTGTGTAACCTGCATCATCAACTAAAAATATTCGACGTCGAGGGGTGAGCACACAACGCGGCTCAGTGAGTAGCCAAAACAATGCAACAATACATATGCATGCAAAAAGTCAATTTATATCTTTGGTCCGGTTTAAAGTTTGCAGTATGCTATAGAAAGGTTGAGGTAGCCAAAAGTCACATTTATTGACTCCGCCTCTATACATGAGTGTGTGACGTTACCCGAAGATCACGTTTATCGTCAACTCACATGCACCCAATCATGAACATTATATAACAAAGGTTACGTTTATTGCTATATAGTGCCATACCAACACGTAAGCCCCTATTGGCGAGGGCTGCAAACTGCGCTCGCAACTAACCAATCCTAATGCCAAACAGTGTATCCAAGGCCTCACCCCAGCATCCCTCAGAATGTCCATAGAGATAGAGCTAAGGCCCCCCGGTAGAGTCAGAGACTACAAGGACCGAGACCACCTCCCCTGATACTCTACGACATAATAGTTCTGCTAAAGTAATGGCAATACGACGATGCCAATGCACAAGACTTGAGTTGGAGATAAAGCTAAAGTACTGAGACCCGCCAAAGGTTAACGTTTATTGACGTTCTCATCACACCCCCCTTGATACTCGCTCGCATCAAGCACATTAACCACATACATACAAGCACATGCCTATTCCTATCATCATCATCATCATCATGTTATAAACAACAAAGTAAATATGCATGAATAAGTAATAGAAATATGGGATGGCATGCTGTATGCACATTACAAACATATCCGCATAGAATCAAGCATAGCATAGGACTCAAAAATAGAAAACAGTTTATTATTAACCAATTTAGTTTGGAGTTAAGGTTCCTCACCTTAGCTTGCTAAAAGATACTTTTCCAAGCTTTAAAATCACCTTTATACTGTTATTATATTGCTAGAAGACCTAACAAATTCGATAGAATTTAATTAGAATTAATTCGGAATTTAAAAACCATTCTGTCAACTGAGGGTCGATGCTAGGGTCGATGGGTCTATCGACCCTTCCCTCTTTCTGGCCTTCCCGAATGCTGAGGGTCAATGGTCATAAACACCTAGGGTCGGATGGCCTATCGACCCTGGGTGCGACCCTCGGTGCACTCTGGTCCAATTTCCACTTTTTAATCCATTCTTCATGTTTGGGGTCCTATGGTTTGTTCCCACATTCCATTAAACATTCATTCCATGGTCTGAAACCATGAATCATCCTCCTAGATGGCTTTCATGCATTCTCCTAGGGTTTTCCATGAAAACCTAACCATGGATGGATGGTTTGGGTTTCTCCGAGATCGCTCTCTCTCCAATAACTATCCTAAGGTCTGTAGAAACTCATGGAATTAGTATCCATACCTGAGAAGATTAATCTTTCTCTGTAATTCTTCTTCTTTTTGCTAGGTTCTCTTCCTTGCCTCTCTTCTTCCTCTTTTCCTTCTCCTCTCTTTCTCTCAATTCAATTAGGGTTGTGAAAGGAGTGAAAATGGCTTAGGGACGTCCTTTAAATAGAGTAGGAACATCCTAATTAAGTCCCTCTGAGATTAGGAAAGAATCCCAATCGAAAAATATAGAAATTTCCTAATTTCTATATTCGACAGAATCCGAGGGTCGATGGGAGGGTCGATGATCTTGTCGACCCTAGGGTCTTAAGCTGTCCGACCCTCCCTCCAAAACCGAGGGTCTGACTTTCTGTTTTGGGAGGTCCGACCCTGCTTAGCTGGGTGTGCGACCCTCCCCTAATTTTAAATGTTTTTGGGTCGATTTTATACCTGGGATCTCGATCTCCTTCACACCCTTGGTCCATTTGACTCGACCATGATGGGTAAACCTGGTTCAAGGTGGTAAGACCGGGTTAGATTGACACAGGTCTTACAAAACCCAGACAGAAACCGAGTTTAGGAAACCTTCCTAATCCGAAGGGGGTTCTTTCCTAAACTAAGTCGGGCTTGTTATGGAGGATTTTTTCTCTATAAATAGGACGTCCCTTAGCCTCTTTCATCCTTTTAGAACTCAAACTAAAAGTGAGAGAAAGAGAAGAGGAGGAAGAGAAGGAGAATTAAAGAGGAAGACTAAGAAGGGGAAATTCAGAGAAAACTCTGAATCTTCAACAAGCTTAAGGTATGAAAACATTCCCCCTATCAAACTGAAAGCCTAGAATAGTCCGTGAAAGAGATAGGATTTAAGTGAGACCCCAATCATCAATCCATGGACAAATTCCAAGAGAATCCATGGAAGGAATTATGTAGACAAAGTATTATGAAAAAAATAGTAGTTCTGAGCCATAGAACAATCATAGGAAGGACCACGATGATAAGCCAAGGAATCCAAACATGAAGGAATGGAGTTGAGAGTGAAAAAATCGACCATCACATGTGTGGTCGCATGATATGCGACCACACGAGATACACATATTCGACCACACACCCTCGAGAAGTTCCAGGGAGGGTGTGGTCACATGTGTGGTCGCAGGATATGCGACTACACCTTGCGACCACACACCCTGTGGTCGCAGAAACTGAGACCACAGGTGCTGCCACACCTGCGACCCCTCAGTTTCTGTTAGTCTAAATTCATGGGAATTAATTTTAATTTAAAATCTATAAATTTATTAGGTTTTCAAGTGGTTTAAAAGATATTTTCAAAGCTTAAACGAGGATCTACTATCGACCAAAGGTGAGGGAACAATACCTAAATTAATTGGCTAATAATAAACTATTTTTATTTATTGAGTCCAATGCCATGAATGATTATATGCTTGTATGCTTATATGTTCATTTCACATGTCATCTAATA
Source organism: Protea cynaroides (assembly GCA_028583415.1). Lineage (NCBI taxonomy): Eukaryota > Viridiplantae > Streptophyta > Magnoliopsida > Proteales > Proteaceae > Protea > Protea cynaroides. The sequence continues at coordinate 37,491,294 of CM053276.1, read as the reverse complement.
TTCCTGTTATTACTGCTCATGCATATTTAATTCAGCTTATATATAACATGATGATGATGATGATGCTAGGAATAGGCATGTGAATGTATGTATGTGGTTAGTGTGCTTGATGCGAGTGGAGCATCAGGGAGAGGACGTAACATTGTGGTCCATCCTAGTCACCAGACTCTAGCTCTATCTCTACTCAAGTCTTGTCCACTAACATCATCGTATCACCATTACCTTAACAGAACTATTACGTCGTAGGGCATCAGGGGAGATGGTCTCGGACCGTATAGTCTCTGACTCTCCCAGGAGGCCTTAGCTCTATCTCTATGGACATATTGCAGGATGCTAGGGTGAGGCCTTGGATACACTGTTTGACATTAGGATTGGTTAGTTGCGAGCCCAGTTTGCAAGCTCTCGCCAAGAGGGGCTTACGTGTTGGTATGGGTAGGGCATCAGGCGAAGTGTCATGCAGTGTTTGATCCGGGCACTTTAGCTCTATCTTTATTCCATGATGGGTGCATGTAGCATGGCAATGGTGTTTGATCCATTGGGTAGCTTTACACACTCGTGTATAGAGGTGCGGTGGCCACCTATCCTTTCTATTGCACATTGCAAACTTATGAACCAGACCAAAGCTATGAATTAAATGCATGCATATGTTTGTTGCATTATTTTGTTTGCTCACTGAGCCATGATGTGTGCTCACCCTTTCGACGTCAAATATTTTTAGTTGATGATGCAGGTCCTACTGTAGAAGATTATGTGAATGCTCCGGCGTACGGACATGTTGCGACGATGGATATGGAAGTTGTGATGGAGTCGCATGATTTGTCGTGCGAGTGAAACTCATGCATTTTTTATTAGATTTATTTGTTGGATTATTCAGAACATGTAATTGATTAATTTATTTTATTCTATGTCTTAGTCTTTTGGAGATAATTGGATATTTTACTTATGTTATCAATGTTAGATACTCAGTTCATTAATATTAAAGACTTCCTCTATTGTTTATTTACTCTGATTATGGTTGTAGATGTATATGGTTTAAGAAAAGGGACACGACCTATTGGAGATCCTGGTTGAACTGTTGAATCATAGACGGTTCATCACACAATTCTGGTTGGTATAGAATTGGGGTGTGACAACTACTCCTGAGTTCACCTTGGACGATGAAAAGGTACTAAAATACAAAGGAAGAGTATGTGTTCCTGAAAATGAAGACTTGGATATTAGATACAAACTAATGAAGGAAGCTCACACCACCGCTTATTCGGTACATCCTAGGAGTACGAAGATGTATCATGATCTAAAGAAACTATATTGGTGGAGAGCAATGAAAGCGGATGTAGCTGAATTTGTGTCTCAATGCCTAAATTGTCAGAGGGTAAAGGCTGAAAGGCAAAGACCTACAGGATTGTTGCAGCCATTACCAGAACCATCATGGAAATGAGACTGCATCACTATGGACTTCGTCAGGGTTACCATTGACTCCCCGAGTAGTTGACGCAGTCTGGGTGATTGTGGATCGTTTGACCAAGACAGCTCGTTCCATGGCTATACGACCTCAGTATACCTTAGAGAGGTTATCCAAGCTCTATGTGGATAATATTGTCAGATTGCATAGTGTACCTGAAAGCATTGTGTCCGACAGAGACCCACGCTTTACCTCAAAGTTTTGGAAAGGATAACAGAAGGCTATGGGTACAATGTTGAAGTTCAGTACTGCATTCCATCCTCAAACAGACAGACAGTCGAAGCGTACTATTCAGATTTTAGAAGACATGCTTCGAGCCTATGTTATTGATTTCAAAGAGACATGGGATGAAAAACTACAATTGATCGAGTTTGCCTATAACAACAGCTATCAGGCTACTATACAGATGTCACCCTATGAAGCACTGAATGGTAGGAAGTGTCGAACTCCTTTGTTTTGGAATGAAGTTGGAGAATGGAGTATTGTTGGACCAGAGTTTGTTGAAGAGACTTGTCATGTAGTCGACATTATCAAGGAAAGAGTTAGAACAGCTCAGAATTGTAAGAAACAGTATGCAGATAATCGATGTCAAGACCTTGAATTCGTAGTAGGTGATAAAGTATTTTTGAAAATATCTCTTATGCGTGGTTTGAAAAGGTTCGGATAGAAAGGGAAGCTAAGTCCGAGATATGTCGAGCCATATGAGATTGTAGCTAAACATGGGAAAGTGACGTATCAGTTAGCATTACTCCCATCTATGTCAAGTGTGCATGATGTATTTCATATCTCATTACTGAAGAAGTACGTCAGAGATCCAACACACGTGATAACAGCGGATCCACCGGGTCTAACTGATGATTTCACATTTGAAGTAGCACCAATTGAAATTACTAGCCGAAAGGTTCAACGTCCACGCAACCGTGACATTTATTATGTTAAGGTTACTTGGAGGAGCCAAGATGTAGAATTGATCACATGGGAAGAAGAAAATGCTATGCGAAAGCAATATCCTCACCTTTTCGACTCAGAAGGTATGTGCAAATTTTGAGGATGAAATTTATAATAAAAGGGAGGGAGTTATAAGACCTGTATCGTACTAACCAGTCTTACCACCTTGTATCAGGTCTTCCTATCATGGTCGGCCTAAGCGGACCAAGTGCATGAAGAAACCACAAGGCTAGGTATGAAATTGAACCCAAAATCATCTATTTAGGAGTGTGTGGTCGCATACCTAAATAGGTGTGGTCGACCACACCTCAGAATAATGTGACCACTAGAGTCTAAGACGTGTGGTCGACGGGTTCTGCGACCCCACGTGCGACCACACGAAGTCAAATAGACTCCTTGATTAGGAAACCTTCCTAATCCGAAGGAGGTTCTTTCCTATTCTAAGTAGGACTCTATGGAGGGTTTTCCTCTATATATAGGACGTCCCTTAGCCTCTTTCATCTTTTTAGGACTCAAACTGAAAGGGAGAGAAAGAGAAGAGGAGGAAGAGAAGGAGAATTAAAGAGGAAGACTAAGAGGAGGAATTTCAGAGAGAACTCTGAATCTTCAACAAGTTTAAGGTATGAAAATGTTCCCCACATCAGTTGAATACCTAGAATAAATCATGGAGGAGATAGTGATTCAAAGTGAGACCCCAATCATCAAACCAAGGACAAATTCTAAGAGATCTATGGAGAGAATCTATTAGGATGATGGATTGTAAAATATAAATTTTAAACCATAGAACAATCATAGGAATGATCATGATGATAAGCCAAGGAATCAAAATATGAAGGAATTGAGTTGGGAGTGGAAAAGTCGACCATCACATGTGTGGTTGCATGTGTGGTCACATGATATGCGACCACATGAGGCACATATGATCGACCACACACCCTCGGGAAAATTCCAGGGTGGGTGTGGTGGCATGTGTGGTCGCATGATATGCGACCACACGAGACACACATAACCAACCACACACCCTCGGGAAAGTTCCAGGGAGGGTGTGGTCGCATGTATGGTCGCATGGTATGCGACCACACATAGTGACCACACGCCCTCAGGAAAGTTTCAGGGAGGGTGTGGCCGCATGTATGGCCGCATGTTATGCAACCACACATGTCGACCACACACCCTCGGGGAAGTTTCAAGGAGGGTGTGGTCGCATGTATGGTCGCATGATATGCGACCACACCTTGCGACCACACACCCTATAGTCGCAGAAACTGAAACCACATGTGCAGCCGCACCTGCGACCACTCAATTTCTGGAAGTCTGAATTAATGGAAATAAATTTTAATTTAAAATCTATAAATTTGTTATGTTTTCAAGTGGTATAAAAGTGGTTTACAAAGCTAGGACGAGAAACAATCATCAACCAAAGGTGAGGGAACAAGACCTAAACTAATTGGATAATAACAAACTGTTTATACTTATTGAGTCCAATGCCATGAATGATTCTATGCTTGTATGCTTGTAATGTGCATTTCACATGTCATCCAATATTCCTGCTATTACTGCTCATGCATATTTAATTCTATTTATTTATAACATGATGATGATGATGATGTTAGGAATAGGCGTGTGAATGTATGTGTGTGGTTAGTGTGCTTGATGCGAGTGGAGCATCAGGGGGAGGACGTGACACTGTGGTTCATCCTGATCACCAGACTCTAGCTCTATCTCTACTCAAGTCTTGCCCACTAACATCGTCGTATCACTATTACCTTAGCAGAACTATTACGTCGTAGGGCATCAGGGGAGGTGGTCTCGGACCGTGTAGTCTCTGACTCTGCCTGGGGGCCTTAGCTCTATCTCTATGGATGTATTGAGGGATGTTGGGGTGAGGCCTTGCATACACTGTTTGGCATTAGGATTGGTTAGTTGCTAGCCTAGTTTGCAAGCCCTGGCCAATAGGGCTTACGTGTTGGTATGGGTAGGGCATTAGGGGAAGTGTGTTACGCGGTGTTTGATCCGGACACTTTAGCTCTATCTCTATTCTATGATGGGTGCATGTGGGACAGCAATGGTGTTTGATCCATTGGGAGACTTCACACACTCGTGTATAGAGGTGTGGTGGCCACCAATTCTTTCTATAGCACATCGAAAGATATTAATTGAATGCATGCATATGTTTATTGTATTGTTTTGTTTGCTCACTGAGCCATGATGTGTGCTCACCCTTTCGATGTCGAATATATTTAGTTGATGATGCAGGTCCTACCGTGGAAGATTATATGAATGCACCAATGTTTGGTTATGTTGCTGCGATGGATGTGGAAGCTATGGTGGAGTCGCATGATTCGTTGTGCGAATACAATTCTTGTATTTTCAATTAGATTTAGTTGTTGGTTATCAGAACATGTAATTGATTACTTTATTTTATTTTTATGTCTTGAGTCATTTGGAGACAATTGGATAATTTATTATATTATCACTGTTAGATACTTAGTTCATTAATATTAAAGACTTCTGCTATTGTTTATTTACTCTGATTATGGTTGTGGTTGTATCTAGTTTGGTCAAATGGGCACGGCCTATACGAGATCCTGGTTGAACCGTTAGTTCATAGACGGTTCATCACACTATTCTGGTTGGTTCAGAATTGGGGTGTGACATGCATGGTGCAAAGGTATTTTCTAAGATTAATCTCTAGTCAAGATATCATCAACCGAAGAATTTAGACAGTGTTATTTCGAATATAGCTTTTAAAACCAGGTACAGATATTATGAGTTCCTGATTATGTCTTTTTGGTTTGACCAATGCCCTTATATCTTTTATGGAGCTGATGAACCGGGTGTTTCATGACATGTTGGACATGTCGGTCATAGTTTTCGTAGACTATATATTGGTTTACTCCAAAGATGAAGAAAGTCTTGTAATGGACCTTAGAGCAGCCTTACAATGGCTGAAAATGGGGAAGTTTTATTCCAAGTTCATGAAGTGTGAGTTCTAGTTAAATGAGATTGCATTCTCGGGGTCACATAGTGTCATCAAAAAGGATAAAAGTGGACGCCAATAAGATAAAAGCGATTGTATGGTGAGAAACGCCTAAGAACATTGCAGAGATCAAAAATTTCTTGGGTTTAGCTGGTTATTACAAACGATTCATGGAGGACCACTCTAAGATCATAATACCTCTTACCAAGCTGACCAGGAAAGGAGAGAAATTTATTTGGACTAACAAGTGTGAAGAATGTTTTCAAACTCTAAAAGCAAGGTTGATATCAGCTCCCATCCTGATCGTTCTGGCACTAGGGGAACCTTTTACCCTATACACCGATGCTTTCGGATTGGGTCTAGGATGCGGGTTGATGCAAGGAGAGCAAGTGATTGCCTATGCTTCAAGATAACTAAAAGAGCATGAAAAGAATTACCCGACTCATGATTTGGAGTTAGCAGCTGTGATTCCTGCAATCAAGACTTGGAGACATTATCTATACAGAGAAGAATTTTAGAGTAAATCGGATTACAAGAGTCTTACTTATCTCTTCACCCAAAAAGAGTTGAACATGAGGCAGATAAGATGGTTGGAACTCCTGAAGAATTAAGACTGTAATATTTAGTGTCGCTCGAGCAAGGCTAATGTGGTAGCTGAAACTTTGACCAAAAAGGGAAATAATGAAGCCAAAAGGAGGACCTAATACAAACGCTGTCTTGTGTTCCACAGCAACATATTCAGATTTAGAAGAAGAGCAACATATAATAAAAACTCATGATGATCCAATTGAGCGAGAACTTATGGATAAACTTATGGAGCAATATAGTTCCTCGCTTGATTCGCAGCGTTAAAGATCATCTCTGATTTGATGGATGAAGTAAAGGTAGCAATTCTTTGGATCAGTAGCTCAGAGCGATACATGAAGATTTAGAGAAAGGAAAACCTAACCCTGACTTACTTTGGATGCGGAGAAGGTCCTGAGATACAGAGGATAATTATGCATACCTGAAAGTGAAAAACTTGGATCTTAGATACAAAATAATGCTAGAAGCTCATTCCACACCATATTTGATACATCTCGATGGTACAAAACCATACCAATACATATCATGATCTGAAGAGATTGTACTAGTAAAGAGGAATGATAAAAGATGTGGCTTAGTGTGTATTTCAGTGTCTGAATTGTCAGCAAGTAAAGGTTGAAAGACAAAGACAAGCAGGCTTACTACAACCACTATCGGAGCCAGTTTGGAAGTGAAACTGCATTACAATGGACTATGTCACCAATTAACCACTGACTCCCAGATCGGTTGACGCAGTTTGGGTGATTGTTGATCGCCTTATGAAGATAGCTTGTTTCATTACTATACGACCTCGGTGTGCTTTGTAATGGCTAGCTAAGCTATATGTGGATAATATTATCTGATTGAATGTTATGTCTGAGAGCATGGTGTCGGATAGAGGCTCACGTTTTACCTCGAAGTTTTGGGAGGGACTACAGAAAGCGATGGGAACAAAGTTAAAGTTTAGTACCGCATTTCACCTTCAAATCGACGGACAATCCAAATGGACTATATAGATCCTAAGAGGTATTCTTCGAGCCTGCGAAATTGATTTCAAAGGAGCTTGAAATGAAAAGTTGTCATTGATCGATGTAGCTATCACGCTACCATATAGATGTCACCTATGAAGCATTGTACGGTAGAAATGTTGAACTCCTCTATTTTGGAATGAAGCTAGAGAATGAGGAATTGTAAGACCTGAGTATCATAGAAACCTATCAAGTGGTAGACAAGATCAATGAAAAAGGGCCAAGACAGCTCAAGGTTGTCAGAAGAGACACCAAGACCTTGAGTTCGTCATAAGTGACAAAGTGTTCTTAAAGATATCACTTATGCGTGGTTTGAAGCAGTTCGGCAATAAGAGAAAGTTGTGCCCTATACATGTTTTAAACCTTATAAAATTTTGGAGAGACATGGAAGAATAGTATATCAACTAGTGTTATCACCATCTATTTCTAGTGTGCACGATGTATTTTTCGTGTCTCTATTGAAGAAGTACGTTGGAGATCCATCACATGTAATGATGGCGGATCCATCGGATTAGATAGAAGACTTAACTTTGAAGTAGTACCAACCTAGATCATCTTTGGAGCCTGGAAAAGCCATGACGTGGAAGGGGTTGCATGGGAAGAGGAAAATGCAATGTAGAAACAAGATTCCCACATATTCGACTCGGAAGGTACATTTAAATTTCGAGGAAGAAATTTCTTTTGAGGATGGGGGAATTGTAAGATCTGTACATGTAAATTTCGAGGATGAAATTTCTTTTAAGGGTGGTGGAGTTGTAAGACCCGCATGCCACCAACCCGGTCTAACCTTATGTTCTCGTGTCGTGACCGGTCTTCCCATCATAATCAGCTCAAGTGAACCAATTATATGAAGAAACAACAAGATGAGGTAAGCCACAAGTCAAATTTAGTTGTTGTGGTTGACTGTTTAAGTTTGAGTTGGAAGCAACCAGTCAAAAATTAAAAACCAGTAAATTTTAGATGTACGGTGGCATTTTTTTAGGGGTATGGTCGCACGTATGGTCAACCATATTAAGACCGTACAATGTATGGTCGACTGTTTTGAAAACTTATGGTCGACAGATTATGCAACTGCACGATCGATCGTACAAACCCAGAACCGACTCCGTATTTAGGAAACTTTCCTAATTTGAGGAAGACTCTTTCCTAATTGAAAGAGGATTCTATATGGAGGTTTTCCTCTATATAAATGATGTCCCTTAACCTCTCTTACTCTTTTAGAACCTAAATTGAAACTCCAAACCTAAGAGAGAAAGAGAGAGAGGAAGAGAAGGAGAAGGAGATTTAGAGAAGAAGGTTGAGAGGAAGGTTTTTGTAGAGGATAGTTCTATCTCTCTACAGCAAGCTTAAGGTATGGACTTGACTCTGTAGGGTAGATCAGATAGAATAGGTTCTTTTCAAATTGATATATGGAACCTAATACAATGATTCGGTTATAGGTTTTCTATGGAAAATCATAGAGAGTAGGGTAGGGATAATTGATAAAGATAAACTATGATTAAGACCCTAAAATGATTTTAGAATGAATCACATTGATGAGCCAAGAGGAGGAACTCGTATGAGAAGTAAAAATTAACCTGACTACATATGGTCGCAGCTATGGTCGACCATAGGATGACCAGAGTAACGACCATAGCCATTCGGAAAGAATTCAAGAAATGTATGGTCGCAGGTATGGTCCCATATAGTGCGACCATAGGGTATCGATCGTACGTCATAGAGTGGCATATATTGCGACCATATGATCGATCATAGATAACAGCAAGTATATTTTGAGACCAGATATGGTTTTTGACTATCGTATCTTGGTAAACTTAAACCCTAACTTAAATACATTAATTGTTTAGGTTCTCAATAAATTCAAAGTGACTTTCAAAGCTTAGAGAGGAACAAACATCAATCAAAGGTGAGGGAACAAGACCTAAACTAATTGGATAATAACAAACTGTCTTATTTTATCTGTCCAATGAAATGAATGTTTCTATGTTTGTATGCTTGTAATATGCATCTCACATGTCATCCAATATTACTGCTATTTATGTTCATGCATATTTTTTTCTTCTATTTATAACATGATGATGATGATGCTAGGAATAAACTTGTGATTATGTGTGTGGTTAATGTGCTGGATAAGAGTGGAGCATCAGGGGGAGGACGTGACATTGTGGTTCAGTCTGGTCACCAGACTCTAGCTCTATCTTTACTCAAGTCTTGCCCACTGATATCTTCGTATCGTCATTACCTTTACAGAACTATTATGTCGTAGGGCATCAAGGGAGGTGGTCTCGGACCGTGTGGTCTTTGACTCTATCAGGGGGGCCTTAGCTCTATCTCTATAGACGTATTGAGGGATGCTAGGGTGAGGCCTTGGATTCACTGAATGACATTTAGGATTGGTTAGTTGCGAGCCCAGTTTGCAAGCCCTCGCCAATAGGGGCTTACGTATTGGTATGGGTAGGGCATCAGGGAAAGTGTTGGTGGTGTTTGATCCAAACACTTTAGCTCTATCTTTATTTCATGGTGGGGTGGATGTAGACGACAATGGTGTTTGATCCATTGGGAGGGCTCACACACCCGTGTATAGAGGTGCATTGGCCGATAAACCTTTCTATAGCACATTGTAAACTTTAAAATTAGACCAAAGATATGAATTGAATACATGCATATGGTTATTGCATTGTTTTGTTTACTTACTGAGCTCATGTTGGAGAACTGACCCTCGTGCATGAAATTCTTTTTAGTTTCTGATGTTGCAGGTGTTACGATTGAAGACTACATGGATGCATCAATGTTTGGACATGTGGCGGCTATGGATGTGTAAGCTGTGGATGACGAATATGACTCGTCAAGCAAGTGTTTAAACTTTGTTTACACTTGGTGGTTAACTTTCATATTTTGATACATGTAATTGGTATTAATTATGTTTTGGTTACTTGGAGATAACTGGACTATCAAATCATTTATCATGTAGACCTCAGTTCATTATTAATAAGACTTTTACTATTTAATTATTATCTCTGATTATTACTGTGGAATGTATTTTTGGTTTAACACGGTTGGCATAGCCTATACGCGATCCTGGTTTGAACCGTTGGTTCTTATGACGGTTCATCACACCACTGGTTAGTCCAGAATTGGGGTGTGACATAGGCTTAGACAGATGTAGACTATAATCTTAGCCCACAGTTAATTTTGTAGGATACATCAACTTGTCACTTAAGTTTGATGTCAATCAACTTAGTGTAAAGTTTCACACGCTGAAATTGATTATAAGTTTAGCCCACACATAAATTATAATTAATTTTAGTATATGACTGATTATTGACATGGGTTGATATCAGTATAAAGTTGTACGCCAATAAATTTAAACTTCCCTATTATTGTTTTTAGTTTATAACCAGATTAGTCTCCCAATGCTTACTAGGGAAATTTATTCAAATTGGAAATAGAAGATTTATTTTACCTTAGAGTGCATGGATTTGGATATGGCGCTCTGTATAGGAGAGCCTGTTGCTCTCACGGATTCCAGTACGCCAGTTTAAATTGTTCATTATGATAAGTGGGAGCGGTCTAACCACTTAAGCTTGATGCTTGTCATGAACAATATCGACAAGAGCATTAAAGGATCAATTCCTGAATGTAAGAAGGTCATTGACTACATGAAGGCAATTGATGCTCAGTTTGTGAGTTCAAACAAGATGTTAGTAAGCACTCTAATGGGAAAATCAAACTCATTAAGTAACAATGGTAAGGATGATGTGTGTAACCACATCATGCACTTGAGGGACATCTCAGTTCAGAGAATTTTGGTTTATTATGAATCAAATTTAGTTGATTCTCATTCAAATAACTGGTAGATTGATTCTAGATCATCAATCCATGTGGCCAATACCATGCAAGGCTTTCTACAGACAATACTTCTAAAAGAAACTGAGAGACATCCATTTAGGAAATCGGATGAAATCTCAAGTGGAAGCTATAGGTGTCTATAGATTGATATTGCAATCCGGATATGTGTTGGATTTAGGAGAAACCATTTATGTTCCATCTTTTGCAAAGAATCTGATTTATGTTTCTAGATTAACACCTTTGGGTTATGTGTTTAATTTTTCTGGTACAGAAATAAGGATTAAAAAAAATGATGTATTCATAGGTCCAAGTTCTTTGGTTGATGGTTTATTTCTCTTAAATCGAGATCCAACATGTGAAAGTAGTCTACTCTCTATAAACAATACAGGCATAAAAAGAAGGAATGTGAATGAGAAATCCTCTCAATTGTGGCATCTTAGATTAGGTTACATATCTAGTGACAGAATTACAACATTAGTGAATGATGGAATCCTTGAAACTCTTGATTTCACTGATCTAGGGTTATGTGTGGACTGCATCAAGGGAAAGCAGACTAACAAAACCAAGAAAGGTGTCAGAAGGTCAACTGAACTTCTAGAAATCATACATATAGATATCTGTAGACTATTTCTCACTCCTTATCTGAATGGTCAGAGATATTTTATCTCCTTCATTGACGATTACTCAAGATTCATGTATCTCTATCTTCTAGTTCATAAAGATGAGGCATTAGAAGCCTTTAAGAACTTCAAGACAGAAGTAGAGAAACAGACTAGAAAGGTGATTAAGATTGTAAGATCAGATAGAGGTGGTGAATACTATGATAAAACCACAGAATATGATCAAGAACTAGTCCGTCTGCATGATATCTTCAAAAGCAAGGTATTGTACTACAATATACCATGCTTGGATCTCCGAATCAAAATGGCTTTGTTGAGAAAAGGAACCATACACTTATGGATATGGTCAGGAGTATGATTAGTAACTCTAATCTACCTGAGTGAAGTTCTTAAGATAGCGGTATATATCATGAATAGGATACCATCCAAGTCAGTTCCTAAGACTCTTTTTGAGTTATGGAACGGATGGAAACCTAGTTTGAAGCACACTCGCATATGGGGCTGTCAAGCCGTAATAAGAGTCTACAATCCACATCTTCAGAAGTTGGACCCTAGAATAGTCAGTGGATATTTCATTGGTTATTCTGAAAGATCTAAGGGTTACAAGTTTTACTATCCCTCATACAGTCTTACCATTGTAGAGTCTAAAGCTGCCAAGTTTTTGGAGGATGGCGACAATAGTAGGAGTATACAGAATCGAAACATTGAGTTTAATGAACAAGATGTATCAATAATTCCTTCCATATCTGGTGGTCAGGGATTTATCCCTTTACCAGTGGTACCAGTGGTTCATGAACAATACTACATGTTCATGATGAATTACCACATCAAGATACACCACATCAGGAACCAGTTATCGTTTGAACCTGTGGTCCAGAATTAAGAAACCAATCCTGAGCCACAAGTTTTAAGAAGATCCTCAAGAGAGAGAAAATCGATAATCCCTTCGGATTATGAAGTGTATCTCCAAGACTATAAAACTAATATTAGAATAAGTGATGATCTGATATTATTTTCACAGGCTATGGGTTGTGTAGATACCATTTTATGGCATAGTGCCATGAAGGATGAAATGGAATCTATGCCAAAGAATCTAGTATGGGAACTTGTAGAATTGCCTAAGGGCACCTCTACTGTGGGGTGTAAATGGGTTTTCAAAACTAAAAGAGACCCACATGGAAATATCAAAAGATACAAGGTTCGACTCATGACAGAAGATTATAATCAGAAGGCTAACATTGATTATAAAGAAACCTTTTCATCCGTATCTAAAAAAGATTCTTTGAGGATCATTATGAGACTGGTGGCTCACTATGATCTTGAGCTACACCAGATGGATGTCAAGACGGCATTTTTGAATGGTGATCTGATTGAGGAGGTATACATGGATCAACCTGAAGGTCTTACTTAGGATAAAAGAGATCATCTAGTATGCAAGCTTAAGAGATCCGTATATGGATTAAAATAAGCTTCCTGACAGTGGTATTTGAAATTTGATAGCGCGATTACTTCTTACAATTTTTTGGAGAACCGAACTGATCAATGCATTTACATAAAGATCAAGGGAACTAGTTTCACCATACTAATGTTATATGTGGATGATATCCTTATAGCTAGCAATGATCTAGGGATGCTATATGAGACTAAATATTCTTGACCCAAAACTTTGACATGAAGGATATAGGTGAAGCCTCTTATGTTTTAGGCATAGAGATTCACAGGAGAGGTCTCTTAAGACCTTAGGACTGTCCCAAAAGGATTATATTGACAAAGTTTTGGAACGGTTCAAGATGAAGCAATATCCATCAAATGTAGCACCTCTTGTTAAAGGTGACAGACTTAGTCTGGAGCAGTGTTTGAAGACCAATATGAAACAGTAGGCAATGCAAAATATCCCTTATGCATCAACAGTAGGAAATTTGATGTATGCTTAGGTCTGTACTAGGCCTTACTTCTCATTTGCAGTGGGAGTATTAGGTAGGTTCCAAAAGAACCCTGGTTTGCTACATTGGACAGTAGCAAAGAAAGTATTGAGGTACCTACAGGGCACCAAGGATCACATGGTCATATATAGACATGTTGATGTTTTGGAGCTAATCAGTTATTTAGATTCTGATTTTGCTAAATGTAGAGATACAAGGAAGTATACTTCTGGCTCCATTTTTGTTAGTTAAAAGAGTAGTGTCTTGGCACAGCGTAAAGCATCCTAAGACAACTTCTTCTATTATTGAAGCGGAAGTGGTGGCGTGCTATAAAGCAGTTTCTCAAGTATTATAGTTGAGGCAGACTGTCATAGATTTAAAGGCCATAAGTTCTATTGAAAGACCTATAAGGATCTTCTGTGACAATATTGTAGCAGTACATTTTTTCTAACAACACATGCTCAGTGAGTCGCTACCGACACATTGAAATAAAGTACTTTATTGTTAAAGAAGACATTCAAGTTCGTCGCATTTATATAAAACATATTGGCACTGATGATATGATAGTGATCCTTTCACCAAAGGGCTTCTGTCCAAGGTGTATTTAGCTCACGTGGATCATATGGGACTATGTAAATCATTAAGTGTTTGAATGTTTTATTTATGATATTGCAATATTAAGTTTTGACAACTCAAAATAAAGTTTTTTTTGTCATTTGTTTAGTTGTATACATAAAGTTTTGTAATGATAGATGCCTATAAATTTTTCAAGGCAATAAAGTTGACCCTTGAATTAATTGTTGAATTGATTTTATAAAGTAGGTTGTCACAATTGAAATACATCTTAAAATGAACAGTCCATCGTAATACATGGAAGGCAATGTTCTTGTGTGTAGACATGTACCACCATGATTCATGGGTTGGGAGTTTTATTATGAACATAAAAGACAAATCCATAAGAAAATATCCGAAAGTTAATGTATGGTCATACATCAGGTTATAACACTAAAAATAGCTTGCCAAATGGCAATATGGGCCAAGTGGGAGAATGTGAGTAAGTGGCCCACATGCCATTATCCATTTTAGGTATCCCCTATTAGGAGAGTTATAAGCATCGAATCTGAGGGACATGTGGTACCCAGATCACCGTCTATCCTTGATGGAAGGAGACGATTGGTCTATAAATACTAATGGGTAGGGTCTTGTGCACACTGATGAAAATCTGAGAACTCCATCACGTTTTCTGTTTGAAATACAGTGAGTGCACAGAAACTCTTCCCTCCTCTCTTCTCTTTTGTTACAAGACACAGGTGTTGAAGAGTGCATCAGATAGAGGCTCGTACGAGGACAACATTGGTTGGACGGACATTGGCTGGAACAGATCCCTATACTAGGGGTATGTCGAATCTTATTCCGCATAGACATACATATGGATTGTAGTTTTCTTATATATATACCCCAGTTTAGGTCCTAAAAATTTAATATTTGCCTAGATCTATTATTTTTGTCCATACCCCAGTTTGGGTCTATTAAAACTCATCATTAGGTTGCCCTAATTTGGGTTCATTAATGCTCATTATTGAATTGATTTTTTAATGCTTGTCATTTTGATCTATACCCCAGCTTGGGTCTATTCAAGCTCATCATTAAGTTACCTAACTACTGAGAAATAAGTACAAAGTCTTCTCCTTTATTTTGGAAACTCCTGAGATTTTGAAATCAACTCTACCAATCAACAAAACACTATTGCTAAGGGTGTGCGGAATATCATCTAAACTCAAAGATCCATTTCAATCTGATAAGGAACTTGGTATTTGGAAGAAACACAAACCCTCAACATCAATACTTTGGCCCTCTACCCTTTCAACATTTTCAACAACTGCTCTAGTCAATCTTATGCTGAAGCATGGGTTCTTAACATTACGCCTTTCAATCATTGCAAGCCTTTCGATAAACAATACCTTATTCAACTTTAACATGATCTTGAATACAACCTGAAGTAATTGAACATGCCTAAATATAAACAACCTAGGGATGGGTGATTATTTGTCCTTTTTGGCTCTCCTTCAATACTCTGTCAGACACAAACATTGGTTGCTGCCTAAACTGCATGCTATATTGTACTAGATTGACTAGAACATTCAATGCATTCTCTAACTTGAAATTCCTATCCTCAATAGTATCTAGCACCTGATCAGGATTGTCCATGATTTTTGTTGACACTTCAAAAGCTTGACAAGGAGACTGAATATACTCTGGAAGTTCTAGAAAGTTTTTTTTTTTTTTTAATGATGAGGCCTCTTACCCAAACGATGGCTAAAATGAATTCAGACCTTATTGGTTGATTTAATAAAAGATATAATCATGAATGATAAACTTAGGATTAGCAAAATCTGCCAAGTATAGGTACTTGCTGCTATTTAAGTTGCATATTCTATATCAAGTTCATTAGGACATTCATTGTATATTCCAATCATGTCAGCCTCTCTTCTATTGTTTCAGACATTTACTCTTGATCCTTAGTCATATTTAAACTGATTTTTTGAAAACTTGAATAGATGATAAGGTAGACTCAGAAATGAAAATTTTAGACAACTTCCTATAGGAATGGTTTCTCATATAAAATTTCTTCTTCATCATCCTCATCTTTAGACACAGGACTTTGTGGAAAGGGTTCTTTAGAGGTAAAGGTTTGGGCTTTGGGAGTGTCTAACTTTTCTTCAACCCATTTCTTTCGTGGGCCTCTCCCTGATTTTTCATATTTTGTTCTATGTAAAATTGATTATGTTTTACTAGGTCTACCAACGCATTAACCAAATAATCCTTTCTCTATCCTCATTAACATTTGGAAGCAGTTCTGGATGACCTTGATTCTCCATAATATCTGGCAGATTGCTTGATACTGGAGACAAGAATTCTGAGGTGAACGCTCTAGATAGTCTCCTAGTGGTGGGATCTCGAGTCCAAATGGCTAAAGAAATGGGTGATCACTAAATATGGACTGGAGAAAAGATAAAGGAAATAAATAATTAGGACAGAATAATTGGATTAAAAGAATAAGATTTGACAGGATTACACATGCACATACACGATGACTCGACCATATCATCGTTAGTTCTTTCATAAGAGAAGTTAAACTAATTTATCCTAATCAAGCTAATTGAATTCAAATAGCCTTATAGATAGAACATGACTCCAAAATCGACTACCTGATGACAAAAATTCAAACACATGGACTTATCCAATTCAAAGAGTTTGAAACGGATCTATTAAATTGTCAACTCTAATGAATGATAAATAATTTTTTGTTCGGAATTGATCAAGTAAGTAAGCGCTTTAATTCAAGTGCTCAAATTGAGCTATCTAATATCAAGCCACTTTTAATTTGGATATTGAACGTGATAAGTCTACCACATGAGTTATATGTATATATATATATATATATATATATATATATATATATATATATATATATATATATATATATATATATATATATATATTATATATATATATATATATATATATATATATAGATGTATAAATTTTAGTTCCAAAAATTTAGAACTTGAATATATCTGCTCATGGGTAAATTTAAACAAACCAATATATTAAACTGGGAATGGGACGAATCTCAACAGATCATGGAGAACCTTGAGATTAATCCAATCTACTTGAGTTGTTCAATAGTGAACCGAAGCACAACAAGTGTTAGTAATATAGATGATGATAGGTTCGGTAATGTTACCTTGACGAGGATAAAAATGTCTATTGGTATATAAACACCGAATCATTGACCCTACATCCTTTTGATATACCGAAGGTATGATGTCAAAGTTATGGTTTCGCTTGACAAGTCATCCAGTATAAACTAGGGATCCATTACCACTAGCCACCCATTGTGTAGCATAACCCCCAAGCGATATATAACCCACAACAATTTATATCACACAACAATTTAAATCACAAAACAATTTATATCAACAATAATTACAAGGCAAACTAGCACTCGAAAAGAACTTAGAAGATTGCCTAATCTTGGGAAAGGATAATAAATCTAAAGCCTGATTATCCCCAGCGGAGTCGCCATTGTGAGGACATATAAAATTCCATCCATATGAATGAATGGTCAAAATTATGGAGTTGCCACCTAGATAAGATCTATGACCTATAAACTGTAATTTCTCAAATGATAAATATGAATGACTCACGACTCAAGTGGATAAGGCTTTTGGTCAAACAAGAGAAACAACGGGCAAGTGTCATGCTATAATTTGGGAAGGTTTTAGGCACCCAAATTGCTTAATCAGAAGATCGGTCTCCGTATACTATCATTTCCTATTCTAATTTAATTTACAGGCAATAGCTAAGCAAATTTTGATAGATACTAGACCAGGGTTCTAGATTGTTTTAATCTAGGAGTAAGCCACAAATGTTCTAGTATAACAAAGAAAAGAAATTTAATTGTCATGTAGATCAAAAAATAAAAGAGATTGGATGACGAACCAATCAGCCAATATCATATGTCATGACATTTTTAAAAACTCTCAACTTACATAGACAAAAATAGAAAATCACTTAATTAAAGTGAACCGAATCTAGGATTTGCCTAGACTGCCTACGTATTTTGGATTTCTCTAGAAATTAGGTTTTCAACGTAGTTTAAGGTTGTTTGATTTGTTTTGAAAAAAATGATTTTAGAAAAATGATTTGAATGCTAGCAAAGGATTTGAAAACAATATGAATCATGATTTGAAATTGGTTTGAAAGTAACATATTTATGGGAAATTTTCATCTACCACCCAAAAAGCTTTCGACAAATCACTTACCACCTAAGTTTTTTAAAAACATCACCTGCCACCCAACTTACCCAAACGTTTATCAAAAAGATCCAAAATCATATAACATAGCCATTAGTTGCTGATGTCAGCCGTTAGAAAATTCATGAATGATAATAATCCCCTTATTTTAAGGGGAAAAAAGTTTCCAAGAACGTTTTGATCGGAAATTCTGTCTTCAACAACAACTACATCCTTGCACTGGTTCTTCTTCAGAGAAGAGCTCATTTTTTTCACCGAAATTGGAGGTGGAGGTGGTGCTTGTAGACCTTTTTTTTCACCAGAATTGACGGTGGAGGTGGTGCTAGTGGACCATTTTTCACCAGAATTGGTGGTGGAGGAGGTGCCGCTGGACTTTTTTTCTTTGCTGGGTTTGCTAGAGGAGGTGGAGGCAGCAGTGGTGCTGATGCTAAAGCAGGTAGCTCAATCAAATTAAACTGGATCTAACTTCTTCTTCCTCCTTCGAATCTACTACTTCCTCCCGACTTTCAGATCTAACTTTCCAAAAAATCCTCTCTTCAGAACCTGACGGACTTGTTTCTTTAATCCACCAACAAAAAAGAAGAACATCGAGGAAAGCATGCTCAAGATAGAAACCCCAAATCCATTGAGAGAACCCTCATTGACCAAACACAGATGCTAGTAATGGAGGCCACTCTCCATCATACTGGACTTCAAATCATTGCCGAAAATTTCATGGCTAAAAGAGAGAGAATAAAAAAATAAATAGGAACTTAAAACATACATAGCATATAAGCAGGGGTTGATTGGGCAAAGGTATACAGCGATTGCATCGATTTTACCACCAACACATGAGGAGAAGACAAGAAGGAACAGAAAAGGAACAGAATTACACATCATATGAGTCATTTTTAGCATGCAGGTAGAGAAAAATAGGTAATGAAAGTGACGAAACTTACCTGGATTGGAACCAGTGGACGGTAATGGCAAGCCTTGTTCTTCTCTTTCTCACTGGCAGCAGTGGTGGTGTTCTCCCTCCTACTTATAGCAACGGCAATGGCGCTGCTTCCTCTTCTTCCACAGAGGTAGCCAGGGTCAGATTTCTTCTCCCCATCTCTTTCCTCTCCTCTCTTTCAATCCCTTCTCTTTCGACCGCAACAAGCAGCTACCCAAACAAGCAAACCCCCTCCCTTTCCGGTCTTGTAGAGCCTCCCTCACAAAAGGAAGAAGGTCTTCCCTGTTCACTCGCTTTCTCTCCTCGTTTTCCCTCGAAACCCTTTCCCAAATTTCTTCTCTGCTCACCGCTTCCTCTCCTCGGTTTTCTTCTATTGCAAGAAGGAAAAAATAAAAGACTGGAGCAATCTGTGCGATAATTCATTGCAGTTGCAGAGGATTTTTTTTTCTTTTATGATAAAATGTTGCAGAGAAATAGAGAGGAAGAAGAAAGGGGTATAAACATCTACACACAATTTCAACCCTTTTCCGTCAGTTAATGGACTAACATTTGGGAAATTTGGGTGGTAGGTGATGTTTTTAAAAAACTTGGGTAGTAGGTGATTTGTCGAAAGCTTTTTGGGTGGTAGGTGAAAATTTTCCTAAAAAATAACATTAAGATGAAAATGATTTAATGGAAAGTAATATTAAAGTAAGTAAAATTTGGACTGAACTTGAGCGATAGATGCTCAAGTTGCCTACGTATCTTGGGATAGATTCGATAATTAAGTCCGACCGTAGTTCGACCACTTTGGTTAGAAAAATAGTAGATCCCTATAGCCACTGGTCAAGCTTATAGGCTATCTAGGTTAAGGTATTGAATAGACTTCTACGGCCATTAATCAAGCTTGTAGACCGTCTATGAAAAGTAGGTTTCCATATGCTGATGGAATACCTAAAGTGAAAACTTTCATACGTTGATGGAATGGTTGTCCAAGCTTCCAAACGTTGATAAAACATCTAAAATGAAGACTTTCATAAGCTGATGAAATGTTTGTCTAAATTTTCATACGCTGATGGAATTATTGAAATGGACTTCCATACGTTGATGGAATGATGGAATAGGCTTGAAAACATTTAAAGCAAAATATGAAATTATGCGAAAACCATGTTTGATGATTGAAATGGGCTTCCATATGCTGATGGAATGATTGAAATGAATTTGAAATATCTGAAACAAAATATGAAATTATGTAAGAAATCATGTTTCATGGTGCAATAGGGTGTTTGCAACCTTTATTGCGATTGGACTAAACTTGGATAGTAGATATCCAAGCTACCTACGTATCTCGGGATAGATCCAAGAATCAAGACCAAACGTAGTTTGGAAATAAACTACGAACAAACTCAAGAGATTGGTAAAAATTGAATCAGTTTAGATGTTGAAAATTGGTATTTAATTTGACAATGAATTATAACTCACTCTCATCCTAAAGATGAAAATCAATCCTAGAATAGACTCATTTGAGTCTCGGTTCATTCATACATTTATCCATTCACATATTCCTTTAAGTATGGGAATCCGTGTGAACGGATTAAAAGGTAATTATTACAACTTTGTAGAAACCCTATGGGATACAAGTGTAGGGATGGGGAAATAAATCAATTATTAAATTTCCTTCGCACCTACGGGATACATGATGGGGGATAGGGACTTTGTCCTAGTCTAAACCCAACCCGCCACTATACTAGAGTCTAGGGATAGCAAGTGCCGCATGCATAGCCGTCATTACCAACCCCACAACGAATAATCATGGGTGCACGATGGCCGAACCCATTTACCACAATAAAGTAAAACATAAAGTTAGAGATCTTACCTACCTGTAGAGTAGAGGTAGACTGTAAGATAAAGAAGAAAATTCTGCGTGTCTCCAACGCTATGCAAAATATATGGGTGCTTGATGGCACTTTCTCCCACTGTAATAGAAAAAGAACACATGTTGCAAAAGGAGATCTAAAATCTTCCCCCACTATCGATTAAAGAATATAACGGATAATAGTCATTAGAGTCGACAGTATTGCAGGGCTAGAGAAAAACGAACAAGATCCTTCAGAATCAGATTGCTATAAATCACTAGAATTGATCAGATCTGAAAAAACAAATCACCGCCAAAAAATGACACTGAACAAATCTGAGAAGAACAAATTGCCACAAAAATGCTTGGAATGCTTGGAGCCCCGAAGATGACTCCAATCAAATCTCGGAATGGATTCAAGAAACTCAGAATCTCTTTCTTGCTTTCGACTTTTAAATTGCTAAACCCTTTTTCTTGAAATCGCCACTCCTCACTCTTTGTTCTTCCTCTCTTCCAAGAAAACAAATGACAAAAAGGAAAATCCCCTCTTCCATCGTAAGAAGCATCTTTTGAACCCCATTCTATTTTTCCTTTCTAGAATACCCCTCTTAAACTTACCAAATCTTTGACTGATTGATTACTCTCTCATGAATCTAGAATCTTCCTTTTAAAAACATCTTTTGTAATTTATTTTTTCCACGTAACCCTTTATAATTTCTTATTTCCTTTTAAACCTCATTTTGATTTTCATTCTTTTCTTTAATCTTCTTTTAGCTGCACAAGAATTACATGTGACTCTTTTTATTGTTTTATTTTTTTTTATGCCAACTTTCTATGCCCTATTTATTATTCATTTCTTTTCAAATACATGATAACATGTCACCCTAGGATCTACAAGTGAGATTATTCATCTGGTTGGAATGACATGTCTACCACCTACATAGCCAGAACATATTAGATGGCAAAAATGAGATGCTAACACTAAACATAGGAAGTACACCCTTTGACCACAACATTGAGCCTTAGAGTAGAGTTGGAAGTTATTAACGAGACTCAGTCCAGAGGATCTGTCAATGGACTTCCACAGTAGAAGTCCGAAAGCAGGTCTAGAAGGAGTTTCGGAGGTGAAAGTCGTCCCTCCAGATTAACCAAACTACAAAACCAACCCCTCTAGGAAGGTCCGATCGCAACACCAATCATGATATTATTGCAATAGGAGCTACAACTGACAAAAAAAGAAGGTCCCAGGAAGGGACTGGAAGTAACACTGGTTGCACTATTATTGCAACCGGAGCTGCAACCGGATAGCCACAGTAGGCCTTGTATCAGCATATCTCAACTAAATAAATAACTAACACCTTCACACATAAATTAGGTGTCAAGTACGGAAACGAGATCGACTCACATGGTGCTTATAGAACTAACAATACCTCAAGTGAGGGACAAAACCCTTACTTTATTTTGGTGTGTTTTCAATTACTTGCCTGCCTATGTTGCATTCTTGATTTTATAACATGTCATCAAATATCTGTATCTTGCATGCATTCACATCTATATATGTATCTTGTGATTGTGTGATGATTGATGCCTGTGTGGGAAGTTGTGAAATGGTCAAGGACCGCTGGATTAGACCCACTGCACAAACCTTGCCATGTGTTGTCTCGTATCCTTGCGGGATGACAACATCTATGGGGGATGATGGACGGTCTGGGATGCCTGCTAGGGTATCGAGGGGGTACATAGGATAACATGTAGGATTGGTTAGTGACATTATCCCATGTATGCAATATCACAGCCCATTATGGGGAATCGAACGTGATATCCGAGTCATCCATGAGACAATCCAAAATCTTCAAGTGACTGACAACCAAAATGATCTACTAGCAAACCCCACAGTCTACACACACAATATCTACAATAATCAATAATATATAATAATATTTGCAGTAAAATCATAGAGTTGCAACAGAATCATAATATAGAGCAAGATTCCAACTAGTATTACTTTAATATAATAAATTAGTGATGCATTACAAACCATTTCAGAATATCTTTAATATTACATACATCCCCTTCTAATAACTAGAATAAATCCGAATGTCCCTGTGGATAAACCAAACCATCATCTATCCACAGACAGCAAAATCACAGAGGCAAGGCACTGACTCAGGTCCAGTAGATGCAATCGCTATAGGTACAGCCCTTGAAGTGTTCTCTCCACAGAACCCCTCCAAGAGAAGTACCCTCAACATCATTAGGATCCATATCTATGGTGGCAATAGAGGTACCTGCAATCAAAGCTAAAAAAGACTCGATATCGAGGGGTGAGCTCCCATCCAAGCTCAGTGAAAAGTCAGGCATCCAATGCAATTCTATGCAACAATTTAATGAATGCAGTACAGAAACAAATAAACATGCAATTGTGAGTGGCAATCAAATGTGTATACAATCCATGGTTGGCCTATACTCTAGCTTAATAGCACCCCATAGGTGAACCACCATTGATCCTGAGCACCCCTCATAATAATCAATGGCACCCCTGACCCGAGCACTCCTCGATGATCAGTGGCTTGTCCATTCTTCACTAAAGCATAAGTCATTTGACCAAGTTGATGCAAGATGCATGAGAATATAATAAATAGGGCTACACCCCAATAGAGATCCCCGTTCCACTCTAATGGACTGACCGTGCCCCCATTAAGGTGTAACCGGGCATATGGTCGTGTATCGTGCTCCCATACATTACCTGATCATATACCCCACACACAATCATATCCATTTCAACAATCACTCAACATGGCATGTGCACGCAATAAGTAAAACTATACTCTAGGAGGAATCCTTGACTCCCCACTCCCATGGTTCGTTGTGCCCCCACTAAAGTACAACCAATCCCAATGTGAATTCATAAAGTTACCCGTTACATGAACCAGTATACATGGGTAGCCCCCCAACAAAAAACCCTGGATCCCCACTCCCATGGATCACCGTGTCTCTACTAGGACACCAGCACACCAACATGGTACGTATCTCCGTACTCCAATACGTCACACATACCATCATACATGGTTATGCACGCAAGTGATATGAACAATTACTCATTGTAGAGAACACCGGATCCCCACTCCCATGGTTCACCATGTCTCTACTAAGGTAACAATGGCTATCTATATGGCCCGTGTATTGTGCTCCCACACTCCACACGTCCATCATACAACATCCAACATAGTTATATGCAAATGCAAGAACAGTTATACAATTTATTGGATAACATATTATAGCAATTCAAATGCACACACAGCAATCACAGGCTCAAACTCTATGTGATCCGACCCCTTACCTATAGACACCAGTGGTGCTGAAGAACTTTGAAGCTGACAAAAGGCTTCGTCCATTACCCGCAATGTTTTACCTAATTAATTAAATAAGCTTCATTAGTTTAATGAATGTCTTTTAAACCAGCATGAACAAGTCCTAGTGTCCATGCAAGGGTCCCACGATAAGCAGGTAACCGAACTGTTGGTCTTCTTAACCATTACTAGGCTTATAAATCATAATAGACTGAACCGAAAGATAGAACCGGTTGATCGTTCATCCAGTACAGTAGGCCGGTTAACACTTAGTCATTTCTTACAAAACAGAACTGGAGGATGAATCGGCTGATTGGTTACCGGTTGGTCATCCGGTTCATATATTGTCACAGTAGTAAGGTTCCAAAAGGTTTTTTAGAAGCCTTGCTGGGTGATACATCATCCGGTACTGCCTCCTACTCCTGCCTCAGTTACATGCCACCTGTTCACGCCATCGGTTCGTGCCGCTGGTTTGGTACTAAGCCTAGACGAAGGCCTAGTCAAACGCAGCCATGCACTTTACCAGTGGGTTATAGTCCCCGTTTGGCGGCACCATTTTTACTTGGTTTGATGAGCCAAGGCATTGGCTGTCACACCCCAATTCCGCGCATTTCAGAATGGTGTGATGAACCGCTAAATAACCAACGGTTCAACCAGGATCTCAAATAGGCTATCCCCGCGTTACCTGAACCTTCATATACTCACCATCATAATCAGAGTAAATACACAATAGCGGAAGTCTTATAAATAAATGAACTGAGAACTAAAATGGTATTCATAAATAATAGAAAATTATTCTGTGTTCAAACTGAGACATAAATAATTAAGTACCAAATACATGTCTTATAAATCCAATAAAGAAACCTATAAAAACATCTAATCGAATACACACGAGTTGCACTCGCAAGAGGAGTCGTGTGTATCGTCTTCAGCTCCAACTTCCATAGCTGCTACATTCCCATACGCTGACGCGTTCATAAAATATTCAACTGTATAACCTGCATCATCAACTAAAAATATTCGACGTCGAGGGGTGAGCACACAACACGGCTCAGTGAGTAGCCAAAACAATGCAACAATACATATGCATGCAAAAAGTCAATTTATAACTTTGGTCCGGTTTTATAGTTTGCAATGTGCAATAGAAAGGTTGGGTGGTCAAAGGTTAACGTTTATTGACACCGCCTCTATACACAGGGTGTGAAAGCCCGCCCGAAGGTTAACGTTTATCGTCGTCCCCATCCACCCTACCATAACATTATACAACAAAGGTTAACGTTTATTGCTATATAATGTTATACCAACACGTAAGCCCCTGTTAGCGAGGGCTTGCAAATAACCAATCCTAATGCCAAACAGTGTATCCAAGGCCTCACCCTAGCATCCCTCAAAACATCCATAGAGATAGAGCTAAGGCCCCCGGTAGAGTCGAGACTACAAGGACCGAGACCACCTCCCCGATACTCTACGACATAATAGTTCTGCTAAGGTAATGGCGATACGACGATGCCAATGCACAAGACTTGAGTTAGAGATAGAGCTAAAGTGCTGAGACCCGCCAAAGGTTAACGTTTATTGACGTTCTCATCACACCTCCCCTGATACTCGCTCGCACCAAGCACATCAACCACACACATATAAGCACATGCCTATTCCTATCATCATCATCATCATCATGTTATAAACAATAAAGTAAATATGCATGAACAAGTAATAGAAATATTGGATGGCATGTTGTATGCACATTACAAACATATTAGCATAGAATCAAGCATGGCATTGGACTCAAGAAATAGAAAACAGTTTATTATTAACCAATTTAATTTGGGGTTAAGGTACCTCACCTTAGCTTGCTAAAAGATATTTTTCCAAGCTTTAGAATCACCGTTAGAACGTAATTATATTGCTAGCAAACCTAACCAAGTCGATAGAATTTAATTAGAATTAATTCGGAATTTAAAACCATTCTGTCAACTGAGGGTCGATGCTAGGGTCGATGCTAAGGTCGATGGGTCTATCGACCCTTCCTCCATTCTGAACTTCCCGAATGCTGAGGGTCGATGGTCAGAAACACCTAGGGTCGGATGGCCTATCGACCCTCGGTGCGACCCTTGGTGCACTCTGGTCCAATTTCCACTTTTAAATCCATTCTTCATGTTTGGGTCCTATGGCTTACTTCCTACATTCATTCAACAGTCATTCCATGGTCTAGAACCATGTATAATCCATCTAAATAGTTTTCGTGCATCCTCCTATGGTTTTCCATGAAAACCTAACCATGGATAGATGGTTTGGGTTTCTCCAAAATCATACACTCAACCATATCTAACCTAAGGTCTGTAGAAACTCATGGAATTAGTATCCATACCTGAGAAGATTACTTTTCTTTGAAATTTCTTCTCCTTTTTGCTAAGTCTTCTTCCTTGCCTCCTTTCTTCCTCTTTTCCCTCTTCTCTCTTTCTCTCAATTCAATTAGGGTTGTGAAAGGAGTGAAAGTGGCTTAGGGACGTCCTTTAAATATACTAGGAATGTCCTATAATAATCCCATTGAGATTTGGAAAGAATCCCAACCGAAAATTAGGAAATTTCCTAATTTCAGTTTCGTCAGAAACCGAGGGTTGATGGGAGGGTCGATGATCCCGTCGACCCTAGGGCCTTAAGCTGTCCGACCCTCCCTTCGAAATTGAGGGTTTGACTTTCTGTTTTGGGAGGTCTGACCCTGCTTAGCTGGGTGTGCGACCCTCCCTTAAAATTAAGTGTTTTTGGGTCGATTTTATACTTGGGATCTCGATCTTCTTCATGCCCTTGGTCCATTTGACTCGACCATGATGGGTAAACCTGGTTCAAGGTGGTAAGACCGGGTTAGTTTGACACGGGTCTTACATTGGCCCTGGACGAGGACTGGTTTTTGTTGACCGGAAGGACGGTCAATACCATGCCCCTGGTTCATGCCTCTAGTTTAGACCCAGTAGCCAAGCACAAACCAGAGAAGGTTTCCTTCTTTGGGAAAAGTTTTTTACCGTGGTTTCCTTCATTCTAAATGGTGGAAAACACACTTTTTCCGTTATTACACATAATGAGAGTCATTTAGACCCTATTATCATCTTCATTCATGGAAGAGGAGACAAGCTAGGTTTTCTAGGTCAAGCTTGGTCTCCATTAGTGGAGGTTAGATTCCGACTTCATGATATCCATTTTAGTTGGTGGAAATCATCTTCCCACCATCAATTTGACTTGAAGAAGTCACTTACGGTCCCGCTTAACTCCATTCATGGAGTGGGTGAATCAAAACCTAACATTCTAGGTTTCCATTGGTCTTCATTAATGGATATCATAAATGGTGACAACCACCAATGGATTCTACACACCAATACCAAAAGAAAAGGAAAGAGGAGGCCATTGGACTTACCTTCAAGGATTAGGACTTAAGTTCGGTCTCTTAAGCTCTTCTTCCTCTTCTCTTACTTTCCCATGGTTCCAAGAAGGAGAAAAGGAGGAATGAGGCCTCTTTTTATAGAAATCGGGGAAAGAGAATGTGTCTAACTCATGTTTAACCGGTTGCAGTCAAGCAGAGGATCATTCATCCTGTTATGCTTCTGGTTGGGCTTATAAAATAGATATAGAGTTTCATGGGCCCAATTTGGTGGGGATGCTTCTTAGGTCTCATGCACCTCCTCCCACATGTTCTACCATCACTAAGTGATCTAAGAAGTCGACCCCACATCATATGGAGAGTCAAAAGTCATGGTGCCAAGTGTTGACACAGAAAGACCCGATACAGAGAGATCTGAATTGTAAAGATTTCGGAGTGGGTCTTACATGCAACCCTGGCCAGCAGGAGGTTAAGTATTGGTATGGATAAGGGATGAGGGGGTGGTGGTGGCAGTGTTCATTGAAGCATCACTAGACGGTCCTCTGCTCTATCATTGTCCATATAGGAGACGCATGGCTTCACTAAGGCTGTCAGTGCAAGCTGACGAGTGTCCATTCTCCCCTATGCATAGAGGTTATGGTCAGCTTTGGTGAGCGTGACTAGGCCTTACCTTAACACTGGCATACATGATACCAGACCATTGTTGTGTGTGATAAATCTATCATGTATTATTGCTTGCTTGCTTGTTTGTCTCTCACTACACTAAAATTGGAGAGTTTACCCTTGTGTACGCCATTCTTTTTAGATGATGGTGCAAGTACTACAGTTGCAAATTATGTGAACGCGCCGATTGTCATCAATCTTGCACAACTGGGCGTGCAGCCATTGGAAGAGGAAGCACATGATGAAAATTGTAAATGTGATGTGTACGTATTCGAGTAGAAGAAGCGCCACAAAGCAGTTAGTTTACTTTATTTTTATATATTTTTATTTTTGGATATGAAATAAGTATTTATATGGTTTTATTTATGAACAATTGTGGTTATGATGTTTGAAAAAGAATAAGCTGTAAACAAGTTTAAATTACTTTATTTGATTGTCAATAAAGCTCAGTTTCACTTAGTATTTCTTCTGCTATTATATTACTTTCATTATGATTTCATTACATTGGACTGGTTGGGGCTGGAGGAGGTGTACACGGCTTAATGTGGTTCTGGGTTGGACCACATTTAGTTGCGTATCAGTCTGGTCATACTTCAAAAAATTTATATATTGGATTTTGGGGTGTGACATATTATATCTTGTTTATTTGGAACACGATGTTTGTTTAGCCTGTGTGGAAGGGCAAAAAGGAGGGGGTTAGCCTCTAGACCTTACCATCCATGTGGGAATTGCTTTGCATAGAGTAGTATCTTAGTGGGATCCTAAGGATTGGAATGGGACAGGAATCTTGGTCTAAGCTGGGTTACGGCTTCTGCATTAGTAATTATTCATGGTATAGGATTATCATATCCCGTGGCTTGCAACCCTTGCTTATTGGGGTTTAGGTGTTGGCATAGACTTAATACACGAGGTCTGATCATGGGCTGTAGTGCTCCCCTTTCACAGCTTGAGCAAGGCGGGCAAGTCGGACATGGATTGTCACACCCCAATTTTGGCTGAACCAGAAGTGTGAGTGAACCATTACGAAACCAACGGTTCACACTAGGATCTCAATAAGAACGTGTCCACTCATACAAACCATTGCACATTAACCATAATCAGAATATAATAAAATACAGTGAAAGTCTTAAATTAAATGAACTGAGTGATCTATTGCTAAATTTAATAAAATATCCAGTTATTCAAATACCAAAACATAATTAAATATCCTTACATCAATTGTATTTCCAACTGAAAAAATTAAAATAAATTAAATCAAATCCTAGAGGTACACGTAGAAAGGGCACTCGCATGAAGCGTCATGCTCGTCCTCTCCTGCTTACACGTCCAAAGCAGCCACGCCTCCATACACTGGAGCATTCAGGTAATCCTCCACCGTATAACCTGCATCAACATCTAAAAACATGTATATATGTAGAGGGTGAGCGCACAACTTAGCTCAGTAAGACAATCAGACAATGCAACAAACATATTCATGAGTAACATTCACATTATGGTCTGGTTTAAGTTTGCAATGTGCTATAGAAAGGTTTGGCGGCCACCGCACCTCTATACACGAGTGTGTGAAGCCGCCCAATGGATCAAACACCACTGTCATCCCACATGCACCCACCATGGAATAGTGATAAAGCTAAAGCGTCCGGATCAAACACCGTCAACACTTCCCCTGATACCCTACCGATACCAACACGTAAGCCCCTATTGGCGAGGGCTTGCAAACTGGGTTCGCTACAAACCAATCCTATATGTCATCACAGTAGGCCCTATCCCAACACAGTTCCCTATGGCAAAGAGATAGAGCTAGAGTCTAGTGGCCAGGCCGGAGACCACAGTGCCACTTCCTCCCCCTAATACCCTACCCACACCAACCATGCTAAGACAGAACGATACGAAAAGGTGCTAGTGTGAGGAATGATCCCAGACCCTCGGCCCTTCCCATTCCATACACCAACGAAAACAATCACATCCCTAACAGTCACATCCTAGCATAGCGAGTATGCATGAACAATAATAATAACTGAAAGTAAAGGATGACATGCGAGTATGCACAAACATCAGTCCACAGAATCATAGTTATTAGCAATGTTTTACTGTTATTAAATTATTAGGGTTTAGGTCCGATTCCCTTACCTGACACTTGTTTGATAGCTTGCTCCGTGTCACAGAATCCAAACTTGCTATCACAAGGTCCTACACGATGTTAGGGTTGAGTTAGAATAGTTTTCTTAGGATTTACATTGGTCAGAAAATCAACTGGGTTAAAAATACTCTCACAGAGCATACCGGTCGCAGTACCGGTCGCGGCACTATGGGGAAAGGTGCGACCGGTATGGTCGACCGGTCCCCATAGACCAATCCCCGAGAGGTACCGGTCGCATATGGTGCGACCAGTCGCATATGGTGCGACCGGTATGGTCGACCTGTATGTCTCCGAAAGACCATACATCCAGTTCTCGCCTTCCGTCTATCAACCCCTATTAATCCTAGGGTTTCTCCTACACATTCTAGGTCTGAGCACTGAGTTAGAGTTTTTCCCAACTCCATCCAAGTCCTAGCTTCGATGATTTTCAACCTAGAATTTGAATCTAGGGTTTACCGACTAGAATAGGGTTTGATGGCAAAATAGGGTTTAGATCAATACCTCGCTTTGCATGGTATTGATCCAAACATGACTAAACATCCTAGAACGATTAAGCAGAGGAAGGTTTAAGCACTTACAGTTGGTTCGTGGTAATGTGTTATTCGTCCAACGGCAATGGCGGCTCTTCCCTCTCCTTCCTAGCTTCTTCTCCTTCTTCAGCCTCTTTCTCCTCTCTAGGGTTTGTGAGGATCAATGAGAGAGGTTTTAGGAGGTTTAAGGGTCCTTATATAGACTAGGATTAGGTTTAGGAATCCTCCTAACATTAGAAAAGTCCTTCGGTTCGAAATTTGGAAAGTGGGACCTGTAGAGATCCTTTCCCGGATCTAAGCTGCGTAGGCCATACCAGTCGACCATCGACCGGTACCAAGACCGGTACCATCAACCGGTATGAAGTATATCATACTTAATTTGGCCTGATTTCATACATGTTTGTCATCCACTTGTCCCGTCTGATCCGGTGATGATTAAAAGACCTATTACGACATGAATTAAAGGTTTAGATCGGGTTCATAGAGTGCGGGTCTTACAACTCCCCCACCCTTAAAAGAAATTTCGTCCCCGAAATTTGCATGTAGGTTTCACAACTCCCCCACCCTTAAAATAAATTTTGGCCTCAAAATTTGAACGTACCTTGGTCATCAAAAAGGTTAGGGTATTCCTTTCGCATCGCGTTCTCTTCCTTCCAAGTAATTTCTTCTACATCTTGGCATTTCCAATGCACCTTCACATAGTGGATATCCTTGCTTCGGAGATGTTGTACCTTTCGGCTTGTGAGCATCAAAGGTACCACTTCAAATGTCAAGTCCTCTGTCAAGTCTGGTGGGTCTACTGTCAAGATGTGCGATGGATCCCTGACGTACTTCTTCAATAAGGAAACATGGAACACATCATGAACGCTTGACATGGATGGTGGTAGAGCCAGTTGATATGCCACATTGTCACGTCTGATCAAAATCTCGTATGGTCCCATATACCTTGGGCATAGCTTCCCCTTCTTACCAAACTGTTTCAGACCTCGCACAGGTGATATCTTTAAGAACACCTTGTCACCCATTGCAAACTTCAAATCTCGACATCGGTTATCTGCATAGTGCTTTTGTCGAACTTGAGCTGTCTTCACTCTTTCCTTAATTTGATCAATTACTCAACAAGTTTCTTCGACGAACTCCGGTCCTACAACCCTTCTCTCTCCCACCTCATTCCATAACAGAGGTGTACGACATTTCTTCCCATAGAGTGTCTCATATGGAGCCATTTGGATCGTAGCCTGTTAACTATTGTTATAAGCAAACTCGATGAGCAATAACTTCTCGTCCCAAGCTCCTTTGAAATCTAGGGCACATGCTCTGAGCATATCTTCCAAGATTTGAATAGTTTTTTCTAACTGCCCGTCAATCTGAGGATGAAAAGCTGTGCTAAAATTCAACTTGGTTTCCATAGCTTTCTGTAATCCTTCCCAGAACTTTGATGTAAAATGGGGATCTCTGTCAGATACTATACTTTCTGGGATGCCATGAAGTTTGACTATATTATCCACATATAGCTTGGCTAGCTTCTCCATGGTATACTGAGGTCTGACAGTAATGAATCGAGCTATCTTAGTAAGTCGATCGACTATAACCCATATTGCATCCACTGACCTTGGTGTCAAGGGTAAGCCAATGACGAAATCCATTGTGATACAATCCCACTTCCATGCTGGCTCTGATAGTGGTTGTAGCAAACCTGCGGGTCTCTGTCTTTCTGCTTTAACTTGCTGGCAATTCAGACATTGGAATACAAATCGAGCTACATCCGCTGTCATACCCCTCCACCAATATAATCTTCTTAAATCATGGTACATCTTGGTGCTTCCTGGATGTACCGAATATGGGGTGTAATGAGCTTCTGTCATAACTCTATCTCTGATATTTGAGTTCTCACTCTCACGTATACATAATCATCCACGATACCTGAGTACCTTGTCTAAATCCAAGGTAAAGTCAGGGTTGCTTTTACCCTTCTATAGATCTTCTTGCATAGTCTTGAGGTATGGATCCTGTAGGATTGCTACTTTGACCTCATCTATTAGATCCGATGAGATCTTCGAAGCTGCGAACATTAATGTAAACTTATGAATTAAGCCCTATTCCACCGGATCTCCCACAGTCTCTAATATATACTCTTCATCATTCTCTATTGAGCCAGAGGTTGCAGCACACAATGCGGCATTTGTACTAGGTCCTGCCTCAGGTTTCAATGCCCACTTTCTGGTTAAGGCATCGGCCACAACGTTTGCCTTACCCGAATGGTACTGGATGTCACAATCATAATCTTTTAATAGCTCCAACTATCTCCTGTCTCATATTCAGGTCCTTCTGAGTGAAAAGGTAAGTTAAACTCTTGCGATCCGACTTAATCTGAAACTTTTCACCATAAAGGTAGTGCCTCCAAGTCTTGATTGCGTGAATGACCGCTGCTAACTCCAGATCATGTGTACGATAGTTCTTCTCGTGCTCTTTCAACTGTCTTGATGCATAGACAATCACCTGTTCTCCTTGCATCAACACACATCCAAGACCTAATCCCGAGGCATCCGTATATAAGGTAAACGGCAAGCCTGATGCTGGGATGGTCAAGATAGGTGCAGAGACTAGTCTTGACTTCAAATTCTGAAAGCACTTCTCACACTCATCTGTCCATATAAACTTTTCTCCTTTCTTGGTTAGTCTGGTAAGTGGAACGGCAATTCTTGAGTAGCCTTCCACGAATCTTCTATAGTAACCAGCCAATCCAAGGAAACTACGAATCTCTGCAACTGATTTTGGTGCATCCCATCCTACTATAGCTATGATCTTGCTTGGATCTACCTTGATACCATCTGTAGATACTACGTTACCCAAGAAGGCCACTTCCTTCAGTCAAAATTCACACTTCTTGAACTTGGCATAAAGCTTCTCCCTTCTCAGCCGTTGTAGGGCTGCTCTCAAATGTGTTGCATGAGCCTCCTTGTCCTTTGAGTAGACCAAGATGTCGTCAATGAATACGATGACCGAAGTATCCAACATGTCATGAAACACTCGGTTCATTAGTTCCATGAACGACACTGGAGCATTAGTCAACCCGAATGACATTACAAGGAACTCATAATGCCCATACCTTGTTCTGAAAGCAATCTTCGGAATATCTCCTGCCTTGATCTTCAATTGGTGATACCCTGATCTAAGATCAATCTTCGAGAAAACCTTTGCACCCTGCAACTGATCGAACAGATCATCGATCTTAGGCTAAGTCTTCTCGTCAATAAGAACTGGACATGGTCCATAACCCTTTTCTAATTCCACTTCTAATCCCATAGGCGATCGTACAAGCAATTTGTAGTCTAAAGATTTGAGGGGTAGATTCAGCTTCTTTCCAAATGACACAGATATAAAAGAATGAGTAGCTCCAGAATCAAAGAGTACTCTAGCGGATATGCCATTAATAGGTATAATACCTGTGATTTGTTTAAATTTAGTCGACATGCTCACACAATGTAACACAAAAATGAAAGGTTCAGGTCGTACCTGTGACCACATTAGGCGATGCGGCAGCATCCTCAGATGTAACTGCATAAACCTTTCCTTGTTGTAGCTGCTTCCTGGGCTTAGGACATTCCCTGAAATAATGTCCCACTTGATTGCAGTTATAGCATTTTACTCCTTCACTATTTTACTTTTGTTGCGGTTGAGCTGCTGGAGTAGTCTTGGCTGTAGCATTGAAGCCTTGAGTACGGAAGGGTTTGAATGTCCTTGTATTCCCTCCGTTGTATGAATTTCCATTTGGCCTTTTAGGGGGTGTTTGGTAACACTCCAGAAGTTGGATTCTGACTTCTAGAGCATAAATGGAGTAGAAGCCTATTTGGTAACCCGGTTCGGACTTCTGGAGAATCCATGAGTGAACCGGCTCCAAATGAGCTCTAGAATCCAATTTTTTGGAGCATCAAATAGATGCTTTTCGACTTCAAAACACAATTTTGGAGTTAAAATACCCCACACCACTACTACCACCAACTACCACCATCAACACCACAACCCACCAGCCACCACCCACCACCGCCACCACCCTCCACCACCTACTGCCGCCACCACCACCATTACCACCACCACCACCTACCGCCACCACTACCCACCACCACCACCACCACCATCCTCAATCACCACCCACCACCACCTACCATCGCCACCACCACTAACCACCGCTACCACCACCCACCGCCACCTACCATCGCCACCACCACCAGCCACCAACCACTGCCACCACCACCTACCACCACCACCATCATCCACCACCACCGCCACCACCACCACCAACCACCGCCACCACCATCCACTACCACCCCACCGCCACCGCCACCACCACCATCCTCAATCACACACACCGCCACCTACTATCGCCACCACCACCAGCCACCACCCACCATCACCACCACCATCCACTACCACCTACCCCCACCTACCATCGCCACTACCACCAGCCACCAACCACCGCCACCACCACCCACCACCACCACCAACTATCACCTACCACCACCCCCACCACCACCACCACCATCCATTACCACCCACCACCACTGCCACCACCCGCCACCACCACCACCCACCCACCGCCACCCTTCACCACCACCTCCCACCCACCACCACCATCACCAACCATCACCACTCACCACTAGTGCCACCATCCGCCACCCCCCACCACTACTCTGGAGTCCATGACTAAATTAGGTTAACAAACATGTTTCTACTCCCTCATACTCTTGAATCCTTTTGAAGTTGGAGTAGAAATTTGAACTAGAAGTAAGAATCCCAGAGTTGAAGTTTTAACAAACAGCCCCTTAATACCCCTATTTTGAGCAAAATAACTCTATTTCTGGCTCGACTCTATTACTCGAGCAATCTGTACTGCTTCATTGTAGACTTTCTTCTCCAGTCCCAGAACATGCTCGCAAATGCTTCCCCTAAGTCCCATGATGAACCTTTGGGTATTTGTATTTTCCTCTTGCATGCTAGCGGGTGCAAAGAAAAACAACTCCTCGTAACGCTGTTGGTAAGCATCCACGGTCATTTGCCCCTGATATAAACTCAAGAACTCTCTCTCCATAGAATCTCTAAAACTTCTAGGGAAATACTTCTCAAAGAATGCCTCTTTATATATAACCCAGGTCAATTGGGTGTGCTTTGTTAACAGATAAGTCCGTGTGGACTTCCACCAATGGTGTGCATCGCCTTTCAGCAAGAAGGTTGCACACAGCACTTTCTCCTCCTCATTCACTGTCATCATCATAAAATTTCTTTCCATTTTATCAATCCACTGTGCTGGCCACAAAGGATATGCTGGCTTACCATTATATTCTTTGGGCTTCATCTTCAAAAAATGCTCGATCAGTCGGGAGTGGTCTAGCTGATACGGAGCATAGGTCCCATACATAGGTGGTTGATACTGGTAACTGCCTTGAGCTACCTCAGGATTTTGTACTTGAGCCGGCATGACTGGTGTTTGAGGTGCATGGGGTACCGTGTTGCTTCCCCCTGGTACTGTGCTAGCTTGTTCTACTGGCATAGGTGTCGTATGTGCAGGTAGAAAAGCCATTCCTATAGTAGTCTGCATATTGGCTTGCACCTGCTGTATTTGCTACAGCTGTGAGCCAAGTTCATTACTGCTGTAGCCAGATCTGTAGGTGGGGCTGGAAAGTTTGTAGGATTTGCCTGGCCACTAGCCATTGGTGGTGCCGTATTCAGATTCTCCTGTGCTTCATGATTTACATGGTTGTCTTCCTCCACAGGTGGTGGTGGTGGAATTGGGTTACGACCTCGTCTGGTCACACTTCGCCCAGCCATTTCCTGTTCTAGTGGTGGTAGCGTCTGAAAACAATCATAGCACATGTGAGGCAATCAATATAAGTTGTTTTCAAGTAAAAATCCAACTAATCAATATAAATTTCGAATTTTTCAGATCATTCTGACAAAATACTGTATTTTCCATCGTAGGGTCGATGGTAGGGTCGGTCCTTATGCGACCCTAGGGTATGCGACCCTCTAAAACTCTGTCAGCTTACCGAGAGCCTAGGGTCGATTGTAGGGTCGGTATATGTCCCACCCTAGGTCCGACCCATGGTTCTCTGTCAGATCACCGAGAGCCTAGGGTCTGACGTAGGGTCGCACATTTTGGTCGAATTCTGCAACCCTACGATCCAAAATTAGGTTTTTAAACCCGATTTTGGATTCATTTCCCATTCTTTCTCCTTTCTTCCAACTCAACCCGTTTCCCTGAGTTGCTACAATATCGACCCCTAGTGTTTGGTGATCTTTCCTTCCGTTTGAGACTTCCGCTCCTTCTCTAAAGGTATGCTCTCTACTGTTTCCCATTTTTAAGCTTTCTAAACTAGGTTTTTGTCCATTTACATCGTTTTCTTCAAATTAAACTTTTTCCAACCGTAAAAATTTAATTTTTATTGGGGGCTTTTACTGTTGGTCACCCAATGGACGAAAGCCCTCAAAAATATTTGAGTTTCATCGGTTGGTTATCGAGAAACTTGAAATTTTCCATTTTTGACATAATTTTCAAGATTTTTTGAATTTATTGAAATTTTCTTCAAATTAGATCTTTCTAGATTAAATTTCCAACTATATGAGCCTTGCAGGATGGTTTAGAACCTATGTAAGTCCTCCTGCCCAAGTGTTTGGGTGAAAAGTGAGGCTTTTGGCCAATTCATGCCGTTATAATACCGAAATTTTTTAGTTTTTCACCATTACTAATCTATTATTTGTTTTTCTTTGTTTTAGCAGATAGTATGGCTCATACCAAGGTTCCTAGGACTCATGACCCAGTTCGTTTCCGCTCTAATGAGGCCGAGACTCGGTATGCTCGCTATGGGCATAAGAAAGTAGAAGGGGGTCGCTGTGTGCACTTGGCTAGTCTACCCTTGTTCAACGTGGAAGGTGCTTTTGGTGACATGGGCTGGCTTCCTGTGATCACCTATGAGGCTTGTACCTGCCCTGATTTAGTGAGACAGTTCTATTGCAATCTCCAGGTAGTGGGGGATCGCAATGACACAGAGAGAGGTAGGGAGCTCAGGATCACAAGCTACGTCAAAGGGGTAGAGGTTTCGTTTGACTGCCAGCAGTTGGCTGATCTTTTGGGCATATCAAATAATGGCCCTTTGGTGTACTGTGCTCCCAAGGAGCCCCAGTTCCTATCCTTGGAGATGCGTGCTGAGATTGACAGTCAGCTTATTAAAGATGATCACTGGGAAATAAAAGCGATCAACCTACGTCCAGAGCCTCGGGTGTACTGTAAAATTATCCAGCATAACCTGATACCCCAGAGTGGACATTATGAGAGGATCTCCCAATTGACTCAGTATGTCCTCTACTGCATTTGCACTAGGCAGCCTGTCTGCCTACCTTACATTATCATGAGGACGATGATCCGTGCTACGCTGCCTGGTCAGCTAGGCAACCTGCCCTACGGACGTCTGATCACTACACTACTCACCCACCTAGGCGTTGATTTAATAGATGAGAGGATTCAAGAGAAGACCTTCTCATCGGATCTTGACTGGGAAGCCATCTGTAGGATGGGTAAGCAGGATGCTCAGGTCAGTAATGATGAGACAAAGACTCTGGTGTGTCCTCATACTCGAGTTGAGACAGCAGACACTGAGGCGGCAGTAGCAGCAGCCGGAGCAGGGGTCCATGGGGGTGATGCTGAGGATGAGGATCGCATGTATATGGATGTAGACGTTATACCTCTTCCATCACCTCCACATTCTATTTGAGCTGGTCCATCTCGGGCTTTTTCACACATGGCTGGTCCTTTACACCCACCATCTGATGATATGATGGGATTACTGCGTGAGATCAGAGAGGCTCAGCACACGATGGACTAGAGAGTGGGAGAGCTTCTAGATGCTCAGTACACGATAGATAGGAGAGTGGGCGAGCTTCTCGATGCTCAGCGTGCGTCTGATCAGCGGATGGCCGAGTTGACAGCTAGTCTCTAGACGGCCTAGACTCAGCTAACCTGGTTGACTAGAGTGTATGCTAAGGACTACGACAGAGATCGCGAGGCACCTCCTCCTCCATCACCTCCAGCTCCATGTTGTATATTTTCTTTTTATCCTTCTTTGTACTACAGAGTAACTGTTCGGGTTGTGGACTGTACTCTGCTTTGGATATGTATAAACGTGCTTTTTATTTGATGTATATGAAACATGCTTCTCCTTTTATAAGTGCATTATTCTCTTTCTTTAATTTTGTCTCAAACAATACAGGTGTTTATAGTGTGTTCTTATTACAACTTTTAAATTTTATCCTAACTCAGTTCACAATTTTTGTGGAATTATACAGGTTTAATAGACAGGGCCTGAGAGCTCTGATACCAAGTTGTCACATCCCAATTCTGCACTATTCAGAATGGTGTGATGAACCGCAAATAAACCAACGGTTCAAACAGGATCTCAAATAGGCTGTGTCCGTTTGCTTAAACCATACACATCCACAACCATAATCAAAGTAAATAAACAATAACGAAAGACTTATATATTAAATGAACTGAGAATTCTAAGAGTGATAACATAAATAAAATATCCAATTATCTTCATTTGACTAAGACATAAGTAAGTAAAATAATCAATTACATTTTTTGTATAATCTAAACAAAATCTAATAAAAAATGCAAGAGTTGCATTCGCATGACAAATCATGCGACTCCATCATAACTTCAGCGTCCATCGCCGCACCATGTCCATAAATAGGAGCATTTATATAATCTTCTACCATCGTACCTGCATCATCAACTAAAAACATTCGACGTCAAAAGGGTGAGCACACATCATGGCTCAGTGAGCAAACAAAACAATGCAACAAACATATGCATGCATTCAATTCATATCTTTGGTCTGGTTCATAAGTTTGCAATGTGCTATAGAAATGTTTGGTGGCCGCCTCACCTCTATACACAAGGAGTGTAAGCCCACCCAACGGATCAAACACCATTGTCGTCCACATCCACCCTACCATGGAATAGAGATAGAGCTAAAGTGTCCGTATCAAACACCGCATAACACTTCCCCTGATGCCCTACCCATACCAACACGTAAGCCCCTTTTCGCGAGGGCTTGCAAACTGGGCTCGCAACTAACCAATCCTAATGTCAAACAGTGTATCCAAGGCCTCACCCCAGCATCCCTCAATACGTCCATAGAGATAGAGCTGAGGCCCCCTGGCAGAGTCAGAGACTACATGGTCTGAGACCACCTCCCCTAATGCCCTACGACGTAATAGTTCTGCTAAGGTAATGGTGATACGACGATGTTAGTGGATAAGACTTGAGTAGAGATAGAGCTAAAGTGCCCAGATCAAACACCGCATAACACTTCCCCTGATGCCCCACTCGCATCAAGTACACTAACCACACACATACATTCACATGCATATTCCTAGCATCATCATCATCATCATTTTATAAATAAACGAAATCAAATATGCATGAATAGTAACAACAGGAATAGTGAATGACATGTGATATGCACATTACAATCTTACAAACATAGGATCATTCATGGTATTGGATTCAATAAACAAAAATAGTTTATTATTAGTCAATTAGTTTAGGTCTTGTTCCCTCACCTTTGATTGAGCGTAGATCCTCATTCAAGCTTTATGAATCACTTTTAAAATCACTAGAAAGACCTAACAAGTCGATAGATTTTAATTAGAATTTATTCCAATATATTTTAAACTAACAAAAATCATAGGTCGCAGGTAGGGTAGCACCTAGGGTAGCAGTTTTCTGCAACCCTAGGGTGTAGGGTCGGACGTGGGGTCGGATACCATTCGACCCTACGTGCGACCACACCCTTCCTGAGACTTCCTGAGGGCATGTGGTCGATCATGTGGTCTCGTAGGGTCGGATATCATTCGACCCTACGTGCGACTACACGTATTCTGAGTCGACCTTTCATTCTAAAGTCTATTCTTTCATGTTTGGATCCTTTGGCTTACTTTCATGATTCATTTTGAGATTGTTCTATGGCTCAAAACTACAAGTTATACACTATCCATAGTCCATAATGATTTCCTCCATGAAATCTCTTGAAACTTGTCCATGGATGGATGATTTGGGTTTCTCCTAATCCTATGTTCTCCATAACTATTCTAGGATCTCTTATTCAGGTAAGGAATTAGGTTTATACCTTTATTCGGTGGCTTCTCTGAAATTTCCTTCTCTTCCTTAGTCTTTTCTTTAATTTTCCTTCTCTTCTTCTTTTCCTTCTCTTTCTCTTTCTCTCACTTTCAATTAGGGTTCTAAAAGGAGTGAAAGAGGCTAAGGGACGTCCCATTTATAGAGAAAAACCCTCCAAAATAAGTCCCATCGAGTTTAGGAAAGAACCCCTTTTGAATTAGGATGGTTTCCTAATTTACGATTTCTGTCTATCATCGTAGGGTCGGACGTAGGGTCGCAGAATCCGTCGACCCTACGTTTTTCTAGTCATGCAACCTTACGACTAGAAAGTCATGGGTTAGACTTCTGTTAAGGTGGGGTCGACCCTACCTGTTTAGGCATGCGACCCTACCCTCACATTTACTGTTTTTGGGTTTGACTCATACCTGGTCTTGTGATTTCCTTCACGCACTTGGTCCACTTGGCTCGACCATGATAGGTAGACCTGGTTTAAGGTGGTAAGACCGGTTAGTTTGATACAGGTCTTACAGGTATAGTCAACCGGTCAAAAATTTCTCTGACCGAGAGGCACCGGTCGATATACCCAGGGGGGTACCGGTCGATCAGTATGGGCAAAATCGTCGACCGGTATGCCCAGAATGCCTTTAAAATTGGGAAAAGTGAGATTTTTCTCACTTTTCTTTTCTTCTTCCTCTCCGATGGCGATTCCTCTCTGGCTTGGTGAGTTGCTACAGTCCGACCGGTGGTCTTGGAAGCGATTTTCTCCCGATCAAGACCTTGAGCATCGTCTCCAAGTAAGTTTCTTCCTTCCATTCCTCCTTTTTACATCGTCTCTTCATGGTTTCTTGCCTAAAAACTAGGTTTTTCTTAGTTTAAAAGATTCTAACCGTAGGAACTCTTTTTCTTCGGCTTAGAATGAGTTTAGGGAACTCTATGAGCAAAATCCCTCAACCAATTTGAGGTTCCACTGAATAATTTTTCTAAAAATCACATTTTTTAGGTTTTTGACCTAGGTTTTGATAAAAATCGAATTTTTTTCTC
Organism: Protea cynaroides; assembly: GCA_028583415.1. Classification (NCBI taxonomy): domain Eukaryota; kingdom Viridiplantae; phylum Streptophyta; class Magnoliopsida; order Proteales; family Proteaceae; genus Protea; species Protea cynaroides. The sequence goes on along the minus strand of CM053276.1, from coordinate 37,449,062 downwards.
GAAATTTCTAAATTTCTTATTTGTTTGATGGATGTCTTGGTTTCCATGTGGTGTTAGAGGGTTACATAAGTCCTCCCCAGATTTTGGGTGAGTTTGAGGCTTTTGCTTCCATTACTGTCGTTATGCTGTCAAAATTTCGAAAATTTTAACCAATTTCTCATTATTTGTTTTTGTTTTGTTGTTTCAAATGTCTCAACGCAGAGGTGCTGGTAAACATGCATTTGGTCTTGGCATGAACTGTCCGCATCCTCTGATTTCGCAGCTCGATGAGCGGTGGTTTCGTTCTGAGGCGGCGCAAGCCCGCTTTCCCTGGTTTGAAGAGAAGAATATTGAGTCAGGGCGACGGGTGAACCTGGATCGGCTGCAGCGGTTTGATGTTGAAGCAGCATTTGGTAGACTTGGGTGGTTGCCCATCATTATATACATGGTGACTACCCGTCCCAACCTCGTTAAACACTTCTATGCGAACTTGGAGATAGAGGGAAACGTCAATGACTTCAGTCGAGGCAGGAAACTCCGCCTCACTAGTTTCGTCAAGGGTGTCCCCATATCTTTTGACACTCATCAGCTTGTTGATCTTTTGGGGATTCCAATTAATGGTGACTTGGTCTACTGTGCCCCTAATATGAAGGGCTTTCTCATTGATGATCTGCGCCAGGAGATTTCGGAGCAGATCCTTAACCCAGGAGCGCCCATGAAAGCTGCTAGCTTGAAACCTGTTCCTCAAGTATATTGCCGCATCATCTAGCACAATATTGTTCCTCAGAGCGGTTACTACAGTGAGTTGTCTCAGCTCACTCAGTACTTGACCTATTGCGTTTGCACTGGGGAGTGGGTATGTCTTCCTTACATCATTATCAGGACCATGTGTCAGGCTACTCTACCCGATCAAACCAGTAACATTCCATATGGCCGACTTATCACCACTCTTCAGCAGCGCTTACAGGTGGACATGAGGGATGAAATTACAGTTGAGGACACCATGACCTCTGATATAGATTGGGATCCATTCTCCGGATGAGGATGGACAACCTGCCAATCAATGATGAGGAGCTAGAGGCTCGTCCTCGTCCGCTCAGGAGGGTAGCAACAGCGGCAGCAGCAGCAGCAGTAGCTAATGCAGCTCACGCAGAAGAGGCAGGGGATGATGGTGATGATGATGATGATCAGATGGAGGACATTCCAGCACCGGCACCATAGCCCATACCTGTAATGGGACCATCCCAGCCTCCTCCCGATACCATAATGGGTATGTTTACGGAGATCCGGGATGCCCAGCGTGAGATGAGCCGTGACCTAGGGTGCCTTGCTCACAGCCTCAGAGTCACGCAGGAGCAGGTGCACTAGCTTAGGGTGGCTTATGAGCGTGACTATGACATCACTGACCCTATTCCTCCTATGCCCCCATCCCCATGATAAACCTCTTATTTTCTCTCTCTCTCAGCATGGTTTTTTTTTTATATAACAAGGTAACTGTCCAGCTTGTGGACTGTACCCTGTAGCACCATTACTATTGATACACTTTAAATATTTTAATAGAAGTTTATGATTTTTCTCACCTGTCATTATAGTTCCCATCTAGAGCATGACTATTTATTAATTCCACATTTAATATAGTATATTATGCTCTTTCGTATTTAGTCTCAGGCATCAAACAAATGCTTATGGTGTGTTTTTATTAAGACTTTTAAATTCTTCTTATCTCAAGTCATCGACTCAGTTAAGTGCAAATATGGTCTGTTGGATAGAGCCTAAGAGCTCTGATACCAAGTTGTCACACCCCAATTCCGACTGAACCAGAAGTGTGAGTGAACCGTCACGGAACCAACGGTTCACACCAGGATCTCAATAGAACCGTGTCCACTCATACAAACCATTGCACATTAACCATAATCAAAATACAATAAAATACAGCAGAAGTCTTAAATTAAATAAACTGAGTGATCTATTGCTAAATTTAATAAAATATCCAGTTATTTAAATATCGAAACATAATTAAATATCCTTACATCAATTGTATCTCAAACTGAAAATAATTAAAATAAATTAAATCAAATCCTAGAGGTACACGCAGAAAGGGCACTCGCATGAAGCGTCATGCTCATCCTCTCCAACTTGCATGTCCAAAGCAGCCACGCCTCCGTACACTAGAGCATTCAGGTAATCCTTCATCGTATAACCTGCATCAACATCTAAAAATATGTATATATATACAGGGTGAACTCACAACTTAGCTCAGTAAGACAATCAGACAATGCAACAAACATATGCATGAGTAACATTCACATTATGGTCTGGTTTGAGTTTACAATGTGCTATAAAAAGGATTGGCGGCCACCGCACCTCTATACACGAGTATGTGAAGCCGTCCAATGGATCAAACACCACTGTCGTCCCACATGCACCCACCATGGAATAGAGAAAGAGCTAAAGCGTCTGGATCAAACACCGCCAACACTTCCCCTGATACCCTACCCATACCAACACGTAAGCCCCTATTGGCGAGGGCTTGCAAACTGGGCTCGCAACTAACCAATCCTATATGTCATCACAGTAGGCCCTATCCTAGCACAGCTCCCTACAACATAGAGATAGAGCTAGAGTCCAGTGGCCAGGCCGGAGACCACAATGCCACTTCCTTCCCCTGATACCCTCTCCGCACCAAGCATGCTAAGATAGAACGATACGAAAAGGTGCTAGTTTGAGGAATGATCCCAGACCCTCGGCCCTTCCCATTCCACACACTAACAAAAACAATCACATGCCTAACAGTCACATCCTAGCATAGCGAGTATGCATGAACAATAATAATAACTGAAAGTAAAGGATGACATGCGAATATACACAAACATCAATCCACAGAATCATAGTTATTAGCAATGTTTTACTGTTATTAAATTATTAGGGTTTAGATCCGATTCCCTTACTTGATGCTTGTTTGATAGCTTGCTCCGCGTCACAGAATCCAAACTTGCTATCACAAGGTCCTACACGATGTTAGGGTTGAGTTAGAATAGTTTTCTTAGGGTTTACGTTGGTCGAAAAACCAATTGGGTTAAAAACACTCCTACAGAGCATACCGGTCGCAGTACCGATCGAGGCACTATGGGGAAAGGTGCGACCGGTATGGTCGACTGGTCCCCACAGACCAGTCCCCGAGAGGTACCGGTCACAGTACCGGTCGCATATGGTGCAATCGGTATGGTCGACCGGTATGTCTCCGGAAGACCATACATCCGGTTCTCGCCTTCCATCGATCAACCCCTATTGATCCTAGTGTTTCTCCTATACATTCTAGGTCTAAGCACTGAGTTAGAGTTGTTTCTAACTCCATCCAAGTTCTAGTTTCGATGATTTTCAACCTAGAACTTGAATCTAGGGTTTACCGACTAGATTAGGGTTTGACGGAAAAATAGGGTTTAGATCAATACCTCGCTTTGCATGGTATTGATCCAAACATGACTAACCATCCTAGAACGATTAAAGTAGAGGAAGGTTTAAGCACTTACCGTTGGTTTGTGGTAATGTGTTCTTCGTCCAACAGCAATGGCAGCTCTTCCCTCTCCTTCCTAGCTGCTTCTCCTTTTTCAGCCTCTTTCTCCTCTCTAGGGTTTGTGAGGATCAATGAGAAAGGTTTTAGTAGGTTTAAGGGTCCTTATATAGGCTAGGGTTAGGTTTAGGAAGCCTCCTAACATTAGGAAAGTCCTTCGGTTTGAAATTTGGAAAGTAGGACCCACAGAGATCCTTTTCTGGATCTAAGCTGCGCAGGCCATACCGGTCGACCATTGACCGGTACCATCGACCGGTATGAAGTATATCATACTTAATTTGGTCCGATTTCATACCTGTTTGTCATCCGCTCATCCCGTCTGGTCCGGTGGTGATTGGAAGACTTGTTACAACATGAATTAAAGGTTTAGATCGGATTCATTGAGTGCGGGTCTTACATGGATCAGTGGCCTTCCTCTAGTTCCATCGGATTTGAGTTATAGGGATGATGTCGAGGTTCTAAGTACTCTTCCTCAGGGATTGTTAACTCAGATATGGGTTGAGGCTTTAGGCTGAGATGCCAGGATGAAGCTTATCGTGGGGGATTGCTAGCGATGCCTTGATGTGGCCTTGGTGATTGTCTTCATTTTTTGGGCGATAGTCCATGCTTGGCGTGGAGTTGAGTATGGGTTATTTTTTCACCAGTGCTTGAGAGTTCCTTCTGGTGATTGATGGTCTCAATATAATGCATGCTTGATTTCCACATACAATAACTAATAATAAATTACACTCATTCATTGATTGTTTGCATGTGTTGATTCTCTTACTGAGCGTGTGGTTACTCACCCCTATATGTACACACCTTTTTTATATATTGTATTGCAGGTGACATGTTTATTGGTATTGTCGATGTTGTTGATGAATCTGAGAAAGATGAGGAATATGAGGACGCTACTCATGGTCCAACGTGCAAATGTATCTATGGCTAGGAGCCATTAGTTTATGCTAGCTTTACTTTTATGGACATGTTGACCTAGTTATGCCTAAGCATATTTTTGGTTATTTGTTAAGATTATTCATGTCTTGAAACTCGCTCTTAAGATAAACCTTATTATGATATTATTTATCACACAAACTCTCACCTTGGTAATTATTTAAAGACTTCCGTTAATTATATTTTGATTTATTACGAAACATAATTATGTGGATGGTTGGGCTAACGGTAAACACAGTTTAAGTGGGATCTTGTGTCACACCCCAAAACTGACATCATTTTGGTATGATTGGATTCCCTGTTGTGCAAGTATATCCATAACCAGAATCACATCTGCTGGGCAAATCTCACAAAACTTTCCACCCATACATACTCACATAAAAGGATAAAATCAAAATTAATAACTAAAGGCGGATTCAATTTCATTAATATTGAAGTTGAGAGCTAGAGTGATAATAACATAAGTAAAAGTTTATGCTTCTGGAAACCATGACATAAATAAGCTAACACATAAGCAAACTAGCCAAACTATCAGGAGTCACATTTTCCCGGGAACATTCAATAACTGATCAAGTTAACAAATAAAACTAGATCAAAGCTAAAGTTTTGTCTCTATCCATAGAGACAATCTTCACACTCGCAAGTAGAATCATGCAACTCTTCTTCGTAAATTCTTCTTCAAATTCAAAAATATCATCAGTACCTATAACACAATATAAAAATATGTATGTACAATAGGGTAAGCAAACCACATGCTCAGTGAGGAAATTAGCACACACAAGTAAACAATGCATGAATACATTATTAGTGGTTGTAGAATGTGAACAAGCATGCACTATATTGCGATACACCAAGCACCCAGCAAGAACACTCAAGCATGGGTGAGGTGAATGATCCACAATTGTTCACTCCACTTGTGAACCATTACCCAAATAATGAAGACAACGACACAAGGGTCACACGAAGGTACCTACCTGCATTCCCCCAAGATAGACTTCATCCTGGCATCTTATTCTACACCTCAACGCACTTCACTGGGTACATGCCCAATCCCTTGTAGAAGAGCAAATAGAATAGACTAATCTGTAGGTTTACGCCAGAGAGGAAGACCACAGACACATATCCGATTCACTCCCTTCAATGGTCAGATCTTTTATATATAAGCATATGCCAATACCTAAACCCCTATTGGCAAGGGTTGCCAGTCACGGGGTGTTATAGCCTAACCATGTTCATTACTAATGCAAGTACCCATACCTTAGCTTAAGGACCAAAATGAACCATTCCATCCCATCCATCTTGATCCACTATTATAATGCATATGGCAACCAATCATGTTATTACACATCCAACATATTATTAATCCAAAACACAAATAATATACAAAAAATGCATGAACAGTTAAAACAGATATTGGATGGCATCACAAAGTAATCCAATCATAAGTAGCACATATGTGAGAAACAGTAAAATAAATCAAGCTAATTCCCACACCTATGATGGTGAGCAATAAGTTACTCTGATGTAGACAGAGTAGTTCCCTTGTTTCTTACATTGGTTTCGCCTATTTGCAATTGACACATGATTATTACTTTGGATTGTTTGTTTATGTGTCAGAAAGGTTCGGGGTATCCTCATTAGTCTTAGAGTAATGTCCCTAAGGTCAATTGGTTAGGTCTGATAGTCCACAATCGAACAATTTGACAAAACATTATTACTGTAATAGGTGCGGTCGATAGGTGTGGTCGACCAGTCTGTGCGGTCGATTAGACACCTTTTGTCAACTTGACAGTCCTTATCAACTGTAGTTTGGTCAATTCGAGTTCCAGAGGCTTATACCTCATTGGAAATATGTTTATAGAGATTTTAGGATGTTATGGGGATCACTTATCAGAGGTTGAATCCTTTCCTATCAATTATATACATGTACGGTTATCAACAATGAGCGTTGTCTATACAACTGTACGTGTCTACACTTGTAGGAAAGCATCCCTACTCAATTATTAGTTTAATATGGTCTACAATAAGTCTCTTGAGGTGTTAGGTGTGTCCACAAAGTTAGTGTAATTATTAGTGACTGAATGGAAGCAATTCAAAGTAAGAGTACCTCACTGTGATCGTGCGGTCAATCAAACCACTTTGGTCGACCTGACTGAACAATCGGACGATCACGGAGAGCTCAAACTGTATTTGTTTTGATAGAATATCTCTGGTTCATCATCTACATTGCTTCCAGAGGGCATCTAATGGTTTGTACATTATTAGGGAATGATTCCCTTCATTAATTTACTACCATTACATCATAATTCCAATAACAATCCTACCTTTACGTCGATTAGTCAATTCTAGTCAACGTTCTTGAATTCGACTGTAATGGCCATTGAGAGCTGATAGAAAATGTTTTCTCACATTACAAGAGGTTGGGACTGACCTGTCACACCCCAATTCTGGACTAACCAGTAGTGTGATGAACCGTGATAAGAATCAATGGTTCAATCAGAATCTCGTATCCACCATACAGAACCAAATACATTCCACGGTAATAATCAGAGATCATAATTAAATAGCGAAAGTTTTTATAAATAATGAACTGAGGTCTAACAATGATAAATAAATATTTAAATCTAATTATCTCCAAATAACTCAAGACATAAAGTAAATAATCAATTACATATTCCCTTGTTCAAATAATACTAAAACTAATCAAAAACACATTAATTGCATTCGCATGACGGATCATGCGCATCCTCCATAGCTTCCACTTTCATAGCCGCCATGTGTCCATACGTCGACGCATTCATATAGTCTTCTATGGTCATACCTGCATCATCAGCTAAAATTATTCGACGTCGAAAGGGTAAGCATACATCACGACTCAGTGAGCAAACAAAATAATGTTAAAACATATGCTTGCATTCAATTCATATTTTGGTCTGGTTTTAAGTTTGCAACTGTGCTATAGAAAGGAATGGCGGCCACCGCGCCTCTATACACGAGTGTGTGAATCCACCCAATGGATCAAACATCATTATCGTCCCACATGCACCCACCATGGCATAGAGATAAAGCTAAAGTGTCCGGATCACACACCGTTAACACTTCCCCTGAATCCCTACCCATACCAACACTTAAGCCCCTACTGGCGAGGGCTCGCAAACTGGCTCGTAACTAACCAATTTTAATGCCATTCAAATGTATCTAAGGTTTCACCCCAGCATCCCTTAATACGTCCATAGGGATAGAGCTAAGGCCCCCCGACAGAGTCAAAGACCACACGGTTTAAGACCACCTCCCCTAATGCCCTACGACGTAATAGTTCTACTAAGGTAATGGCTATACGACAATGTCAATGTGAAGCATGGTTTAGGGATCAAACGCCCTTTCCCACACAGCACACCAACCACACTCATAAACATATGTCTATTCCTATCATCATCCACAGTAAGATATCAAATAATAAAATAGATATGCATGAACAGGAATAGCAGTAATATTGGATGGCATATAAGATGCACATTACAAGCAAACAAGCATATAATCATTCATGGCATTGGACTCAATGAAATAAAGGTAACTTGTTATTAACTAATTAGTTTAGGTCTTGTTCCCTCACCTGTTAACGATATTTGATCTCTTTCCAAGCCTTGCAAATCTCTTTGAACCAATTTAGGAACTTAGGAATTATATGGATTTAAGTTAGGGTTCATGTGTAATAAGTTACAGTAGTTGAAAGTTGAAATAGACCACTAATAGGTGACTGATTGATCATGCGGTTGCATGTTTGTGTCAACCCTACCACGTACGGTAGACCCCCTGTGGTGGCACTATATGCGACCACACCTATGACCACACGTTTCCTGGGCTTTTTCCAAATGACTGTGGTCGACTCTATGATCACCCTATGATATACCATAGCTGCAACCATACGAGTTTGGTCTAATTTTTACTTCCAATACGAGTTCCTCCTCTTGGCTCATCAACGGGGTTCTCCTTAATGATCATTCAATGACAAAAAAATCTTAGTTTTTTTCAGACTACGTACTCTAACCCATTCTCCACGATCCCCTTTGAGATTTGCTTAGAAAATCCCATAACTGAATCCTTACATTGGGTTTGGTATCACAATTTTCATTAGAGACTCCTACTCTAAATATTCTATGGCTACCGAGACAAGGTTCATACGTTACTTGTTGTAAAGAGTCTGCAAAGCTCCTTCTCTCAGCCTTCTTCTCTAAATCTCCTTCTTATTCTCTTTCTCTCTTGGGTTTTAGGGTTTAATAATGATTCAAAAGAGTGAGAAAGGGCTAAGGGACATCCTCTATATAGAGAAAAACTCTCCATATAGAGCCCCCCAACAATAGGAAAGAGACCCCCCTTTGATTTGAAAAGTTTCCAAATTTCAGAGTCTAATCAAGGTGCGTGCGGTCGGACGTGTGTCCGTTGACCACACATTTCAGAAGTATCAACCACATGTCCCATATTGACTGGTCTTATTTCCTCATCGTTTGGTCGACCATACCAGCTTAGGTAGTCGACCATACACTTAAATTTAAGTATTTTTGAGTCGATACTCTTACCTGGTCTCGTGTTTCCTCACACGGTTGGTCCACTCAATCCGACTATGATGGGAAGACCTGACACAACACGGTTAGACCAGGTTAGTTGAGTGTGGGTCTTACATGACCTCTGTGGTCGAGGGTTTAATTTTTGAATCATTACAATTGAGTTTTGACACTTACCTAAGAGTAGGTTTGCTTACTTCAATTTTGAGAAGCTTGGGGGAGGAACTTTAATGGAGGTTCTTTCTTCCTTCTTCTTCCTTCTTCTCTCTTAGATTGCTATCTCCCAAAATGTCAGAGCTTGTAAAGCTCTCACATACTAGGGATTTTGTCACACCCCAATTATGATCTAACCAGAATGGTGTGATGAACCGCCAATAAATCAACGGTTCACCCAGGATCTCGTGTAGGTCGTACCCACCATATCAAACCATACACACATTCCACATTAATAACCAGAGGTAATAAACAAATAAGCGAAAGTTTTACAAATAATGAACTGAGTATCTAACAATGATAATAAATAACTAATCCGATTATCACCAAAACTCAAGACATAAAAATAAATAATCCATCACATGTTCCATTAATCAAATATAACTAAACTAATCAAATATGCACTGGTTGCACTCGCATGACGAATCATGCGCATCTTCTTCAGCTTCTACATCCATCGCAGTAATGTATCCATACATCGGTGCATTCATATATTCTTCAACCATAGGACCTGCATCATCAACTAAAAATATTCAATGTCGAAAGAGTGAGCACACATCACGGCTCAGTGAGCAAACAAAATAATACCACAAACATATGCATGCATTCAATTCATATCTTTGGTCTGATTTATAAGTTTGCAATATGCTATAGAAAGGTTTGGTAGCCGCCGCACCTCTATACACGAGTGTGTGAATCCTTCCAATGGATCAAACACCATTGTTGTCCCATATGCACCCACCATGGAATAGAGATAGAGCTAAAGTGTCCGGATCAAACACCGCCAACACTTCCCCGGATGCCCTACCTATACCAACACGTAAGCCCCTATTGGCGAGGGCTTGCAAACAGGGCTCGCAACTAACCAATCCAAATGCCAAACAGTGTATCCAAGGCCTCACCCTAGCATCCCTCAATACGTCCATAGAGATAGAGCTAAGGCCCCCTAGCAGAGTCAAAGACCACACGGTCCGAGACCACCTCCCCTGATGCCCTACGACGTAACAGTTCTGCTAAGGTAATGGCGATACGACGATGTTAATGGGCAAGACTTGAGTAGAGATAGAGCTAGAGTCTGGTGTCGAGGTCAAAGACCACCATGCCATGTCCTCCCCCTGATGCTCCACTCGCATCCAGCACACCAACCACACACATACATTCACATGCCTATTCCTAGCATCATCATCATCATCATCATGTTATAAATAAATAGAATTAAATATGCATGAACAGTAATAGCAGTAATATTGGATGACATGTGAGATGCACATTACACATACACGCATAGAATCAATCATGGCATTGGACTTAATAAAAATAAATAGTTTGTTATTATCCAATTAGTTTAGGTCTTGTTCCCTCACCTGTTAGCAATTCTCGATGTCCTTCTAAGCCTTGAAATTCTCTTTGAATTGATTTAACAACCTAAAAGTTATATGAATTTAAGTTAGGGTTCATATGTGTTACAGTAGTTGAAAATCAAAACAGAGCATTGATAGGTGTCTGATTGGTCCTACGGTCTCATGTTGTATCGACCTTAATATCTACGGTCGATACCCTACGGTCGCATATGGTGCGACCTTAGCTGCGACCATATGATTTTTGAAATCTTCCCGAATGCCTATGGTCGATCCTCTGGTCATATTGGTCATGCTATGGTCAACCGTAGCTGCGACCTTGAGATTTTTGGTCACAGTCTACATGAAATTCGAGTTCTTCCTGGGTCAATTCTTCTGTTCTTCAAGGGGATTTTATTCTAACGTCATCCTATGGCCATCATTAGTAATTTTCTATCTACCCTAATCATCAAATTAACTCCTCATGATTCTCCTTGGGATTTTTTCAAGGAAATCACATAGATCATAATAGGTTGATATGGTCTATCCTCCATAGAAGTCTTATACTTAGAGTTTACATCTCCAGATATTCATTTCATACCTTTGCCTATGATAGAGAGTCAATTTATTCTCAGTAAATTCTTTTTCTTAGCTTTTTCCACTTCTCATTCTCTTCCCACTCTTCCTTCTCTTTCTCTAGGGTTTACTAATGTTCTAAAAGAGTGTAAAAGGGTTGAGGGACGTCCTTTATATAGAGGAAAACTCTCCATATAGAGTCCTCTTTCAATTAGGAAAGCAATCCCTTAGTTTAGGAAAGTTTCCAAAACTCAGAGTCTGATCTGGGTTCTCACGGTCGATCATACAATCCCATAAACCATCGACTGTAGGGTCGAAATCATCGACCACGGGGTTCTGGATTTTAAATTTTTGGTTCCCATGAGACCTTAGGTATGTTTTTAGTGTTTTTAACTCGATTCTCATACCTGGTTTGTGATCTATCTTCACACGCTCGGTCCACTTGGTCCAGAAATAATGGGAAGACCTGGCACGACACGGTTAGACCAAGTTAGTGGAGAGCGGGTCTTACAACTCCCCCCCTCTTATATAAATTTTGTCCTCAAAATTTGCACATACCTTCCGAGTTGAATAGATAAGGATATTGCTTCCGCATAGCATTCTCTTCTTCCCATGTAACTTCTTCTATATTTTGGCTTCTCCAAATAACCTTAACGTAGTAAATGTCGCGGTTGCGAAGATGTTGCACCTTTCGACTAGTGATCTCAAAAGGTACTACTTCGAACATCAAATCTTCAGTCAAATCCGATGGATCCGTCGTTAACACGTGTGTTGGATCTCTGACGTACTTCTTCAGTAATGAGATATGAAATACATCATGTACACTTGACATGGATGGTGGTAGTACTAACTGATATGCTACTTTTCCACGTCTATCTAGAACTTCATAAGGTCCAATATATCTGGGATACAGCTTTCCCTTCTGTCCAAACCATTTCTAACCACGCATAAGAGATATTTTCATAAATACCTTATCACCTATGGTGAATTCGAGATCTCTGCGTCGATTATCTGCATATTGCTTCTAACGGTTTCAAGCTATTCGGACTCTTTCCTTGATAATGTCAACTACTGGACAAGTCTCTTCAATAAACTCTGGTCCAACAATACACCGTTCTCCAACTTCATTCTAAAACAAAGGAGTTCGACATTTCCTACCATACAGTGCTTCATAGGGTGACATCTGTATAGTCACTTGATAGTTGTTATTATAAGCAAACTCAATCAATGGTAATTTCTCATCCCATGATCCTTTGAAATCAATGACACAAGCTCGAAGAATGTCTTCTAAAATCTAAATAGTACGCTCCGACTGTCCGTCTGTCTGAGGATGGAATGTAGTACTAAACTTCAACGTTGTACCCATAGCCTTCTATAATCCTTCCCAAAACTTTGAGGTAAAATGTGGGTCTCTATCGGACACAATGCTTTCAGGTGCACCATGTAATCGAACAATATTATCTACGTAAAGCTTAGATAACCTCTCTAGGGTATACTGAGGTCGTATAGCTATGAAACGAGCTGTATTGGTCAATCGATCCATAATCACCCAGACCGCGTCAACTACTCGGGGAGTCAATGGTAACCTGGTGACGAAGTCCATAGTGATGCAGTCCCATTTCCAGGCTAGTTCTGGCAGTGACTGCAACAATCATGCATGTCTTTGCCTTTTAGCCTTTACTTGCTGATAATTCAAGCATTGAGACCTAAATTTAGCTACATCCGCTTTCATTCCTCTCCACCAATATAGTTTCTTCAGATCATGATACAACTTCATACTTCTAGGATGTACCGAATAAGCGGTGGTGTGAGCTTCCTTCATTAGTCTGTGTCTAATATCCAAGTCTTCATTTTCAGGAACACATACCCTTCCTTTGTATCTTAGTACCTTTTCAACGTCCAAGGTAAACTCAGGAGTAGTCCTACCTTTTTCGAGGTCTTCTTGCACCGTTCTCAGATAAGGGTCTGATTTAATAGCGGCTTTTACTTCGTCTAACAAATCAGGTACAATCTTCAATGTAGCAAACATGTTTGAGAATATATGAATAAACCCTTGGTCAATTGATTCATTCGAAATATCAATCACGAACTGCTCTTTACCATAATTAAATACTCTCCCTGTGACACACGTCATAGCATTTGCACTAACTTCTTCTTGGGATTCTGTCATTGCTTTCCTGCTTAGTGCGTCAGCAACTATATTAGTTTTTCCTAGATGATACTGGATATTGCAATCATAATCCTTTAATAATCCTAGCCATCTTATTTATCTCATGTTCAACTCCTTGTGATTAAAAAATGAGTGAGACTCTAATGATCTGATTTAATCTGAAATTTCCCTCCACACATATAATGTCTCCATATCTTAACAGCATGTATTACTGTTGCTAATTCCAAGTCATGAGTGGGATAGTTTTTCTCATGTGTCTTCAGTTGTCATGAGGCATACGCAATTACTTGTTCTCCTTGCATAAGCACACATCCTAAACCTAACCCAGACGCATCGGTGTACAAGGTAAATGGTTGTCCTGGGATCAAAATAGTCAAGATGGGAGCTGATATCAATCTAGCCTTCAATGTTTGGAAACACTCTTTACATTTATCGGTCCAAACAAACTTTTCTCCTTTCTTTGTCAGACTGGTGAGAGGTACGGCGATTCTAGAGTAATCTTCCACGAATCATCGATAACCAGCTAAACCTAAGAAACTTCTGATTTCTGTAATATTTTTAGGTACTTCCCATTTCACAATGGCTTCAATCTTGCTAGGATCCACTTTAGTTCCTTCAACGGATACAACATGGCTTAAGAAAGCGACTTCATTTAGCCAGAATTTACACTTCGTAAATTTTACGTAAAGCTTCTCTTTGCTTAGTCACTGCAAAGCGGTTCCTAGATTTGTGACATGAGTTTCTTTGTCCTTGGAGTAGACTAGTATGTCGTCAATAAATACAATGACTGACGTATCCAACATATCATGGAATATTCGATTCATGAGTTCCATAAAAGTTGCGGGTGCATTAGTTAATCCAAAAGACATGACTAAAAATTCATAATGTCCATATCTGGTTCTGAATGTTGTCTTCGGAATATCACCTTCCTTAATCTTCAAGTGATGGTATCCTGACCGAAGATCAATTTTGGAGAACACTTTGGCACCTTGCAACTGATAGAACAAGTCATCGATCCGAGGCAACGGGTACCGATTCTTGATTGTAAGCTTTTTCAATTCCTGATAATCTATACACAGTCGAACGCTACCATCCTTCTTTTTCACGAACAATACTGGCACTCCCCATGGTGATATGCTGGGTCTGATATAACCCTTGTCCAGTAATTCCTGTAATTGTACCTTCAGTTCCTTCAGTTCAGTAGGAGCCATTCGATAGGGTGTTTTCGATACTGGTGCGGCTCCGGGTATAAGATCTATAACGAACTCTGTCGCTCGATCGGGTGGTAGTCCTGGTTGTTCCTCAGGAAATACATCTGAAAATTCATGCACAACTTCAATATCCTCCATTCGTGGTGCTTCCTTGGTGAGGTCGACCACGAATACTAGATACCCAATTCCTCCTTTCTCGAGGCATTTTCTAGCCTTCAATGCAGAGAGAATGAGTTTTCATTTACAGAAAAGTTTGGTTCCTGCAAAACTAAACTTTGCTCCTTCCTTGTCTTTAAATGTCAATTTCTTTTCTGCACATAATAGGTTTGCAGAGTGCCAAGCTAACCAATCCATTCCCAAGATAACGTCAAAGTCTGCCATCTCGAGTTGAATTAAGGTTGCATCCAAAATCTTCTCGTCGATAAGAACGGGACATGGTCCATAACCTTTGTCTTGCTCCACTTCTAATCCTATAGGTGATCGTACAAGCAGTTTGTAGTTTAAAGGTCTCAGGGGTAGATTTAACTTCTTTCCAAATGACACAGATATAAAAGAATGAGTAGCTCCAGAGTCAAAGAATACTCCGGTGGGTATGCCATTAATAGGTACGATACCTGTGATTTGATTTAATTTAGTCTACAAGCTCACACAAGGTAGCACAAAACGAAAGGTTCAGGTCATACCTGTGACCACATCAGGCGATGCGGCAGCATCCTCAGATATAACTACATAAACCTTTCCTTGCTGTAGCTGCTTCCTTGGCTTAGGACACTCCCTTGAATAATGTCTTACTTGATTACAGTTAAAGCATTTAACTCCAGCATTACTTTGCTTCTGTTGAGGTTGGGCTGTCAGAGTAGTCTTGGCTGCAGCATTGAAGCCTTGAGTACGGAATGATTTAAATGTCTTTGAGTTCCCTCCGTTGTATGAATTTCCATTAGGCCTTTTAATACCTCTGTTCTGAGCAAAATAACTTTCCCTCTGGCTTAAATCCAGTACTTGAGCAATCTGTACAGCTTCATTATAAATCTTCTTTTCCAGTCCCAATACATGCTCACGGATGCTTCCCCTAAGTCCCACAACGAACCGTCAGGTTTTGGTATTTTCCTCCTGCATGCTAGAGGGAGCAAAGAAAAATAGTTCTTCATAACGCTGTTGATATGCGTTTACAGAGTCATATGTCCTTGATACAGACTCAGAAACTCTTTTTCCATTTCATTTCTAAAACTCCTGGGAAAATACTTTTCGAAGAAAGCTTTTTTATAGATAGCCCAGGTCAGTTGGGCATGCTTTGTCAACAGATAACTCCGAGTAGATTTCCACCTATGGTGCGCATCACCTTTTAGCATAAAAGTGGCACAGAATACCTTTTCTTCTTCTTTTATAGTCATCATCATAAAGTTTCTTTCCATCTCATCGATCCAGTGAGCTGGCCATAACAGATCTGATGGCTTGCCTGTAAATTCCTTCGGCTTTAACTTCAGGAAACGCTCGATCAGTCTGGAGTGATCAAGTTGATATTGTGCATATACTCTATACATAGGTGGCTGGTACTGATAATTACCTTGGTTATACCCGCCTTGCGGTGCTTCAGGGTTTTGCACTTGCCCTTGTACTACTAGTGTTTGCAGTACTTGGGGTACGGTGTTGCTACCACCAGGTGCAGTACTAGCTTGTCCTGCAGGTAGAGGTGTTGTGTTTGCAGTTGGAAAAGCAATTCCCATAGCAGCTTGCATGTTGGCTTGCACTTGCTGTATTTGCTGCAATTGTTGTGCTAAATTCATCACCGCAGTAGCCAAATCTGTAGATGGTGTAGGTAGGTTGGTTGGGTTAGCTTGGGTGTGCACATTCTAAGGTGCAGCATTTCGAGTTCCAATATTTTCTTCCTGTCCTTGCTGACCCTCATTGTCATTAGTCTCCATAGGTGGTGGAGATGGGTTTGCATTTTGTCTCCTTCTACTTATTCTACGTCCAGCCATTTAAACTCTTGGTTGGTATGTTATTGGCAAAGCTACGCATGTGAGACAAAATAGAATGGTAGTATTGGGTTAATCTCACAATGGAAAGTGAGAGAAAAACAAAATCAATAGGCAAAAGTTCCAACATAATCAAAATGCAGACAACAGTAGGTCATACGATCGATGGCCTACGATCGCATGTTATGAAACCATAGGTTCGACCTTCAAAATCCTGGCAACTTACCGAGAACTTATGGTTGTTCATACGATCGATCGTACGGTCGATGGTTTTGCTCGAATTATGCAACCGTATGATTCAAAATCAGGTTTTTAAACCTGTTTTTTGAAAATTTTCCCACTCATTCTCCTTCTTCCTCCGACGGTCTCTACTCAACTCGTTACCAGTGAGTGCTACAGTGTCGACCATACAAACTTGGTGATTTTTCCATCTATCAAAATGAACACTTCAGGTCATACCTGTGACCACATCAGGCGATGCGGCAGCATCCTCAGATGTAACTGCATAAACCTTTCCTTGCTGTAGCTGCTTCCTTGGCTTAGGACACCCCCTTGAATAATGTCTTATTTGATTACAGTTAAAGCATTTAACTCCATCACTACTTTGCTTCTGTTGAGGTTGGGCTGTCAGAGTAGCCTTGGCTGCAGCATTGAAGCCTTGAGTACGGAAGGGTTTAAATGTCTTTGTGTTCCCTCCATTATATGAATTTCCATTAGGCCTTTTGATACCTCTGTTCTGAGCAAAATAACTTTCCCTCTGGCTCGATTCCAGTACTCGAGCAATCTGTACCGCTTTATTATAAATCTTTTTTCCAATCCCAATACATGCTCACGGATGCTTCCCCTAAGTCCCATAACGAACCTTTGAGTTTTGGTATTTTCCTCCTGCATGCTAGAGGGGGCAAAGAAAAATAGCTCTTCGTAATGCTGCTGATACGTATCCACAGTAATTTGTCCCTAATACAGATTCAGAAACTCTTTTTCCATCGCATCTCTGAAATTCCTGGGAAAATACTTCTTGAAGAAAGCTTCTTTATAGATAGCCCAGGTCAATTGGGCGCGCTTCGTTAACAGATAACTTCGAGTAGACTTCCACCAATGGTGTGCATCGCCCTTCAGCATAAATGTGGCACATAGCACTTTTTCCTCTTCATTTACAGTCATCAACATGAAGTTCATTTCCATCTCATCGATCCAATGAGCTGGCCACAAAGGATCCGATGGCTTGCCATTGAATTCCATAGGCTTCATCTTTAGGAAACGCTCGATCAGTCGAGAATGGTCCAACTGATACTGAGCATATGCTCCATATATAGGCGGTTGATACTGGTAATTGCCTTGGTTGTATCCGCCTTGAGGTACTTCAGGGTTTTGTACTTGAGCTTGTATAAATGGCGTTTGAGGTGCTTGGGGTACCGTGTTGTTCATAACTGATGCTTGGGGCACGGTGTTGCTACCCCCTGGTACGGTACTAGATTGTCCCGCCAGTAAAGGTGTAGTGTTACAGCTGGAAAAGTCATTCCCATAGCAGCTTGCATATTGACTTGTACTTGTATTTGCTGCAAGTGTTGTGCTAAATTCATCACCGCAGTAGTCAAATCTGTAGGTGGGGCTGGCAAGTTTATGGGGTTGGCTTGGTCATTGACTCCTGGCGGTACCATATTCTGGTTCTCCTATTCCTTAGGGTTTTCATGGCCATTTTCCTCCACAAGTGGTGGTGGAGGTGGAATTGGGTTACGTCCTCTTCGGGTTATTCTTTGCCCAGCCATTTCCTGTTTACGATGGTGGTACTGTCTGAAAGTCAAGGAATATATGAGGCAATCATAATATATGTCAATCTCATATCAATATCCAAATAAACAAGGTGGTATGACCGGTTAGTTCGATACGGGTCTTACAACTCCCCCCCCCCCCTTATTAAAAATTTCGTCCTCGAAATTTGCACATACCTTCCGAGTCGAAAAGGTGAGGATATTGCTTTCGCATAGCATTCTCTTCTTCCCAGATGACCTCTTCTATGTCTCGGCTCCTCCAGGTGACCTTAACATAGTATATGTCACAATTGCGTAGTCGTTGAACCTTTCGGCTTGTGATCTCAGTTGGTGCTACTTCGAATGTCAAATCATCAGTTAGATCTGGTGGATCCGCTATCAAAACGTGCATTGGATCTCTGACGTACTTCTTTAATAAGGAGATATGAAATACATCATGCACATTTGACATAGATGGTGGTAGTGCTAACTGATAAGCCACTTTTCTACGTTTAGCTAGAATGTCATATGACCCGACATATCTCGGACTTAGCTTACCTTTCCGTCTGAATCGTTTTAAACCTCGCATAGGTGATACTTTCAAGAATACCTTATCACCTATGACAAATTCAAGGTCTCTATGTCGAGTATCTACATACTGTTTCTGACGATTCTGAGTTGTTCTAACTCTTTCCTTGATAATGTCGACTACTCGACAAGTCTCTTCAACAAATTCTGGTCCAACGATGCTACGTTCTCCAACTTCATTCCAAAACAAAGGAGTTTGACACTTCCTTCCATACAGTGCTTCATAGGGTGACATTTGTATAGTAGCCTGATAGCTGTTGTTATAAGCGAACTCGATCAATGGTAGCTTCTCATCCCATGATCCTTTAAAATCAATAACACAGGCTCGAAGCATGTCTTCTAAAATCTGAATGGTACGCTCTGACTATCCGTCTGTCTGAGGATGGAATGCAGTACTGAACTTTAACGTTGTACCCATAGCCTTTTGCAATCCTTCCCAAAACTTTGAAGTAAAACGTGGGTCTCTATCAGACACAATGCTTTCAGGTACACCATGTAATCTGACAATGTGATCCACATATAGCTTGGCTAACCTCTCCAGGGTATACTGTGGTCGTATAGCTATAAAGCGAGCTGTCTTAGTCAGACGATCTACAATCACCCAGACCGCGTCAACTACTCGAGGAGTCAATGGTAACCCGGTGACGAAATCCATAGTGATGCAGTCCCATTTCCATGCTGGTTCTGGCAGTGGCTGCAACAGTCCTACAGGTCTTTGTCGTTCAGCCTTCACCCTCTGACAATTCAGGCATTGAGACAAGAATTTAGCTACATCTTCTTTCATTCCTCTCCACCAATATAATTTCTTCAATTCATGATACATCTTTGTACTTCCAGGATGTACCGAATAGGCAGTAGTGTGAGCTTCCTTCATTAGTCGGTGTCTAATGTCCAAATTTTCTGTTTCAGGAACACATACTCTTCCTTTGTACTTCAGTACCTATTCATCGTCTAAGGTGAACTCAGGAATAGACCTACCTTTTTCGATGTCTTCTTGTACCGTTCTTAGATAAGGGTCTGATTTAATAGCTACTTTCACTTCATCAATTATATCAGGTACAATCTTCAACATTGCGAACATATTTGAAAACCTACGAATAAACCCTTGGTTGGTTAATTCACCCGATGCATCTATCACGAACTGCTCATTACCGTAATTGAACACTTTTCCTGTAGTACACATTGTTGCAGTCGTGTTAACCTCTCCTTGAGATTTTATCATTGCTTTTCTGCTTAGCGCATCAGCAACTACATTAGCCTTTCCTGGATGACACTGGATATCGCAATCATAGTCCTTCAATAATTCCAGCCATCTTTTTTGTCTCATGTTCAACTCCTTCTGATTAAAAAGATAAGTGAGACTCTTATGATCTGATTTAATTTGAAATTTCTCTCCATACAAATAATGTCTCCATATCTTGACAGCATGTACTACTGCTGCTAGTTCCAAGTCATGAGTGGGATAGTTCTTCTCATGTGTCTTTAGTTTTCTTGAGGCATACACAATTACTTGTTCTCCTTGCATAAGTACACATCCTAAACCCAACCCAGACGCATCAATGTACAAGATAAATGGCTGTCCTAGAATAGGAATAGTCATTATCGGAGCAGATATCAATCTAGCCTTCAAGGTTTGGAAACTTTTCTCACATTTATCAGTCCAAACAAACTTTTCTCCTTTCTTAGTTAAACTGGTGAGAGGTACGGAAATTCTTGAATATTTTTCCACGAATCGTCGATAATACCCAGCTAAACCTAGGAAACTTCTAATTTCTGCAACGCTCTTTAGTGCTTCCCACTTCACAATGGCTTCAATCTTGCTAGGATCCACTTTAATTCCTTCAGCGGATACAACATGGCCTAAGAAAGCGACCTAATTTAACCAAAACTCACACTTTGTAAATTTAGCGTAAAGCTTCTCTTTCCTTAATCACTGCAGAGCGGCTCTTAGATTCATGACATGAGTTTCCTTGTCCTTGGAGTAGACCAATATATCATTAATAAACACAATGACCGACGTATCCAACATATCATGAAATACCCGATTCATGAGTTCCATAAAAGTTACGGGTGCGTTAATCAATCCAAAATACATGACTAAAAATTCATAGTGTCCATATCTTGTTCTAAATGCTGTCTTTGGAATATCACCATCCTTAATCTTCAACTGATGGTATCCTGTCCGAAGATCAATCTTGGAGAACACCTTGGCACCTTGCAACTGATCGAACAAGTCATCGATCTGAGGCAATGGATATCGATTCTTGATTGTCAACTTATTTAATTCTCGGTAGTCTATACACAGTCGAACGCTATCGTCCTTCTTCTTTACAAATAATACTGGCACTCCCCATGGTGATATGCTAGGTCTGATGTAACCCTTGTACAGTAATTCCTATAACTGTACTTTTAATTCCATTAATTCAGTAGGAGCCATTCTATAGGGTGCTTTAGATACTGGTGCGGCTCCGGGTATCAGATCTATAATGAACTCTATCGCTCGATCAGGTGGTAGTCCTGGTAGTTCTTCAGGAAATACATCTGGAAAGTCACGCACAACATTAATAACCTCCATTCGCGGTGCTTCCTTGGTGAGGTCGACCACTGATACTAGATACCCAACACCTCCTTTCTCGAGGAATTTCCTAGCATTTAATGCAGAGAGGATGAGTTTTCATTTACGGGGAAATTTGGTTCCCGCAAAACTAAACTCTGCTCCTTTCTTGTCTTTAAATGTCAGCTTCTTTTCTGCACATAATAGGTTTGCAGAATGCTGAGCTAACCAGTCCATTCCCAAGATGACGTCAAAGTCTGTCATCTCAAGTTAAATCAAGGTTGCATCCAAAGTCTTCTCGTCAATAAGAATTGGACATGGTCCATAACCCTTTTCTAATTCCACTTCTAATCCCATAGGCGATCGTACAAGCAGTTTGTAGTCTAAAGATTTGAGGGGTAGATCCAGCTTCTTTCCAAATGACACAGATATAAAAGAATGAGTAGCTCCAGAATGAAAGAGTACTCTAGCGGGTATGCCATTAATAGGTACAATACCTGTGATTTGTTTTAGTTTTAGTCTACATGATCACACAATGTAACACAAATGAAAGGTTCATGTCATACCTGTGACCACATCAGGCGATGCGACAGCATCCTCAGATGTAACAGCATAAATCTTTCCTTGCTGTAGCTACTTCCTGGCTTTAGGACACTCTCGGAAATAATGTCCCACTTGATTGCAGTTATAGCATTTTACTCCTTTATTATTTTGCGTTTTTTGCGGTTGAGCTGTTGGAGTAGTCTTGGCTACAACATTGAATCCTTGAGTACAGAAGGGTTTGAATGTCCTTGTATTCCCTCCGTTATAAGAATTCCCATTTGGCCTTTTAATACCCCTGTTTTGAGCGAAGTAGCTCTCCTTCTGGCTCGACTCTATTACTCAAGCAATTTGTACTGCATCATTGTAGACCTTCTTTTCCAATCTCAGAACATGCTCACGAATGCTTCCCCTAAGTCCCATGACGAACCTTCGGGTCTTTGTGTTTTCTTCCTGCATGCTAGCGGGTGCAAAGAAAAACAGCTCCTCATAACGCTATTGATATGCATCCACGGTCATTTGCCCCTGATATAAACTCAGGAACTCTTTCTCCATAGAATCTCTGAAACTTCTGGGGAAGTACCTCCATAGATCTGTAGGTGGGGCTGGCAAGTTTGTAGGATTTGTCTGGCCACTAGCCACTAGCGATGCCATATTCCGATTCTCCTGTACTTCATGATTTACATGGCTGTCTTCCTTCACAGGTGGTGGTGGTGGAATTGGGTTACGGCCTCGTCTAGTCACCCTTCGCCCAGCCATTTCCTGTTCTGGTGGTGGTAGTATCTGAAAACAATCATAGCACAAGTGAGGCAATCAATATAAGTTTTTCTCAAGTAAAAATCCATCTAATTAATATAAATTTCCAATTTTTCAGATCATTCGGACAAAATACTGTATTTTCCATCGTAGGGTCAAAGGTAGGGTTGGTCCTTATGCGACCCTAATAAACCCTATTAGCTTACCGAGAGCCTAGGGTAGATTGTAGGGTCGATATATGTCCGACCCTAGGTCCGACCCAGGGTTCTCTGTCAGATCACCGAGAGCCTAGGGTCGATGGTAGGGTCTGACGTAGGGTCGCATATTTTGGTCGAATTCTGCGACCCAACGATCCAGAATCAGGTTTTAAACCCTATTTTGGATTCATTTCTCATTATTTCTCCTTTCTTCCAACTCAACTCGCTTCCCCTGAGTTGCTACAGTATCGACCCCTAGGGTTTGGTGATTGTTTCGGTCCGAACCAAGGAATCCCTTAGATATGATCCAAAATAGATCTTGTTCTATCGTTGATCAGAGATTTCTATATGAAAAATACGAATCGGAGTTGGAAGAAGGGGAAGGAGCACGCGTGGTGGAGAAGGAGACGAAAAGGACAAAAACCTCTTCAGGATCCCCTCTTTCATAAACCTAAAACGAATCTAAACATTCTATCAAAAATAGGCACCATTTCGCCCAAGAGAAGGGCTCCCCCTCAAGCCCTATGGGCACGGACCCTCTTCCATTCATGAGTTCCGCTCATTCTCCTCAGGTATGCTCTCTACTGTTTCACATTTTTAAAACTTTCCAAACTAGGTTTTTCGCCCATTACATCGTATTCTTCAAATTAAACTTTTTCCAATCGTAAAATTTTAATTTTTATTGGGGGCTTTTGCTATTGGTCACCCAATGGACGAAAGCCCTCAAAAATATTTAAGTTTCATCGATTGGTTTTCGAGACACTTGAAATTTTCTATTTTTGACCTAATTTTTAAGATTTTTTGAATTTAATCAAATTTCTTCAAATTCGATCATTCTAGATTAAATTTCCAACTGTATAAGCCTTGCAGGATGGTTTGGAACCTATGTAAGTCCTCCTGCCCAAGTGTTTGGGTGAAAAGGGAGGCTTTTGACCAAATCATGTCGTTATAATGCCGAAATTTTGAGTTTTTCACCATTCCTAATCTATTATTTGTTTTTCTTTGTTTTGGCAAATAGTATGGCTCGTACCAAGGTTCCTAGGACTCATGACCCAGTTCGTTTCCGCTCTAATGAGGCCGAAGCTCGGTATGCTCGCTATGAGCGTAAGAAAGTAGAAGGGGGTCGCTGTGTGCACTTGGCTAGTCTAGCCTTGTTCAACGTAGAGGGTGCTATTGGTGACATGGGCTGGCTTCCTATGATCACCTATGAGGCTTGTACCCGCCCTGATTTACTGAGACAGTTCTATTGCAATCTTCAGGTAGTGGGGGATCACAATGACACCGAGAGAGGTAGGGACCTCAGGATCACGAGCTACGTCAAAGGGGTAGAGGTTTCATTTGACTGCCAACAGTTGGCTGATCTTTTGGGCATATCAAATGATGGCCCTTTGGTGTACTGTGCTCCCAAGGAGCCCCAGTTCCTATCCTTGGAGATGCGTGCTGAGATTGACAGTCAGCTTATTAGAGATGATTGCTGGGAGATGAAAGCGATCGACCTACGTCCAGAGCCTCGGGTGTACTGCGAAATTATCCAGCACAACTTGATACCCCAGAGTGGACATTATGAGAGGATCTCCCAGTTGACTCAGTATGTCCTCTACTGCATTTGCACAGGTAGCCTGTCTGCCTACCTTACATTATCATGAGGACAATGATCCATGCTATGCTGCCTGGTCAGCTAGGCAACCTGCCCTACGGACCTCTGATCACTACTCTGCTCACCCGCCTAGGCGTTGATTTAGTAGATGAGAGGATTCAATAGAAGACCTTCTCATCGAATCTTGACTGGGAGGCCATCTGTAGGATGGGTATGCGGGATGCTCAGGTCAGTGATGATGAGACAAACGCTCTGGTGCGTCCTCGTACTCGAGTAGAGACAGCAGACGCTGAGGCGGCAGCAGCAGCAGCAGCCGGAGCAGGGGTCCATGGGGGTGATGCTGATGATGAGGATCTCATGTATATGGATGTAGATGCCATACCTCCTCCATCACCTCTACATTCTACTGGAGCTGGTCCATCTCGGGCTCCTTCGCACATGGCTGGTCCTTCACACCCACCATCTGATGATATGATGGGATTACTATGTGAGATCAGAGAGGCTCAGCGCGCGATGGACTTGAGAGTGGGAGAGCTTCTAGATGCTCAGCGCAGGACAGATAGGAGAGTAGGCGAGCTTCTAGATGCTCAGCGTGCATCTGATCAACGGATGGCCGAGTTGACAGCTAGTCTCTAGATGACCCAAACTCAGGTAGCCTGGTTGACTAGAGTGTATGCTAAGGACTACGACAAAGATCGCGAGGCACCTCCTCCTCCATCACCTCCAGCTCCATGATGTATATTTTCTTTTTATCCTTCTTTGTACTACGGAGTAACTGTCTGGGTTGTGGACTGTACTCTGCTTTGGATATGTATAAACGTGTTTTTTATTTGATGTATATGAAACATGTTTCTCCTTTTATATATATGCATTATTCTCTTTCTTAATTTTGTCTCAAACAACACAGGTGCTTACAGTGTGTTCTTATTAAAGCTTTTAAATTTTATCCTAACTCAGTTCATGAACTTTTGTGGAAGTAATCTGGTTTAATAGACAGGGCCTGAGATCTCTGATACCAAGTTGTCACACCCCAATTTCGTACTATTCAGAATGGTGTGATGAACCGCTATAAACCAACGGTTCAACCAGGATCTCAAATAGGCTGTGTCCGTTTGCTTAAACCATACACATCCATAACCATAATCAGAGTAAATAAACAATAGCGGGAGACTTGTATATTAAATGAACTGAGAATTCTATGAGTGTTAACATAAATAAAATATCCAATTATCTTCATTTGACTAAGACATAAATAAGTAAGATAATCAATTACATTTTTCTGTATAATCTAAACAAAATCTAATAAAAAAAACGCATGAGTTGCATTCGCATGACGAATCATGCGACTCCATCATAACTTCAGCGTCCATCGCCGCAGCATGTCCGCACATAGGGGCATTTATATAATCTTCTACGGTCGTACCTGCATCATCAACTAAAAACATTTGACGTCGAAAGGGTGAGCACACATCACGGCTCAGTAAGCAAACAAAACAATGCAACAAACATATGCATGCATTCAATTCATATCTTTGGTCTGATTCATAAGTCTGCAATGTGCTATAGAAAGGTTCGGTGGCCGCCTCACCTCTATACACAGGGTGTGTAATGTAAGCCCACCCAATGGATCAAACACATTGTCGTCCATATCAAACCCACCATGGAATAGAGATAGAGCTAAAGTGTCCGGATCAAACGCCGCATAACACTTCCCCTGATGCCCTACCCATACCAACACGTAAGCCCCTGCTGGTGAGGGCTTGCAAACTGGGCTCGATACTAACCAATCCTAATGTCAAACAGTGTATCCAAGGCCCACCCCAGCATCCCTTAATACGTCCATAGAGATAGAGCTAAGGCCCCCCAGCAGAGTTAGAGACTACACGGTCCGAGACCACCTCCCGTACTGCCCTACAACGTAATAGTTCTACTAAGGTAATGGCGATACGACGATGTTAGTGGACAAGACTTAAGTAGAGATAGAGCTAAAGTGCCCGGATCAAACACCGCATAACACTTCCCCTGATGCCCCACTCGCTTCAAGTACACTAACCACACACATACATTCACATGCCTATTCCTAGCATCACCATCATCATCATGTTATAAATAAACGAAATTAAATATGCATGAACAGTAACGACATGAATAGTGGATAACAAGTGATATGCACATTACGATCATACAAACATAGAATCATTCATGGTATTGGACTCAATAAATAAAAACAGTTTATTATTAGCCAATTAGTTTAGGTCTTGTTCCCTCACCTTTGATTGAGTGTAGATCCACGTTCGAGCTTTATGAATCACTTTTAAAATCACTAGAAAGACCTAACAAGTCGATATATTTTATTAGAATTAATTCCAATAAATTTAGACTAACTGAAATCGTAGGGTCGCAGGTAGGGTAGCACCTAGGGTATCAGTTTTCTGCAACCCTAGGGTGTAGGGTCGGACGTGGGGTCGGATACCATTCAACCCTACGTGCGACCACACCCTCCCTGGGACTTCCCGAGGGCATGTGGTCGATCCTGTGGTCTCGTAAGGTCGAATATCATTCGACCCTACGTGCGACCACACGTATTCTGAGTCAACCGTTCATTCTAAAGTCCATTCTTTCATGTTTGGATCCTTTGGCTTACTTTCATGGTCCATTCTAAGATTTGTTCTATGGCTCATAACTCCAAGTTATACACTATTCATTGTCCATAACAATTTCCTCCATGAATCTCTTGGAACTTGTCCATGGATGGATGATTTGGGTTTCTCCTAATCCTATGTTCTTCATAACTATTCTAGAATCTCTTATTCAGGTAAGGAATTAGATTCATACTTTTATTCCGAGATTTCTCGAAAGTTTCCTTCTCTTCCTTAGTCTTCTTCTTCAAGTTTCCTTCTCTTCTTCTCTTCCTTCTCTTTCTCTTTCTCTCACTTTCAATTAGGGTTGTAAAGGAGTAAAAGAGGCTAAGGGACGTCCTATTTATAGAGGAAAACCTTCCAAAATAAATCTCTTCGGTTTCTGTCTGTCATCGTAGGGTCAGACGTAGGGTCATAGAATCTGTCGACCCTATGTTTTTCTAGTCATGCGACCCTACGACTAGAAAGTCATGGGTTGGACTTCTGTTGAGGTGGAGTCGACCCTACCTATTTAGGCATGCGACCCTACCCTCACATTTACTGTTTTTGGGTTAGACTCATACCTGGTCTTGTGATTTCCTTCACGCACTTGGTCCACTTGGCTCGACCATGATAGGTAGACCTGGTACAAGGTGGTATGACCGGTTAGTTCGATACGGGTCTTACAACTCCCCCCCTCATTAAAAATTTTGTCTTCAAAATTTGTACATACCTTTCGAGTCGAAAAGTGAGGATATTGCTTCCGCATAGCGTTCTCTTCTTCCCACGTGATCTCTTCTATATCTCGGCTCCTCCACGTAACCTTAATACAATAGATGTCACGATTGCGTAGTTGTTGAACCTTCCGACTAGTGATTTCATTTGGTGCTACTTCAAATGTCAAATCATCAGTTAGATCTGGTAGATCCGTTGTCAAACATGCGTTGAATCTCTGACGTACTTTTTTAATAATGAGATATGAAATACATCATGCAAACTTGACATGGATGGTGGTAGTGCTAACACGTAAGCACCTGTTGGCGAGGGCTTGCAAACTGGGCTCGCAACTAACAATCCTAATGTCAAACAGTGTATCCAAGGCCTCACCCCAACATCCCTCAATACGTCCATAAAAATAGAGCTAAGGTCCCCCAACAGAGTTAGAGACTACACGGTCCGAGACCACCTCCCCTAATGACCTACGATGTAATAGTTCTGCTAAAGTAATGGCGATACAACGATATTAGTGGACAAGACTTGAGTAGAGATAGAGCTAAAGTGTCCGGATCAAACACCGCATAACACTTCCCCTGATGCCCCACTCGCATCAAGTACACTAACCACGCACATACATTCACATGCCTATTCCTAGCATCATCATCATCATCATGTTATAAATAAACGAAATTAAATATGCATGAATAGTAACAACAAGAATAGTGGATGACATGTGATATGCACATTACAATCATACAAACATAGGATCATTCATGGTATTGGACTCAATAAACAAAAACAGTTTATTATTAGCCAATTAGTTTAGGTCTTGTTCCCACACCTTTGATTGAGCGTAGATCCCCGTTCAAGCTTTATGAATCACTTTTAAAATCACTAGAAAGACCTAATGTAAGACCCGCACTCCGTAAACCCGGTCTAAACCTTGGTTTTGTGTCGTAGCAGGTTTTTCGATCATCATCGGGCCAGACAGGACGAGCGGATGACAAACAGGTATGAAATCGGATCAAAGACGGTCAAATAATCATCATTTTATGTTGACCGGTCGATGGTACCGGTCTTGGTACCGGTCGACCGGTCAGCTCTGCGCAGTTGAGTGCGGAGATCTGGAATTGGATCTCTGTGGGTCCCATTTTTCTAAACCCTAATGCCTGAACCTTCCTAATCTTAATAGGGTTACTAAACCCTAATGTTAGCCTATAAATACACCCTTAAACCTCCTCAAATCCTTTCCATTATCTCTCACAAACCCTAGAGAAGAGAAGGAGGTTGGAAAGGAGAAGGAGCTAGGAAGAATAAGGAGGTGCCGCCATTACCGTTCGACGACGCTCACGTTACGCCAGTCAACGGTAAGTGTTTGAATCAATCTTCTTACCCTATAATAGGTATAGGGATAGATCAATACCATGCAAAGTAGGTATTGATCTAAAACCCTAAACTGGACCTTAAAACCCTAAGTTGCCGTCAAACCTTAGATTCGAGTTCCGAGATGATATTCATCGAAATAAAACTTGAATGAGTTGGGATAACTCTAACTCAAATATTAGACTTAGAATGGATAGGAGAAACCCTAAAAATCCAAGGTAATCGATCGATGGTAGTCGAAAAACCAAGTGTATGATCTTCCGGAAACATACCGGTCGACCATACCGGTTGCTAGTTTGCTCACAGAGCTGCAACCGATATGTTGCGACCGGTCAGCTCTGAAAGGCTGGTTTTGGACTTTGTTGGTTTCCGACCAACATGAAATCCTAAGAAAACTATTCTAATGAAATTCTAATGATATTGTAGGACTTTGTGACTTTTCGTTTGGATCTTGCGACGTGGAGCAAGCTAACAAACAAGCGTCAGGTAAGGGAATCTGACCTAAACCTAATAATTAATGGACAGTAAATCTTTGTTATTGACACTGAATATATATGATGTGATGTTTGTGCATATTCACATGTCATCTTTTACTTTCAGTTATTATTATTGTTCATGCATTGATAGGATGTGATTGTTAGGCATGTGATTATTTTCGTTAGTGTGTGGAGTGGGGCATGGGCCTGGGATCATTCCTCACACTGGCACCTTCTGTAGTATTCTGTCTTAACATGCTTGGTACGGGTGGGGCATCAGGGGAAGGTCATGGTACGGTGGTCTCCGATGTTGATGCTGGCCTGGCCATGGTTATGTGGCATTGTGGTCTCCGAGGTCGACGCTGGCTTGTCCACGATGCTTTAGCTCTATCTCTATGTCGTAGGGAGTTATGTTGGGATAGGGTCTACCTGCGTTATGTTTCTATCCTAGTGGGTTAGTTGCAGATAGGGCATTAGGGGAGGTACGGGGATGCCTTAGCTCTATCTCTATGTCGTAGACGGCTGTGCTGGGATAGAGCGTACATTGATGACATATAGGATTGGTTAGTTGCGAGCCCAGTTCGCGAGCCCTGGCCAATAGGGGCTTAGGTACTGGTATGGGTAGAGCATCAGGGGAGGTACGGGGGTATCTTAGCTCTATCTCTATTCCATGATGGGTGCATGTGGGCCAATGGGGGTTTGATCCATGAGGTGCCACACACTCGTGTATAGAGGTGCGGGGGCCACCAAACATTTCTATAGCACATTGCAAACTTAAACCAGACCACAGCATAAAATGATTGTTACTCATGCATAATATTGTGAAACTGTCTGATTGTCTTACTGAGCTAAGTTGTGAGCTCACCCTTTGTATATACATTGTTTTTAGATGTTGATGCAGGTTACACGGTGGATGACTACATGAACGTTCCGGCGTATAGTGATGTTGCTGCTCAGGGTGTACAGGCAGGAGAGGACGATCATGATGCTTCATGCGAGTGCCCTTTCTGCATGTACCTGTGATTGGATTTTTATTTATTTGTTCCAGTTATTTTCAGTTGGATTAAGTGGATGTAAGGATATTATATTTAATGTTTGGATTTGAATAATTGGATATTCTATTTAATTTATCAATAGATTCTCAGTTCATTTATTTAAAGACTTCTGTTGTATTTATTATATTCTGATTGTGGTTATGTGCAATGGTTTGTATGAGTGGACACGGCCTATACGAGATCCTGGTGTGAACCGTTGGTTCAATGACGGTTCACTCACACCATTCTGGTTGGTTCAGAATTGGGGTGTGACAACTTGGTATCAGAGCTCTCGGGCTCTGTCCACAGACCATATTCCACCTAACTAAGTCGATGAACTGAGTTAGGAAATTTAAAAATCTTAATACAAACACACCCTAAGCATTGTTTGATATCTGAGATGGACTAAGAAAGAGCATAATATACTATATTAAATATAGAATTTAATGATACTCATGCACTAGTTAGGGTGAACCATAAAACTTTCATTAAACCAAAAGAGATTATCAAATGTACTAGTACTACAGGGTACAGTCCACAAACCGGACAGTTATCCTGTTATATGAACAGTCAAAAGAGAAGAAAATAAAATGGACAATCATGGGGTGGGGGGCCTAGGAGGAATAGGGTCCGCTATGTCATAGTCTCGCTCGTATGCGACCCTAAGCCAGTGCACCTGGTCCTAAGTCACCCGTAGGCTACGAGCCAGACGTCCCAACTCTTGACCCATCTCTCGCTGAAACTCGAGGATGACCCTCTGGGTGTCCCTGATCTCAGTAAACATGCTCAACACCAGGTCTGGAAGGCGGTGAGATGGTCCAGCTGTAGATGTAGATGGTGGTGCTGCAGGTGTAGGCCGTGGAGCTGGCGCTGGTACAACACTGCCGATGCAAGGTAGTCCAGGGCCAATGGGCCAAGCACAGAATGTACCACCACCGCACCAGTTTTTGTTGTCTTCTGCTTATCAGGGAGCCTATCCATATCCACCACCATGGTACGGAATGAATACGCAGGGACAGCACGATCTGAGTCGGGCGGTGGATAGATTCCTAAAGTTGAAGCCTTCATCATTCACAGGTAAGACGGGGAAACCATTGTGGCCAGCACAGTGGGTTGCAGAGATGGAGAAGAATTTACGACTGAAGACTTGTACAGAGGATGAAAAGGTCTTGTTTGCCACTCACATGCTGAAAGAAGATGCAAATGCTTGGTGGAATTCTACACGGGCATACCTGGAGACGAAGCATACACAAGTTGATTGGGAAGTGTTCAAGGTTGCCTTCTTCGATAAGTATTTTCCGAATAGCTTCAGAGATCAGATGGAGAAGGAGTTCCT
The DNA here is from genome assembly GCA_028583415.1 of Protea cynaroides. NCBI lineage: Eukaryota > Viridiplantae > Streptophyta > Magnoliopsida > Proteales > Proteaceae > Protea > Protea cynaroides. Next base: position 37,416,987 of record CM053276.1, on the reverse strand, counting down.
TAATCTACAGCAGTCTCAGTCAACTGTGGATGCTTACCAGCAAATGTACGAGGAGTTATTTTTCTTCGCATCGGCAAGTATGCAAGAGGAAGAGACCAAGACACGTAGGTTCACCATGGGACTACGTGGAAGCATCAGAGAGCACATCTTGGGTCTGGACAAGAAAATCTATAATGAGGCTGTGCAGGTTGCAAGGGTGATAGAGTCCAATCACCGGACAGCTTCTTCGCACAGAACAGGGGAGTGAAGAGACCCGCTATTGAGAGTTCGAGTGGCGGTAACAATAGACCTTTCCGCCCATACAGGGCTCAGACAACTACAGTACCTGCTAGGAACAATACGGCACCACCTGGTGCCACATAACGTCGGATACAACCCGAATATCAAATATTTCAACTGTCAGCAAGTGGGTCATATTGCAAGGACCTGCACTCTACCTAGGAAGCAACCTCCCTAGCAAGGAAAAGTATATGCGGTCACCATTGAAGAGGCAGCCGCATCACCTGATGTGGTCACTGGTACGACTCTATCCCTTACTATTTGGCTTACTATTTTCATTGTGTGTATGCGCATGTAGAACTAAGGGATAATAAAAATTTCAGGAATTGTAAATGTAGCTGGTATACCTGCTAGAGTACTATTTGACTCTGGGGCCACGCACTCCTTTGTTTTTATTTCTTTTGGGAAGCGAATGGAGCTACCAATTAAGCACTTGAACCCAAGCTTGATAGTTCGCTCCCCACTAGGAGTCGAAGTGGCTTTGACTGAATATTATGGACCATGTACTGTATGTATTGAGGGCCGAGACTTAGAAGCAAGTCTGGAACTACTCGAGATGACAGACTTTGATGTCATCTTGGGAATGGATTGGCTAGGCCATCATTCAGCTATCGTATTATGTGGTGGAAGGAAGCTTGTGCTTACAGACAAAAAGGGAAAGGAGTATAGCTTCACTAGGATCAAGCTACCTAGGAAGCGGAAGCTGATCCTCTCCGCCCTAAAAGCCAAGCGTTGCTTAGAGAAAGGGGGAGTGGGGTATCTAGTATCTGTAGTCGACAACACGGCGGAGTCACACAAGATGGAAGATATAGATGTGGTTCGAGAGTTCCCAGATGTATTTCCAGAGGAGCTTCCAGGTCTACCATCGGACAGGGCTACAGAGTTTGTAATAGACCTTATGCCAGGTTCGGCGCCGGTGTCTAAAGCACCATATAGGATGGCCCCTAGCGAGTTAAAGGAGTTAAAGACCCAGTTACAAGAATTGTTAGAAAAGGGTTTCATATGACCTAGCATATCACCTTGGGGAGCACCTGTATTATTTGTCAAGAAGAAAGACGGAAGTGTAAGACTATGCATCGACTACCGTGAACTGAACAAGTTGACGATCAAGAATCGGTATCCTTGCCTAGAATCGATGATCTGTTCGATCAATTGCAGGGTGCAAAGGTTTTCTCGAAGATTGATCTCCGATCGAGGTATCACCAACTGAAGATCAAGGCCGGAGATATTCCGAAGACTGCTTTTAGGACGAGGTATGGGCATTATGAGTTTCTAGTCATGTCATTCGGGTTGACCAACGCCCCAGCATCATTCATGGAACTGATGAACCGAGTGTTTCATGATATGTTGGAAACTTCGGTCATCGTATTCATCGATGACATATTGGTCTACTCAAAGGACATGGAGACTCACACAACGCATTTGAGGGCAACCCTACAACGGCTAAGACAAGAAAAGTTTTATGCTAAGTTCAAGAAGTGCGAGTTTCGGCTGAAGGAAGTGGCTTTCTTGGGCCATGTAGTATCTGAAGACGGTATCAAGGTTGATCCAAGTAAGATAGCTGCTATAATAGGATGGGAAGCACCAAAATCTATTGCGGAGATTCGTAGTTTCCTTGGGTTGGCTGGTTATTATAGAAGGTTCGTGGAAGACTACTCCAGGATCACTGTTCCACTCACCAGATTGACCAAGAAGGGGGAGAAATTCATATGGACAGATGAATGCGAGAAGTGTTTTCAGAATCTGAAGTCAAGACTAGTCTCTGCACCTATCTTGACCATCCCAGAACCAAGCGTACCGTTCACCTTATATACGGATGCTTCAGGGTTGGGTATTGGGTGTGTATTGATGCAAGGAGAACAGGTGATTGCTTACGCATCAAGACAGTTAAAAGAGCATGAAAAGAACTATCCTACGCATGATTTGGAGTTATTAGCGGTTATACATGCAATCAAGACTTGGAGACACTACTTGTATGGTGAGAAGTTTCATATTAAGTCAGATCACCAGAGCTTAACTTATCTTTTCACTCAGAAGGATCTGAATATGAGACAGAGGAGATGGTTGGAATTGTTGAAAGATTATGATTGTGACATCCAGTACCATCTAGGCAAAGCAAATGTTGTGGCTGACGTCTTAAGCAGAAAGTGGGCATCGAAACCTGAGGCTGGACCAAGTACAAATGCTGCATTATGTGCCGCATCCTCAAGTTCAATGGAAAATGATGAAGAACACATAATAGAGACTGCAGAAGATCCAGTTGAGCAAGGTTTAATTCATAAGTTCACCATGATGTTCGCAGCCTTGAAAATCTCACCGGATCTAGTTGATGAAGTCAAGGTAGCAATCCTACAGGATCCACATCTCAAGACAGTGCAAGAAGACTTAGAGAAGGGTACGAGCAGTCCTGACTTTACCTTGGATTAAAACAAGGTACTCAGGTATCGTGGACGGTTATGTATACCTGAGAGTGAAGGCTGCAATATCAGAGATCGAGTTATGACTGAAGCTCACTACACTCCATATTCGGTACATCCAGGAAGTACCAAAATGTACCATGATTTAAGAAGACTTTATTGGTGGAGGGGTATGAAAGCAGATATAGCTCATTTCGTGTTCCAATGTCTAAATTGTCAACAAGTTAAAGCAAAAAAGCAGAGACCCGCAGGTTTACTACGGCCATTATCGGAACCTGCAAGGAAGTGGGATTGTATCACCATGGATTTCGTCACTGGCCTACCTTTGACACCAAGGTCAGTGGATGCAGTTTGGGTTATAGTCGACCGACTCACCAAGACAGCTCGATTTATTGCGGTCAGACCTCAGTATACCATGGAGAAGCTGGCCAAGTTGTATGTTGATAATATAGTTAGACTTCATGGCGTCCCAGAGAGTATAGTATCTGACAGAGATCCCCATTTTACATCAAAGTTCTGGGAAGGATTACAGAAAGCTATGGGAACAAAGTTGAAGTTCAGTACAGCTTTCCACCCTCAGATGAACGGACAGTCAGAACGGACTATTCAAATTTTAGAAGATATGGTCCGAGCTTGTACATTAGATTTCAAGGGAGCTTGGGATGAGAAACTATCACTTATCGAGTTTGCTTATAACAATAGTTATTAGGCTACAATTCAGATGGCCCCATATAAAGCACTCTATGGGAAGAAGTGTCGTACACCTCTATTATGGAACGAGGTGGGAGAAAGAAGAATTGTAGGACCAGAGTTTGTTGAAGAAACTTTCCAAGTGATTGATCAAATCAAGTAGAGAGTAAAGACAGCTCAAGTTCGACAGAAGCACTATGCGGATAATCGACGTCGAGATCTGGAGTTTGCAGTGGGTGACAAAGTATTCTTGAAGGTATCACCGGTGCGAGGTCTGAAATGGTTTGGTAAGAAGGGGAAGCTATGCCCCAGGTATGTGGGACCATATGAGATATTGACCCGACGTGGTAATGTAGCATATCAATTGGCTCTACCACCATCTATGTCAAGCGTTACCCACAGGGGGTCGCATGGGGGTCGATGGCCAATCGACCTTACCAGACCCTGAGCATCAACCCCCAGTGTTCGGGAAGTCCAGAATAGGGGTGGTCGCACCCAGGGTCGATCATTACTCTGACCCTACCTCCGACCCTCAGCTAAAAACATGGTTTTTAAATTCAGAATTAATTCTAATTAAATTCTATCGACTTTGTTAGGTTTTCTAGCAATATAATAACAATATAAAGGTGATCTTAAAGCTTGTAAGAGGATCTATTAGCAAGCTAAAGTGAGGAAACATAACTCTAAACTAATTGGTTAATAATAAACTATTTTCTCTTTTCTTGAGTCCAATGTCATGCTTGATCCTATGCGAATATGTTTGTAATGTGCATACAACATGTCATCCAATATTTCTATTATTTGTTCATGCATATTTATTTTATTGTTTATAACATGATGATGATGATGATGATAGGAATAGGCATGTGAATGTATATATGTGGTTGGTGTACTTGATGCGAGCGAGTATCAGGGGAGGTGTGATGGGAACGTCAATAAACGTTAACCTTTGGTGGGTCTTAGCACTTTAGCTCTATCTCTAACTCAAGTCTTGTGCATTAGCATCGTCGTATCGCCATTACTTTAGCATAACTATTATGTCATAGAGTATCAGGGGAGGTGGTCTCGGTCCTTGTAGTCTCTGACTCTACCGGGGGACCTTAGCTCTATCTCTATGGTCGTTCTGAGGGATGCTGGGGTGAGGCCTTGGATACACTGTTTGGTATTAGGATTGGTTAGTTGCGAGCCCAGTTTGCAAGCCCTCGCCAGCAGAGGCTTACGTGTTGGTATGGCACTGTACAGCAATAAACGTTAACCTTTGTTGTACAATGTTATGGTAGGGTGGATGGGGACGACAATAAATGTTAACCTTTGGGCGGACTTCCACACCCTGTGTATAGAGGTGGGGTCAATAAACGTTAACCTTTGACCACCCAACCTTTTTATTGCGCATTGCAAACTTTAAACCAGACCAAAGATATGAATTGACTGCATGCATATGTATTGTTGCATTGTTTTGTTTACTCACTGAGCCATGATGTGTGCTCACCCCCTCGACGTTGAATATTTTTAGTTGATGATGCAGGTACTACGGTCGAAGATTATATAAACGCTCCAGTGTATGGTCACGTGGCGGCGATGGAAGTGGAAGATGAAGTGAATACACATGACTCCTCTTGCGAGTGCAACTCATGTGTATTCAATTAGATTTTTAGTTTTTCTTTATTTGGATTTATTAAAGACATGTATTTGATACTTATTTATGTCTTAGTTGATACAGAATAATTTGCTATTTTAATATTAATATCACAATAGATTCTCAGTTCATTTTACTATAAGACTTCCGCTATTGTGTATTTACTCTGATTATGAATGTGGATATATGAGGTTTAGATCAGCCGGATACCACCTGTACGAGATCCTGGTTGAACCGTTGGTTTGCTAGCGGTTCATCACACCATTCTGAAGTGTGCGGAATTGGGGTGGGTGTGACATACTGCGCACCCAAAGAACCCCAGTTCCTATCAGTGAGAATGCGCGTAGAAATTGACAGCCAGATTCTTAGGGATGATCGCTGGCAGATGAAGGCAATCAACTTGCGGTCGGAGCCCTGAGTGTATTGCAAGATCATTCAGCACAACCTGATTCCCCAAGTGTACACTATGAAAAGGTTTCGCAGTTGACCCAGTACCTTCTGTACTGCATCTACACTAGGCAACCTATCTATCTTCCTTATATCATTATCAGGACCATGCACCGTGCCACAATGCCTGGTCTGGTGGGTAACCTACTCTATGGGCGTTTGATCACCACTTTGCTCACTCGCCTGCAGGTAGACTTGGTCGATGAGAGGATTCACGAGGACACTTTTTTGACTGACCTTGACTGGGAGGCCATCTGTAGGATGGGGATGCGAGATGTGCAGGTCAGTAATGAGGAGAGAAAAGCTATGGTGTGTCCCCATACTTGAGTAAAGGTAGCAGACGAGGAGGCGGCAGCAGCAGCAGCAGAGGTCCACGAGAGCGATGATGAGGAGGATGATGACCAGATGTTTATGGACATGGATGTTATACCTCCTCTATTACCACAGCATTCCACTGGAGCTGGCCCTTTTCGGGCTCCTTCCCACTCAATTGGTCCTTCGCATCCACCACCAGATGACGTGATGGGGCTGCTGCGTGAGATTCGAGAGGCCCAGCGTGCTACTGATCAGCGTATAGCGGATCTGGCAGCTAGTCTCCAGGTGACCCAGACTCAAATAGCCTGGCTTACGAGAGTATATGCTGAGGATTATGATCGAGATCGTGAGGCACCTCCTCCTCCAGCACCCCCAGCTCCATGATGCCTTTGATTCTTTTTACTTTATAGTACAGAATAACTGTCTGGATTGTGGACGGTACTCTGATTCAGATATATGTTAGTTTTGTTCTCATTTGATAAATACATAGAATTTGTTTCTTATTTTCATATGTGCATTATTCTCTTTCTTAGTTTATGTCTCATACAACACAGGTGCTTATGGTGTGTTCTTATTAAAGCTTTTAAGTTTATCCTAACTCAGTTCACGAACTCTTGTGGAAGTATACAAATTTGATAGACAGAGCCTGAGTGCTCTGATACCAAGTTGTCACACCCCAATTCTAAACCAACTAGAATGGTGTGATTAGCCGTCTATGAACCAATGGTTCAACCAGGATCTCGTATAGCCCATGCCCATTTGATCAAACAAATACAACCACAACCATAATCAGAGTTAATAAACAATAGCAAAAGTCTTTTATATTAATGAACTGAGTATCTAACAGTGATAACGAAATTAATTATCCAATTATCTCCAAATGACTCAAGACATAAAATAAAATAAAGTAATCAATTACATGTTCTGATAACCCAACAACTAAATCTAATCGAAAACACATGAGTTGCACTCGCACGACGAATCATGCGACTCTACCATAGCTTCCACATCCATCGCAGCAACATGTCCGTACATTGGTGCATTCATATAATCTTTCACGGTAGGACCTGCATCATCAACTAAAAATATTCGACGTCGAAAGGGTGAGCACACATCATGGCTCAGTGAGCAAACAATACAACGCAACAAACATATGCATGCATTCTTGTTCCCTCACCTTTGGTCGATGGTTGTTCCTCGTCCAAGCTTTGTAAATCACTTCTAGACCACTTGGAAACCTAACAAATTTATAGATTATAAATTAGAGTTTATTTCCATCAATTATAGCATTTAAATGTCCCATTGGGAAACATTCAGACTTCTAGAAGCTGAGTGGTCACAGGTGTGGCTGCACCAGTGGTCTCAGTTTCTGCGACCACAGGGTGTGGGGTCGATATGTGTGGTCGCATATCATGCGACCACACATGCGACCACACCCTCCCTGTAACTTTTCCGAGGGTGTGTGGTCGATCATATGTGCCTCGTGTGGTCGATCAAACTGCAGCCACACGAGTGATGGTCGACTTTTCCACTCTCAACTCAATTCCTTCGTATTTTGATTCCTTGGCTTATCATCATGTTCCTTCCTATGATTGTTCTATGGCCTAAAATTCATATTTTTACATAATCCATCATCCTAATAGATTCCCTCCATGGATCTCTTAGAATTTGTCCATGGTTTTATGATTGGGATCTCACTTTGAATCACTATCTCCTCCATGATCTATTCTAGGCATTCAACTGATGTGGGGGATGTTTCATACCTTAAACTTGTTGAAGAATCAAAGTTCTCTCTGAAATTCCTTCTCTGAGTCTTTTTCTTTATTTCTCCTTCTCTTCCTCCTCCTCTCTTTCTCTCTCTTTCAGTTTGAGTTCTAAAAGAATGAAAGAGGCTAAGGGACGTCCTATATATAGAGGAAAACCCTCCATATAGAGTCCTACTTAGATTAAGAAAGAACCCCCATCAGATTAGGAAAGTACCCTAATCACGGAGTCAGTTTGACATCTTGTGGTCGCACGTGGGGTCGCAAAACCGGTCGACCACACATCCAAAAACTGTCACCACACGTCCCAAACTCCAGTGGTCTCATTATTCTGAGGTGCGGTCGACCCCACCTGTTTAGGTATGCGACCACACGCTCCTAATTAGATGATTTTGGGTTCAATTTCATACCTAGCCTTGTGGTTTCTTCACGCACTTGGTCCGCTTAGCCCGAGCATGATAGGAAAACCTGATACAAGGTGGTAAGATAGGTTAGTACGATACGAGTCTTACACAAAGAGCTACAGTTTTGTCTACACAGATGCGTGTAAAAATAGATAGCCTGATTCTTCGGGATGACCGCTGGGAGGTAAAAGCAGTCAGCCTGCGTCCAAAGCCACAGGTCTACTTTAAGATTATCCAGCATAATCTGATTCCCCAGGGCAGACAATATGAGATGATCTCACAGCTGACTCAGTACCTTCTGTATTGTATTTGTACGAGGCAGCCTATCTGCCTTCCATATATCATTCTTCAGACTATGCACCGAGCTACATTGCCTGACTCGAGAGGCAACTTGCCCTATGGGCAGCTGATCTCCACCTTGCTTTCTCGACTACAGGTAGACCTAGTGGATGAGAGGATCCTTGAGGACACCTTCTCAGCTGCCCTTGACTAGGAGACCATCAGTAGGATGGGCATGAGAGAGATACAGGTCAGTGATGATGAGAGGAATGCTATGAGATGTCCATGGATAGCGGCAGCAGATGTAGAGGCGGCAGCAGCAGCAGCAACCGAGGTAGCAGCAGAGGCACACGAGGGTGGTGATAAGGAGGATGATGATCGGATGTACATGGATGTGGATGCCATCCCTCCTCCATTGCCACAGCATTCTACTGGAGCTGGTCCTTCTAGGGCTTCTCATTCAGCTGGCCCTTCACGCCCACCACTAGATGACATGATGGGACTGTTTCGTGAGATTAGAGAGGCTCAGTGCGTGACTGATTGGAGAGTAGGAGAGCTTTTAAATGCCCAGCACTCTATAGACCAGCGGGTAGTGGATCTGGCAGCTAGTCTCTGAGCGACTCAGACTTAGGTGGCCTGGCTCGTGAGAGTATATGCTGAGAACTACGATAGAGATAGTGAGGCACCTCCTCCTCCAGCACCTCCAGCTCCATGATTTCCCTTTATTTCTTTTTCCCTTTTAAACTACAGAGTAATTGTCCGGATTGTAGACTGGACTCTGAATTTGATGTACACTTGTCTCATTCCCATATATATATATATAATTGGTTTTCCCTTTACATATGTGCATTATTTTTTTTTTCTTAGTTTATGTCTCATACAACACATGTGCTTATGGTGTGTTCTTATTACAGCTTTTAAATTTTATCCTAACTCAGTTCATGACTCATGTGGAAGTAGTTAGGTCAATGGGTAGAACTTGAGATGCTCTGATACCAAGTTGTCACACCCCAATTCTGGTCTAACCAGAATGGTGTGATGAACCGCCAATAAATCAATGGTTCACCCAGGATCTCGTATAGGTCGTACCCACCATATCAAACCACACACACATTCCACATTAATAATCAGAGGTAATAAACAAATAAGCGAAAGTCTTACAGATAATGAACTGAGTATCTAACAATGATAATAAATAATTAATCCGATTATCTCCAAAACTCAAGACATAAAAATAAATAATCCATTACATGTTCCATTAATCAAATATAACTACACTAATCAAATATACACTGATTGTACTCGCATGATGAATCATGCGCATCTTCTTCAGCTTCTACATCCATCGCAGCAACGTGTCCATACGTCGGCGCATTCATATATTCTTCAACTGTAGGACCTGCATCATCAACTAAAAATATTTGACGTCGAAAGAGTGAGCACACATCACGGCTCAGTGAGCAAACAAAACAATACAACAAAACATATGCATGCATTCAATTCATATCTTTGGTCTGGTTTATAAGTTTGTAATATACTATAGAAAGGTTTGGTGGCCATCGCACCTCTATACACGAGTGTGTGAATCCGTCCAATGGAACAAACACCATTGCCGTCCCATATGCACCCACCATGAAATAGAGATAGAGCTAAATTGTCCGGATCAAACACCGCCAACACTTCCCATGATGCCCTACCCATACCAACACGTAAGCCCCTATTGACGAGGGCTTGCAAACTAGGCTCACAACTAACCAATCCTAATGTCAAACAGTGTATCCAAGGCCTCACCCTAACATCCCTCAATACATCCACAGAGATAGAGCTAAGGCCCCCTAGCAGAGTCAGAGACCACACAGTCCGAGACCACCTCCCTTGATGCCCTACGACGTAATAGTTCTGCTAAGATAATGGCGATACGACGATATTAATGGGCAAGACTTGAGTAGAGATAGAGCTAGAATATGGTGATGAGGTCAAAGACCACCACGCCACGTCCTCCCCCTGATGCTCCACTCACATCCAGCACACCAATCACACACATACATTCACATGCCTATTCCTAGCATCATCATCATCATCATATTATAAATAAACAGAATTAAATATGCATGAACAGTAATAGCAAAAATAATGGATGACATGTGAGATGCACATTACACATACACGCATAGAATCAATCATGGCATTGGACTTAATAAAAATAAACAGTTTGTTATTATCCAATTAGTTTAGGTCTTGTTCCCTCACCTGTTAGCAATTTTCGATATCCTTCCAAGCCTTGAAATTCTCTTTGAATTGATTTAACAACCTAAAAGTTATATGAATTTAAGTTAGGGTTCATATGTGATATATTACTGTAAGACCCACACTCCATGAACCCGATCTAAACCTTTCATTCATGTCGTAACAGGTCTTCCAATCATCATCGGGCCAGATAGGACGAGCGGATGACAACCAGGTATGAAAATGGACCAGAATTAAAAGTGGTATTTTCATACCGGTAGATGGCACCGGTCTATGGTACCGATCAACCGGTATGGCCTGCGCAGCAGACCACTTAGATCCGAAAATGGATCTCTGTGGGTCCCACTTTCTAAATTTCAAACCGAAAGACTTTCCTAATGTTAAGAGGCTTCCTAAACTCAACCCTAGCCTATATAAGGACTCTTAAACCTCCTAAAATCCCTTTCATTGATCCTCACAAACCCTAGAGAGGAGAAAGAGATTGAAGAAGAAGAAGAAGCTAGGAAGGAGAGGGAAGAGCCGCCATTGCCGTTGGACGAAGATCACTCTACCGCGAACCAACGGTAAGTGCTTAAACCTTCCTCTACATTAAGCGTTCTAGAATAGTTAGTCATGAGTGGATAAATACCATGAAAAGCAAGGTAATGATCTAAACCATGTTTTGCCGTCAAACCCTAATCTAGTCGGTAAATCCTAGATTCAAGTTATAGGTTGAAGACCATCGAAACTAAGACTTGAATGGAGTTGGAAACAACTCTAACTCAGTGCTCAGACCTAGAATGTGTAGGAGAAACCCTAAAAACAATAGGGGGTGACTGACGGAAGGCGAGAACAAGATGTATGGTCTTCCGGAGACATACTGGTCGACCATACCGATCGCACCATATGCGACCGGTACTGCGACCGGTATCTCTTGGAGGCTGGTCTATGGGGACCAGTAGACCATACCGGTCGCACCTTTCCCCACAGTGCCGCGATCGATCTGCTCTGTGAGGAGTGTTTTTGATTCAGTTGGTTTTTCGACCAACGTAAACCCTAAGAAAACTATTCTAACTCAACCCTAACATCATGTAGGACCTTGTGATAGCAAGTTTGGATTCTGTGATGCGGAGCAAGCTATCAAACAAGCGTCATGTAAGACCCGTATCGAACTAACCGGTCTTACCACCTTGTACCAGGTCTACCTATCATGGTCAAGCCAAGTGGACCAAATGCGTGAAGAAACCACAAGACCAGGTATCAAGTCTAACTCAAAAATAGTCAAATATGAGGGTAGGGTTGCATGCTTAGACAGGTGTGACCGACCCCACCTCAAAAGAGTCCAACCCATGACTTTTTGGTCGTGGGGTCGCATGTCTTAAAAAACGTAGGGTCTACGGATTCTGCGACCCTACATCCGACCCTACGAAGACAGTCAGAAATCAGAAATTAGGAAACCTTCCTAATCCGAAGGGGGTCTTTCCTAAACTCATTGGGACTTATTATGGAGGGTTTTTCTCTATAAATAGGATGTCCCTTAGCCTCTTTCACTCCTTTAGAACCCTAATTGAAAGTAAGAGAAAGAGAAGAGAAGGAAGAGAAGGAAACTTGAAGAAGAAGTTCAAAGAAACCTCTAAATCTCAGCAAACCCAAGGTATGAACCTAAATCCCTACATGAATTGGGAGCCTAGAATAGTTTATGAATAACATAGGATTAGGAGAAACCCAAATCCTCCATCCACGGACAAATTCCAAGAGATTCCATAGAAGAGATCTTTATGGTCAATGAATGGTGTATAAATTATAGTTATGAGCCATAGAACAATCATAGGATGGACCATGATAGTAAGCCAAAGGATTCAAACATGAAGGAATGGACTTTATAATGAAAAGTCGACACAGAACACGTGTGGTTGCACATAGGGTCAAATGATATCCGACCCTACGAGACCACATGATCGACCACATGCCCTGGGGAAGTCCTAGGGAGGGTGTGGTCGCACGTAGGGTCGAATGGTATCCGACCCCACCTGCGACCCTACACCCTGGGGTCGCAAAAACTGCTACCCTAGGTGCTATCCTACCCTACGACCCTACCCCTGTGGTCGCAGAAACTACTACCCCAGGTGCTACCCCACCTGCGTCCCTACAGTTTCTGTTAGTTTAAACATATTGGAATTAATTCTAATTAAAATCTATTGACTTGTTAGGTTTTTCCAGTGATTTAAAAGTGAATTATAAAGCTTGAACAAGGATCTACTAGCAATCAAAGGTGAGGGAACAAGACCTAAACTAATTAGCTAATAATAAACTTTTTTATTTATTTATTGAGTCCAATACCATGAATGATTCTATGCTTGTATGATTGTAATGTGCATATTGCATGTCATCCACTATTCCTGTTATTACTGTTCATGTATATTTAATTCTGTTTATTTATAACATGATGATGATGATGATGCTAGGAATAGGCATGTGAATGTATGTGTGTGGTTAGTGTACTTGATGCGAGTGGAGCATCAGGGGGAGGATGTGACACTGTGGTTCATCCTGGTCACCGGACTTTAGCTCTATCTCTACTCAAGTCTTGTCCACTAACATCGTCGTATCGCCATTACCTTAGCAAAACTATTACGTCGTAGGGCATCAGGAGGTGGTCTCGGACCGTGTATTCTCTAACTCTGTTGGGGGGCCTTAGCTTTATCTCTATGGACGTATTGAGGGATGCTGGGGTGAGGCCTTGGATACACTGTTTGACAATAGGATTGGTTAGTTGCGAGCCCAGTTTGCAAGCCCGCCCTCGCCAATAGAGGCTTACGTGTTGGTATGGGTAGGGCATCAGGGGAAATGTGATGCGGTGCGGTCCTAAGCACTTTATCTCTATCCCTATTCCATGGTGGGTACATGTGGGATGACAATGGTGTTTGATCCATTGGGCGGCTTCACACACTCGTGTATAGAGGTGCGGCGGCCATCTATCCTTTCTATTACACATTACAAACTTATGAACCAGACCAAAGATATGAATTGAATGCATGCATATGTTTGTTGTATTGTTTTGTTTGCTCACTGAGCTGTGATGTTTGCTCACTGAGCTGTGATGTGTGCTCACCCTTTCAACGTCGAATATTTTTAGTTGATGATGCAGGTACAACTGTAGAAGACTATATGAATGCTCCTGTGTACGGACATGCGGCGGCGATGGATGTAGAAGTTATGATGGAGTCGCATGATTCGTCATGCGAGTGAAACTCATGTGTTTTCGATTAGATTTTGTTTAAGTTATACAAACGATGTAATTGATTAAATTATTTTAATTTATGTCTTAGTTCTTTTGAAGATAATTAGATAATTTATTTATGATATCATCTTTAGACTCTCAGTTCATTTAATATTAAAGACTTCCGGTATCGTTTATTTATTCTGATTTTTGTTATGGATGTGTATGGTTTAAGCAAACGGACACAGCCTATTTGAGATCCTGGTTGAACCGCTGGTTTATTGACGGTTCATCACACCATTCTGGTTGGTACAGAATTGGGATGTGACACGTCAGGTAAGGGAATCAAACCTAAACCCTAATAATTTAATAACAGTAAAACGTTGTTAATAATTATGATTCTATGGACTGAAGTTTGTGCATACTCGCATGTCATCATTTACTTTCAGTTATTATTATTGTTCATGTATACTCGCTATGCTAGGATGTGACTGTTAGGCATGTGATTATTTTCGTTTGTGTGTGGAATGGGAAGGGCCTGGGGTCTGGGATCATTCCTCACACTAGCACCTTTTCGTATCATTCTGTCTTAGCATACTTGGTGCGGGTAGGGTATCAGGGGGAGGAAGTGGCACTGTGGTCTCCGGCCTGGCCACTAGACTCTAGCTCTATCTTTATGCCGTAGGGAGCTGTGCTGGGATAGGGCCTACTGTGTTGACATATAGGATTGGTTAGTTGCAAGCCCAGTTTGCAAGCCCTTGCCAATAGGGGCTTACGTGTTGGTATGGGTAGAGTATCAGGAGAAGTGTTGGCGGTATTTGATCCGGACACTTTAGCTTTATTTCTATTCCATGGTAGGGTGCATGTGGGATGACAGTCATGTTTTATCCATTGGGCAGCTTCACACACTCGTGTATAGGGTGCGTTGGCAGCCAATCCTTTCTATAGCACATTGCAAACTTAAACCAGACCATAATGTGAATGTTACTCATGTATATGTTTGTTGCATTGTCTGATAATCTTACTGAGCTAAATTGTGAGCTCACCCTATATATATATATATATATATATATATACATGTTTTAGATGTTGATGCAGGTTATACTGTGGAGGACTACATGGACGCTCTGACGTATGGAGGTGTTGCTGCTTTAGAAGTGCAAGCAGGAGAGGACGAGCATGACGCTTCATGTGAGTGCCCTTTCTGCGTGTACCTCTAGGATGTTGATTTAATTTATTTGTTTATTTTCAATGGATTTACAATTGATGTTAGGATATTTATTTACCTTTTGGTGTGAAGAATAATTGGATATTTTATTTAAATTATCAATTGAGAATTCAGTTCATTTAATTTAAGACTTTCGCTGTATTTTATTATATTCTGGTTATGGTTATGTGCAATGGTTTGTATGATTGGACACGGTCTTATTGAGATCCTGGTGTGAACCGTTGGTTCAGTGAGGGTTCACTCACACTTTTGGTTCAGTCGGAATTGGGGTGTGACATTACAGTAGTCGAAAATCAAAACAGAGCACTGATAGGTGTCTGATTGGTCCTATGGTCTCATGCTGTATCGACCTTACTGTCTATGGTCGATAACCTATGGTCGCATATGGTGCGACCGTAGTTGCGACCATAAGATTTCTGAAATCTTTCCGAACGCCTATGATCGATCCTCTGGTCATACTGGTCATGCTATGGTTGACCGTAGCTGCAGTCTTGAGATTTCTGGTCATAGTCTACACGAAATTCGAGTTCTTCCTGGGTCAATTCTTCTGTTCTTCAAGGGGTTTTATTCTAAGGTCATCCTATGGCCATCATTAGTAATTTCTTATCAACCTTAATCATCAAATTCACTCCTCATGGTTCTCCTTGGGATTGGGGTATTGGAAAAATCATTTATTAATTGCAGTTGGGTTGGTATTGGGGTCTTTAGTATTTGGAAATAATATATTAATTATATAGGGAACAAGATAGCTTTTAGAGATTTAACGGTTCATATTCTATTCGGTTTAATAAATGTAACCCGCCGGTTTAAACGGTTCAAAATCTAACCGAACCGATTAAGTAAACGGTGTAATATTTGAAACCAGAACCGAACAAATTATTAAACGGTCTTTTTGATTTGGGTGTAAATGGTTCAGTCCAATTTTGGTAAATCATTTGGGTCCAAATGTTGTCACACCCCAATTCTGCACTAACCAGAATAATGTGATGAATCGTCGATAAACCAACGGTTCAACCAGGATCTCACAATAGGCTATCCCACATATGATAAACCAAAACACATTCCACATTAATCAGAGGTAATAAAATAAATAGCGGAAGTCTTACAGATAATGAACTGAGGTCTAATCATGATAAATAATTAATATTTAATTTATTTCCAAGTAACCAAAACATAACTTAATACATATTACAATATCCAAATACAAAACTAAACACTAAATGTATCCACCATTGAAACGCTCGCGTAACGAACCATGTTCGTTCTCCACAGCATGCTCATTCATAGCCTCCACCAGTTTATATGTTGGCGTGTAGACAAAATCTTCAATCGTAGTACCTGCAACATCAGAAACTAAAAAGAATTGGGCGCGAGGGTCAGCTCTCCAACTTAAGCTCAGTGAGTACACAAAACAATGCAACAATACATATACATGCAGTCAATTCATATCTTTGGTCTGGTTTTAAGTTTATAATGTGCAATAGAAAGGTTTAGGTGGTCAAAGGTTAACGTTTATTGATCCCGCCTCTATACACAAGTGTGTGACGTCGTCCGAAGGTAACGTTTATCGTCGACTCACAAGCACCCAAATCATGAACATTGTACAACAAAGGTTAACGTTATTTGTTGTACAGTGCCATACCAACACTTAAGCCCCTGTTGGCGAGGGCTGCAAACTGGGCTCACAACTAACCAATCCTAATGCCAAACAGTGTATCCAAGGCCTCACCCCAGCATCCCTCAGAACGTCCATAGAGATAGAGCTAAGGCCCCCCGGTAGAGTCAGAGACTACAAGGACCGAGACCACCTCCCCTGATACTCTACGACGTAATAGTTCTGCTAAGGTAACGGCGCTACGACATTGCTAATGCACAAGACTTGTGTTAGAGATAGAGCTAAAGTGCTGAGACCTGCCAAAGGTTAACGTTTATTGACGTCCCCATCACACCTCCCCTGATACTCGCTCGCATCAAGTACACCAACCACACACATACATTCACATGCCTATTCCTATCATCATCATCACCATCATGTTATAAACAATAAAGTAAATATGCATGAACAAATAATAGAAATATTGGATGACATGTTGAATGCACATACGAGCATACACGCATAGAATCAATATGGCATTGGACTCAAGAAATAAAAACAGTTTGTTATTAATCAATTAGTTTAGAGTCTTGTTTCCTCACCTTTGCTTGTTTGTAAATCCTTTTTTCAAGCCTTAAGAATCACTTTTATATCAATATTATATTGCTAGAAAACCTAACAAAGTCGATAGAATTTAATTATAATTTATTCTAATTTTTACAGCTTGCTGTTAACTGGGGGTCGATGCCTAGGGTCGGAGGTTCCATCGACCCTAGGTGCTACCCCTCCTTTCCTGAACTTCCCGAATGTTGGGGGTCGATGCTAGGGTCGGAGGTTCCATCGACCCTAGGTGCGACCCCCCATGGTTTGAGTCAAAAATATCAAATTTCGTCCATTCTTTCATGCTTGGGTCCTATGGCTTCCTTCTATAGTCCATTCCATACATGTTCTATAGTTTAAAACTATTCTTTATTCACCTACATGGTTTCAATGATCTCCTCCATGGTTTCCATTGAAACCTAACAATGGATGGGTGATTTGGGTTTCTTCTAAGTCATACCCTCTTCATAAACCATTCTAAGGTCTTAAATAAATCATGGGAAATGTATTCATACCTTAGGTTTGCTGAGATTCAGAGTTTCCTCTGAATTTCCTCCTCCTTGGTCTTCTTCTTCAATTCTCTTTCTCTTCTCCTTCTCTTCCTTTTCTTCTCTTTCTCTCAATCTAATTAGGGTTGTAAAAGGAGTGAAAGAGGCTTAGGGACGTCCTATTTATAGAGTAAAACCTCCCAAAATAAGTCCCATTGAGTTTAGGAAAGGTTCCAATTAAAATTAGGAAAGTTTCCTAATTTTCGGTTCGTGCTGTTTTTCCCGATTACCGGGGGTCGATGGGGGGGACGGACAATTCATAGACCCCTGTGACCCCTGGTCACGGGTCGATGGGGGGGGGGGGGTCGGACCTGCCTATTAAAACCTACGACCCTACCCTCATTTTGACTGTTTTTGAGTAATTGGGTCTTGGTTTTTCTTTACACACTTGGTCCACTTGGCTCGACCATGATATGTAGACGGGTCCCAACACAAAATATAAGGTTAGGCCAGGTTCGTGGCGTGCGGGTCTTACAACTCCACCACCCTTAAAAGAAATTTCGTCCTCGAAATTTGAACGTACGGATCTTACAACTCCCCCATCCTTAAAATAAATTTTGTCCTCAAAATTTGAATTTACTTCGGAGTCAATAGGTGGGAATTCTATTTTTGCATTGCATCTTCTTCCTCCTATGAACTCTTCACCACGTCTTGTCTTTGCCAGGTTACCTTCATATAATAATTATCTCGACTTTGGAAACATTGTACCTTCCCACTAGTAAACTAGGCTGGTACCACTTCAATAGTCAAACATTCTATCTAATCTAGTGATCTCGTGGTCAATACCTTTGATATGGATCTCTAATGTACTTCTTCAATAGAGACACACGAAATACATCATGCACACTAGACATGGATAGCGGTAATGCTAATTGATATGCAACTTTTCTACTTCTCTCCAAAGTTTATAAGATCCAACACATATATAAAATATGACTTTCCCTTCTTGTCTAATCGTTTCAAACTGCGCATAAGTGATATCTTCAAAAATACTTTGTCACTTATGGCAAACTCGAGGTCTTGGTGTCTCTCTTGACAATCCTGAGCTGTCTTAGCCCCTTTTTCTTTGATCTTGTCTGCCACTCGACAGTTTTCTGCAATTGACTTAGGTCTTAAAACTCTTCATTCACTAACTTCATTTCAAAATAAAGGAATTTGACATTTCTATCGTATATGCGTCATAGGTAACATTTACATGGTAGCTTAATAGCAACTTCAATTCATGGTACCTTCTCAACTCAAGTTCCTTGAAATCAATTTTACAAGCTCGGAGCATATCTCTTAGGATCTGTATAGTCCGCTCCAACTATCCATCAGTTTAAGGTAAAATGCGGTACTAAACTTCAACTTTGTCCCCATTGTTTTCTGTAGATCCTCCCAAAATTTCGAAATAAAGCATGAGCTTCTGACCGTTACTAGGCTCTTATACATACCATTCAATCTGGAAATATTATCTACATATAGCTTATTTAGCCGCTCCAAAGCATACCGAGGTCGTATAGCAATGGAATGAGCTATTTTCATAAGGCGATCAACAATCACCCTAACTTCGTCAATCGATCTGATAGTCAATGGCAAATCAGTGACATCATTCATTGTAATGCAATTCCACTTTCAGACTGGCTCCGATAGTTTTTATTGTAAGCCATGGTGGTCTTTGTCTTTCAACTTTTACTTGCTGATAATTCAGACACTGGAACACGCGCTAAGCCACATTTGTTATCTCTTCAGGTCATGATACATATTGGTACTCCAGGATGTCCTGATTATGGAGTACAATGGGCTCTTATCCTTATCCTCTTCATGATATCCGAGTCTTTACCTTCATGTATTCAGAGTCTACCTCTGTATATGAGTACCGTCTCCGCATCCAAAGTAAGTCAGGGTTAGGTTTTTCTTTCTCTAAATCTTTTTGTACCGTTCTTACATACAGATATAACAAAATTACTACTTTTTCTTCATCCCTAAGTTCTCGCTCAATTGGATCATCACGAGTTTCTATTATATGTTACTCTTCTTCCAAATCTGAATCTGTTGCTGCGGAACATAAGGCAGCATCTATACTGGGTCCTTCTTCAGACTTCATAATTCCCTTTTTGCTTAAGGCCTTAGCTACTACATTAGCCTTGCTCGGGTGACATTGAATATCACAGTCTTAATCCTTCAAGTATTCCTAACCATCTCCTTATCCTCATGATCAACTCTTTCTAATGAAGAGATAAATAAAACACTTGTAATCTGATCTAATCTAAAATTCTACTCCGTTTAAATAATATCTCCAAGTCTTGATTGCATAATTCATCACCTATAATTCCAGATCATGTGTAGGGTAACTCGTGTCATGCTCCTTCAGTTTTCTTGAAGCTATGCAATCACTTATTCACCATGCATCAACCCGCATCCTAGCTCCAATCTGAAAGCTTCGATGTATAGGGTAAAAGGTTCCCTTGGCGTCCGAATGATCAATATGGGAGTTGATATCAACCATTCTTCACACTTGTCAGTCCAATTAAACTCATCTCCCTTCCTGGTTAGCTTGGTAAGAGGTTTTGCGATCTTATATTGGTCCTCTAAAAATCGTCTGTAATAATCAGCTAAGCCCAAGAAACTTCTGATCTTCGCAATACTCTTTAGGTGTTTCTCACCATATGATTACCTATATCTTAATAGGGTCCACTTTAATTCCTTTTTATGATGCTACGTGATCTAAGAAGATCATTTTATTTAATCATGTCTCATATTTCTTGGACTTGGCATAAAACTTTTCCCTTTTCAACTGTTATGGAGCTACTCCAAGATCCGTTGTATGAGTTGCTTCATTCTTGGAATAAATCAAAATATCATCTATGAAAACTATGACCAATGTGTCCAACATGTCATGAAACACCCAGTTTATCAGCTCCCTAAAAGATGTAAGGACATTGGTTAATCCAAATATCATAATTGAGAACTCATAATTGGCCAAACCCGGTTTTAAAAAAAACTATCTTCAGAATATTGTCGTCTAAATTCTTCAGCTAATGATATCTTGACTGAAAATCAATCTTAGAAAATACCTTTGCTCCTCGTAACTATTTTAAACAAGTCATCGATCTGAGGTGGTAGTTATCGATTCTTGATCGTGAGCTTGTTCAATTCTCGGTAGTCTATACATAATCGGACACTACCATCCTTCTTTTTCACGAATTGCATTGGCGCTCCCCGTGATGCAATACTTAGCCGATTAGGACCTTGGTCTAATAACTCTTGTAGTTGAGTCTCAGTTCCTTCAACTCCATAAGAGCTACTCTACAGGTGCCTTTGACACAAGTATCGTCCTTGATAATAAGTCGATGACGAACTCGGTCGCACGATCAAGTGGTAACCCGGTAAGTCTCCTGGAAACGCATCAGGTAATTTACGCATCACCTCAATATCTTCCATCTGTGGTACTTCTTTGGTAACGTGTACCGCATATACCATATATCCAACTTCTTTCTCTTCAAAGCATCTCTTCGCCTTTAGCATAGAGAGGATCAGCTTTCACTTCCAAGGCAACATACTCTCAATGATACTAAATCATATGCCGTTTTTATTCTTGAATGATAACCTCTTCTATGCACATAATCACTTGTAGAGTGTTGAGACAACCAGTCTATCCCCAAGATGACGTCAAAGTCTGTCATCTCAAGTCTAATTAGGTTGTGTCTAAATTTCATCCATCCATATGATTCGGACATTGTCCATAACACTCATTTAATGCAACATTTAGTCCAAAAGGGCTTGAACTAGCAAAATCTGGTATAAGGTCTTAAGAGCTCGTGTAGTTCCTTCCTCTTATGATTTTTCAAAGATTATCGTCAAAATTTCATATCCCAACTCTATTTATAAGCATTAGGGTATATGTTTATAATTTCATTAATTCAGTCAAACTCTTTTGGTCTTTTCTTAATCATATCACTCAACATTGGGCATAACTCAGTATTACTTATACTGAATACTATCAATGCTACGATTTTTGACTTTATCCTAGTATCTACTCTTAGATTTGCCTTTAAGAATCTTCTGCTTTGTCAAAATTCATACCGATATAACCATCTTTAACTTTACTTGAGTGCTATCTACTCTTTCCTAGTTACTCTTGATAGGTTTCACTTTTTTTGCTCATGCACTCTTTTATAGACATGGCCCATATCCATCAAATCAGTAATCTCAAAATAGATTCTCCATTACTTCATTTGAGGTTCATTGGCCATAGCATTTAATCTGAATCCAATCATCTTTCTTTCAATAATTCATAATCACTAAACATCTTATCAATGGATATCGAGAAATGTAAGAATCAGAATGTTTATCCAAAACAATTCATTTCTTTCTTTCAATTTAGTATGACGACAACACTTTCTTTATCTAATGAACTTAAGTTTAAAGGATCAGGAGTAAATCTGTGGTAATCCAACCGGCATCCAAAGGTCGTTAAGTTGCACGGTGGTCCAAATACATGGAAATAGAGGTTTTATAATTCTTAACCTCAAGATTATAGTTCAATCGAATATATAATGCCATTGGTCAAGGCATTACATGAATAAATCTGAAGAAGATTTTGTACATCAGTAAATCAGGTATAAATAAGAAGATGTACGCTCAACATGATTAAACATTTAACTGTTCATTCAGTTCGTATCTCTGTTCATGTTGTCGATCATGAGAGGGGCTCAAATTGGTATAATCAGGACTAATACTAAATAAACAATATCTATAACTTCAATTGACAGGTTGAATCAAGAACGTATCCTGTCAAGACACGAGAATTAGAATCAGGTATGTGCATCCTCTATAATCATAAGAGTAAATCAATAATGCACCGCATCCTATATAAACCTATCTAGATATATGGCCATAATAGATTTGATCCTTTGCTGAAAATTTCCGAGGCATCATCTTCAGAAGACATTCTTCAATCCTTATCGGATCATTCTGCCATGATGCAATTATCCCATACATCGATGGCTGATAAGGTTAACCACCTTGATACATTGCTTGTTGTGCACCAAACTTCTGCACTGGGGTTGGGACTTGCTGTATGGTAGGCACTGTGTTATAGCTAACAGGTGTTGGGGTACAGTGATACTACCAATTGGTACCATACTTGGTTTGACCCGGAGGTGTTGATGTAGCATCAGCAACTTGGGTTGTGATTTACATATATAGCAACTTGCATAGTCGGTCTCATCTGTTGTTGCTCTTGTATTTTATTGGGTCAAGTTTATGACAACCATAACCAAGGTACTTGATAGTCTAGGTGGTTGGCTGGAGTGGTCTGGTTGTTCACCTCCTTTGATTCGCTCTAATCTAATTATCATTATCTAGCATCTGCTCAGATGAGTTTTCATTACCCATTCTCGACCCTGATAGTGGTGGGGTCAAGTTGCAACCTCTTCTTAATGTTCAGCGGGTAATGGATCAGCTTGTGATGGATTTCACCCTGAGTCTCCATATCACCCAGGAGTATAGTTACTCTTATTCTTAATGTATGGCCATTATTCTCTTATCTCCATTGGATTTAGCCCGAGATCTTTTCCTTTATCTCTACTGGGTTTTGTCATTACTAGCCATTTTCCTTCTTCCTCTGTCCTACATCGAGTTTCACATCTTGTGAGTACCAACTCGGCATTGAAATTTTCTACTGTACAGATGCTTCCTTCTTGCTACAGTACTATATCCCTTGTATACGTAGATAACTACCCAACTTATGGATAGTACCCTATATTATTTGTTTATCAGGATAAATTTTGGTCTTCTCTTTTTATTTGAGTGTATATATATGGTTCCACCTTTTATATATACATTATTGTCTTGTTTAAGTTCTGTCTCCACCAACACAGGTGCTTATGGTGTGTTTGTATTAAAGCTTTTAATTTATCCTAACTCAGTTCATGGACTCCAGTGGTAGTATTCAGGTTTAATGGGTAAGGCCTACGAGAACTCTGATACCAAGTTGTCACACCCCAATTCTGCACCAACCATAATGGTGTGATGAAACGTCGATAAACCAATGGTTCAACCAGGATCTCACAATAGGCTATCCCACATATGATAAACCAAAACACATTCCACATTAATCAGAGGTAATAAAATAAATAGCGGAAGTCTTACAGATAATGAACTGAGGTCTAATCATGATAAATAATTAATATTCCATTTATTTCCAAGTAACCAAAACATAACTTAATACATATTACAATATCCAAATACGAAAACTAAACACTAAACGTATCCACCGTTGAAAGCCGCTTAACGAACCATGTTCGTTCTCCACAGCTTGCTCATTCATAGCCTCCACCCGTTTATATGTTGGCGTGTAGACAAAATCTTCAATCGTAGTACCTGCAACATCAGAAACTAAAAAGAATTACACACGCGAGGGTCAGCTCTCCAACTTGAGCTCAGTGAGTACACAAAACAATGCAACAATACATATACATGCAGTCAATTCATATCTTTGGTCTGGTTTTAAGTTTGCAATGTGCAATAGAAAGGTTTAGGTGGTCAAAGGTTAACGTTTATTGACCCCGCCTCTATACACAAGTGTGTGACGTCGCCCGAAGGTAACGTTTATCGTCGACTCACAAGCACCCAAATCATGAACATTGTACAACAAAGGTTAACGTTATTTGTTGTACAGTGCCATACCAACACTTAAGCCCCTGTTGGCGAGGACTGCAAACCCGGGCTCGCAACTAACCAATCCTAATGCCAAACAAGTGTATCCAAGGCCTCACCCCAAAGATCCCTCAGAACGTCCATAGAGATAGAGCTAAGGCCCCCCGGTAGAGTCAGAGACTACAAGGATCAAGACCACCTCCCCTGATACTCTACGACGTAATAGTTCTGCTAAGGTAACGGCGATACGACGATGCTAATGCACAAGACTTGAGTTAGAGATAGAGCTAAAGTGCTGAGACCTGCCAAAGTTTAACGTTTATTGACGTCCCCATCACACCTCCCCTGATACTCGCTTGCATCAAGTACACCAACCACACACATACATTCACATGCCTATTCCTAAATTATCTTTATCAACAAAGGTCAGGGAGTATATGAATCAAAATGTTCATCCAAAAGATTCGTACGTTTAAATTTCAAGGACGAAATTTCTTTTAAGGGTGGTGGAGTTGTAAGACCCGCACGCCACGAACCTGGCCTAACCTTATATTTTGTGTCGGGACCCATCTACATATCATGGTTGAGCCAAGTGGACTAAGTGTGAAGAAAAACCAAGACCCAATATGAAAATTTACTCAAAAACAGTCAAAATGAGGGTAGGGTCGCGGTTTTAACATGAGTAGGTCCGACCCCCCATCGACCCGTGACCGGGCCGGGGGTCTATGAATTGTCCGACCCCCCATCGACCCCCGGTAATCGGGAAAAACAACACGAACCGAAAATTAGGAAACTTTCCTAATTTCAATTGGAACCTTTCCTAAACTCAATGAGACTTATTTTGGGAGGTTTTACTCTATAAATAGGACATCCCTAAGCCTCTTTGTAAGACCCGCACTCTGAAAACCCGATCTAAACCTTGGTTTTGTGTCGTGACAGGTCTCCGCCCGAGCAGGGCGGGAAGCCGATAACCAACCCGCCCCCCCCCCGAACCCATTCCTTTTTTTTTTTTTTTTTTTTTTTTTCTTTGTTTGTTTTCTCCTTTCCTCTCTTTTTTCCCTATTTTTTTTTTTATTTTTTTTTTTTTTTTTTCTTTTTTTTCCTTTTTTTTTTTTATTTTTTTTTTTTTTTTTTTATTTTTTTTTTTTTACTTAAACCTTAACCTCCCCCCTAAAACCCCCCCCCCCCCCCCCTTTCTTTTTTTCTTTCCCAACAAAAAAAAAAAAAAAAAAAAAATTAAAAAAAAAAAAAAAAAAAAAAAAAAAAAATCCCCCCCCCCTTCTTTTTTTTCCCCCCCCCCCCCCCCCCACCGGGGATTTTTTTAATCCCTCTTTCTTCCCTATGATAGTTTGTGTGGATCAATACCATGCAAAGTAGGTATTGATCTAAAACCCTAAATTTGGCCAATAGACCCTAAGTTGCCATCAAACCCTAGATTCGAGTTTCGAGATGATATTCATCGAAACGAGACTTGAATGAGTTGGGGATAGCTCTAACTCAAAGCCTAGACTTAGAATGGATGGAGAAACCCCCGAAAATCCGCCCCAACCCCCCCGCTCCAAACACCCCCCCCCCCCCCCCTCCCAAAATCCCGGTATCGCCGCTACCTCTTGGGAGGTTATCCGTGGGGACCGGTGACCATATCGTCGCCAGCTTTCCCACAGTGCGGCCCGTACATGCCACCGGCCACTCGTGAGGGTATTTGTGATCCGTTGGTTTTCACCAACATGAAACCCCTAAGCGATGTGTTCTAATGAAACCCTAATAATATTGTAGGACTTTGTGACATATCGTTTGGATCTTGTGACGTGGAGCAAGTGATCAAACGGCGTCGGGTAAGGGAATCGACCTAAACCTAATAATTAATGGACAAGAAATCATTGTTAATCATTGAATATCCGTGATGTGATGTTTGTGCATATTCACATGCCATCCTTTACTTTCGGTATTATTATTGTTCATGCATTCATAGGATGTGATTGTTGGCATGTGATTATTTTCTGGGGGGGGGCCCTTCACGCGGCACCTTTTGTAGTATCCATCTTAACATGCTTGGTACGGGTGGGGTATCGGGGGAAGATCGTGGTACGTTGGTCTCCGATATTGATGTTGTCCCGACCATCGTTGTGTGGTGCCGAGGATCAGTCGCGCCGCCTTGTCCACGATCTTTAGCTCTATCTCTATGCCGTAGGGAGTGGTGTTGGGATAGGGTCTACCAACGGATTGTTTCTATCCTAGTGGGTTAGTTGCGATAGGGTATCGGGGGGTGAGGTTTTGGAGGTCTCCGACCCGGCTCTAGGCTCTATCTCTATGCCGTGACGGTCTTTGGGATAGAGCATACATTGTTGACATATAGGATTGGTTAGTTGCGAGCCCGGTTGCGAGCCCCGCCGAGGGGGCTTTGGTACCGGTATGGGTAGAGTATCGTGGGGAGGTGCGGGTATACCTTAGCTCTTCTCTTCCATGAGGGTGCAGGGGGGGGTGGTGGGTTGTTGCTCGACCCCCCCCCCCCCCGTCTGGGGGGGGCGGGGGCCACCAAACCTTTCTGCAAACTTAAAACCACCCATAAATGATGCTCTCTGCTTTACATTGTTTTTAGATGTTAACGCAGGATACACCGTGGGCGATTATGTGACGCTCCCGTTGCCCCCCCTTTAAGAATGTAAGATTATTATTTTATGTTTGAATTTGGATAGGGTTTTTAAATTATCAATTCTCGCTCATTCTATTTAATTTTTTTTTTTTTTTTTTTTTTTTTTTTTTTTTGGTTTTGTTTTGGGGGGTGGGTGGGGGGGGGGGCGCGTCCTCTGGGTGTCCGGTGGGGGGTTGTGGGTTATTTAAAGTTCCCTCCCCCCCCCCTTTGGGGGAGAATTTGGGGGGGGACCCCCCCTTCCTCCTTTTACAACCCTAATTGGATTGAGAGAAAGAGAAGAGAAGGAAGAGAAAGAGAATTGAAGAAGAAAACTAAAGAGGAGGAAATTCAGAGGAAACTCTGAATCTCAGCAAACCTAAGGTATGAATACATTCCCCATGATTTATTTAAGACCTTAGAATGGTTTATGAAGAGGGTATGACTTAGAATAAATCCAAATCACCCATCCATGGTTAGGTTTCAATGGAAACCATGGAGGAGATCATTGAAACCATGTAGGTGAATAAAGAATAGTTCTAAACCATAGAACATGTATGGAATGGACTATAGAAGGAAGCCATAGGACCCAAGCATGAAAGAATGGACGAAATTTGATATTTTTGACTCAAACCATGGGGGGTCGCACCTAGGGTCGATGGAACCTCCGACCCTAGCATCGACCCCCAGCATTCGGGAAGTTCAGGAAAGGAGGGGTAGCACCTAGGGTCAATGGAACCTCCGACCCTAGGCATCGACCCCCATTAATAACAAACTGTTTTTATTTCTTGAGTCCAATGCCATATTGATTCTATACGTGTATGCTTGTATGTGCATTCAACATGTCATCCAATATTTTTATTATTTGTTCATGCATATTTACTTTATTGTTTATAACATGATGGTGATGATGATGATAGGAATATGCATGTGAATGTATGTGTGTGGTTGGTGTACTTGATGCGAGCGAGTATCAGGGGAGGTGTGATGGGGACGTCAATAAACGTTAATCTTTGGCGGGTCTCAGCACCTTAGCTCTATCTCTTACTCAAGTCTTGTGCATTAGCATCGTCGTATCGCCGTTACCTTAGCAGAATTATTACGTCGTAGAGTATCAGGGGAGGTGGTCTCGGTCCTTGTAGTCTCTGACTCTACCGGGGGCCTTAGCTCTATCTTTATGGACGTTCTGAGGGATGCTGGGGTGAGGCCTTGAATACACTGTTTGGCATTAGGATTGGTTAGTTGCGAGCCCAGTTTGCAGCCATCGCCAACAGGGGCTTAAGTGTTGGTATGACACTGTACAACAATAAACGTTAACCTTTGTTGTACAATGTTCATGATTTGGGTGCTTGTGAGTCGACGATAAACGTTACCTTCGGGCGGCGTCACACACTTGTGTATAGAGGCGGGGTCAATAAACGTTAACCTTTGACCACCTAAACCTTTCTATTGCACATTGCAAACTTAAAACCAGACCAAAGATATGAATTGACTGCATGCATATGTATTGTTGCATTGTTTTGTGTACTCACTGAGCTCAAGTTGGAGAGCTGACCCTCGCGCGCAATTCTTTTTTGTTTCTGATGTTGCAGGTACTACGATTGAAGATTTTGTCTACACGCCAATATATGAACGGGTGGAGGCTATGAATGAGCAAGCTGTGGAGAACGGACATGGTTCGTTAAGCGAGCATTTCAACGGTGGATACGTTTACTGTTTAGTTTTCGTATTTGGATATTGTAATATGTATTAAGTTATGTTTTGGTTACTTGGAAATAAATGGAATATTAATTATTTATCATGATTAGACCTCAGTTCATTATCTCTAAGACTTCCGTTATTTATTTTATTACCTCTGATTAATGTGGAATGTGTTTTGGTTTATCATATGTGGGATAGCCTATTGTGAGATCCTGGTTGAACCGTTAGTTTATCGACGGTTCATCACACCATTCTGGTTGGTGCAGAATTGGGGTGTGACAGTGGCACCCTTACATGCAATCGATCAATTAATTGCAGTTGAGTTGGGATTGGGGTCTTTAGTCTTTGGCAATAATATATTAATTATATAGGGAACAAGATAGCTTTTGGAGAATTAACGGTTCATATTTTATTCGATTTAAAAGGTGTAACCCGCCGGTTTGAATGGTTCAAAATCGAACCGAACCGATTAAGTAAACGGTGTAGTATTTGAAAACCAGAATCGAACAAATTATTAAATGGTCTTTTCGGTTTGGGTGTAAATGGTTCGATCCAATTTTGATAAACGGTTTTGGTCCAAATGTGGCACCCTTATATGCAGTCGATCATAGAGGTGGGGTTGAGAAGGCACATTTCATCGACCTGACCCATCAACTACGCGGCCTGTTTAGTTCAAAATTGCCATGCATCAAATGGATCGACAGTTTAATGGACTTTTACTAGTTCCTACATGTCATAGACGATATAGGTTTTACCTAAGATCCGATATGCTTCTAAACTGATACAAAAGCTAGTGTCGTATTGGTGGAAAGGCTTGATATACGATAAAAATTCATAATAGTCCAAAATTTTAGATGCGAGTTTTACGTATTGGGTTAGGATTGGCTTGTACTGTAAGGAATCTAGTCACACCTAAGGGACTCCGATTTTAGGGTGCGACAAAAAGGTCCATCAAAATGCAAATGAAAGGTTAAGAAGAAAAAACACCATTGTTGGTAGATTGGTAATACTCAAGACTCATTTTTAATATTGTAATTTTAGACAACATTGATTGGGTAGGTGGATGGGCAAACTAAAGCCCTAAAGTGGGTAATCAGATAGATTTCCAAAGAAAAAAAAAAAAGAAAAAAAGAATTTAGTATGTTGGTCTTGGGACCGCGTATCTAGTTTTCAAACTTTGGACCACATTTGCAATTGTCATAAACTCAGAGGATTACAATATAATTTTCTCTAAAAATTTATGTGAGAGAAAACGAAACATAAAGGTATCTCGAGTCTCCCAAGTCCCGAGCCCCCGTTACCCGACTACCGACCTCTCAGTCTCACTCTTCCTCTTTCTTTCCTCACACTTGTACTGACAAACCCTAAGTTTTCGGAGCTCCAGTGTGACGGCAAATTCCTGCAGTTTCTCTTCACACCTCTTCTTCTTGCCTAGAATCAACACCGGAATCGACTGACTCAGTGAGTGGGTTTTCGCCATAGATTCCGGCGATTGATCTTCTCTAAATTACGGTACGCTTTGTGCATTTGCCTTTTGTTTTATTTCTCATTCTCGAGTCTTCAGATCCCCAGTGTTC
The DNA here is from genome assembly GCA_028583415.1 of Protea cynaroides. Taxonomy (NCBI): domain Eukaryota; kingdom Viridiplantae; phylum Streptophyta; class Magnoliopsida; order Proteales; family Proteaceae; genus Protea; species Protea cynaroides. The sequence continues at coordinate 37,386,792 of CM053276.1, read as the reverse complement.
CTTTGCATCTTTGTTCTTAGGTTCAAATCCGTATTTCCAGAACCTTTTCCTCGAGTTTTATGAGGTTCAAATTTGAATATACCATTCTTGATTTTTTATGCGTGCGGTTGGTTTGGGTTGAGATCACTGCTGATTTCTGGTGAATTTTATTATTTGGTAGTAGAATTGGTAATTGATTTGATTGTTCTTTGCTTTCTGATTTTTTTTTCTCTTTTCCCTGGGGTTATATATTTGGTAGGTAGATGTGACAGTCGTGTATTCATCATGCATCATGTATGTTTCCCACTATAGCGTTCACTTTAACCCAGCTTGATCCTGGTATGTCAATTGCAAATTGTTCGAGTGGTTTCAAAGTAGGTACGAAGAATTTGGCTTTGAATATCTTTAGGGGCTGCAGTAGGTCTTCTTGATGCTTGTTTAGCAGATGTCCATCATATTAGTCACGCTATATTAGTTAATGACCTTATCTTTGTATATATTCTTCCAAAGAGTTAATATGGGCCAGAAAATCAGTACAATTGATCTGTGGAATCTCCTGACATGCTGTACTTTATTTAATTAATAGGAAAAGTTCCTGCGAGGACAAAAGGGAAATAAAGGGGGTTCCATATAGGGGGTCGGAACTTTGATTAGGACGCTATGCATTTGACTAGTTTTGGATGAGCAGAAGCAATTTCATTACATATTTATGTATATACTGGCTATTTTGTGTGCATATTATAATATTCTGGGTCAAGTTTTGGGCCACTTTGATATGTATACGTTGGATTCCCAAACTAACTGGGTCCTGTATTTGACTGAATTTTGACCTCTTTTTTCAAATTGCAAAATGAATCAGACCCGAGTTTATTTTCTGGTTTATTCCTGCATCCTAGTTTACTGGCAATGCCTCGACCCAATCCTCTGGCCTGGACACAGACTTATTTCACATTTTATTATGGATAGTAAACTTGGAAATTAGGAAGGCAATGGACTGCTATGTTTGTTTCCTTAAAATTTTCTTTTGAAACAAATGTACTGTTTGGTTGTTACATAAATTTATGGTAGAACAGCCGTTGTTTCATTACGAAGGTGAATTTGATATTAATCAACGATATTGTTATTCTTGAGACAAGGGAACAGTAGAATGAGGGTTTCCCTCTTATAAAGAAAATACTGGATATGTATAAACATCTCCACTATATCTTGATAAGAGGAGGGAAACCCTCATTTCTTGATTTGGTGGCAATTGATAAGGGTGGAAACTGATAATTGAGTTCAAAGCGTTGAGGCTGGAAGGTCATGGTGATCAAGGGGGGATTTTTCTTCATCGTGCAAAATCATGGGAGATTAGGCTTTGGTGAGATGGAACTTTTAAGGTTTTATTAGATTAGGAGCCGTGAGAGGAACCTAAATTGATTAAGCTCTGTAACCAAATCATCTTTATGAGTTTCTTCATATTAGAGGCAAAGTGGAAATGTTGTTATGCTAGTCTGTAGAAGCTGCAAAAGCCGGTTAATTGTGCTAACACAAGTAGTTATTTTTTATTTATTTTTTTTTGAAATAGTTTGGCGATGCTATTAATGTAGTGGTAAAAACCATAAATTTAACTTAACTAGTGAATTTCATTCTTACTTGTAGGTGGATGGCATTGGTAAAGATAGAAACAATAGGGCAGAAATGAAGTAAAACGTTGTAACATTTTTGCAATAGAAATACTCTTACCATTTCACAAAAAAATAAAATTACAGTAGATGCAGGGGTGTGGATTATAATTCCATTTTCTGAAAATTCAGTTAAAGAGTGGTTTACCAAAAGGGACCGTGTAAGAAATAAAGTAGTTTTCCAAACTTATGAAACATGGGCAGCAAACAGAGGCTTTGTAAATTTTGCAAGTTCTACAAGAGCTTATTCAATAGAAGTCAGATTGATCTGAAACTTCAACTGAAGAATCTTTGGCCCCAATATATCTTCCAGTGCGAGATGACCCAGTTCCTTCAACCCTTTTGGTGGTGCATTGGAGTAACTGTGGTTTCAGGTCGTGTTTCTGAGGAACTAGTTGCAAGTTTAATTTAATCAAGTAAAACAGAATATCTTAAAGGATGTTGACTGGAACTGAGAAGACAAGATGATGGAACACACATGATGGTGAATTGAAGCAAGAGCTCAAAATTTGGACTTTTCAAATTAAATTGTGAGTTCCAGCTATGAACTAAAACAGAGTATAGAGATTGGAACAACAGAACTAAAACAGAGTATAGAGATTGGAACAACAGAACTAAAACTAATAATATGGTCACTTACCTCTTTGAATCTGAACTCAGAATTAAAAACTCAGAAACTCAAAAAACTTGAAAGAATAGGACAACTATGAATCCACCCGAGTAGTAGGTACATAATCCACCATAATCTCTAAGGATATACATCTGCTGCTGCTGTGAAATCTGCATGGCAGTTATAGCTAGAGCTAATGGGTGCTATTTCTGCTCCATGTGGACATGCTGCATGCTTTTGATTATTATTTGAAAATGGCCTTGTGATAATTACAATGGAAAAGAGTTACACAAACAGAGGAGATGTTTCCTAAAATAAGTGCAATTTTTTTTGAGGCCTTCTATTCAGTACGATCCTTATTGTAAAAGTTCTCTTTTACCTGGTTTAAATTCCCTGGGGGGGGGTATTATTTTGCTGATTCATTTAACATTGAGTAGTGTAACTTTAACCCTGCAAATAATTGAAAGTCACAATCCATTGTCAGCTACACAATCCAGATACAAATGTAGCAGAAATCATGCATAGATCATAAACCACTCTATTCCAGTGGCCATTGGGCAACTTTTATCAGAAGTAGATACCACTGTGCTGGTCTTAGGAAGCCATGGATTTCCCTTTTTAATTTGGCAATACCTGTGGTTGCAGCACCAACTTATCGCCAGTGTGTGTTAAGATATAATCTATTCTGAAGCCTTCCCATTTTTACTGGTGTAATCCTATATTTGCCTCCTTTACTGGATGAAGGGCCAATGTGTTGATTGTGCATGAAAACCAGGTCCATATATATATATATATATATATATATATATATATATATATATATATATTAAATTTTTTTGGGGGTTTAAGTTTGGGGGTGGCATGGAGGGGTCTCATTCCGTTCTTCTAAACATCCTAGTCTCTGCATGTGTTGATTTTTTTTTTTTTGGAGAAAACTGTGCATGTCCTGCTACTCTCTCAGGGCTTTGAGTTTTGGCTCAGGCATGAGAAATATTGACCATTTTTGTGTGGCTGATGTATTCTAAGCATAAAAGGAGTTTACATTCTTCTTTTTATTCTCCTCTGTTGGTTTAAGGTTGATATGTTTTATTCAGTTCTAGGAACGAAATGTAAATTTATCTTTTTTGAGCTGCAACGAACTTTAGCATTTACAAGAAATTGAAGCTAAAACCTTTGTATTTTGCAGGTTACTGTCTTAAAATGAGATTTCCTTCAATTTATACCATGAAATTGTATACTGGTAGATATTCAACTCCTTACTACATTGGTCATTAAAGATTCAATGATCGGTATGAAACCCTATATTGTTCTTGGGTGATACTGATTTGGATCCATTTGGATTGGATGATCGACACATGGAATTGGCTGATCCTGGAGAAAAATCTGAGTATTGCCAGTAGATCAGCCTATTCGCTTTGTGTAATGGATCAAATTAGTTGCATCCAATGCCAATCCAAATCTGGCAACCAGGGGGCATTGGTTGATTCTTAGAACCATGTTGGTCACCCACCAGGAAGTTGCCCATTAACTAATCACCTTGGTGGTTTCATTTGTTGGCTGTTTAGGCAAATAATACACAGTTTTTTAGTAGCGTTGCAGTAGTTGACGTTGGATGAAGCCATGCCTGCTATAAAGAAGGTTAGTCAAGAAAGTTATTTTTCTAATTGATCAAATTTATCTCATCATGTGAATAATCTGATCCATAAATTTATTCATTTACTAATTTTCTGGAAATGAGACACTTCAGGTCAAATGGCTTACATGAAGTACTCATTTTTTGAATATGTATGTTTGTAGTTGATTTGATTGAGTATGATTATTGTTGATTTGAGAAGAATGAATGATGAATGACAGTCAATAACAACCAACAACTTTATTTATAATAAGTGAAGAATAGGTACATGTACAGTATTACCAATATTACCCTTATACCTATATTACAACACTCTCACTCAAGTCGGTGCATAGATATCATGGCCAACTTGCACATTAGTGGATGAAACAGTTTGCCACTTAAGCTTTTCATAAAAACGTTATCTAATTGATCCCTAGATTTAACAAGGGGTATACAAATCAGCCCTTGTTCCAGCTTTTCTTTGTTGAAATGATGATCTATCTCCACATGCTTAGTGTGATCATGTTGGACGGGATTGTAAGCAATGTTAATGGTGGACTTACTGTCACAATTTAACATCATCAATAGAGGAATCGGGAGAGCCAGATCCTTCAAAAGATTGTGGAGCCACATCAACTCACAAATACCATGAGACAACTCAAAATTCTGCTTCAACACTAGACTGAGCAACAACACCCTGTTTCTTACTGTGCCAAGTGACCAAGTTGCTGCCTTTAAAGGTACTGTATCCAGTAGTAGATCGCGATCATTAGGAGAGGTGGCCCAATCTGCATCTGTAAAGACCTCAACTCGCAAGTGACCATGGGAAGAGAAGAACCTCTTTGCCTGAGGTAGATTTAAATAACCGGGAATACGAAGAACGTCCCAGTGTGGGGAGTATGGATCATGCATATATTGACTAACCAAGCTGACAGCTAAGGCAATGTCCGGACGGGTGTGAGATTAGTATATCAGTTTTTTGATCAACTGTTGATGCTGGCCTTTATCCATAGGGTCACCAAACTTACTGAAAAGGTGAAGATTAGCTTCAAGAGGGGTGTTCGAGGGATTACACCCAAGCATCTCTGTCCCCAAGAGCAAATCCAAAGTGTATTTCCGCTGAGAGAGAAAAATACCTTAGCAGAACGAGCAACCTCGATGCCTAGAAAGTAGTGTAGTTTGCCAATGTCCTTGATGTCAAACTTTTAACCCAAGTAAGTCTTTAGACGAGAGATTTATCTATATCATTGCCGGTGGCTACAATGTCATCAATATGAACAATGAGAATAACAATAATTTAACTAGACCGCTTGATAAAAAGAGTGTGATCGGCATGACTTTGGGTGTAACCCACAGACACCATGGCTTTGTGGAATCTCCCAAACCAAGCACGAGGAGATTGTTTTAACCCATAGAGTGCATGCTTGAACTTACACACCTTCCCTTGAGTTTGCAGACCAGAGAAGCCAGGGAGAACATCTAGTTGTTGCAAGTTCCATCCTAGATTCACACAGTAGGAAAGAATCACACGAATGGTATTCATCTTGGCAACCAGAGTAAATGTCTTTTGATAGTCAACACCATATGTTTGAGTGAATCCTCTAGCTACCAGATTGGCCTTGTATCGATTCATAGTACTGTCTATATTCTGTTTCACAACAAAGACCCATTTGCAGCTCACTGTTTGCTTTTGAGAAGGAAGAGAAACCAAGTCTCAAGTATCATTCTTCTTTATAGCTTGCATCTCTTCAACCATGGATGCCTTCCATGCTGGACCTACAAGCCTCCTGCTAGGTCTAGGGAAGAGAAATAGAGGACAAGGAAGACACGAAAGCACTGTAAGAGGAATACAGAGTTGCATGCAAGATATCGTCCCCTTACGGACAGCAATAAGTTAGTCAAAAGAGGCATAAAAAAGAATAGGGAGTTCAGGGACGAAAGTACCATATGGTGAATGGATTAGGAGGTAGCGACTAGTCGGATAGAGTTGGTGAAGTTGTGGTGATGTCTTTTCTACGAACATAGACTTGCATAGGAGCTTGCACGGGAACATGTATCTCTCCTTGCGTAGGTAGCAGAGCAATAAGAGGCACATCTTTACCAACCATAATATCCCCCTAGGAAGAGGTGCCGACGATAAGTAAGACGCCAACTCATGAAACACCACATCCATAGTCATAAAGACACCATGAGACGGAGGATGGTAGCACTTGTAGCCCTTCTGGGTAGTAAAAAATAGCCAATATATACACATTGGAGTTCACGGGGATCTAATTTGCCATGATGTTGATGATTCCACGCAAAACAAACACAACCAAACGCCTGCGGGGGAACGAAGAAGTCAGATGACCCCTTGAGAAGCATCCGGTCAATGAGATAGGCAGCAGTTAAGACAGCCTTAGTCCGGTGTTGAGGGGAACATGCATCTCAAAGAAAAGGGAGCGGATAACCTCAAGTAGATGACGATTCTTGCGTTTGGCAACACCATTTTGGGTTAGTCTATCTACTCAACTGTCTGATGGAGAATCCCCTGGGTGGCGAGATAAGACTAAGGGCCTGTTTGATAAAACTTCTGCTTCTGGATTCTGGCTCCCAAGGAGCCATTTTGGAGTAGAAGTGCGTTTGATAAATCTGGTTGGATTCCAACTCCCACATAGTGAACCAGATTCATAATGGCTCCAGAATCAAAAATTTTGGAGTCATAAATATTTGCTCCAAGCTGTTGGATCAATTTTTTGGGAGAAAGAAAAGAATCGACTCTCACATGACTCTCACTTGACCACATCACCACCATCACCACCACCCACCACCGCCACCACAACCACCACCCACCATCCACTCCCACCATCGCCACCACCACCGCCACCACCATCACCGCCATTGCCACCACCACCACTACTGCATCCACCACCACCGCTGCCGGCACCGGCACCGGCACCACCGGCACCACCAAGACCCGGACCGAGACCGGCCCGGCATCGGCACCACCACTGCACCATAACCACCACCACCACCACCACCGCCGCCACTGCCACCACCACCACTGCCACCACCCACCACCACCACCACCACCGCCACCACCACCACCACCACCACCTACCACCCACCACTCACTACCATTGCCATTACCCACCACCACCACCACCACCACCACCACCACCACCACAACTATTTTTCTAGACTTCGATTGGGGGGGATGGTGTGTTATTAAACGTGTTTCTAATCCAAAGATGCTCTGGAATCCATTTCAGAATTGCGTTATTAAACAAGTTTCTACTCCAAAATAATCCTAGAGTAGCCTAGAGTAGAATCCAAATTTGAACCAGAATAAAGAATCTAGAAGTAGAAGTTTTATCAAACGGGCCCTAAAAGACACCATCCATATATTCTGTGGCATTGTTACTGCGGAGTTTTTGGATGGTGGCATTGAATTGCGTGCATACCAAACTATGAAAAAGCTGAAAGCAACGAAAGACCTCACTTTTATGATGGAGGAGATAAGTCTAAGTAACACGGGTATGACGATCAATAAATGTAACAAACCATTGGTAGCCAGAAATAGAAGTACAATGGGCAAGTCCCCACACATTAGAATGTATTAACTTAAAAGGAGCATCACTTTTATTATTTAACTGGAATAAGTAGAACTTGTTGGCTTTGCCAAAATGCAAGCATCACAAAAGAAATACTTGGGGTTACATGTTTGAAACAAATGAGGTAAACCTTTAACTAGCAACAACAAGATGGCTCAGATGCCTATGCCAAAGTAATAAATCAGAGATAGCTAGAGCAGAATCTGTCTGATGAGCTTGACAAACAGAAGAGGGAATTCCATTGTCAAGCAAATAGCGACCACCATTTAACCTACCACAGCCATAGTTGTCAAGGTGACAAGGCGACCCTAGGCGTTGGAGGCTGTCCTAGGCGCCCGTCTAGGCGTTGGAGGCTATCCTAGGCGTTGCCAAGGCGACCACGACGTTTCTGGTGTATTTTTTACTTAAAATATCAATGCTATATTTATGTTTATATATTATATGCAATAATGCAATCAAGAATCAATATTTAAGGCATAACCTAAGATGAGAAAAAAAAAAGGATCACAATATAGATTGTAAGAACTAAAAAAACATATTTATAATTAAAAAAAAACACAAAACAATAAACTAAGAACATAATAACATATAAAATTAGAAACAAGAGTGCAAGTCTAAAATACACCAAGATCTAAGTTACTCAATAAATATTATATTATTGTTACCTTGATGATGCTAAAATAAAGTTGTTTATAGGCTGATAGTCTGATTCTCACAAGGCAATATCATACCGTGGGTGAGCCACTGTCTCCAATCTAGGTAAAACTTTGTCTAGCTCCTAAATGTACTCAACAGTTTCGTTGATTACAAGCATAACATAGCTTCAGATATTAAGCCGAAAGGGAAAAAAAGGACTTTATTGATTGCAAAAGCAGGAACACAATATCAAAAGAGCTGTGAACTATATTCAAATGACAAATCTAAGGAACCCAAGAATTTGCAGAGGTGTCGTGTTGGACTTGTTGGTTGCAGTTGGTGTGAACTATAAAGGAATTGACCCCAAAAAAATGGGAGTTGCAAACTTGCAGTAAGTAGCAGAGAAGGAAGAGGGAAAAAAAAACAGATGTGGTAAAAAAAAAATTGGTGTAGCAGAGAAGGGGAAGAGGAGGAGGAGGAAGGAGAAGAAGAAGAAGAAGAAGAAGATGGAGGAGAACTGGAGAAGTGTTGGTTGCAGTTGCGTAGAAGGAATCGACCAAAAAAAAAGAGGGGGGGGGGCAGATGCAAACTTGCAGTAAGTAGTAGAGAAGGAGGGGAAAAAAGATGTAGAGAGGAGGAAGAGGAGGAGGAGGAGGAGGAGGAGGAGGAGGAGAGGAGAGTGGAGAAAGAAGAGACGAGAAACAGAATAAGATGAAGAATCAGAAGTAGAAAAAGAATCGGAAAAAAAATAGTAGCGAAGGAAGAAGAAGACGGAAGACCAAAAAAAAAAAAAAACGCAGAGAGGAGGAAGAAGAATGAGGAGGAAAAGGAACAGAGAGGAGGAATGATGCAGTCTAAGAGTCAGTTCAAGGACTAGCTGTGAACAAATCCAAGTCATCAATGGACCAGCCCAAACACAGGTCCAGCCAACATTGTTCACGTGAACACTGTTCACGCGGGACTGTTCACGTGAACAGTACCAACATAATTTTTAGGAAATATTATATTTCACTCTTTTGTTATTTCTTTCTTAAATATTAGTTTAGATTTTATTTCTTAAGTTGATTTACTTTATGAGTCAGTCTTAGTTGTTTCATTGTTTAGAAAATTTCTTATTCTCTATAAAGGAAGTTTCTATTTCAGTTTTGGAAATCCTATGATTTTGTAATCTTTCAAAGTTTATAAATAAGAAGAAATAAAGTGCTGGCGGAGAGAGAGTTGGCTGGAGTTTATTATTAAATTCTGGTTGAGTCTCATTGGTTGTGAGACTCAACTGAAACTCTTATTTTGTTCATTCCCGTTTTCAGATAATAGTGGTTTTTCGAAAATTCATAACTTTTTCATCTATGGTTGGATCATCTTCAAATTTGGGTATGTTATCAAGCACATCCTAGAGTACTTCCCCTCCAAGTTTGAAGACATTCCAAAGGTTGAATATCAAGATAAGTGAGTTTTTCCATAATTTTATAATTCTGGTTTGCTAAAATACCTATTTGAGACCTACGGGCAAGATTGGTTTCGATCTTACCCGTTGGATCAAGTTCATCTTCTGGAATATTGTTTCTCATATCCTAAGGAGCATTGTTTTCAAGTTTCGAAGCATTCTATTGGATAGATTTGAAGTTGAGTAATTATTTGTTAAATTCAATCATTCTTACTTGTTGTTAAGTGTTAAATTTGGGTTGGGCGGATTGAAAGATCTTGTAGCAAAGAGGGGTAATTAATTTGAATGTGTTGAAACCCTCTTTGCTATCAATTTGGTATCAGAGCATGGTTGAGGAGAGTTCTAACTCTCCTAATCAGTCCAATAACCTCAATGACCTTGTTAGTTTGGTTCTCCAATGATTGACGAAAATAGATGCAAAGTTAGACAATGTGGAAGGAAGAATGAGTAATTTGGAGGAAAGAAATATCCCTAGGGTAGCTAAAAGAGAAGCCTCTGTTGCCAACCTAGTTCCAAGGCCTATTGGTAGGGCTCCCCAAAGAGTTCCTAGAAAGGACTATCAAGATCTACCAGAGATGAGTATGATGGGAGGCTTCCCCGATATGAAAATTCACATAAAGTAAGGCTCGACTTAAAAGTTTTCCATGGTAGGCAAGTCCCCCAAGCTTTTCATGACTGGTTGTGTGTATTGGATGACTATTTCGATTGGTTTGATCTTCCCTGAACCACGAAAATTAAGATTAGCACGATCCAATCTTATTGGGATGCCCAAGAGTGGTGACGTCATCATGAATATAGCCTAATGCGGAAACGGTTGGAACCCACCACTTGGGAAGAGATGAAAGAAGAATTGAAAGAGAAATATTTGCCAAGGTCCTTCCAAAGAAGGTTACATAACCAGCTGAACAATCTTCAACAAGACACTATGAGTATGGAAGATTATGTCTATCAGTTTGACCAATTGTGTGCACGGTTTGGATCACGGGATAATGATGATCAGATGATTTCTTGGTTTTGTTTGGGGTTGCGACTTGAAATTAGGGAAAAATTGGGTGTGGTTGATATTGTTAGTCTTAATGATTGTGTTGATAAAGCTTTTCAAGCCGAAGACCTTTTGAAGCCAACACCAAAGCCCACTTCCAGTTTTTATGAAGTGAAACACCCCATACCGAACAACAAAGCCATAGGGACTACATCTCGTGCTACTCCAACAATCTATAAAGGTAAAACTCCCATGGTAACAACTACAGATGTGCAATGCTATTACTGCAACGCATATGGTCACTTTGCTAGAGATTGTCCACAAAAATTAAGGGTAAACTCTTTGGTTACGACAATCGAGGCCAACTCAGATACACAGGTATGCGAGCCGCAAAGTGATGACATTCCTGTTTCTAATACGGATGTCATGGATGATGGTGAAGATTCATATTGAATCCATATAATTAACAGTATGGTTTTGGTTGCCTCAAAAGTGGATAATGTTAATTTTGATGTCTTTTCTGAAGCCGCATGGATCAATAATGGTGACCATAGTTCTGATGAAGGCCACAGTGTTATGGATACAATGGCAGAAGATGAAGAACTGAATAAAATTGCCCCCATGAATATCACGATCCCGCTTGTCTTTCCTCAAGATGTTGAATATATTGATTTTATAATACCTTCCAAATATCTTGAAGAGAGTGGATCCAAAATGGTGGATTTTCTTCCAAATTTTCATGCACAACCAGACTTCCTATATTAAAGAAAGATGTATACCAACCCCACTGAAGTCATTCTACATCATTACCGAACTCGTGAACGAGTTCATTTTAAGTTGGGGGGGGGGGGGAGTTGATGCAGTCCAAGAGTTAGTCCAAGGACTAGCCGTGAACAAATCCAAGTCATCAATGGACCAGCCCAAAGACCAGTCCAGCCAACACTGTTCATGTGAACACTATTCACGCGGTACTGTTCACGTGAACAGTACCAACAGAATTTTTAGGAAATATTTTGTTTCATTCTTTTTTTATTTCTTTCTTAAATATTAGTTTAGATTTTATTACCTAAGTTGATTTACTTTATGAGTCAATCTTGGTTGTTTCATTGTTTAGAAACTTTCCTATTTTCTATTTTAGAAACTTTCCCATTCTCTATAAAAGAAGTTTCTGTTTCAGTTTTGGAAATCCTATGATTTTGTAATCTTTCAAAGTTTATAAATAAGAAGAAATAAAGTGCTGGCGGAGAGAGAATTGGCCAGGGTTTATTATTAAATTCTGGTTACACAACCGAAACTCCTATTTTGTTCATTCCCGTTTTCAGATAATAGTGGTTTTTTGAAAATTCATAACTTCTTCATCTATGGTTTGGATCACTTTCAAATTTGGATATGTTATCAAGCACATCCTAGAGTACTTCCCCTCCAAGTTTGAATACCTTCAAACCGCTGAATCTCAAGATAAGTGAGTTTTTCCATAATTTTATAATTCTGGTTTGCTAAATATCTATATATGGGCAAGATTGGTTTCAATCCCACCCGTTGGATCAAGTTCATATTTTGGAATATTGTTTCTCATATCCTAAGGATCATTGTTTTCAAGTTTCGAAGCATTCTATTGGATAGATTTGAAGTTGAGTAATTATTTGTCAAATTCAATCATTCTTACTTGTTAAGTGTTAAATTTTGGTTGGGCTGATTGAAAGATCATGTAGCAAAGAGTGGTAATTAATTTGAATGTGTTGAAGCCCTCTTTGCCATCAAGGAAGAAGAAGAAGACTCAAAAGTAGAAGAAGAATCGAAAAAAAAAAAAAATAGTAGCAGAGGAGGAGGAAGAAGAAGATGGAAGACTAGTAAAAAAAAAGAAACGTAGAGGAGGAGGAAGAAGGAGGAGGAGAAGGAATAGAGAGGAGGAGAAGAATCAGAAGCAGAAGTTGAATCGGAAAAAAAATCAGTAGCAGAGGAAGAAGAAGAAGACGGAAGACCAGAAAAAAAAGACGCAGAGAAGGAGTAGGAGGAGAAGGAACAGAGAGGAGGAAGAAGAGATGAGAAACAGAAGAAGTAGAAGAAGAATCAGAAGTAGAAGATGAATTGAAAAAAAAAATTAGTAGCAGAGGAGGAAGAAGAAGATGGAAGAGCAGAAAAAAAAAGAGGGAAGGAGGAGGAGGAGGAGGAGGAAGAAGAGACGAGAAATAGAAGAAGAAGAAGAAAAAGATAACGAAAAAAAAATTGAAGAATGACGCAGATTCTATGTTAGAGAGGAGGAAGAAGGAAAAAAAAAGTCATAGGTAGACATATTAGTAGAGAGGAGGATGAAGAGGGAATAACTAAAAAAAAATAGACACATACTAGTTGCAAGTTCGCACTTTGCAGCCACTCTCTGGTTTGAGTGGTTTTTATTTTTATTTTTTTTTAAAACGATTTCCCTCTTTGCCTTATAAAGTTGATGATCCCATGTATCACGTACAATATATTATTGTACACCAAGCCAATTGAAATATTAGTTTTAGAATAAATATATTATAAAATAATTTCACATACTTCCCTGATCCATCTACACACAAGCAACTAGGTGGCCGCCTAGGCATTTTGGGCGTCTAAGGCGCCCAAGGCGGTGCCCAGAGTCCCTAGGTGACTGCCTTTTCAACACTCTCAAGGCGCCCCAGCGTCCAGGCCTCAAAAAAAGCCTGGACACCTGGGCGACGCCTTGACCACTATAACCACAACCAATCGTTTTCACTCGTTTCCAGATTTTGAAAGAGACAATAACAAGGAAAAAAGGTCACTTTATAAGATCAGTAATGAGATGGCTAATGGAAAGAAGATTCGTAGAAAAAGTACGAACATGGAGAACAGATGCCAAGGATAAAGTGGAACAATTGATCGAACCCTTCCTAGAATCAGAGGAGAGGGAGCCGGTACCGACCCTAACATTTTCATTACCAAAACAAGGAGAATACTTAGAGAATAGGCTAGAAGAAGCAGTCACATGATCAATGGCACTAGAGTCAATTATCTAAGGCCGAGAGACAACTGACGCACAGTGACCACCAAAAGAAATACCTGAGGCAACAATGTTAGAGTGAGACTGAACCAAGGAAGTGGCAGAGGTAGAAGCAGACTCAGTAGACGGGGAAGGCTCCAAGCGAGTCATCAGGTGCCGAAGCATGTCAAGCTCGTCCTCGAAGAAAGAAGACCCGACACTAGTAAGAGTAGGCTCTAAAGCTTCAGTGTGATGAGCATGACAGGCCTGCCCATGACCACGACCACATAGGGTAGATGCAGTGGGGCGCTGATGCAGTCCAAGGACCAGCCAGTAGTGGATCAATCCAAGGATGTGTCAACATGGGCCCAACCCACACTGTTCACGTGAACACTGTTCACGCGGTACTGTTCACGTGAACACTGTTCACGCGGTACTGTTCACGTGAACAGTACCAACAACATTAATTATGACTCTTTTTATTAGTTTCCTAATTTTCAGTTTATTTATTTCCATTGTTTAGTTTCCTAAAAATTAGGCTAGATAGTTTAGAAGCCTTAGTTGCTTGGAGACTAAGACTTGCCTAAAATCTAGTTTCTTAATTCCAGTTTTTAGAAACTTTCCTATTTTTATTGTTTTAGAGCCTTCCTAAATTATAAAGGAAAGTTTTTTTTTACTAAATTTCGTTCTTTCCTATTTTATTTGTAATGTTTCAAAGCTATAAATAAAGAGAATGCAGACTGGCTGCAGTGGAGAGATTTTCCAGAAAAAAAGAAGAGTTAAATTCTTATTTTCTGGTCGAGTCTCCTATGGTTGTGAGACTCAACCAGATTCCGTTCCCTCTTGATTCTTTAAACAGGTACAGCAGGCTTTCGAGACTCATAATTCCTATAGTTCTTTTCAGATCCTCCCCAAACTTCAGAAGGTGTTCACAATCATTACAAAGGTCATCCATACCAAGTTTCATCTAATTCTGACGGTTAGATTTCAAGATAAGTGGGTTTTTTCATTACTTTTCTCTGCAGATTTTTTGTATTGGACTGAATTAAGATCCTGTAGCAAAGAGGGCTTATTAATTTGACTTGCTTTGAACCCTCTTTGCCATCAATTGATATCAGAGCATGGCTGAGGAGAGTTCTAACTCTCCTAATCAGTCCAACAATCCCAATGACCTTGTTAATCTGGTTCTCCAACGATTGGCCAAAATGGATGCCAAGTTAGATAGCATGGATGGGAGAATGAGTAATTTGGAGGAGCTAAATCATCCTAGGCCTGCTAGAGTGGAAGCCCCTAGAAGGGAAGCCCTTAATGCCAACCTAATGCCAAGACGTATTCTTAGGGCTCCTCAAAGAGTCCCTAGAGAGGAATACCACAACCTACCTTATGACGACTATGATGAACCTATCCGTTACCAAACCCATAAAGTACGGATGGACCTCAAGGAGTTTCATGGGAGACAAGACCCTGAAGCCTTTCAAGATTGACTGAATGCCTTAGATGACTACTTTGATTGGTTTAGCCATCCCGAACTTAGAAAGCTACAATTGGCCCGTTCCAAACTAGTGGGGGGTGCTCGTGATTGGTGGCGTAACTATGAATATAGTCTCATGAGGAGTCGTAGAGAACCCACTACTTGGGAGGAGATGAAGGAAGAATTGAAAGAAAAATATTTGCCACGATCCTTCCAAAGAAGGTTGCATGACCAGCTGAATAATCTTCGACAAGGCATTATGAGTATGGAAGATTATGTCTATCAGTTTGACCAATTGTGTGCACGGTCAGGTTCACGAGACAATGATGATCAAATGATATCTCGGTTCCGTTTGGGGCTGCGACCTGAAATTAGAGAAAAAATGGGAGTGGTTGATATTGTTAGTTTTAACGACTGTGTTGATAAAGTTTTCCAAGCTGAGGACTTTTTGAAGTCAACACCAAAGCCCACCTTCAGTTCTTATGAATTGAAGCACCCTACACCAAACAGTAAAGCCATAGGGACTACATCTCATGCTACTCCAACGACAGATAAAGGTAAAACTCCCATGGTAGCAGCTATGGATGTGCAATGCTATCACTACAATGCATATGATCACTTTGCTAGAGATTGTCCACAAAAATTAAAGGTAAACTCCTTAGTTGCTGCAATCGAGGCCAACCGAGATACACATGTATGTGAACCGCAAAGTGATGACACTTCTGTTCCTAATACGGATGTCATGGATGATAGTGGGGATTCATATGGAATCCATATAATCACCAGTATGGTCTTGATTGCCTCAAAAGTAGATGTGGATAATTTTGATGCCTTTACTAAAGCTCTATGGATTGACAATAGTGACCACAGTTCTGATGAAAACCACGGTGTTATGGAGAAAATTGCGGAAAACAAAGAATTGAATAAGATCGTCCCCATGGATACCACGATTCCATTTGACTTTCCTCAAGATGTTGAGCATATTGATTTCGTAATACCTTCTAAATATCTTGAAAAAAGTGGACCCAAAGTGATGGATTTTCTTCCAACGTCGCAAGCATAGTTTAAGTTTCAAGATCAACAGATGCTGCCTACCGACCCCTCTGTAGTCATTCTTCACCATTACAAAACTCGTGGACGAGTTCTTTTTAAGTGGGGGGGAGTTGATGCAGTCCAAGGACCAGCCAGTAGTGGATCAGTCCAAGGATGTGTCAACATGGGCCCAACCCACACTGTTCACGTGAACACTGTTCACGCGGTACTATTCACGTGAACACTGTTCACGTGGTACTGTTTACGTGAACAGTACCAACAACATTAATTATGACTCTTTTTATTAGTTTCCTAATTTTCAGTTTATTTATTTCCATTGTTTAGTTTCCTAAAAATTAGGCTAGTAAGTTTAGAAGTCTTAGTTGCTTGGAGACTAAGACTTGCCTAAAATCTAGTTTCCTAATTCCAGTTTTTATAAACTTTCCTATTTTTATTGTTTTAGAGCCTTCCTAAATTATAAAGGAAGGTTGGTTTTACTAAATTTCGTTCTTTCCTATTTTATTTGTAATGTTTCAAAGCTATAAATAAAGAGAATGCAGACTGGCTGCAGTGGAGAGATTTTCCAGAATAAAAGAAGAGTTAAATTCTTATTTTCTGGTCGAGTCTCCTACGGTTGTGAGACTCAACCAGATTCCGTTCCCTCTTGATTCTTTAAACAGGTACAGCAGGCTTTCGAAACTCATAACTCCTATAGTTCTTTTCAGATCCTCCCCAAACTTCAGAAGGTGTTCACAATCATTACAAAGGTCATCCATACCAAGTTTCATCTAATTCTGACGGTTAGATTTCAAGATAAGTGGGTTTTTTCATTACTTTTCTCTGCAGATTTTTTGTATTGGACTGAATTAAGATCCTGTAGCAAAGAGGGCTTATTAATTTGACTTGCTTTGAACCCTCTTTGCCATCAGGCGCACATGAAGTTTCCAATGAAATTCCTTGGTATGTTGTTCATTACACAATAATCACACTTGACATGCTCTCGGTTGGACGAAGAATGATCACTGGAATGAGTAGAGCCACCTCTAGGCTGATAACTAGACCCTATAAATGGGGTAGAGCGATCTAGAGGAACAAGGGGCAGCATAGTGTAATGACTGTCCTCCAATTGGATCAAAGAATAGAACTGCTCCAAGGTAGGAAACGACTAAGAACCTGGGCGGGGATCTGATCATACTCAACATTCAGACTTGCTAGAAAATCACATACCTTGAACTTATGTTCTTGCTTATGAAAACCATTGGCATCAGTAGAGTAGGTTGCCTGAAAGGTATCATAAAAATTTATCTCCTGCCATAGACTGTACAATTCCGAGTAATATTGGGACAGGGTGAGATCCTTTTGCTTGGTCTCATGAAGCTTTTTCCGCAATTCATAAATTTGAGCATCATTCCTAACTTAGGAATACTTGACCTTATCTGGGGTTGCGTAGAATTGATTAGAAAATATATCACTAGGGAGTTAGCAGAACTCTACTTCTTTTGCGTATCACCAGCAATGGCATGCTTCTTGGTTTTGCCTGTAATATAGCAGATATAGCGGTGAGAATTAATAGAGAGGTAACATGATTGTAACCACAAAGGAGATTCACACACGGTGGAAGAAAAGGGCTAGAACAAGCCAACGCCGAAGGTAGATGCAAGCACAGCCAACGTCACCAACTCACAAGCAGGGAAACATCGCTCACAAAAAAAGGTTTTGGAAAAGTGGTTTTTCAGATTTAGATCATAGGGAAAGATCTGAGAAACCAAACAAGGGAGAGGAGATTCTCGGTGCTTTAAGAAACCACCACCGAGAGCTACTGGTGGTGAGAGGCGGTAGAGGAGAGCGAGGGCGGTAGAGGAGTGCGAGGGTGAGAGAGAAAGGAGATGCGGCGGTGGTGATAGGAGAGAAAAAAGACAATAACGGAGAGTGTTGCTTCTAGGGTGTGGATTTCAAGAGGGATTTTTGCTTTGATGCGATGTTGATTTGAGAGGAATGAATGATTGTCGATGACAGCCAACAACTTTATTTATATTAAGTGAAAACTATACAAGTACAATATTACCAATATTACCCATATACTCATATTACAAAAATTATGCTCTCGTTTTTAGACTTCCCTAAGTGCTTAGAGTTTCCTACCTATCATTTAGACAGTAGTTTCTATATGATCCCTTAAATTCATTTTTTGTGAAAAGTTTGTTTTCAGCTGATGTTTTAGGGAAATGGCATTACCATTTGCACTAACATGAACTATTAGAATTGCTTTGTTCGTTTAATGAGGTTTTGGTTCTTCTCTCAAGAAGACAAGAATGCTTGTCTTGATGTGATACCTTTTACAAACTCGTGTAGTATCACCATTTCTTTAGGAAAAAAAGTTATGCTGAACCTTGTATTTGCTTGCCATCTTGTAATGTATCTGCAATGGTTGCGTGTCAAATTTTCTAATCCAACTCAACCATATGATCTACCTTGTATTGGACTTCTGTCCTTGTATTTTCAGCTGTTGTATCTTCTCGTTCATTTTTAACTTCTCTAAAATAATTTCCGCTCATAAAAATGTATGTATGTATTTTTGATTCGTTATTTTTCCATGTGTTGAGCTGTATTTGCCTTGAAATTCTGTTGGAGGATATAGACAAGCAGGTTCTACTTGTCTGGGTGCCAGCAAGCTGCCATGTTGCATTTATAAACTGGCTGTTCTGCTAGTTTGACTCTTTGTTTGATAAACTGACTATTTTTAGTGGTGCTTTACTATAAAAAAAATTTATGAAATTTTTAGATTTAGGAAAAGTCTAGCATTTGAAAGTTGAAAATCGCCTCCACACCTAAAAATACAATTTTGTTCTTGAACTAGAGGGTTGATTTTTTATCCTTTTAGAATTTGAATTTTAGATTCTTTTTATTGGATTTAAATGGGGGGTGTTTGCTTATTTATAAATAATATCTTAAGTAAATGAAGAAACATTTACTTAAATGATTTCATTTACATAAGATATTAGTCATAAATAAATACTGCTTAATAAATGTTGTTCTTGTGTAGCCTAATAAGTGTTGTTTCTGTGTACTGTTCCTGCCTTCAGAGTCAAAACCGGGTCAAGTTTGGGTCGAAACCTGTCGAAATAGACAATTTTCGATTGAAACCCAGACTTTTATAAAGCTAGGTGGAGCAAAACCAAGTTGAAAACCTTGTACTTTTTCGTATTGATGTAAGGTTTCGTCTTGACCTTGGTCGAAACCGATTTGTGCCGGTCTAGTTTCGATCGGCACCTCGAACCATGATTAGTATTTTGGGGGACATTTGGTCGGTAAGTTAAGTCTATCCCAACAATGGGCCCCTTCCTTCTATAGGAAAAAGAAAAAGAAATAGAAAAACATTGAACTCAAGCTTCTTGTACTCCCATTCTCAATTCTCTCTTCCTTTCTTTTGTTTACTTCCCCCCCTCTCTCTAGAGCATTGCCACTGCCATCTCTTGTATATTTCTTTCCATCCCTTTTTTCAACTCTCCTTTTTTGAATCTCAACATTTTTTTTTCATTTTTCTGTTCTGCCATAAATTATTAATTAATTAAATTTGGAACTGTTTAGAATGGAATCTTCTTGACGGGCACCCCTAGTTTTTCCATGTGGAAAAGTGATGTGGCAAATTTAACCGTTGGATATTAGTCTGAATAGGTCACATGTCAAATTTAGACTCAAATCTAATCATTATGCTCTCATGTAATGACATACTCTTCCATTTATGTCCATGCTCCCTATAGTCATGGGCACCCTCTTTGTAGTTCCACATTGTTCAATGGTTAGTGTTGCTCCGTGGCTAACTTTGTTTAGGTTGAAACTTGATATGTGGGCAGGGGACTTTGGGGTCCACCTGTACATAAAATTTCAGTCCCATTTGTCCTACCTTGTGGCAGAACTAAGTACCCATTAAGGGGATTCCTTCCTAAACTGCCATTTAGGAAATTCAGGTCTTGTAAAATTTTATCTGCATAAACTAACTTGAAACAATTAAAGATAGATTGGGGGCAAGGCAACTCCAACCACATGACTTCATCAATCAAGGTGGATTCTGCATTAAATGTATAGCTAGTCGTAGTGTTCTTTCAAAAACTGAGCAGTTTGTAAACCTTATTGAATGTAACCATCAATTGGGATTCTTTGGTGTGCTTAAAATTTTAACCATATGTTGAAAATAGTTGAACTAGTAGGAGCATTGAGAAAGAAAGCTTTTATACCCTCCAGAGGCAGTGGGAAGAAAATACTGGCTCCATCCCCTGCTGTCGACAATTTCTAAACTTTATCTGTGTGCTTATCTCCAAAAAGAAGAACAAAACCTGGTGTTTTGTATTGTTGATTTTTTTCTTCTTCAAGACATTTGGAGATATTTGTTTATGTTATGGGTTTTTTGGTGTCTTTTCTAACTCTTTGCTGTGTATTGGTGCTTGCTTTTACTTTCTCAGCATCATTCTTTTCTTTGACCATCAGAATGACTGCAGCAGCGAGGGGCACATATTCAACAAATTACTGAAGGAGATTGGAAGTCCTGTTGAGTTTCAACTCCCAGACTGGTTGATGAAGCGGAAGCCTACACCACTCTACACTTACATAAAACGCAGTATCCTTTAAACCAGATGTCTTAAAGCTCCATCCTGAAAAAGATTTCGTGGTTGAAACCTTCTTAGAAGTACCAGAAACTCTTTTGACATTACTTCAATGTTAGTTTTGGTCTCCATTTCCTTTGTGAGCATAGGCCACATGCTCCAAGATAATCAATGGGTCAAGTATTTGATTCTTTTATCTTGTGATGCTTGGATGCTTGTATTGGAATTTCCTGAAATACGTTCGACTTTCAAGATGCCTTTGTATCTCACTGATTTTACAGTTTGAAATGTTCATTTTTCATCATTTACTTTCCCCTTCATTTTCCATCGTTTATTTTCTCCCTATAGTGTGACTTTTGTTAGTATTAACTCAATGAAGATATATATCTCACAAAAAAGGTCAAAAGACGCCTTGAGGATGATGGCATATTCTGTTCCTGCAGCCCATCATCAGGTTCTTCTGGTGTGTGTGGTAGAGATTGCCATTGTGGGTAGGGATTTTCTTGGTCAAGTGTGGTTGACTTTTATTATTTGAAACTGATTTTTATTTTTCATCAGCATTCATGTGTTATAGAAAATATTTTTTTCTCTTGTTTTTCATTTTTTTACGGGTAATGGGAATCAGATTAATTTAACAAAAAACTTTAAGAGGCATAGAGAAAAGGATACAAAATCTCGATGAGTAAGTTTGTTGGTTTCAAATATTGGTGTTGGATTGTTTGTATTACCTGATCCATGCCAGTGTTGTCCTGGAATCTGATCCGGGAGGGGAGTGGATAGCCGATTTACATTATTTTAGTAATTTCTTCTGTATATTTCGTCCAGATCTGCCCAGCAATGATCCAGACTACAATGCCGATCTAAAACCTTTCTGAATGATTGTGGCATATTTACATAAATGATCATGCACCAGTAATTGACTAAATTCTCCCAGCTTTTGTCCCTGATTTCCTTCAGAATAGGGGTGGACAGCAGATAGTTGGGCAGGCTGGAGGGGCGGCCAATGCCCAACCTGAAGCTTACGGTGAAGATGGCCTGGGCACAACTTGACCTTGGGTTTGAGCTTCCACAGCCCAAGCGTAATGTAAGGGAAAATTTTCAAACCCACAGACAGGTTGGAGTCTGCTCATGATGGGTAAGGCCCAGATAGGTTTCCCAGATTTAGAATGGTTTTCCTTACATGAGTCTGAAAACCTCTAGAGACTATTTAACGGTACTCCTAAAACTGTAACATTAACTCACTATTATAACATGTGGAAACCTATTATTTAAATCCAGCATATAAGAAAATATAATCTAAAAACATTGTAAGATATATTTTTTTTGGGAAATTTCTCACTCCCTTGTACTTGTCCTATATTTACTCACTCCCCTAACGAAGACTTTTTTTATGATTCCGCCATAAAAGCAAACTTCCTTGCACCTTGGAACCGGCAGTTCTGCTGAACCAGAAACCCTGTCCAACACTTAAGTAGCTGAAAGAATCAAATTAAATCAGAGGAAGTTCGACCTCACCCCTGCCCTCCACCCCCACCAGATTGAAAGGAGTTCATTGATATCACCAGAACATGCCTTCTCTGTTGACTAACTGCCGTCGATGTCATCTGGTACAAGAACTGCAAAAATCCCAGCTTAGTGGGCATTCCAAACCTTTTTCGAAGCCACCACCTCCATTCATAAAATCTACTCACTTTGGCAAAAAACTCCCTCCCACTCACAGAACCCACTTACCTTGGCAAAGTAGAGGAATCCCCTTGATCCATCTCAATGGTTAACTGCCAATCGACATACTTATCCTAAAATATTAGGTCATATGCAATGATATCATGTCTGTAATTTGCCCAATAATCAATATGATGTGCTTTGTGGAGAGAAGAAGTGAGAATGGGTTGGGAAGAACTAGAGATTGGGTTTGGGTCTCGGGGAAGTGGAAAGGAAAAATGGATTTACTAACAATATTGACAGATGAGAGCCTGTGAGTATAAGTAATGCAAACCTTCGGTACTGAAGCTGAAAGTCTCTTGCTGGAAAATTTATCTGCATTGGATAAGCTCTTCTTTAAGATCCAGAAGAGCCTCTCTAGTTGAACTCTACCTCTCTGTTGGCCAAATCAAGAAGCTTCAGATCTAAAAGTTCGCTACCATCTGTGGAATGCCTGTGTCAATTTCTCAAACGCTACTGGATTCGTTCTTCAAAGCAATGGTGCGAGTATTGATTAACAACAGGCAAAATTCTGCCAGATCTCTGCTGATCTGCTCTTTTTATTAGGCGATGTCATCATCCTTGAAGTCTGCTTCTTTGTTCTACAACACTGGATGGCATGATCTAAAGAAGTTCAATCTGGCAGTGACATCTGTCGAGTTTGCCACTGAGCTGAAAGCCAGTACCTTACAAATTGCTCCATTTGTTTTTTGTTCGGATCTCCTGAGAGCTATAGAGAACTAGCGAATCTGTACTTGATGTTTGCAAACTCATGTTGTGAGAAAAAACATGGAATCTTCTGTTAAAGGTGCTTGGAAACTTTGGATCCGTGTGAGAAGGGGTTAAGATTCGTTAGTAGGTCAGACTAATCTCTGCCATTGAAGATGCTGTGATTGAAGTCCCTTCGCTTCCCAACCGTGCATTTGCAGGGCGGAGAGTTTGAGAGCATTCTCAAGTGCATGAAGGTCTTGCAAGAAGGTGGTGGAGACCAATATTCAGTGTCTCCAGTGGAATGCTTGGTTGGGCTTGGGAAGGCATAGAGAAGGAGTTCAAGGGCATGGCGGGGAGTTACAGAAAGTGGGGATGGGGGCAGGGAGGGGGAAAAGAGATAGAGAGAGAGAGAGGGGGGGGGGGGAGATGCAGAGGTGGGGCTATGGGAGGGGTGAGGAAGAGGGAGTGATAAGTTTGTCTTTCTTAGTGAATCTAAAAAGAAGTTTGGGGTGGGGGAGTTTGAGTAAATATAGGACAATTATAGGGAAGTGAGAAATTTTCCCATTTCTTTCCTTCAAGGGGACAGTCATTCTGGACTGACGGAATATATATAAGGTTTGCACGTTTCCAAGCTCTTGTTTCTAGCATGTTTGGTTAATCAAGTCCTCCACCTGGGCCCACCAACTGCAACCAACCATGAATTTCTGAAACCAGGTGATGCAGTATTGTACAGCCCATGCCAATGGAGAACAAAGGCCAAAACCACCAGCCAACACTGTTCACGTGATCAGTGTCAACAACTTGTTTCTCCATAGTTATTTTGGACTTATGTCTCTTCTCCATGGTTAGTTTGGTTTGTTTCCTAAATAGGTGATAACATTTAATTAGGAAAGGGAATAGTTAAGTAGTTTAGTTTTATTAGGACTTAGTTTCTTAATCCTTTTCTGTTTAAGACTTAGTTTTCTAATCCTTTTCTGTTTAGGACTTTCTATAAGTTAAGTTGCCTAATCCTTTTTTGTTTTAAGTTTCCTAGTCCTTTTATGTTTTGGACTTTCTATAGCTTGTAAACATTAGTCTCTATATATATGAATGAAGGAGGAGTAAAGTAGACTTTGATTTCTTAACAGATTTTTGGTTGAGTCTTCTTGGTTGTGAGACTCAACTGCAGGTTCTGTTGGTGAATAATTTTCAATTATCTTGCTGTGAATCTCTTTCCCTAGCTTCATAACATCATTACAACTTCATTGGTTACTGATCTGAGCAACCCAAGCCTACGGCATTAAAGATTAGAATCATATCGACCTGATTTGCTTGAACCAGAGGCGTTGTCAGAGTATAGATAGTTTTCAAAAATTCATATTTCTCTCATATGTAATCAGATCATCTTTAGCTTCGGATATGTCATCAAGTACATCCTAAAGATCATTCTCTCCAAGTTTGAAGATCAAACAACGGTCGGATTTTCTTTTCTGATTTCTGGGTTGGATTAAAGAAAGATCCTGCTGCAAAGGGAATTAGTGTGTCTTTCGTAAATTCTTCTTTAAATCAATTGGTATCAGAGCTTTGTATTGGAGAGTTCTAGCTCTCCTAACCAGCCCTATGACCATTTGCTCTCTTAATGAGCCAGACATTGAGAGGAGATTCCATTATTCCAATTTCTCTTCTTTTTCAGAAGTTCCTTACTTTGCTGGCCAGACGGACCCATACCAATTCGTTGATTGGTTGGATTCTCTGGAGGAATATTTTGATTGTTACAACTTGACAGAGGAGTGAAGACTTTGATATGCTTACTTCCGTTTGACTGGGTATGTTAGAGAATGGTGGAATTTCCATAAACAGAAGCTTAGAGTTCGAATACGAGAGCCCAGGACTTGGGAAGATATAAAGTACGAATTAATGAAAAAATACATACCTGAACTTATCCAAAGAAGGCTCTTCCGTCGCCAAAATTATCATCAACTAGCATTTATAGTTGAAGAGAAGCTGACACAACCATCTTTAACATTCAGTTCACAAGTTAGAGAGTGGTGGAAGCTTAATGATGTTAACGCGAAGGTTGAACCCAAAGTTGCACCAACAAAGGAGGATCCCATCTCTCTACCCGTTGTGGAAGTGTCAGTGACTGAAGCCAAAGTAAACGATGATGAGTCTCCAGCAACTCTTGATGACAAAGCAAAATCCACAATTAAAGTTCCTACAGTAGAGGATTGCATTGAAGAGGACAAAGTTGAAGACCAGATCAACCACGTGGTGAAAGATTTTACCATTCCCGAGTCATCCATTGAAGGATGTGTTGAAGAGGTCAGGAGTGAGGACAAGAACGTGGTACATGTTGAGATCGTGGTACAAGAAGACTTCAAGAACATTCCTCATGTAGCCGTGAATGTTATCAGTGACGTTTGTGGTGCTAATTACGAGGTTGAGCACATTGAATGTGTGCTTCCACTTCACTTTTTTGAAGCGAGAGTTTCTAAGGTCGAAGAGCTTCTTCCCAACTTTTGAGAGAAATCGGATTTCTGTTTTCAGAGGAAGTTGAACTCACCCCAATATGTTGATGCTCAACCGATTCAAAACTCGTGGTCGAGTTTTTTTTAAGTAGGGTAGAGCTGATGAAGTATTGTACAGCCCATGCCAGTGGGGACCAAAGGCCAAAACCACCAGCCAACACTGTTCACGTGGTACTGTTCACGTGAACTGTGCCAACAACTATTTGTTTCTCCATAGTTATTTTGGACTTATGTCTCCTCTCCATGGCATAGTTCGAAATTTCGAATCTCGAGGGTGTCTCGACCCTCTGAGAAACTGAGATCTCGGAAATCTCGGTCGAGATCTCGGCGAGACATTGTACAAAAGCCGTGAAGGCTTAAAATGTGTATTTCGACCCTAAAATGACCATTTTAAAGCTTGACACTCTGGGGGAACCCTATTTTAGCATATATAAACATATTTAAACCATAAAATTGTATAAATAATCACACATGGTGGTTGTTTGGGTTTACACCCATGTTTGGTAGTGTCGACTTGAAATTCAAATGTAAACCTAGGGTAATATTGACTATTCTACATAATGTAACACTACTAGAAGATCACATAAGACCAAATGAGCTAGTAAAATGATATATTAGGAGAAGAATAAACATAATAACACTTAATTAGTTAATTGTCATAGTAAAAAAAACCCAAAGTAGTCAAGTAGACTATACAATCATAATTCATACATTATGTCGAGATCAGTCAAGAACTAGTCGAAAAATGATCAAGAACTGGTCGAAAATATCGACAAATGGTCGAAAATGTCAAGAAATGTTGAGAAATGCTCGAGAACTAGTCGAGATGGTCGAGATACTGTATCGAGGCGAGATCTCGTCTCGAGCTCCGCGAGATCTTTGAGATCTCGCCGAGATTTAAAACACTGGTCCATGGTTAGTTTGGTTTGTTTCCCAAATGGGTGATAGCATCTAATTATGGAAGGGAATAGTTAAGTAGTTTAGTTTTACTAGGACTTAGTTTCTAAATCCTTTTCTGTTTAGGACTTAGTTTCCTAGTCCTTTTCTGTTTAGGACTTTTTATAAGTTAAGTTGCCTAATCCTTTTATGTTTTAAGTTTCCTAATCCTTTTATGTTTTGAACTTTCCATAGCTTGTAAATATTAGTCTGTACATATGTGAAGGAGAAGAGTAAAGTAGACTTTGATAAATCAGAAAATCTGTTATGATTTCTGGTTAAGTCTCTTTGGTTGTGAGACTCAACTGCAAGTTCTGTTGGTGAATAATTTTCAATTATCTTGCTGTGAATCTCTCTCCCTAGCTTCATAACATCATTACGACTTCATTGGTTACGGATCTGAGCAACCCAAGCCTGCGGCATTAAAATTTAGAATCATATCGACTAGATCTGCTTGAACCAGAGGCGTTGTCAGAGTATAGACAGTTTTCAAAAATTCATCTCTCTCTCTCTCTCTCTCTCTTGTGATCGGATCATCTTCAGCTTCAGATATGTCATCAAGTACATCCTAAAGATCATTCTCTCCAAGTTTGAAAATCAACCAACGGTCGGATTCTTAGATAAGTTGAATTTTCTTTTCTGATTTCTGGGTTGGATTAAAGAAAGATCCTGCTGCAAAGGGAATTAATGTGTGAGTCTTTCGTAAATTCCTCTTTGCATGACCAGGTCCACCTTCTTAAAAGTCAAAACTACTTCATGATGGGTTTCTGGTAAATTAAGAACTAGGTTTCAGAAATTGAATTGCAGTGACAAGAAAGAAACCAGAATTCGATTCACAATAGAAACCGGCAAACTGATCTGAAGATGGACTCTATTAAACCAGTATCAAGATTTTGGAATCTGGAATAGTTTAGAAATCAATTGCGATTGCTGGTTATGGAAACAGATTTGGAAAAGCAGGTTCTAGTAAGAGAAAACCACAATTCCTACATGTACAAGGTTTTTCAGAAAACATTAAAAGATGAAGATCAAAACAGTAGTGGAATCTTAAGAAGAAATTAGGAACAGATACTGATTAACAAAATACTAACCAAAGCATTAGAATCTGGTTATCTAAGCATGCATATGGATTATGGAAGAAATAAAATCTGAGCACAGGAAAAGACTAGAGAAAACTGATCTGGATTTTGATGGAAGAAAGAAAAGAATAATATGAAGAAGAAGGGACATGAATTTCAGGAATCACCACTTAGACTCCTACCTTGGAATTGCCACAACAGGGAGCATTCTGAATCACCACAAAACCTAAAGAAAAAGCCAACTTCGTTCATCAATTTCGTGTCTAGGGCTATAGCCCCTTGCAAACTTATATAGAAGACTTAAAATAAGAATCAAACTACTCCTAAAACCCTTCCAGCTAATAGAGTACCTCGGAGATATTTTTTTTTTACTAAAACTCAGCCTCAAACAAGGAAAACAGTTTAAAACAAGGCTGGACTTATAGAGTCCTAATCCAGCCCAACTAAAACACTTGATAACAAATAAAATAAAGGAATAGAACTCTAATTAGAACAAAAAACTTAAGTAATTGATAAATCCCGAATTTCTACCTTCTACCCATATTTTAGGCCCATTAAAATAGGGAATTACAATGAATTAAAATAAGCAATTACAATGAATAACCATTGGACCAAAGGGCCAGCATATATAAAATGCAACCCAGGGCTTATTTTCACTAAATTATGACCAATTCCGTGTCTTTTCTGGATCATTTCATTTTTGTTCCCTTTTTTTTTTGTTTTTCATGGGGTGGTGGTTGTGTCGTGATGGATCACGATAAAGAGAAACCCACATCAACGTAAATTGTAGGAGCCAGTTGATGATACTGAAGGCTTAACCAGTGCCAGAAGAACTATAAATTCAGCAACTTAGATAAATACAGAGAGGATGTTTGCTGATTACACAAGTAGAAGCAAAAGCTGATATGGAATTTGATGAAACTCTTGAATTCAGATAAGGGATAAGATTTAGAGATGCTAGAAAGAAAATCTGAAGTTTCAAATTAAATTAAGTAAACTTCTAGTATAATTTATGTAGAAATTGATATGCTTCAGAACAGGCAGAAAGTTAGGGTTTGGGGGGAATTGATCACTCGCAATTAGCTGATCCTATGTGGACAAAACTCAAGCCAAATTAACTTTTATACCGGTCCCTTTTGACCTGCAAAATCTCACCAAAATTTGAGATGAACAGAGGGGTACAATAGGTGCTGATGTGCATAAACCTTGGAACAGGGCTGGGGTATCAAAAAGGCTGTAACAGAGGCTCTAAAACTGAGTAATTTTGATCAGAATCTAGAAGAAATAGGAACAGAAACCTAATCCTTGATTTATGATCAATCAGAGAGATGATGATGTAAGAGATATGAACAAATTTGATATGATTAAATAGCTCAAAAACAGAGTATCAATATTATGAATTATAAAATATCAACCTGACCTGTTTGTGACTGAAACTGAACTAGAAAGTAGACCCTAGCCTTGGGAATTTACCATGAAATCTCAGTCCGACACCATCAAAATTGATTATTTCTAATGCAACTCGAAAAAGGAAATCCTTCTGTAGGCTGCTAATCAAAACTGGACTGAACTTTAGACTCCTATTTTATTAGGAAATAAGAAAAAAATTTGTTCCCTTATAGAACCACTGTTCGAGGTTTCGGTTCGACCGAAACAACTCGGTTCGACCGAAACAACTCGGTTTCGAGCCTGGGCGAGACGAAACCCAGGCTCGAAACTGATTTACGCATGGTTTCGAACCGAAACCACTGGGTTCGACCAGGTTTCGGTCGAAACCCGCTTCGACCCATAATAATTTGGTCCAGTGCCTTTTAAGTGTCGAAACCTACTCGAAATCAGTAGGTTTCGACACTTCCTTCCTATTTTTCCCCCTTCTCCTCTCCAACCTCATTTCTCTCAATTTTTTCTTCCTAAATCTTCAATTCTTCAAAGGATATCAACTTTTGTCAAGATTATTCAAGGATTCTTGCTCTCAACTCATCTCTCTCTCTTCAAGGTAAGTCATTCTCTCTATTTTGTGTATTTTTGAATAAAATGGTATGCAAACATCATGGATGGCTTCCAATTTTTTATATGTTTGATTCTAACACCCGATCTATGAATCCATGGAAGTAGTTTTTTTTTTTGACAAATAATTTATTTATTAGATTTTCTGTTTGAAAAAAAAGATTTTCCTACAACTA
Organism: Protea cynaroides; assembly: GCA_028583415.1. Lineage (NCBI taxonomy): Eukaryota > Viridiplantae > Streptophyta > Magnoliopsida > Proteales > Proteaceae > Protea > Protea cynaroides. Next base: position 37,357,068 of record CM053276.1, on the reverse strand, counting down.
TTTTTTGAAAAAATTACATCTTACACATGTTGTATGGCATTGAATTAAATATATGTTAAACAAAATAAGGTGATTTACATTTTGTATGGAGTAAAATTATTTTTCTGTTTTTATTTAATTATTTTAATTTTCGGATATTGATAAAATAATTAATTAAATTGAACGAAACTGGAGCACATTTTCGTGCAATAGCAGTAAAGGTGTTATCACAAACATGCTCCGCCACGGGATGTGAACGGAACTGGAGCACATTTTCGCTTATACATACTAAGCGACGAAACCGGTTGGGTGCAAAAAGGCTTGAGGACTTGGTGTATGTGCACTATAATTTGAGACTGAAAGAAGAGCACATACGGTTAAGCAGGGACAAAGATGCTAAAACCCCCATTGAGCTGAGTGAGATCTTTGAGTTAGAGGGAGAGGAAGTTGATCCTTTAAATGAGTGGGTTACAGATCGTGGTGAGCCTCAATTAGATGAGGCTGGTGGTCGACCAAGTCGTCTTATTGCTGGAGCCTTGGAGGCTGATGTGGGAGAGTTTATGGCTACTGAGGGTAGAGTCCACGCACAGGCAAGACGTCCATTTCAGACTGGTGATAGTGAGACTGAGAGTGATTCGCCGGTTTTTTCTGGAGAAACACAATCACCTTCTGCCACCCAGGGTGATACTGGTACTAGTGGACCTAGTGGTACTGGGGATAATGATGATGATGGTGGTGGTGATGACAGATATGCTGCCTTACGCAATGAGCCTGATCAGTATGACCAACCACGCCAGCCTAGATCCATTGCCTTCTCCCTTGAGATTCACGGGGAGACTCACTATGATCATGCTACACGGATACCGACCACGGAACCCGGCCTAGTGGTAGTACTAGAGGGTACACTAGAGGATCACGCCCGTGTTCATGCCACGGGAGGAGATGGATGAAACAGATCCCATGGATATATCGACCATGTCCGGCGAGCATGACGGGGGATGCATTTAGGGGGAGAGTTCTCGGACTGGAGGGACCGGGCATTGGTGTGCACCGAATTCATGATCACACGGACCTCGAGCCCAAGCAATTCTCGAAGAGAGTGGCGGCGAGAGTATCGGTTCGACGGCACATGGTGGATTTGGATGGTCTACTCTCGGGGCTAGTGGGGTTGGAGGTGGTGGGTATGGGGGTTATTATAGTTCCTACCCCAAAGAATCAATTTAGAGATGACTCGGCCTCGGTGTTGGCGGTGGCTTGTTGGATCATCGTTCGTCGACTCCATATTTCGAGTATGTTCCTCCTCCGACGTTCATGCCTACTCTTGCTCCACCCATACACACACTCGATCAGCCTTACCCTCGACAAGGGTACTTATATTATGTTGATGACTCTATCTACTCATGGGCTGTTAGAGACTATCAGAACAATTGGAGTGATACCTTGTCTTGGGATACATACGTGCTGCAATCTAAGGAGCGTTATCGCCACCATCAGTGGTATGTTGCACGTGGTTTAAATGTACCACGAAGATCCACATGGAACTAACTGGTGAGATTTCTAATTTCTAAGTTCAATCTTCAATGTATTAATTTTTAATGAATATTGTTAATTAGTGGTTTAATAGTTAGTAGCTTAGTACATTACTATATTGTGACATTTGTGTAATATTTCAACGTATACTATCAAACATTGGTCCACACCACATGTAGCTATTTTCTATGTCTTTTTTGCAAACTAACATTAGAAATAGGTGTAAAATGGTTTAAATAGGGTACACAAAAAAAATCAGACAAAAAAAAAAAATTTTTAAGCCTCGAAACCATGGAGTCAATAAAGCTGGTAGAAAATACCAGGTTTCGGTGGTTTCGCCGAGTTGTGCCGGTTTCGAGCCTGACCGAAACAGGTCTCGAAACCGGCACCTTGATCCTTGTATAGAACGATAGATCCCATTGGATGGGCTTTTAATTAGGGCTCAATATAACACATAAAACCCAAGATTACATGACCCCAGGCCCATCGAACCCATCAAAAACTCAAAATAAAGCCTAACCAAGTGCGCTCAAACTGGTTCCTGCATCAGTTGGTCATCTTGAAATTTTTTGTCAATTACTTTTAAAGGCCTAAAAAATACTAAAATATTTCCAAAATAATCTAACCATCAAGATACCTTATTTTCTTTGGAGTAACATATTTTGATGTGGTTTGTACAGGGATATAATATGAATTAGTTCTACTTTGTTTCTTTGCTAATTATAATTTTTTTTGTGCATTATGTTGCTGGGTTGTATAGGATGCTGCTGTCTTGCTGTTCATCAAGCTGTAAGTGTGGGAATTCATGTCAGAATAAACCATTTCAGAACCGGACTGTGAAGAAGATGAAGTTAGTGAAGGTATCATTTCATGACGGTTCTAATCACATTATTTATATAATGTACTAGGAAGAGAACAAAATTTATTGGAGGGTTCAAGGGGCGACAACTGACAATATTGTGTATTTTATCCCTTATAATCTTTGGGAACACTACTAATATTTCATGCGCAGATGTCTAGAAAAAATGAAGACAAAAAGTTATTTTTTTTTTTTTTTTTTTTTTTTTTTGGGGGAGGGGGGGATGGGACAGTTTGTCTCTTTTTTCTTTTGGCTTCCAAGTTTCCATATTTTGGCATTGTAGAAGAAGATTATAGTGACGTAAATACTTACAATTGCAACTATTTCATGTAGCTGAAATGAGTCTGTTGAGATGGATGAGTGGTATAACTAGAAATCATAAATAAGAAATGAACGCATTATAGATTATTTACAATTAGCTCTTGTACATGATAAATTGAGAGAGTCCTAAAAATTGTGGTTATGTTATTTGTGCAACAAAGATCTTTGAACTTACCATAGTTGTCAAGGCGCCAATGCGACCCAAGGTGCTGGAGAGGTGCCTGGGCTCCTAGGCGTACCTGAGGCGAACCCAAAGCATACCCAAGTCGTTGTAAAGGTACATCTTAATAAGAGGATTTATATAAAAATGAGAGGGTTAACGTATCAATTTTTATTGATTTTAATACATATGCATGATTCCATGCATTATGGTGTATATATGTACTATGCCTTGACAACTATGTTCTGTAAGTAGGATTGATATGATTCACATACTGGAGGAGTTAAAAAGAGAAAAGGGCAGGCGTAAATCAACATAACCCTGTTTTGTCCAAGATATTGGGAGATTGAAACCTCTCCCAGACTCATCTAAGCTCCTACGGCAAGATTGGAATGAGATTCACGGATCTTTATGCCCACTTGGATTGAAGCTTCAAGAAAGAAGTTAAAAAGTCTCTATATGTTATTAGCATGGTTTTTTTTTATTTTTTATTTTTTTTAAGTAGATTTTAGCAATGCTTCAATCCTTAAATGATATTCACATCATATTGTGTGCTTCAATCTTAAAACCCCCAGCTTTTTGAAATCCATTTTCACAAACAAGTTAGGTTGATTTTGTTTTGATAGACTCTGATAACTATAGGTAACTGCATTACTCTTTGTTTCCTCTTGAAAATGCATGGACAGTAGTATGAATAACTTAGTTGATGTCTACATATTAATTATGTTTACAGTAACTTAAATAGGTGAAAGGATCAAACTACAAGTTTGTTTTTTTTAAACATCTAATATTTCATACATGTGTATTTATGCTTAAATATGCATCGCCTAAAGTTTCATTACAAAACTCAATTTATTTCCCTAATTTTCCTTCATTTCCTAAAATTTTTCCAAAAATTGGCCAGATTTCAACTATTTCAAAGGAATATCTTGGTTTTGGTAGAGGCTGAGAAGACCTTTACTGTCAAAATCTCAATCCTTGGTGATAAAAGACATGAATGGTTTAGGATTGACAAAAAATATGGTCTCTGAATAGAGTTGAATGGAAAAACAATATTCGCAAGATATTATTATTATTATTATTATTATTATTATTATTATTATTATTATTATTATTATTATTATTATTATTATTGTTATTGATTGATTGATTTATTATTATTATTATTAATTTATTATTATTATTATTGTTATTTTTAATTATTGTTATTATTATTCTTCTTGTTGTTAGACAATCCCATTCTTATCTATGTACACAACATAGAAATGGTATTGTCAACACTTTTGCCATTCATATGTTGTAAAACCTGTATAGCATATCATCTTCGGAATCACTTTTAACATATTCTTCAACTTTTACCTAATTATTACAATAATAAGTATTTGTTTTTCTCTTCATCATTTATGAGATAAGACTTCCATTGGCATTAGGACCTCCACAATATCTCCACCCAGAAAGGAAAAAAAGAAAAAAAGAAAAAAAAGAACAAAGAACAAAGAACAAAGAACAAAGCTAAGTTTAAAAAACAAAAGAGGTACACTTGCAAAATTTTCTACTCAGCCCAAAATTCCTGTCTTTTTTTTTTTTTCTTTCCCTTTGTTTCTTCTTTTTCTTGGTGTGGATTTTGGCAACTAAATCTTGAGAAATTTGTATTTATTTGACCCTATTGAATGTGAAAGAGAGTTAGAGAAGTAGTTAATTTATTTCTATGAGGAGTGGAGAATTTATTTGGACTTTTGGAGGAGGAAACTTCTGCTTTTAAAACTTAAAATCCTTCAAACTTTTTACTAGTGCAGTATGAGAACCTGACTAATTATCAAGTTCAGTGTGGAGCAAAAGATGTCCTAGGTGTATCGAAAGGAAAACATCATTCTCTTGAGAGTTTTGGTGGTGGGATGATGAGGTTTAAGCAACCATTAAAGCTAAAAAAGATAGTTTTAAAGCATGACAAAAGATTAAGGATACGGAGGATCTAAAAAGGTATAGACTTGTCAAAAATGGAGCCAAAAAGATTGTGGCAAAAGTAAGGGAAAAGAAATATGAAGATCTTTATAATAATATGAGCATAAAGGAAGGAGAAAAAAACTATCTGTAAAATAGCTAAGATGTGGGTAAGGAAGAATAAAGATTTAAACCATGGTAGATGTATTAAAAATGCAGATGATAGAGTATTAGTAAGGAATGAAGACATTAAAGAGAGATGAAATGATTATTTCTATAACCTACTAAATGATGACACTTTGAGTATTAGTGTCCTAGAAGGCCACATTACCCAAGCACCATACTCAGTGGTTTTGACCGAACCAAATCAGTTACGGTACTAAAAAGTACCATGTTTTGATCGGAACCTGGTCCAACTTGACCAGATTTTGATCGAAACCTGGTTTCGATCATTTTGGTTCACCCCTTATATAAATGCAAGGTTTCGATCGAAACTTGTCTAGGTTTTGATCGAAACTTTCTCAGTTTCGACTTGAAAGCCAGGAACAATGCACAACAACAACACTTATTAGGCAATATTTATTTATGACCAATATCAATTAAGCAAATGAAATATAATTTTATATTTCATTTACTTAAGATATTATTTATATATAAGCAAATACCTCAAATTTGAATCTAATGAAAATAGTTTAAATTCAAATTCCAAAAGGATAAAAGTCAATCCTCCACTTCCAGAACAAAAATTGCATTTTTGGTTTTAGGGTTCAACTTTTAAATGCTAGGGCTTTTCTACAATCTAAACTCTCATAAATCTTATTATAGTAAAGCTTCACTAAAAATCAAAAGAATGCTAAAATAATCTATTGTTTTGATGCCCAAAAAATTATTTCCAGTCAGACGATTTTAAACAACATTCGCGTACTCTGGACAAGGTTTGATCATTGGTCATATATGCGTAAGGAGTTAATAGATTTAACCGTTTTTCTTCTTCTTCTTATTATTCTGCGTGTAAGTGGGAGACTATTAATTGCTGTGTCCAGAATTTGTTTACTTTGTGTTTTTATACTCTCACTATCATTGTACAGCATATGTTTATATGCTTTTCTTCTTCTTTTTCTTTTTTTCTTTTCTCCCTCTCTCTCTCTCTCTCTCTCTCTCTCTCTCTCTCTCTTTTGTGTGTGTGTTTTGTGTTTTGTTTTGGATTGATTATTTTCTTTCTTTTCTGATGATTAAACCTGTCCTTATGTTTGAGACAGAATAAGAAAATAGAAATTTATGTTGGGTTTGTTGGATTCACGTTGAGTCTGATCCGTGTTCCCCACCTGCTTTAGATGAAAATGCTCTCTTTCTAAATTTTGGGTTTTCTGAAATCCCATATTGATTCTGTCAGAGTTTGTACTCTAATGATTAAATTAAGTTATTGTTTGCAGACAGAGAAATGTGGATCAGGTTTGGTAACAGATGAAGACATAAAGCAAGGAGAATTTGTAATAGAGTATGTGGGAGAAGGTGACATTATTCAACTAATGCAAGTTCTACCTTTTAAAATCAATAGTTCTATGCTGTATGGCTTTTATCCTAGTTTTTATTTATCTTTTATTTTAGATGCCTATTTTGTTGATGAATGCCCTTTTTTGTTTCTTCAATCTAGTTATTGACGATAAAACGTGTGAGGAAAGGCTCTGGAAAATGAAGCATCGTGGTGAAACCAATTTCTATTTATGTGAAATTAATCGTGATATGGTGATTGATGCCACATACAAGGGAAACAAGTCTAGATTTATAAATCACAGTTGTAGACCGAATACCGAGATGCAGAAATGGTTTGCTTCCTGTCTATAATTTTTTTTTTAAATTTTAATTGATAGTGTTTCCTTTGGTGGGGGCTTTTGGGGAAGGGCCCAGCCCAATAGTGGCAGCACACCCCTGCACCTATGTATCGATTGAATCACTCAAGGGTTTTTGGCTTATTTGCATTAAATTTTTAGGAGGATTGAAGGCGAGACCAGAATTGGCATATTTGCGACCCGTGACATCAAAAGGGGGGAGCATCTGACCTATGATTATCAGTATGAACACTTACAGAATAGTTCTCATGGCTGCTTGTATGCTTGTGCAGAGTTTTCTATGTTATGTTCTAGAACATTTCATGTTGTTTTCTTATCACTCAGTTTGTAGACTTGGATGTTTAGTCTTTCTCATAACCATTCTTAACAAAATCAGCAGGTTTGTTCAATTTGGTGCAGATCAGGATTGCCATTGTGGTGCCTTAGACTGCAGGAAGAAGCTAGGGGTCAAACTTAGCAAGCCTAAGTTGTCTTCCTCAGATGCTGCATTAAAACTAGTTGCTTGTCAGATGGCAGCATCTTCTCCTAAAGTCAAAGCAATGTTGTCTGGAAAATATGTATGTATAACTGCCTGCTTTATCTGATTTAAGCTATGAGATGCATAATGCATTATGGTGCATTCTTTGTTGTCTCTTCTTTTTCGTAAATGATTTGATTTAGCATTGGAATCCAACAGTATGCAACTACAATTTGGATGTTAATTGTTCTCGTCTTTCAATGCGCAAGATTAGCTTTGAAACTCTCCTGGAGCCTTATGTTTGCTTGTAAGGATGAGGTTTAGCACTCTTGGGTTTTATAGCAACATTTTGATCTGGTGATGCTGCACAACTTAGATTTATGGAATTTCTAAGGCTGATGAACTACAAGGAAAGGTCGTGGAGAATAATTTAAGGTTTGATTAGGATTTTAAAAAATAGAAGAAACTAGGGGTAGAATTAGAAATCAGATACTGTTATGAGATGATAGCAGAAACAGAGAATAAGAAACTGGGGATTGAGATATTGATGAGGAGAGAATAGCAGCAAATCAGGAAAGAATAAAAAGATCTGATATAATACCTTTCAGACATGGCTAACTATTCAGATACTGTAAAACCACTTGAAGTTATTCCATCAACTTGTACTGCCAGAGGGTATGTAGAACTTTAAAATCTAACTCCTATTAGGACTTGAACTTCCCTAATCTTAATTCCTAATGCAACCACTACTTATTTGACCTAGAATGGACTGAAAAGAGCATAAAACAACTCCTAATTTGATTAGGAATTAGAGACTAATTACAACTTAACACCTAGTATGACAAGGGCCAGGACCAAACAACCAATTATACTTTCAAACTCCTAATATTTGGAAAATACTTAAAATTGATGTAGCCTTGGACCAACTGTTTAGGCTCCATTAACATTAGAAAGTAAGGGCCATTAACAACTCATACCAAAATCAGGCCTATTCTTGAAATGTTAGTGTTATTTGGGTTTCATAGTAGGGTTAAATGGGGCATATCAATACGAGTGGTGTGGGTAAGAGTGCTGGAGGTGTTAATTTTTTTTTGTTTTTATGGGAAAATTAGCAACATGTAGGAGATTATGGGTCATATGTTGGGTGCAGCAAAAGGTGGTGCCAATATTTGTGGGTGATGATGATTTGGATGAAATACATGGGCTGATAAAGGCTGGTTGTGGCTGTTATACCAAAGTCCCATCACTGGCCCTCAAGATGATTTACAGTCCATACAACTGACTCAGAGCTAGTAAAAAATCACAATCACGAGGATCCAATGCCTCAGATCATAGAACCAGCTATAGGAATAATCTACTGATGTGAAATTGAATTCTCAGGGCCTGTTTGATAAAACTTCTGCTCTGGATTCCTTGCTTCCACTTGGCACTTGAATTACATTTTGTGGGTGGTTTTGATTTGCAACTTGTAAATAGTTGCTGTTTTGGAGTATTTTTGTCAGTAGGTTTTTGATGGTTAGCCACACCTTTTGTTGTATAACTTGGTATTTAGAATGAATATTGGGATGTAATTATTTTGGCCACCAGATATGTAATTATTAACTACTTTTGTTCCGCTGCCAGGTTAATGTTATTGGACTAGGCTGATGATTTCGGACTGTTTTATGATGTTTGAATGATGAAGTTATTTATGATGTCATGTTAGAACCCAAAAAAAAAAAAAAATTGCATGTCTTCTTTGTTTATTTGTTGTAATTGCCAACCAATGGTTCGTTTCTCCCGCTCCTAGGAAGGAGATTTTACAGTGGTGGTATACTGCTACTCCAGGATTATTTGGGAGTGGAAACATGTTTGATAACGCAGTTCTGGAATGGATTCTAGAGCATCTTTAGAACAGAAATGTGTTTGATAAACACACTATTCCTCCAATCGAAGTCTAAAAAACTGGTGGTGGTAGTGGTGGGTGGTGGCGGTGGCGGTGGCGGTGGCGGTGGTTGTGGTTGTGGTGGTGGTGGGTGGTAGCTGTGGTGGGTGGTGGCTGATGGCGGCGGTGGTGGTGGTGGTGGTGGTGGTGGGGGGGGTGGGGGGGGGGGGGGGGGTGGGTGGTGGGTGGTGAAGGTGGTGGTTGGTGGTGGGCGGTGGAGGTGGAGGTGGAGGTGGTGGTGGGCGGTGGTGGGTGGTGGCGGTCAAGCCTTTGTTTTGTGAAGAAGAGAGGAGTGTGAGAGAGTAGAGCTTCTATTTTTCTTTCTTTCCTCCAAAAAATTGTTCCAAAAGAAAAAGCTTGTTTTGTATACTCCAAAAATTTGGATCAATGGTTTGTAATCCAGTTCACGCCGTGGGAGCTCGAAGACAACCGGGCTTACCAAATGCGATTCTACGCCTAAATGGCTCTCTAGGATTCAAAATCTATAGAATCCATAATCTGGAGTTTTATCAAATAGGCCCTGAATGTGAACAGTGACTCCAAATTGTGAGAGTTTTGGTGGCAGTAATGACAGTGATTGCTATCAATCAGAGAATTCCCACAAGAAAACTTGAGAATTCCCTTGTTTTTCGAGATTCAATTAATTTGGTTTTTGCGTGGAATATACAACATGACAGTTTTAACAACTGATAATGTAATCCTATGACTGCTTTGATTTCAGATAGACTTGAACCACAAGTAGAATTCCTTAACATAATTAGACAATTTTAAGTTATAGGAGACTTCCAAATAAAACCGTATGCCTAACTATAGAAATATGCTAGAGCTGATTTCAAACCATGGTGCTCCACCTAGACCATAACCCTGCAGTCAAGTCTTGAGTGCTTTTAGAGTCTCATGAAGGTTTATAGGTCCTTCAGGCTCTTTTGTTAGGTGGGAGCTTCTGTACTAGAGTGAGAGAAAAGATAAGTAATCTGAAAGTGAGAAGGGGGATACCTAAAAAGTAATTACATTGAATAGCTGAGTAACATACAAAACATTGTTACCACTAGTTTGAGTTTCTTCCTCCCCCCCCCTCCTTTTGAATAGCAAGAAAGAAATGTTATTGATCTGACAGAGACGTTACAGATAGTCAGATACGCAAGACCTGACAAACACTACAATGGAACAGTTCCAGAACACAGCAAAAAACAAAAGCAAACACTCCCTACTCAAATTAGAAGGGAATTCCCTTGACACCATCTCATGCTATTTGTTGAGATTTTTAGTCTTGGTGTTGTTTAGTACCAAACTAGATTGTCACTAGTAGTGGTGCTGTTTAGTTAATTTAATTATGTCTAAGTCATGTTTAAGTCGGCTACACTATGTAGCCGACCTTCTTTTTTATTCTTTAGACTTTATAGTCGGTTACTTTAAGTTGGGGTATTATTATAATTTCTCTTCTTTAAGATATTAATAAAAGGTACATGATGGGAGGGATACTCAAATTCTTCTCTCCCTCTCTCTGTTCTCTCCATCTTCTCTCTTTCTTCCTTATTTTGTTACATGGTATTAAAACGGTTTGCTGTTTTGAGAGTCGTTTAAGGATTTTCATTGTGGTGTGCAGCCACCATTGCTGCATCTGGAGTATTGTATGAAACCTTTAGGAGTTTAAGGCCCCGTTTGATAACACTCTGGCTCTTGGATTTCATTGTGATGCAGTATTGTTTAGCCAGCCATTGTTCACGTGGTACTGTTCACATGAACAGTACCAACAGATTTTAGAGACTGATCTATATTAGTTAGTTTATTGTGAGTTGGATTAGTTATTTTAGTTGTTTCTTAATTCGATGACAACATCTAATTAGAAGAAGGATTTAGTTAAGTAGTTTAGTTCATGTTGGAAACTACTTGTTAAGTTTCCTAATTCTTGTTTATTTAGAATTTAGTTTCCTAGTAGGACTTAGTTTCCTAATTGTTTACTGTTTAGGATTTAGTTTCCTAAGCCCATTCTAATTGGGACTTTCTATATGCTGTAAACATTGAACTTTATATATTTATGCATGGAATAGAAGAAAGGTAGACTTGGATAAATCAAAAAATCTGTTACGATTTCTGGTTGGGTGTCTCTTTGGTTGTGAGATTCAACTGCAGATTTGGTTCTTGGATTTTCTTGCTCGTTTGCTTCTCAAGCTCTCTTCTACTTCTTCTTAGGTAATTGCGATTCTATTGTATTGATAAGAGATTACAAAAATTGTGAGATTGTGAGATTACAACTAGATAAAGCAAAGCTACAACTACCAGTTCGTTTTCAGGTGATAGAAGTTTTTCAAAAATTCATAACTTCTTTATCCACGGTTGGATCATCTTCAAATTTGGGTATATTATTAAGCACATCCTAGAGTTCAACTTCTTCAAGTTTGAAGCAAGGATTAAAATCTCGGAACTCAAGGGTGTCTCGATCCTTGAAAAAACCAAGATTGCTTATATTTCGGCGAGATCTTGCCGAAATTCCCAAAGGGAGTTTCAACATGTTTTTGTTCATTTTAAGGGCTATTTTAAGGCCATATACTGCAGAGAAATACTAATTTAACATATATAAACACATTTAAAGCATAAAATTGTAAAACTAATCACATTTTGGAAAAATCATATATTCATAAATCATAAATCCACACAATGACACAAATGCTCATAGTCTCAAAGTTTGAAATACTCAAAATCAAATAGTACATGTGAATATGTGATCAAAATCAACTACTAAAATACAATGATCCCAAGTTCCAGCCCAAGTTCCATCTTCCCATCATTCTATCCCCATGTCCAATCATATGTAGAATGGCGTGGAGGATCCATCTGGTCAGGTCGTCTTTGGTGAAAATAATATAGCTCAGCCTGAAAAACAAAATCCTACCACGACATCTTATGGCTGAAATAGCGTTGGTAGTCATCCACATATCTCCTATACATAGAATCTGGTATGTTTGTAAAGATACCTATCCTTGGGTACATTTCAGCAAAATGTGGAATGAACTCACTGTATACTGGCTGGTGAGGCATGATTCTCTGGGTAGTCGGGTAGGAGAAGAGATCATCGACAAAGTTGAATCCAGTCTGTGAAGTAACATTAGTAGAAGAACCATGTGAACTAGGAAGCATGCGATAATCGTCACCAGAATAAGAACCGTACGCCGACGTGGTTCCAAATCTGGGAGCAGGGAAAGATGGGGCACTCTACTGCCACTGCCCTTGTCCAGTGCTATCCTCAATGCTCATTCCTCTAAAGCTTGTGGACATGCTATCAACCTCAGACTCAATCTCAAGATCAAGAACAAAGTCAATGTAATCATTGTCGTCTTCTTGGGTTGGTTGCAAAGGGTGACGAGACTTACATGAATACCCAGTCGTAGGCGGTGATGAAGATGGGCTTCCATTGTGGTTTGTATCCTGTATGGTGTGAGTATATTGGCTCTCGCTGGTCCATTTAACAATGGGTATAGTCAGTTTAGGATTAGATTCACACTCAGAGATAGCATGCTGCTCATGTGATGCCCCACCATTACCACCATCGCCGTCATCACTATCATAAGTTGACCAACCAGTCTCATCAACTGTATCATCATTGTCAGTGCCTGTGCCACTACCAGCTGGGGGGTCAAACGGTCGAGGCGACTGTACATGTACATGACCCTCGTCCGAGGATAGAAACCGCTCGACATCAGCACCGATCTAACTAGCCAAAGTGGGGTCGGGCCTCCCACTAGACTTGTCCATCACTGGTATTGCTCTGTTTCGCACCCACTCCACTAAGGGATCTTCGTCATTTGAAGATAGTTGGAAGATGTCGGCGAGCTTGATCGGGGTTTGATCATTTTGTTGTGATCGGCTTATGCTATGTACCCTTAGTCTCATGTTTTCATGCACGTACACCAAGTCATTGAGCTGTTCAAAGTCCAATTTATTTTGCCTCTTTGAATGTATGAGGGAGAAGGTACTCCAGTTTCGCTCACAGCTAGATGCGGAACATGTCGGAGGTAGGATTTTGGTTGCTATTTTCCTCAACTCAGATGCATCCTTGACATACAACACCCACCATTCAGCTACACAGGAAGAAGAATACATTTTAATGACATCTCATTCTCATGTCAATATACATATTAAACAAGATATACTACTTGGAAATTGCAATTTCCATAATTCCATACCACGATCGGTACTTTCTCGGCCAGCCACCACGGCGGAAGTTCCAAAACTTCTTAGGCCATTTCTGAACGTTTTAAGCTATACCCATTTGGAAACATAGAAAAATTAGCCATTATAATATAGGGATATTCAAATAATTCAGCACTTAAACCATACAACTGATGCAGTAGTAGTGTCATGGATGGATCGACACGAGCCAATTTGGCTACCCAAGCCAAACCTGAACCGGCTCAAACCCAAACCAACTTTTTGGTCTGGAAAGGGTTGGTAGATGATTAATTAGATTAGGAAGTTTTAATTTATAGGTTTCCTTATTTACTATTTCTATTTTATGCCATAGGGATTAGATTTGATTTCATAAAGATGTTATTTACTTTCTAAGTTTACTTTAAATTAGTTTAGGAAAGTTCTACCTTTAAATAGAACATGTATTAGGTTTTATTTTCAGAATTGAAGAATTGAATATAAGCAAGAATTGATTGGGTTATTGTGGTGTGCCTACGGGCTGAAAGTGAGTGCGCTCTCTCTCTCTCTCTCTCTCTTCCCTCTCTTCGTCTTTGAGATCAGCAACAGTCTACTACGTAGGCTGATTCCCCACCCTCTCCTTTTTCTTCCTCCTCCCTATTCTTCTTCTTTATTTTCTGTTTTCTGTCCCAGCCCATAACTTCTGGCTAGATTTCCTTCATCCTTCCTCCTTTCACCTTGAAACTTTGGGTGAGTCTTCCTTGACCCTAAACGACCCTAACCCAAGAACCTTACTTGCTGAAACCCCTTAAGCTGATAGAATCCAAGCTTCTAACATTGCTGCACTTGCAACTACCGCCTGACAGTACTTGTAGACTTGATTTGCTCCATCTGGGATTCAATCCTAACTGCTTATGGTGATTCACTGATAGTCCTTCTAGTTTATGACCTCCCCTTCAAATTTCAGGTCAATCTGAGACCTATCGGTTGAGTTCTCTCAACTAGAAGCAATCTGATTACCGCCTCCTTTGTTACTGTCGTGAACTTGAAGAAGGTGATCTCTTTTATTCCACTTTTCATTCTCCCTCAATGCATAACCTTCAATCTCTTGGTTATTACAATTTTACCATTCCTTATGTTTGCCTCCTAATTAACCACCATTTTTAATTCTAATTCCTCCCATGTCCTAAGGTATTATTTGGTTTTATAAAGCTATTACATATTTCTGATTAATTACAAATCTGCCACTACTGGTTGAGTTTTGAGTTTATTTACAATTCTGCCACTGTTTGTTGAACCAAGCTTCCATGTTATTTGGTTGGGCCCATTAGCGGATTAATTAGGGTTTTCTCAACCCGGATCCCGCATCAATTGGTATCAGAGCGAATATCCTGCAGTCATGGTGAGTAACAATGAGCTCCTCGCACGTGTTAACGCCGACAAAGAGGAAACTAACATGGCCATTAGTGGTATATCAAACCGACTTGATGGGATAGATGTTTCTATTTTAATTTTTCAGGATATGATGGCAAAAATGCAGATGTCCATTGACTCGTTGTCACAAGCTATAAAAGGTAAGAGTCCCATACTTGGAGATTTTTCCAACTCCGTCTCATATGTTCCACCTCCCAATGCATCTCCACCACCATCACCATCACGACACGTACCACCACCACCACCACCACCATATGGAGTTGGTCGACATGGAGAAATTTTTGGTGCTGACAAAGGAGCACGGCTGGATGTGCTTGATTTTAATGGAGACCAAAATCCTGAGGAATATCTTGACTAGATCCATAGCTTGGAGATATTTCCCAAATGGTACGGATTGTCAGAGCCTAGAAAATTGATGTTTGCAGAAGCTAAATTGAAGGGCACGACACGAGTTTGGTGGATTAAATATCAGAAACAAAATCAAACTCGCGGCATTGGTGAGATAAATACTTGGGCTGAGATGTATGCGGCAATGAACCGTCGATTCCTACCTCTTGATTATAAGCAACGGACGCATCTCAAGTTTACTCAATTACGGCAAGACAGTATGACTGTTGAAGAATATGTGGCCCGATTCTATTAGTTGGCTACCCGATCTGATTTTGATTGGGATGAAGATGTTTTGGTCGCACAATTTCGTAATGGTTTGCATCCACAGATTAGTGCTTCCTTGGCTTCCAATAGGTTACATACAATGGAGGACGCTGTGCACAAGTGGCATATCGGGTAGAGGAAAATTTAAAGCGGCCATACAACCGGGAAGCTTCCCGAGACGTTCTCTAAAGGTAACAATTTTGTCAAGCAAGCTCTACCACCAGAGAAGTCTTTTAGCAAGCCCCAAGAAAGTGGTTCTAGTATGGCATCTTCACGGCCGACCCGTCCATATTCTCCGCCTCGGCGTGGTTATGATAGGCCTCCTTCAAAACCGAGGGCTGAGATCCAATGTTATACCTGTAAGGGTTTCGGTCACTTTGCTTCCCATTGCCCAAATCGCTCCATTGCTTTTGCCGACAAAGAAGAACTCATGGCTACTGCCACAGAGGAGCAACGTAAGAATGAGATCGTATACTTGGCAGCCGAGCATGATAGTGATGATAGCGACAGTGATGTTGATCGATTGCACCAGCCTTTTATGGTCCTTCGCCCTCTCTTGGCTACGGATACACGAAGAGGATGATTGGCGACGCGGTAATATTTTTCGGACACGGGTACGATGCAACGGTTCCCTATGCACCATGATTATTGACGGCGGCGGTTGCACCAATGCAATGTCGAAGATATGGTTAACAAGTTGGGTTTGAAGACAGAGCCCCATCCGCATCCCTACAAGGTTGGATGGATAAATAACAATAATCTTAAGGTTCATGAGCGATGCTTGGTCACGTATTCCATCGGCGGATTGATCGACACTGTTCGATGTGATGTGTTACCCCTCAAGATCTGTCACCTTTTCCTTGGTCGTCCTGGGTACGAGAATACGTACACTTTCAAATTCGGTGGGCTCGATATGCAACTTCTTCTGGCAAAACACCTTCCCGCCATCAAGCTTAAAAAGAATGCTAACTCGCTTCTCCTCCAACGCATTCCATCTGATGGTATTCTTGGTTCTTATCCAGACTCGACGGAGTCGAGTTCTTTTGAGAAGCGGAGAGTTGATGCAGTAGCAGTGTCATGGATGGATCGACACGAGCCAATTTGGCTACCCAAGCCAAACCTGAACCGGCTCAAACCCAAACCAACCTTTTGGTCTGGAAAGGGTTGGTAGATGATTAATTAGATTAGGAAGTTTTAATTTATAGGTTTCCTTATTTACTATTTCTATTTTATGCCATAGGGATTAGATTTGATTTCATAAAGATGTTATTTACTTTCTAAGTTTACTTTAAATTAGTTTAGGAAAGTTCTACCTTTAAATAGAACATGTATTAGGTTTTATTTTCAGAATTGAAGAATTGAATATAAGCAAGAATTGATTGGGTTATTGTGGTGTGCCTACGGGCTGAAAGTGTGTGCGCTCTCTCTCTCTCTCTCTCTCTTCCCTTTCTTCGTCTTTGAGATCAGCAACAGTCTACTACGTAGGCTGATTCCCCACCCTCTCCTTTTTCTTCCTCCTCCCTGTTATTCTTCTTTATTTTCTGTTTTCTGTCCCAGCCCATAACTTCTGGTTAGATTTCCTTCATCCTTCCTCCTTTCACCTTGAAACTTTGGGTGAGTCTTCCTTGACCCTAAACGACCCTAACCCAAGAACCTTACTTGCTGAAACCCCTTAAGCTGATAGAATCCAAGCTTCTAACATTGCTGCACTTGCAACTACCGCCTGACAGTACTTGTAGACTTGATTTGCTCCATCTGGGATTCAATCCTAACTGCTTATGGTGATTCACTGATAGTCCTTCTAGTTTATGACCTCCCCTTCAAATTTCAGGTCAATCTGAGACCTATCGGTTGAGTTCTCTCAACTGGAAGCAATCTGATTACCGCCTCCTTTGTTACCGTCGTGAACTTGAAGAAGGTGATCTCTTTTATTCCACTTCTCATTCTCCCTCAATGCATAACCTTCAATCTCTTGGTTATTACAATTTTACCATTCCTTATGTTTGCCTCCTAATTAACCACCATCTTTAATTCTAATTCCTCCCATGTCCTAAGGTATTATTTGGTTTTATAAAGCTATTACATATTTCTGATTAATTACAAATCTGCCACTACTGGTTGAGTTTTGAGTTTATTTACAATTCTGCCACTGTTTGTTGAACCAAGCTTCCATGTTATTTGGTTGGGCCCATTAGCGGATTAATTAGGGTTTTCTCAACCCGGATCCCGCATCAACAATGCACCTCCAAGTTGGTAATTGGTTGTACATATGAACTTGGCTCCGATTTTGCCACAATAGTTTTGACTGCACTGATAAGGTCAGAATTGAGCCCAGTACATGTGAATATTGATACTTGGGGTTCAAATAGTATGCTGCAAAATGTGAGTCACATGATTAAAATCTATTACTAAGTTGAACTAAATTAAAGACATTATAAAATATACTCACTAGATTTATGCAATGGGTGCATCGGGTGACTTTCCCATCGATCTTAGATAATTTTGATAAAATTTTTATTACCATGAGGTAGCACAGCATGAACACACTCTTTCCAACATATCGATGGCAATATATAAAAGTGGCATGGTAGGCTTGAATGATGTATCCACCAATCTCAGCACCTTCTCCACTGGCTCCAGAATTTTTACTACGTCCTTTAGGTTTCTTCAAAATTCATCTAAAGCTATGGTAGACTGTGCTTGCACCCCACCAGGGGAGTTGGACTCCCTCTAGCGAAACTAGTCCTCATATCCAAAATTCATCTGAAGCTAAGGCCTACCATCTTTGCCAGAAAGCTCTTTAGTGCTATATAGTTGGTAGCAAATCTGGTAACGTCGGGTCTGACTAAGTCCCCTTTACATTTCTCCCTTAGCAAGTTCAAAGAATAGCCATGGATTTATACAAATGTTATCACCTGTCTAGCTTGTTCAACCACAATTTTTACTTTGCATAGCTTGCCCATATCCTTCAGCATAAGATCAATGCAATGAGCAGCACATGGAGTCTTGAAGAGATTGTACTCCCTATTAGCCATCATCATCTCTCCTACTTTTTTGTAGTTGCTGCCATTGTCCATCACAATGTGGACCACATTTTGAGCCCCAACTTCAGCCACCACTTTCTGCAGCAGTCCATAAATGTAATCAACATCTATTGTCACATCATATGGTTCCACAGACTTGAGGAATGCTGTCTTCCCATCACAGTAGACCATGAAGTTGATGTTGGACTTTCTAGTGGGACCAGTCCATTTATCACACATAATGGTCACCCCATATGTACTCTACATCTTCTTTAAGCTTTCTATCCAATCCTGTAATTCTTTTTTCTATCTAGGGAGATATACATTCATGATTTCATATGCATTGAGGTCTTTAACCCCAAGACCAGACACAACAACTGCATCAAGCATGGTCTGATAGTAAAGGCCCGTAGTGGCATGTGTTGGAATACCATATAAGGACCACCTAACATAGGCATCTCCAACGTAATTGGTTGCATTCTTTCACATTAACTTCAGCTTCTTTTGCTTGTTCCCAAGCTTCCTAAAAGCTCTTGGATCCTGGCGTAGGATCTCAACATATTCTTCATCCCTAGCAGGTGGTGGCTGGGGTTGTGGTCTAATACTATGTAATCTTTTATACATAGAAGCCAACCCCTTACTCCGTGTTTGTGGCTGAGGATGCTGCGTTGATCTACTACCACTACCATTTGCCCCTCCCATAAAGGCCCTTGCCTTATCCCTGTCCATAGCAAGGGAGACTCTACTAGCTGCTACTGTCCGTCTCATATCTCTAGCCTCAGCCTCAGTCATTCCAGTATTATCCATGCCATCATCATCAAAGGAGTCATCATCCATACCACCTACCATGGTGCCTCGAACTGTCTCCTTGAATTGCGTCCTAGCTTTCTCTTTCTTTGTCTTCTTTTTCTGTCCTCCCTTTATGTGTTTGCTTTCGGCCTTGGAAAGGGCCCATAAGTGTAGCCAGAATTTACAGTACTGCCATTAGACTTGCATTTGCAATTTTATTGCTTTGGAGGGCCCTAGATCACATTAGATTGGAATTTACATGGAATGATGGTTGCTCTTGCTCATATTTGGCCTTTTAGGGTGATTCTTGTTTGTGGTTGTTCTCATTGGGAGTTCCCTTTGGTTATTTGTCTATTAAGGCATGCTCTACGTGAGGAGGAGAATGAGCATACATTTTGCTCATGTTTGTGTTTGCTTGTTGGAGCGCATTTTTATCAGTTCATTCAAGTTTGCTCAAGGAAGAGAGAGTCGCGTCTGCTCATTGGAGAGACATTTTTATCAGTTTGTTCAAGTCTGCTCATGGGAGACTCTTTTGTCAGTTTGTTCAAATCTGTTCAAGGAAGAGAGACTCGTGTTTGCTAAAGGGGGAGGCACTTTTATGAGTTTATTCAAGTTTGCTCATTGAAGGGAGATTATTATCAGTTGCACAAGATGCAACCTTTGTTCAGATCTACTCATGGATGAGAGACTATTGTCAATTGCACACGATGCAACTTTATTCAAGTTTATTCATTGAAGAGATTATTATCAGTTGCACAAGATTCGACCTTTGTTCAGGTCTGCTCATTGAGGAGAGACTATTACTAGTTGCACATGATGCAACCGCTCGTGTTGGAGCCGTAACCTTTTTGCTTGTGGAAGTGCTTACTACTTCTACCAGTTGCATGAGATGTAACCTTGCATGTGGTGCAGTTTATCTGGTACACAACAGCCATATGCTGTCTGGTTTACAGCGACCTGATGCTGTTTGGTTCTCCACTACTAAAGTTGCTATGATGATTGATGCACATGCCTTTAATGATTGGGGGTACCCACCTTTCATGAGAATTGCTTGTGATGGTTGTTATTCTCCAATCTCCACCACATATCTTGTTCATTGGTGGTTTTAGTTCTTGATTTGGTATTGTTACAAGAAGTTTTCTCTGTGCTCTTTGGCGTCTCCAACAGTTATATATTGAAGATTAGTGTTGGGGTTTATACTATTCTTGTTGTTCCAAGTTGGAACTCCAGCTTAAGGGGACTGTTGAGTTTTTTTGTATATTACAAGCTGGAGCATGTTCCAGTAGGGGGAGTGTTGAGATTCTTAGTCTTGGTGTTTTATAGTACCACACTAGAATTGTCACTAGTAGTGGTGCTGTTTAGTTTATTTCTTTGTGTTTAAGTCACGTTGAAGTCGGCTACATTATGTAGCCGACCTTCCTTTATTATTTGAACTTTGGAGCTGGTTACTTTAAGTTGGGTATTATTGTAATTTATCTTCTTTAATATATTAATAAAAGGTAGACGATGGGAGGGGATACTCACGAATTCTTCTCTCCCTTTCCTTTATCTCCACCTTCTTCTTTCTTTCTTCCTTATTCTGTTACACTATGGATACCTTCCCCTGATGAGTCAGTTTTCTTCAGCTTGCCAAATTAGACTCCCTAATTTTTGTTGGATCCTAACCAAGGATTAAAATCTTTGAACTCAAGGGCCTAGTTAGTAAGTTTGGATACGGCAAAAAATCGGATACAAATACGTGCGGGTATTAAACGGAGTCAAACTTTGATTCGGGGACCAATAATTCGTTTTAAAAAGATGTGTACGGCATTAATATGGTACGTGTTTAATACGGTACCTTATAGAAAAATCGGGACAAAAAATACGGAAGTATATTCACTATACAATAAACATATATAGCATGCATCAAATAACATAATAATATATAAATAGAATTCTATCTATCAAAACATGGTTTCATTCTAGATATACTCTAATTTTGCCCATAGTTGACATACTTTGATTTAGAAGAATTGAAAAAAATATATATAATAAAGAAAAGAAAACAAAATATAATAAAAAAATTGCCAAAAGTTTGGTGGGAATTCCACTGTGAGATTGAAAATAAAATATAATCAACATACCCATGTAATCTCTAATCTTTTCTAAATTTGGATGGAAATCCTACCATTGGATAGAAAAGAAAAACAATCATAGAAACCAAAAGGTTTAGTACTCTTTAATCACGGACTCACTCAGAATCCCTCTAATCTTTTCTAAATCTGGATGGAAATCTCACCGTTGGATATGAAAGAAAAATAATCAGAGAAACCAAAAAGTATACTCTCTAATCACCGACTCACTCAAAAATCAGAATCCCTAACGAAATCTCAATCTCTCTCTTTCTGTCTCTGTGGTTTGAGAAGCTGCCGCTAGAGGAAAGGGATGCAAATGACATGTGGAAAGCTGCCGCTGCCGCTGCCAACCGAGAACAAAAACTACAGGTGTTAGAATGCAAAAGTTGTAGAAGATCAAAGAAGATGAAGAAGATCAAAGACCAAAGCTCAAAGAAGATGAAGACCAAAAGAGGTGCAGTTCAGATTTGAAGGAGCTGCCGAAAGATGCAGTTCAAACTTCAAATTTGAAGGAGCCGTTGGATTCCGCAGATGTTCGATGGCCGTGAGAGGGAACAGAGGAATTTGGGGCTCTGTTCTCTCGAGAGCCGTAATAGTTAGAAAACCTTTACTAGTTAGACAAAACTCGAGGCTCTATTTGTTTTTTTTTTTTCAAATTAATGACGATGTGTTATACCCGTTTAATACACGATACGCATATTATATGGGTATAATACGTTTCATTAATTCGAAAAATATTTGTAACGATTCTCAACGTATATACGTAAAAATTTGGAAAAATTTGGTTAAAAATACGGCACGCGTATTATACACGTATAATACACTAATTTGCTAACTATGCTCAAGGGTGTCTTGACACTTGAGAAAATTGAGATCTCAACCCAACGAGATCCTGCCGAAACTCCCCGAAGGCTGAAAATGGGAATTTCGACATGTTTAAGGTCATTTTAAGGCCATTTTAGGGCTATATACTCCAGGAAAATACTATTTTAACATATATAAACACATTTAAAACATAAAATTGTCAAACCAATCACATTGTGGGAAAATCATACATTCATAAATCATAAATCCATACAATGACACAATTACTCAAAGTTTCAATGTCACAAATACCCAAAATCAAATAGTACATGTGAATATGTGATTAAGATCAACTACTAAAATACAATGATCCCAAGTTCCATCTTCCCATCACTCCATCCCAATGTCTAATTTCACGTAGAGTGGCATGGAGGATCTATCTCGTCATTTCCGCCTTCATACTAAGCTCCCACAAGATTTTGGTGGAGTGATTTGGCAAAAGCAGCAACCCTCCAAGCTTAGAACACTAAGTTGGAGAAGAGAAGCAAAATAGAAGGAAAACCTGAAAACAGCAAGTCTCGGTTGAAATTACGTTTTATATAAAAATTTTGTTCGAGTTGGTTCTAGTTGGTTGAGATTGGTCGAGACTAGTCGAGACCAGCTCGAGAAATGCTCAAGACGGTCGAGTTTTGGTTTCGAGGAGGTGTCTCGTCTCGACCCCCTTGAGATTTTTGAGAAACTCGGGGTCTCGCCGAGATTTTAATCTATGATCCTGACTCCCCTGTTCGTGTCCGATGCAACAGTGATTTAATGTAGATGGTCATAATTCCAGGTTAACTATATCAATAGTATTTCTTTTAATCATGTCCATGGAATAAAATCTCGACGAGATCTCGCCGATCTCGCACTTCTCGACATTAGCCGAGACGAAAACAGGGTCGATAACCCTTTTCGTCTTGGCAGATGCATAATCTCGCCGAGATCTCAGTAAATCTCGCAATTTCTCGGTAAATCTCGCCGAGAAATTGCTTTTTTTTTTTTTTTCCTCTTTATAAAAGAGAAAACTCACTATTCTCGGTCGAGAACTCGACCGAGATTCTCGACCGAGAACTGCTGTTTCCTCTTTTTTGTTAGTTTTTTGAAAATTTTCTTATTTCTTCCTCATTTTTTCTTTGTTTGGACTTTCAACTTACAACGGGTGGTGCTTCGGACTGCGGGGATTGCTGTGGGAGTTTCATATCAATTGTTGAAGGTTATATTCTTGTCCAAAAATGAGATTTTTAAATGAGACTATGAGAGAAAAAAAATTGGTAGAATCAGATGAAATTTTTATATACGTGAGCCCGATCTACGAGACTATGGGATTATTCAGTATTGAACATTTAAACTATGATGTAATGATTTATAATGAAGTGTTATTTTGTTTCTCTTTCCCCCAATGCATTATGTTATTGTCTCATTTGTCATATTTGATTGAATATAATAGTCAATATTAGCCTAAGTTTACAACAGACTTCAGCGTTGACTGCCAAAACATGACTGTAAACCCAAACAACCACAAAGAGTCATTATTTTTACAATTTTATGCTCTAAATGTGTTTATGAATGTAAAAATGATGTTCCCCTGAAGTTGGAGACCTAAAAAATATATTTTGGCCATCAAGACAACCTTTTTAAGCTGTCTCGGACAAAATACAATGTCTCGGCGAGATCTCGGTTTCGGAGGAGGCCGAGACTCCTCCGAAACCCGAGATTTTAAACCTTGATCATATCCAAGATCTATTCAATTTGATTCAAATCAGCCTTATTCTAATTACTCAGGGTTTGCTACTCAAACCTGTCCCACAATTGATTCTATCATTTGGGCTACATTTTGTTAAGTAATATATAATATTCGGTTTATCCGTGAATCTGAATCTGATCATTCACTCCTCCCTAACACCCTCACTCCCAAACAAGAGAAAAAGAGAACAAGAAATGGGATTCAGTCAATCTAGTTGTTATCTTGGTGCAGTAGAAAAATGTAAGAAATATTGGTTGTAATAGGATCTCAAAGCATAATTCTGGTTAAGCAGGGACTCCATGTTCAGATGGGATTGGAAGTTGAGACTCTTAATTATACTTGGATAGGGTAGTACTACTATTAGGACTGTTGTGGCTTAGTTCTCAATCAGTTACGAATTTAAGACCTACAACTGATAACATTCTTGGCAGAGTTCAAGATAGGAATGGAAGGGATTTAAACAAGCTCAGACAAAAATGATTGAATTATTAGTAAATCTCAGTCATACTTTTCAAAGAAGGTTCGTGGTCAACTGACCGTAGGTATTGGGCTTTGTCCAATAACCATATGGACAACATTGTAAAATAGAATACAAATACAATGGTGAGTATGCAAAGATTATTGGTGTTGAACATAATAATAATCAGATGAAAATTAGAAGCACAGCAAAAGAATTAATTAGGTGTATTTTTCCAAAAATTACATAATCAAGTACAAGTTGAGCAGCTGAGAATATGGCTTGAGTCCATAACTAACTTCAAGCCAAGTCACTTTGCCTCTGCTTCAGCGACAAAAGTACTATTCCAACAAATCCGAAATTGCTTGAATTTGAGTTATATCGAAGGAGTTACACTCTAGTCAAACCTTATTTGGAGTACGTGAATGCTGTTTAAAGTCGCTCTTGATGTAAATAAATTTTTGGGGATCACACTAAAAGATTATTTTGGAGCACTTCTGGTTTTTATTGTTGTATCATTATAATATAAATTTATGAATTTTTTAGATTGGAGAAAAAAACCCTATCATTTCAAAGTTGAAAATTGCCCCCACAATCGGAAATGCGTTTTTCTTGAACTGGAGAGTTGACTTATCCTTTTTGAATTTGAATTTTTTAATATTTTATTGGATTTAAATGGAGGGGGTGTTTGCTTATTTACCAATAATATCTCATGTAAATGTAATAATAATTATAAAGAATCATTTACTTGGATGATATTAGACATAAATAAGTACTATCTCTGTAAGCAACATAAATAAGTGTTGTTCGTGTAAGCAAAATACCGTATGTGTGATTATTTTTGTTACTACTATGTGATTATTATTGCAAAATAAGGGTTTACATATGTTTATATGAGTTAAAATAAGGTTTTTTTGAAGTATGGGACCTTACAACGCCCATCTGGCCCCTGAGACGGCTACCGATATTGACAGGCAAAAAAAATGAACAGTCTTGCTCCTAGTGTCTTGACCAGAGGGTCGAGACTCAAAATTTCAAACTTTGAATGGTAAGTCAGACTTATACACCACTCCAAGTTCCCTATCCTAGTTAAATCACGTCAGTATATAAATTCATATTTCCATCGTCTTAAAACAAAATTAATCAATCGACATTTGAATATTTTCAATTGTAAATGCTTCCTGCAACAGAACTAAGATGTTTGTCTGATCACAGAACAAATTCAATAATATAAACTTCAAAAAATGTGTACAACTAAAAGGATCCAGTATTTTCATAGGTTAGAAGAAAGACATAATTAGCAATCCCAATACGAATATTGCGGAGTGCAAGAAACACACCAAGACTTGAACCAACTGCAAAGTATGTGTCCACCTGTTTGAAAGAAAAATAAATGTCAAATATGATGGGGAAATGTTAATATTATTACTATAAAACTTTGACGATTCTCCAACAAAAAAAAAAAAAAAGAAAGATCAAAATCATAAACCCCAAGGGGATAGCTTGGAGCCTATTTTTCCCAAAAAAAAAAGTAGTACCTGTAAGAGTATAGGAGAATATGATCATTTGATTTACCACATAAGCCTGAATTTTCTATTTAAGGAACAGAACTAAGAAAAGAAGCTGAAGAGTTAAAAGAAGAAAACAGCAGCAAGATCAAGGTATTAGCAAAAGGCAGCAGCGAATAAGAAATTAAGAGAACCAGTTAATCTGGCTTTGACTGGGGAATTCACACCAAATCCTTCCAATGGACACTCTTTATTCATTGAATTTTAAAAATTCAGTAACAATATTATCTACATAATATATACTTCTACCGTAATATTGTTTTATTGAACATGTAAGGCCGCCTTTGTTCCATTCTAGTCTTTGTCAAAAGGGTTGCTATATTTCTCTTATTTACCCTTTACTACTTTTTACTTATCTTAAAAGAAGAGAAATTCTCCAAATGTGCAAAATCTTGTGATTACACCTGGATTTGTTTTCTTGATAACTTGGTACTTTCTTGTACAAGGTTATCTGATAAATTTGTGAGGAAATAGTTTTGACTAAATTTGTATGTTGTAGCCTCATCTAGCATTGTGCCTCTGTCTTGCTCATTTTTCTTTTTGGTTATTTCTTAGCTAATAGGTATTGGTTTTATTCAGCATCGAATAGTAGTAGTTGTGTTCTCACTCATGAATATTCTGAATAGAGCAATTCACAGTTTCATTGTAGACTTCCTCTGTGCTTTAAATTTGATAAATATTTCCATTTGTATTATGTCGTTACGGAGCTTTGTGAGAAAGTTGGACTAACTTGCATAATCATTGCTTGGATAGGATTTCCCAAATGGAGGTCTACAAGTAGGTCAGTTGCTTTGCTTCATTTGTTTGAATGATAATTTAAATAACGCTGTAATTGAGGCTTTTGTAATGTATGACTACTTCGTTTAATCTCCCCCCCCCCCCCCACCACTCACACCCCCAAAAAAAAAAAAAAAAAAAAAGGCTATTTCGTTGAATGAGTTATTATTCCATTGCTTCAACTATTCAATTGAACTTTCTTCGCATGGTTTAGGAAGCTCACGAAATGGCTCTCATCAAGAAGCGTGTTTCCGTAATTGTATTGGTGAAGTTTTTCGATTAATACAGCCCAAGGATAACAGGTATTTGCAGATGCAATCTCCTATGCATGCTCCTATATATATATATATATGGTGAATCTTTTGTGTCTTAATATGCATTATCTGTCTTAATATGCATTAGCTGTCTTATATTATTCTTAGTAGAACTAAGAAGCACTTGAATTCTGCTTTTATGGCGAATCTTCAGCATCATATGGTTGGTGTAACTGTATTTTATAGATGTTTTTGTCAATTTTGAATGATCTCTTAGGGCCCGTTTGAAAATCATCCTGCTCTTAATCCCCTAATCTCGGTTGGGAGTAACTTTTGTAATCCCATGATTTTTGAGGTTAGGATAAATTTTGATAACTACAATTTTTGGTGATCCCATCCTGCTCCCATTTTCTTCTTCTTTCACAGTGGCCAATTTGATATTTTACAAGGGGGTTCTTGAAACAAGGAGATCTGAACGAGCTTGTGAGCCCTCAATGGGTCCACCAGACACACTTGCTCCCTCTTTTCGTCTGCCAAAGCAATGGTGGTCTCAGCTTCTCTTAACCATGTCGAGACTGATCTCGTCTCCTGCAGCTACATCTCTCTCAACCATAGCTCATCTCGCACCCAAGACCCTCTCTTCAAATTTCTCCTTCATGACTCTCTCCCCTTCAAGCTCCGACACCCACCTCTCAGATGTCCCACCAATTCGGCCACCAAAACCCCCATCTCCACCACCATTTCCGTCAATGACAAACTCCCCGAATCAACATTCATCTACTTTGACCCAGCTGGAGAACTCCAAACCATCACTGTCTCAGACCTCACCAAGGGCAAGAAATCCATCTTGTTCATAGTTTTAGTGATGCAGTAGCAGTGTCATGGATGGATCGACACGAGCCAATTTGGCTACCCAAGCCAAACCTGAACCGGCTCAAACCCAAACCAACCTTTTGGTCTGGAAAGGATTGGTAGATGATTAATTAGAATAAGAAGTTTCAGTATTAGGTTTCCTTATTTATTATTTCTGTTTTATGCCATAGAGATTAGATTTTATTTCATAAAGATATTATTTACTTTCTAAGTTTACTTCAAATTAGTTTAGGAATGTTATTTCCTTTATAAAGAGGCATGTAATAGAGTAATCAGTAGTGAAGATTTGAAGAATTAATTAGAATGAAGGTTTGTTATTGAATTGGTGCCTACGGCAGAGATTTTGAAGCTCTCTCTCTCTCTCTCTCTCTCTCTCTCTTTGTGTCTCTCTTTGTTCATCCCCATGAACTAGAACCAACCCCATCTGTCTCTCTTTCTCCCTCTTTCCCTTCTTCCTTCTTCCCTTTCCCTGTTCTTTTTGTCATCCTCTGTTTTGGCGGTAAACACAGCCCCATAAGAAACCCTCAATCTCCCTCATTCCCTCCCTTTTCACTCTAGAATCTTGAGAGTACCCTCTATACCTAGGGGCGACATCAATCCTTGAGCTTCAGCCCCAAACCATCACCCTTCCGAGAGCTACAAACCAAGATTCAGATCTGGTTTTATGCTTACCGCTAGATCCAGGTTCAGATCTTCAAGACCCTTCTATGCGTTGCTGTTTAGGGCCAATAAAGGTTAGAACAGTAGTCCTAGTTCATACGATCTTTCATCTGAAACTTCAGGCCGATTGGATCCTTATCGACTGAGTTCTCTCGAGTAGAAGCAACTCTGTTTCCGCCTCCAGCTTCTGTCGAGAGCTTGAAGACAACAAGCTACAGTATATTTGTGATATTATTTTGATTAGTATTTTCCAAAATACCACTGGCTTATAATTCTGATTCTGTTTAGTTATCTACCAGAATTACCCTCCACTCTTTTACCTTTGTTTCAATTTCATCCTAAGGCTTGTTTGGTTATTTAGAGTATTTCAAATTTTTGATTATTTACAGAAGGCCATCACTGGTGAAGTTCTAGATTTATTTATAATTCTGCCATTGTTATCTGAATCAAACTTACTTATTATTTGGGTGGGCCTACTAGCGGATCTAATTAGGGTTTCTCCACCCCGGATCCCCCATCACTTAGGAGCTGTCACACCGACTTGTTCTTAGAAACAGCTTCTTGGGTTCGTCGAGAAATCCGGAGAATTGAAGGGAGAAAGAGAAAGAGAAGAGGAGGAAGAAGATGAAGATGAAGAAGGGAATGGAGAGAGGAAGGAGAAAGAGGAAATATTACTCCTTACCCTTCCGATTATGGTTTTTGCTTCGATGACATTGATTTCTTCATCTCTTTTAGCTACGATGATTTCACCAATCCTTTCCGCTACGACGAGGGTGGCAATTATCAGGGTGATTATAGACATTGGGCTGAAATTATCCCTTACCCTTTTCGTCACTACCATGATGACGAAGGGAAGGATGAAGACTATACCTACATGATGGCTATTACCCAAAAAGTTGAGGACGAACATGTAGAGAAGCCAATGGACGTTGGAGTAATGTGGTTTGAAACCTCAATGTCGCCATGGTAAAAACTGGTGAAAAGGGAGAAGAGAGAAAGAGAAGAGGAGGAAGAGAAGGGAGTTCACGCCGTCGCCTTCGATGTGGTGAAATTTTATCGGGAGGGGTGGGTGCTCGATTTGGGATCCTAGTCTTTTTAGCTTTTGAGATCGGTCCAATCTCTTAAAACATGGGTTTGGACCAGTTTTACTAAAAAGTATTCCACTCCGATATTGCTCTCAGGGAGTAGGAATCAATGAGGTTTGGGATTGGAAGGGTTATCAAACGGGGCCTTAATGTCTTTAACGGGGATGCCGAATGTTATCTACAACTCACGGAAAAAGTTTCTCTGGAGAAGCATATCTAGAGGGTATCTTTTGGAGGCAAGATCATGACTATGGATTTTGATTCCATTATCCTTTCTTTTGTTTCAAACCATAATGCTTTCTTCTGTTCAACTGTACTAATATGAAAAGGAAATAGTTGTACTTTATACCTGAGAATGTCTACGAACTATTTGGCCATGTGCTAAAATCTGGCTTCTGACATCCTAGACATGGATTATAGTAAAGAATGATTCTGACCTGCCAGCCATGAAACATTGCTAAAAATACATCAGACTTTTTATCCTAGATTGATGGAGACAGCTTCGAAGTGTGGGTGCTTTATAGTTAGATATAGTGAGCTATGATCTACATAGTTGTCAAGGCGCCAAGGTGACCTAAGGAGTTGGAGGGGTGCCCTGGGCGCCTAAGTGTACGCAAGGCGTTGTAAGGGTACATATTCCATAAGAGGATTTATACAAAAGGGAGTGGGTTAGAGCATCAAATTTTATTGTTTTATATTCATGCATTTTGGTGTATATATGTACTTTATACATCCAATAAAAATGCTATAAATGACATCAATTTAAAAAGAAGATAAAATCAAAGAAAACATTATACAATAAGGCGACCAACAGCTAAGGGGGTGAAAACCTGCCTGGATGCCTAGGCGTTATGATCTACCCCTGTTCTATTGAGTGAGTGGTGGTGTTATTTTGTCAAGGCCCAGGTCTGAGAATGACTATGTCAATGGTTAATAACAGAAGCAAAGGAACTGATGCAGATCAGATCGATACATCTGCTGGTGGTGGATAAAGAGAGAGAATAAAAGAAGAAAGAGATGATACGCGGCTGTTTCGGAACTGTGAACGTAACCATGAATAGTGCTTTAGAAGAAAGAGGAGAGATAGAGAAGGTGGGGGGGGAAGAGGCTCCAACCTTCACAAAATAAACTAAGGCTCCCTTTGGTTTGAGTTCTATTTTGATTTTACAGGGTGATTTCATCTTCAATGACTGTTTGATTGGATTTTGACACTCAATTTCATTAAAGCTTTGATCAAGGAGAAAGCCCAGTCAGCCACCTTATCGGTGCAGGTCACGTGACCTACATTGAAATCAATTTCACCTGAAATACTGAAATAAGTGAGAGGCACTTTCACTATTTCACCATGAGATCCTTTCATTCAATTTCACGTTGGTAAATGAGCACATGTTGACAATAGCTTAAAACTCGGGGTAAGGTTGTCATTTCACTTGTAAAAATAAAATAAGACGTTCAAGGATCAACAATGGTGATTGCTGGGGAGTGTCCTCTCTGAAACTCAGCGGAAGTTAGGATTTCAAAAATTTCCCTCTTCTTTTCTTCCAGCTTTTTCAGTTGCCGACTGTTATGTACAAGGGTATCTGATTTCCCATCCAGTTTACTAGATGTTGTTTAAGGCATGGCTTTCCAGCGGCGGTGCCACCATTAGCAGCAGCAGAACAAATACATACACTGCCTGATTCCAGCAATTGCAACCGTCTCCATCGTTCTTATCTTCCTCGCTCTTGCACCCGCCGATAGTGTCTAAACTGATAGAAAGCATGATTCCCAAACTCTGATGCTGCAAACAGAAACCCAGTTTTCAGAACGCACATCGCGGTTGTGATTGGCATTGTATAAAAATAATTGATCTTAAACTCCGTGATGTGTTTGTTTTTGTGCTCTGGTGTAACCTTAAATATATTCCCATACTTCATCTGAAATAAAAAAAAGTAACAGCAGATACTATAAGCACCCAACGCTCCGCCGGTAAATCTGCTTGTCTAGGGTAGCAGCCCGAATGTCAGGGTGGCTGTGGTTCTTATAAATATCAAAATTCTCTGCACAGACCTGCGACATTTCATAGTGGCCTTTTACTGGTTTCTATTCTTCTAAATTATTGAAATGGTTTGGAGCCGTATCAACAATCAGGTCATAATTCCTGTCCCCTTCCCTTCTCTCCAAGAACTCGATGTCTTGATTGGAGATTGGTACAATGCAACGGATACGTTTATGAAGTTCATGACAATGAGCATGCCATGTTCTTCTCTCTGGTCTCTTTATTAGATTTCTTTGTTTGAATCTTGATCTGTTTCTTTAGAGGAAGAAAATGGTTAATGGTGTATCTCGTTCAAAGGAGTTGAGAGCTTGAGTTGATCATGACAACGCTTTGCCCGTTCCTAATGGGATTCTCATCAATGACATTGGTCCCTACCAAGCAAATTTCACATTTTAACTAGCTAATGCCTTCAAATTATTAGACTTGGGTCCTTTCGCTCCTCCTGGGTCTATTTTTTTGTGGAACCCTGAATTAAATACAGTTTGTCAAATGAAGTTGTCGGTGATAATATTCCGATGATAGCAAACAAAACCAGTTCCTCATTTCTTCATTCCTTTTTTCTAGTTGGGTTGCAGGCTTGCAGTGGTAGGGAAGGGTGAAGCTAAGGAGAGAGAGGGAGGGTTCAAAAGAGGGAGAGATTATTCTGAGTAAGGGACTTCCAAATGTATTTCTCCCTTGAGAAATTATTTTCAATTAATGCAACCAAACAAACTTTGATTTCTTGGCTAAAATCTATTTGTTAACTTTTTTCGTGAAACCGAAATAGAAATCGAACCAAAGGGAGCCTAAATGAAACTAAATTTGCATTCTTCAAATTGTGGTAACAACCCTTACATCTTTCTTATAGAAGTAAAAAAAGACGGTCTAGATAGACTAAACAACTCCATATGCAAGTTATATAGGAGTGTCCTAAACACACTCAACTATTTGAATAACAACTCAAAACAGACTGTTACCCGGTATGGATATTAAATCCCTATATTCCAGCTGTTGAAAGCATAAATTGAGACTGAATGTTTGTATGGTCTTTAGTGACCAGCTAAGCTTTTAAGTAAAAAGACTACAAAGACCCCCATTAACTGACTCTATTAATTAAGAGTCGCTTATATGGGAAGATCCAAGTTGCCCTTGCTCTTATGGCTTACATAATCCAATACTTCTCCTCAAGATGGCGTGTATATGTCACACATGCCCAACTTGAGCAAATTAGGATGACAAAGTTTTCCATCGAAGCCCTTAGTGAGAACATTAGCTAACTGATCTTCTGACTTCACGAAGAGTGTACAAATCACTCCACTTTCAAGTTTCTCCTCGATGAAATTTCTGTCGATCTCCACATGCTTAGTACGATCATGTTACATTGGGTTATGGGCATTGCTAATTGCATCTTTGCTTGGCTTCAAAATCTGTCTATTTACGATGAAGTTTCCTACAAGTAGCCTTCGTGTGCCAAGGCTTGTGACAATGTTCCCACTTAATTACCTCTGTGGTACTATCCCAGTGTGTCCATCAATAGTAGGAATGGAACGTTAGACAGTCTATAAAGCTGAACGATTAGTAGTAGGAGTATGGAGTGTGGCACAATGACAGCTCTCCTCAATATGGACCATGAATCTGTTCATATTCAATGTTCAATCCGGCCAGGAAATCATAGACCCGAATCTTGTCAACATGTTTCTTGTAAGAGGCATCTTCGGTTGCATTGGTAGGTTGGTAATCAGTATAATGATCAATTTCCTACCATAGACTTCGAAGTTTAGCATAGTACTGAGAAACAGATAACTCCTCCTAAGTGGTGTCATGTAGTTTCTTATGTAATTCATACACGTGGGCGTCATTTAACTGACAATAAGTTTCCTTGGCAGTCGTCCAAATCTGAATGACAGAGTCTAACAGAAGATAACCTTTGGCAATAGTGGGTAGCATGGGCTTGAGGAGATAGGACATAACCAAGGAATTATTAGAGATCCAGCGATCCTGAGTGGAACCAGCAACAGAGGGCTTCTTAGTCGTACCAGTAAGATGTCATGTGAAGCCACGACCAGCAATGGTCAGATAGGTTGATCGAGACCAAATGAAATAATATGTGCCATCAAACTTGATAGAATTAGCAGCAAAAGATTGGTACTCATGACGATTCTGTCCATCAGAACTGGAAGAGGCAGTATAACATCTGACATTATAAGAGAAAAATAGTTGAACCAATTTTAGCAAACACTGAGAGGATGATGTCAATGGAACTGGATCAAGTTCTTTGGTGGGGAGAAGAATCTCTGCTGCAAATATGGATTGATTCTGACCATGTATGGTTAAGATCGATATCACCAGGTTTTACGAGAAAACCCGAAAAAAACACTGCTGGATTGATATTGCGGGAAGGGATCACTTCTGTTCCTTTAAATCTGAATTAATTTTGCCCAAGGAGTGTAAAATAACAAATGCCTCCAACTGCTTTTCAGCACCAGAAAGAAGATATCACCTTTTGACCAAGGGATGCTAAAAATTGATGAAGCAGGGTTTTGGAAGAAAACCTGAAGATAGGTAATATCATAGAGATTAGATCTGATCTCAGTTCCTGGAAATAACAGATGCCTCCAATTGCGAATTTGGATCCCTAATAGGAGAAGATTCGACGACATGGGGAGGCCTTCCTCGATGCATCCCAACATTTCACCGGCGATTAATCCATCAGCGGGGTTGTTCCGGCTATCTCTTATCAGCCATTCCTGTTCGTTCGGCTGGCAGATCAGCTGATCTACGGCCACCCTCTTCATGATGAAATGGCGGAAGTGAGGCTGGTCTACGACCAGATAGGAGGCTGGTTCAATAACTCGATCTTCAAACAGAGAGGAACCCAATCGCACATGTGGACAGCAACTGTCAATCTTCAAAAGATCAAATCATGCTTTAATTGAGGTAAAAGTAGAGGGCAGCAACTAGATCCTTAAAAGATCACCTCAGTAGTGCTGCCCTTTTGGAGAGAACTGAGAGAGAGAAGGTGTGCAGCAGGAGAGAGAAAAAACGATGGGAAAAGCAAAAACAGATTTTGTGGAAAAAACTACGGATCAGAACAATAGCTCTGATTCCATGTTGAAAGCACAGATTGGGATTGAACGCTTGGATGGTCTTTAAGGACCAGCCAGGCCTTATTTATAACAAAAAGAATGAAGTAAAAAGACTACAAAGTCCCCCAATAAGCGACCCTATTGATATACTTTGTTGTAGTCCTTAACAGCTTGAGTTTTTTGGGATAAATACGCTGTCAAAATTTATTGTTTTATTCTGTGTTGTTTTCTTTTGCTGTCTATTAAAAAGGTCTTCTGTGAATGCTTCAAATATTGCAGGTGTTTTGGGATCATAAAACGGTTCGATTACAATTCTAAGATGCACACTGTAAGTGATAATGTTTTCTCCCCCCCCCCCGCGTCCCGCCCTGCGGGCAACCCACCCAAAAAAAAAAAGTGACTTTCATCACTGTAAAATTAATGAGTGATTGTGTTCATAAATGTTTGCTTGTACTCTATGGTAGATTATGTATGATGATGGCACTGTTGAAATTGTGGACATGTCAAAAGAAGAGTGGGAGTTATGTAACCCTGTCATGTAATCATGGGTAAGTTTCTCATTCTTGATCCAAATTAATAATCTACCTGTGTGCCTCTGACATATCTTTTGCCAATATTCAATGGATGAAACCTAAATTTTTGAAAATTCAATCATGAAGACGTTTGTAACTGGTCTGGCTGGATTTGATTGACTAGAACATTTTATTACTCTTTGCAATTAATGTTGCAGATATAAATTTTATGAGATTATCTATTAAAATTACATCTTTCTTGATCAAGTATTGAAAACCCAGGGTCCATGATTTGATCAGACTCCTCCAATTAAATGTTTGGAGGATGGTTGATCAGCTAAGTCTTAGGTGTGTTCAAGGTTTCAGGGATCAGCTCGGATCAGTCCCAGGCGATCCCTTGTCAGCATGCTGAGTCAGTCCCAGAATCAGGTTTATGCACACGTGAAAGGCGATTCCTGGAGGGTTTTTGGCCGAGTCAATCCCGATCGGGGCCGATCGAACTCGGGATTGGATCGGGAACAGCTGGGGCTGCCATTCCCCAGTCAGTGCAGTTGAATCTTGGGTGTGTTGCCGTTGCATCGTTGGATTAACTATTGCCAACCTGATACAAAAGCAGCTAGTTGGAGCCTATGCTTGAAACGATGTTCCTGATTACTCTGTAGGAAACTCGGTAGGAAGCAGCTCTATATTGGCATTAATTTTTCAGGCAAAAGAGGTATTGGCTAAAATAATTTATAAGCATATTGTTGTTTTCCAGAGAGCTCAGGTAAATTGGGCAGGTCTGTGTGGGGGTAAAATTTTGTGTGTTGAGCTGTTAAATGGTTATCACTGTGGAGATGATTTTGAGGAATTGCTCCCATCGTTGAAGCCTGGTGGTTGTGAGACTATTTGAGCCTTCCTTTGGCAGCCTTGTGAAGTAGAGCTTCAATGCCTGTTATTTTGGAATCGTGGTGCCCTAAGATATTACTGCTGTGTCTAGATGAGTCAAGCGGAGGCTATTGCCTCCCTTTCAGTCTTGCGTCAATCAGTTTTCTTTGTCTCAGTAGAGTTTATTAGGGGTGGGTCTGCATCTCTTTATATGCAGGGCCTCATTCTTCAGATGAAGATACTTGATAGTGTAGGAGCTTGTAAGAATTTTATTAACGATGTGGAGAATTCATATAATGCATAACTTCACCTTGTCTTTCAGTTTATTGCCAGTGTAGTCATTTGATCATAGTTGTCAAGGTGACAAGGCATTGGAAGCCTGGCGGACGCCCAAGGCGACCAAGGCACCCGATTTTCCAAGGTGCCACCAGTGTGCTTGGACGCCTAGGCACAGCCACCAGTGCACTTGGACGACTAGGCACCGCCTTGACAACTATGCATTTGATAGAGGTCAAGACCCATGTGTGATGGTTTAGGAGGCGCCATGGGGTTTTCTGACAGTAGATTCCTGATAGAATAACTTAACTTCTCATTCTTAAGTCCGAATTGGGTGATCTAGGTGTTGATTAAAGCTATTTTGTGTACTTTTAGTGACATAAAAAAACAAAATAAAAAACAAGTTTGATCGAGCCTTAATTATTTCAAAATCCTTTTAAATGTGGGTCTTACATTGTCGAAAATAAAATCTTAGCATAATAGTAAAAAATTACTCGAGTTCGTGCCATTTTCAAATACAACAATTTCAATGACAAAAAAAATCCTAATAATGGAGTTTTGTCTGAATTTTGAATTTTGTTTGTTTGAGTCAACCCTCAAGGGGATTTTTGGTAACATTTCAGGTCACATCATGATGGCGGGCCTCGGCACAATGATAAGGTTACTCCATTGTGACCTAGTGGTCATAGATTCGAATCTGGAAATAGCCTCAACGAAGCGGGGATAAGTCTGCACACGTAAGCCCCTTTTAGGTCACTTCATCCCTACCGTTTTGGGATGATTCAAAGCATAGGCTCCATGGGTTCTCTAAGAGTAGATGCCTGGTAGAAACCGTAGAATAGCTTCATGTGTTCCTTGTATGTATAAACTATATGCATGGTGTTACTTTATTAGTTGTTACTTGAAAATCAGAAATTTCCCTTCTAGAATCTTTAGATGACCATCAACTCATAGCTTATCCAAGGGGCCAAAAACAACACAGATAAAACCTCCTGCACATGATCCACTTCAATTGAAGGGCTCTGATCCACACTGCACACCAGTGCCTAATTGGACGATTAACTTCTCTGGCCCCACCATTATGGCATCAAAGAGGTTGGATCCATGTGATTCAGAATTTGTATTAGCTGATACAGATTCATGCATGTAGGTTCATTTCCCACCCATGGTTCAAATGGATCAGAAAATGGGTCAGACATGGGTCAGGTTAGGCCACAATCTTCCCAATAAGTGTAGCTGGTTAAGATTTGAGCTAAACCAGAACTTTGACATGGTCAAGATTCCTTAAAATTTAATTTTAATATCCAAAAATTTTAATATGGCTTTTACCTGATTTTGATGTGGCTGTCCCCTATTTGCAATTCCTAGTGAATGTGTTCCTGAGACAAAATACTCTTTAACGTACCAGATAGTCAAATATCAGGTTCTTGTCTGTGATGATGAACTCACAGAATCACTCAAATATCAGGTTCTTGTCTATGATGATGGACTCACAGAATCGGTCACACCAGAAGGGGTTAAGAACCAGTTGCAACCAGATGGAAATGAAGTAGCAGATCCGTAGGGGATGAAAGGATTTACTGATAACACCTGACTTGGAATCCCTAATTACTTAGTCTTGTTTCTTTCACATGCAGCCCATTTCTGTCTCCAAATGCTTTCCCGATAAATCCAATTATTTGGATTCCTCTCTATTGTAGTGGAATCTAACAACATTTTTGTAATTTTTTTACTTTTAACCCACTAAGGGATTTCCACAGTTTCACTGGAACTTTACCAGTGTGATGAGTAGGGGGTCCTCTATGAACCTGCAATTGTTTGCTAATGTACCAAAGTTGTGACAAATCCCCAGAATTACAAGTCCTCGCTATAACCATTGTGACCCCAGAGGAAAAATGACTGCTCATCTTCATGTTTTGCAGGATGTAATATTACCTGAGGTTAGCGTAATAATCTGTGAATGTATTCTGTATTTGAGGGTATGCACCTTTTCTCATTAGGCTCTGTTTGTTTCGATGTAAAATTTTACGTGTAATATTTTATATGTAAAAAAAAATTTCAATGTTTATTTCCAAGAGATAAAATGTAGTGATCTCTATGGGGGATAGAAAAGAACTTCGTCTTTCTTTTACCTATTGGAAACAAATTTTGATTTTTTTACATATAAAATATTATACGTAATTTTTACGGTAAAATTTTATGTCGAAACAAACATAGCATTAGGGTTTTCTTCTGTTTGCGCTGAATAGGGATATTTGTTGGTGACAAATGTAATATTTCTTATTTCAGGTATACTGGCTTTTGGTTACAACATAACATTCTGTAGTACACCTCTGAACTTTGACAAAATTGTATCTCAATGCTGGGTATGTTGGTCCTCTGAGTGTAACAAAACATTTGTAAAACATAGGTTTCTTAAGTTTTATTTTCTCCCACAGGTATGTAGCCTTTTGTACTTTATGTAATATTATTTCTTCTAATTTTTTTGTAGACTGGTAGTTTTAACAATTTTTGGTTTATTAAACAATAAAGAACAGTAGATTTTACTACAGAGATTGGTGCGGACGAAATAGATGAGCCTAAACTTTATAGTCCGGCCATAAACATGGTTTTGCAGTGTGGTTTTCACATGAGGGCAACCGGCATCTTTCTTAGGTCAATACTAATGGCTTTGATTCTTTTTCTATCACAGGGACTTAGTATGGGCTGGGGATTTACAGAGGAAATGTTCCAGTTCCAAGGGGATCTGCACGTCTGGTTATTTTCTACAACAATTTTTCTTTGAACTGTGAATAAATATGAATGGTTTTCTTCTCCGGTGGTTGGCAGCCAATTGCTCAATGATGATTAGATGGCACAACGTTGGTGAATGTCCATAGCCTTTTTGGTTAAGATGCACATTTTTCCTATAAAAAACAAAAAGATGCACCGTTACTACTCTCTTTTTTTTTTTTTTTTTTCCCCTTTCCTTTTAGCATTTCATCAGAAAGGGATGGCTTTTTCAAAGAGATGATTTAAGGAAAGAATCTCTTATATATATATACAAGGGTAATTACTCCTTAGGCTCTGTTTTGTTGCAAGTAAAAGGGAAGGGAAGAGGGGGAGGGTAGGGGAAGGAAACTGGCTTGAAAAACAAAAAGAAAAACTTCCGTTGTCATGTGTAATCTTTTTGAAACTCTTTATCATATTTGGTAATAATACTTCTAAGATTTAATTTTTATTTACCTTTTCAAATACAAGAGAATTGGTTGCAAAGAACAATTTAATAAACAGATGTCAGTTAAATATGTCCCAAATGACAAAAAGACTACCTATTCAAATATCTGCTTTAGCCTTAGACTTTGAGTCTAATAGATTGGAAACATAGTTCAGTCAGAAAAAAAAAGAATCACAGGCAGTACAAGACACCATGACCGCCACCCCCCGCCCCTCGCCTTCTTCTGCTGGTGGTGGTGGCGGTGTGATCCTACCCACCCCCCCCCCCACCAAACAAAAAAAAAAAATTCCTACTTAACGGAGCTTCTCTGACCATAGCTCCCGGCAATGATGTTTATACTTTATAGGAACCGTAAGCACATTGGTGTTTTAAAATAAACGGAAGATGAGAGGAAATCAAGGCAATGATGTTTACAGGGACAATAAGCACATTGGTGTTCTAAAATAAGAAGCAAATGGAAGATGGGAGGAAAACAAGTTTTTGTAGACGGGCGTGGACATACACGTTCAAGCATTGGGCCTCTGTCCCAAGGGAAGGGAAAATTCGGTATTACACAATTTTTTATTTCTATCTGACGGTAGCATATTAAGAAGACAGGATTGTTTGCGATTTCTGTGGCTGCTTGGTTGTCATGGTTGTTATTACAATATCTCGTCCGCCAATGATATGGTGACGCGTGTCCCAGGACTAGGAGCGACGTGGTCATTCGAATGAAATATCTCAATAACTGACTTGTTTCTAGCACGTGTCAAGTCCACATTCAATTAGCAGTTCCTTGCGGTTAGGAGATCACATCTTGAGTAATCTCCTCAACTTATAATTGTGCACTAGAGCCGGTAATCCACGATGGCCATTACCACATCTCATCTTGCCATTGGATCTCTATTTAAAGATAGACAGCTATTGTAGCAGTTTTACAACCGCCTACCACAACTACCATTACTACGAGCCACTCTGATTAGTTATCCAGCTTATAAAACCATGAAGACTCATAGGTAAAAAAAAAATTCAATTATTTAGGATCAATCCTTTCGTAGAGTCAAACCTTACCCCACTTTCTAAGAAGTGTTTTCCTTGATAAACACTTAATTCTGCTTGATCTGAGAATTGACTTAAGCATCAAAGTGACCATCAAACTACCTAGTCCACCCCTCTGTTCATTTTCTCTGTTATTTCTGTGCTTCATCATCCAGGTTGGTTATAACGGAGCGCAGCTCGTTTCCATCGTGGTAGACTTTGCACATGTAGTATAACTCGGTTAAACTGTGAAGATCTCTATTGACGTGGCATCTAAGTCAGACAAAATAGTTTTCAGCATCAATAGATTAGCGCCCACCGTGGGGCCCGTTTGAGTCTTCTCTTTTTTGAAAGTATCATTCAAACTTCCCCAAAGATGGTTACCCTCCACAGTGGGAATGTCTCCCATCAAGATGTCAACCCTAATGACAAAGAGGTCAATCAGGGAAAAAGGCGCAAGCCGCCTTCAGTGACAGTTCAATTACCGGTTCCAGGCATTCCTCTGGTGGAACTTCCACCACCTAGGACTTTAGCTGTGGAAGAAGAAATCCAGTTTTTCAATGCTTAGTTGGCAGAAATCAAATAGATTATCATGCTAGCAGGAGCGAATCCGGCCAACCAAGTTCCAATGCGCAACCCAAAAAAACTCTCAACCATCAATCTGAGAAATCAGTAGATCAAGCCAGCCTCAGGGTCAGTACAGTCGGGAAGGTCCTACCACAGGTACTGTTACGGTTGGAAATCGTCCGTCGATCCGCGCTCTGAATGACCTGCAATCACAGAGATGAGACAAAGGAGGGGGCGCCTAAGCCCCGGGTACCCTTCGATGCCTAAGTTAGATTCCCAAGGTAAACAGTCAAGAGATACCAGAAAGCTATCTCCAGTTTAGAGAGAGTGGGACGATGAGTGAGTTTGAGCGTGAGTGAGGGATGAATAATAATAGCTTGTAACTTGTGGGTGCGTAAGGGTTTACCTTGAGGGATGACCTCTACTTATATATTGTGAGGGGAGTAGACTGCCAATAGAATTGCCACGTGTCACTCTGTGGGACACTCAAGTGGTAGACTCCGAGTAGGAGTCGGAGACCTTAGCCAAGGAAGCTAGGTCGGTCAGCTCTGGGACTGACACTCTGATTAGTCAACGTGTCAGTAATGGCCGACCAGAATAGTCGGTGTCGTATCAGACTGAGAGAAGGACTCTCCGGAGGTAGCAGAATCTCAATAGGACTCTGGCTCCCACCACCGAGTAGGATCATACCTCCGAGCGCTACCCAAGAGGCCGGGCACAAGGGAGGCCGTGCGCATGAGAGGCCGAGTGCATAGGAAGCCGAGTGCGAGACACTCCGAGCGCTCAGGCTCCGAAGGCGCACTTGACACGTGTAAGATTTTAAGTGGAGGGATCATTTCCCTCCTAACAGATGCCCCGTCCGCTGTCGGATGCAGCGAATTCGATAGTGCAACAAGTCAAACTCTTGAAAATTCCTGCGTAGTATGAGGCCGACCGTCAGACTAATGGCTACATTGAATGACTCAGGGTATTCCCGAGCAGAGGCGGTTACGCTCCGTCTGCACGATTGATTGAGGCACGGGGCTCGAGGCGTTAATCTCGGTTTATGCGAGAGTGCTTGACCGTTGATCTCCCAACTTGACGCGGATCGATCCATGATCCAACGGCCACCGGGTGGCGGTGCGCCTCGAGAACGAGCGCCATTAAATGCTACTCGTCTTCGAATCGACCGAGTGCATCGGACGGCTGAGACTGAAGTTCACACGGATCGTCATACTAATCCGACGGTCCACAGGAGGCGGAGCACCTCGAGAAGAAGCGCCATCATTGCGCATGTCAGCCCGTCACGTCGCGTTCGGCGCGGCAGACGACAACCAATGGAGCTGAAACGCGTGTCCGGAACCCGAAGAGACAGTTCTCGGTCACTTGTCCTATAAATACTTTCCCACTTCATTCATTCGACCATTTGCTTCATCTGTAATCGGAGTTCTATCAGAGCACTCGGAGCCCAGTCGATCTTTGTTTTCGAGCTTCCGTTCGTGCATTCGGTCACCTTTCTTGAAACTAGTAAGTCTTCTAATCGTTTCCATTTCAGTTCATGCTTAGTAGCTTTTCTTCTAATAGCATCACGTCTTCCGGTATGGTGAGAGTGATCAGAAGAATGACCCGGTCCCAAACTTCTTCCTCTTCTGATGAATCATCTTCCTCTTCGGGAGGATGGTCCGTCGAATCTAGGGCCTCCGGTGTAAGAACCTTGTCAATCTAACCCGGTCTTACCACCTTGAACCAGGTTTACCCATCATGGTCGAGTCAAATGGACCAAGGGCGTGAAGGAGATCGAGATCCTAGGTATCAAATCGACCCAAAAACACTTAAAATAGGGGAAGGGTCGCATACCCAACTAAGCAGGGTCGGACTTCCCAAAACAGAAAGTCAGACCCTCAGTTTTGAAGGGAGGGTCGGACAGCTTAAGACCCTAGGGTCGACGGGATCATCGACCCTCGGATTCTGCCGAATATAGAAATTAGGAAATTTCTATATTTTTCGATTGGGATTCTTTCCTAATCTCAGAGGGACTTATTTAGGATGTTCCTAATCTATTTAAAGGACGTCCCTAAGCCACTTTCACTCCTTTCACAACCCTAATCGAATTGAGAGAAAGAGAGAGAAGGAAAGAGGAAGAAGAAAGGGAAGGAAGAGAAATTAAGCCAAAAGAGAAGAGTTGCAGAGAAAGATTATTCTTCTCAGGTATGGGTACTAATTCCATGAGTTCCTACAGACCTTAGGCTAGTTAATGTTGAGAGTGTGATTTCGGAGAAACCCAAACCATCAAGCTATGGTTAGGTTTTCATGGAAAATCATAGGAAAGTGTATGAAAGCTATCTAGGTGGGTTATACATGGTTTCAGACCATGGAATGAATGTAGAATGAAATTTAGGAGCAAGCCATAGGATTCTAAACACGAAGAATGGATTAAAAGACGGAATTGGATCAAAGTGCACCGAGGGTCGCACCAAGGGTCGATGACCATCCGACCCTAGGTGTTCCTGACCATCGACCCTCAGTGTTCGGGAAGTTCAGAGTTAAGGAGGGTCGCACCCAGGGTCGATCCTGACTCCGACCCTACCTCCGACCCTCAGTTAACAGAGTAGTTTTTAATTCTGAATAAATTCTAATTAAATTCTATCGACTTTGTTAGGTTTTCTAGCAATATAATAACACTGTAAAGGTGATTCTAAAGCTTGAAAAAGTATTATATAGCAAGCTAAGGTGAGGAACCATAACTCCAAACTAAATTGGTTAATAATAAACTGTTTTCTATTTTCTTGAGTTCTATGCCATGTTTGATTCTATGCGAATATGTTTGTAATGTGCATACAGCATGCCATCCAATATTTCTATTACTTGTTCATGCATATTTACTTTATTGTTTATAACATGATGATGATGATGATGATAGGAATAGGCATGTGCTTGTATGTGTGTGGTTGATGTACTTGATGCGAGCGAGTATCAGGGGAGGTGTGATGAGAACGTCAATAAACGTTAACCTTTGGCAGGTCTCAGCACTTTAGCTCTATCTCTAACTCAAGTCTTGTGCATTAGCATCGTCGTATCGCCATTACTTTAGCAGAACTATTATGTCGTAGAGTATCAGGGGAGGTGGTCTCGGTCCTTGTAGTCTCTGACTCTACCGGGGGGCCTTAGCTCTATCTCTATGGACATTCTGAGGGATGCTGGGGTGAGGCCTTGGATACACTGTTTGGCATTAAGATTGGTTAGTTGCGAGCCCAATTTGTAGCCCTCGCCAACAGGGGCTTACGTGTTG
The DNA here is from genome assembly GCA_028583415.1 of Protea cynaroides. Lineage (NCBI taxonomy): Eukaryota > Viridiplantae > Streptophyta > Magnoliopsida > Proteales > Proteaceae > Protea > Protea cynaroides. Next base: position 37,312,799 of record CM053276.1, on the reverse strand, counting down.
GTATGGCACTATATAGCAATAAACGTAACCTTTGTTATATAATGTTCATGGTTGGGTGCATGTGAGTTGACGATAAACGTGATCTTCGGATAACGTCACACACTCGTGTATAGAGGCGGGGTCAATAAACGCGACCTTTGACTACCTAAACCTTTCTATTGCATACTGCAAACTTTGAACCGGACCAAAGATATAAATTGATTTGCATGCATATGTATTGTTGCATTGTTTTGGCTACTCACTGAGCCGTGATGTGTGCTCACCCTCGACGTCGAATATTTTTAGTTGATGATGCAGGTTATACCGTTGAAGACTATATGAGTGCGTCTGCGTACGGAAACGTGGTAGCGATGGAAGTTGAAGCTGAAGTGGATACACACGACTCCTCTTGCGAGTGCAACTTGTGTGTATTTGATTAGATATTTTATAGGTTTCTCTATTTGGATTTATTAAAGACTTGTATCGATATTTACTTATGTCTCGGTTGATACAGAATAAATTGTTATTTAAATTTTAATATCACATAGATTCTCAGTTCATTTATTTATAAGATTTTTGCTATTGTGTATTTACTCTGATTATGATTATGGATGTGTGTAAGTTTGGATAACGCGGGGATAGCCTATTTGAGATCCTGGTTGAATCGTTGGTTTATTAGCGGTTCATCACACCATTCTGGTTAGACCAAAATTGGGGTGTGACAACTTGGTATCAGAGCGTCCCAGGCCTTGCCCGCCGAACTAACATACATTCAAGACAATTGTGAACTGAGATAGGATAAAAATAAAAACAGTAATATTAACACACTGTAAGCACAAATGATGGTTGAGACCAAATTTAAAAAAGAATAATGCATCTATAAAAGGGGAAACAAGTTACATATAACGAGAGAGAGAAACAAAATGTATATACATAACTAAAGCAGAGTACAGTCCACAACCCGGACAGTTACTCTGTAGTACAAGAAAATAAATACAATCATGAAGTTGGAGGTGAAGGAGGAGGCGGTGCCTTACGATCTCGGTCATAGTCCTCAGCATAGAACCTAGTCAACCAAGCCACCTGGGTCTGGGTCGTCTGGAGACTAGCTGCAAGATCGGCTACCCTCCTATCAGTCGCCCACTGGACCGATAACAGCTCATCCACCCTCATACACTGGGCGTCTAGCAACTCCTCCATCCTCAGATCTGATCTGCGCCGAGCCTCCCGATCTCCCGCAAAGCATCTCCATCATGACGAAGGTGGGAGTGAAGGACCAGCCATGGAAGGACCAGCCTCGGAATCGGATCCACAGTAAAAGAAGTACCAACACCAGCTGCGGGTGTGGGTGAAGGCGGTGGTATCGAGTCGACATCCATATACATACGGTCGTCATCGTCGACAGGATCCACATGAGCTCTAGCAGCAGCAGCAGCAGCCTCAGCATCAGCCATCTCGATACGAGTGTGAGGGCGCACCATCACGTTCCTCTCCTCATCACTAACCTGGGCATCCCGCATACCCATCTTGCAGATTGCCTTTCAATCTAGAGGCGACGAGAAGTTCTCCTAGATCTTCTCATCTAACAGGTCAACCCCCAGACGGGTCAGTAGCACTGTAATCATGCGTCCATAGGGTAGATTACCCCTATGACCGGAAAATGTAGCACTAATCATAGTCCGCATGATGATGTATGGAAGGCGCGACAGTGGCGAAGTGCAGATGCAATAGATCAAAAACTGGGTCAGCTGAGAAACCCTCTCATAGTGCCCACTTTGCGGGATCAGATTATGTTGGATAATCTTGCAGAAGACCCGTGGAGCTGGACGCAAGTAACAGGCTCTCATCTGCCATCGATCAGGACGGAGCAACTGGTTGTCGATCTCTGCCCTCATCTCCATCTCAACAAACTGGGGCTCTCCAGGCGCACAGTACACCATGGGGCCATCATAGATGCCCAACAAGTCGGCCAACTGTCGATAGTCGAAAGAGATATCTACCCCTTTAACGTAACTGGTGATGCGCAACTCCTGACCATGCTCAACGTCATTGTAATTCCCCACCACCTGGAGATTACAATAGCACTGACGCACCAAATCCAGGCATGTGCACGCGTCATAGGTGATGACAGGAAGCCACCCCATGTCACCAAAGGCTCCCTCTACGTTGAACACGGCTAACTCAGCCAAGTTCACCATATGACCACCCTTAACCTTCTTACGGGCATAGTCGGCATACTATGCCTCAGCTTCATTGGAACGGAAGCGAAGCGGATCACGCACTCTGGGTATTTTGGTACGAGCCATGGTATCTGCAAAATAAGAAAGAAAATGAAAAATAAGGAATTAGTAGGATAAAAATCCGAAATTTGATGTAATAACGACGTAAGTTGACCACAAAGCCCCATTTCTCACCATACAAGTGGGCATGAGAACTTACGTAGGTTTAAATATACCCTACAACCCACATGCAGTAGGAAATTTTAACTGACGATGTCCAATTTGAAGGAATTCAAGAAAAATAAAAAATTTCGACAAATTAGGGCAAAAAGAGAAAATTTCAAGTTTCTCGATAACCAACCGATGAAATTCAAAAATTTTTGAGGGCTTTTGTTCCTCGAGACACCAATAACAAAAGCCCCCAATAAAAATCGAATTTTAACGGTTGGAAAAAGTTTAATTTGGAAAATACAAGTTAAAGGTGCAAAAACCTAGAAATGGAAACCTAGAAACAGGTTAAAATGAGAGAACATACCTGTATGGATGACGTGGACGTCGAAACTCGGACTAAAATTGACCAACAACAATAGAGTAGCACTGTAGCAACTCAGAGAGGAGAGACGAGTCGAAACGGAGGAGGAATAGTGAGAAATGACCCCAAAATCAGATCTTAAAAATCTGATTTTTGGTCCGAGGGTCGGACAATTCGACTAGAACCATCGACCCTCGAATCGACCCTCCCATCGACCCTTGGCTCCCGGGAATCTGACAGGAAATCAAGGGTCGGAACTGAGGGTCGGACACCCATCGACCCTCGCATCGACCCTCAGCTCTCGGGAAGAACAGGTCATTCCCAGGGTTGGATACCAAGGGTCGGACATACCATCGACCCTCACCATCGACCCTGCATAGAAAAGACAGTATTTTTTTATAGAATGAGCTAAAATTAGAATTGATTATCGGTTAGCTTGCCTACATGAAATATAAATGACTTCTCACCTATTTTGACAATTTTCAGGCACCACCAATCACCGAAAGGAATTATGTCTGGACGTAGAGTGACCCGACAGACCCGAAGTGCAGTCCCACCACCACCACCCGTGGAGGAGACTAGTCAAGAGAATAATTATGCGTCGGGTAATCCAGAACAGGCAAACCCTACAAATTTGCCACCTCCACCACCAGAGCTAGCAACAGTGGTGATGAATCTGGCACAGCAGCTGCAGCAGATGCAACACGCACAGGCTCAGATGCAGGTTGCCATGGGAATCATGTTTCAAGTCACTCAGGCTGCACCCATGCACACAGGACAAGCCAGTGCAGCACCGGTAGGTAACCACCCAGCTCCTCAGACACCTCAGCAACCGGCTGCATAGATTCCAGTGCAGGTTCTAGAAGCAGCTCAGGTAATTACCAGTATCCACACGATATGTTTGGGGCAAACCCCCAAAACCAGTTGGACCACTTCCGACTAGTGGAGAGATTTTTGAAGATGAAACCTAGAGAATTCAACGGCAAGCCGTCTGATCCATTGTGGCCAGCACACTGGATAGATGAGATGGAGAGGAACTTCCTCATGATGACTATTACAGAGGAAGAGAAGGTACTATGCACCACCTTCATGCTCAAGGGCGACGCACACCATTGGTGGAAATATACTGACCAAGCACGCCCTACTGACATGGGCTATATATAAAGAAGCATTCTTTGAGAAATATTTTCCACGAAGCTTCAGAGATTGGATGGAGAAGGAGATCCTGAGCCTATATCAGGGACAGATGACGGTGGACTCATATCAACAACGCTACGAAGAGCTGTTTTTCTTTGCACCGGCTAGCATGCAAGAAGAAGATACCGAAACCCGTAGGTTCGTCACGGGACTGAGAGGAAGCATCAGGGAACATGTTCTGGGCTTAGAGAAGAAAATTTATAATGAAGCTGTCCAGATTGCTCGAGTGATTGAATCGAACCAGAAGGAGACTTATTTTACTCAGAACAGAGGCATCAAAAGGCCAGCCGAAAATTCCTACAACGGAGGCAATAACAGGACGTATAAGCCTTTCCGTCCTCAGAATTTTACAGCTGCAACCAAGACTACTCCAGCAGCTCAACCTCAGCCAAAGCCAAATTCTGAAGTCTTGAAGTGTTTTAGCTACAACCAGCCGGGACATATGGCAAGAGAGTGCCCAAAGCCCAAGAAGTAGTTACATCAGGGACGGGTATATGCTGTTATGTCCGAGGATGCGGCCGCATCACCCGATGTGGTCATAGGTATGACTGAAACTTTTTACGTTATAAATACATTGAATGAGCATGTAGACTAAGTAAAGATAAATCACAAGTATTGTACCTATAAATGGCGTACCCGCCAGAGTACTCTTCGATTCCGGAGCTACTCATTCATTTATATTTGTGTCATTTGAAAAGAAGACAAAATTACCCATCAAAACATTAGACTACAAATTACTTGTACGATCACCAATGGGGTTAGAAGTGGAACTAGAGAAAGGTTATGAACCATGTCCAGTTCTCATTGGAGAGAAGACTTTAGATGCAACCTTGATACAACTTGAGATGGCAGACTTTGATGTCATCTTGGGAATGGACAGGTTAGCTCGACATTCTACAAATCTATTATGCGTCGAAAAGAAGCTAACGTTCAAAGACAAAGAAGGAGCAGAATTAAGTTTCTCGGGAACCAAACTTCCCCGGAGGCGTAAGCTCATACTTTCAGCACTAAAGGCTAAGAAGTGCCTTGAGAAAGGGGCAATCGGGTATATAGTATCCGTGGTCGACCTAACCAAGGAAGTGCCACAAATGGAAGATATTGATGTCGTGCGGGACTATCCTGACGTATTTCCAGAGGAACTACCCGGATTACCACCCGACCGAGTCACGGAGTTTGTGATATACCTTGTACCTGGAGCCGCACCCGTATCAAAAGCACCCTATAGAATGGCTCCTACGGAACTGAAGGAACTGAAGGTGCAACTACAAGAACTACTGGACAAGGGTTATATTTGACCCAGTATATCTCCATGGGGTGCGCCGGTGTTGTTCATAAAGAAGAAGGATGGTAGCGTTCGATTATGCATCGACTATCGGGAGTTGAATAAACTGACAATCAAGAATCGATATCCACTACCTCGCATCGATGACTTGTTCGATCAGTGACAAGGAGCAAGAGTATTTTCTAAGATCGATCTTCGATCAGGCTATCATCAGCTGAAGATTAAAGAAGGGGATATTTCAAAGACGGCATTCAGGACCAGATATGGACATTATGAATTTTTGGTTATGTCTTTCGGATTAACTAATGCACCGGCAACGTTCATGGAACTTATGAACCGAGTTTTTCACGATATGTTGGATACGTCGGTTATAGTATTTATTGATGATATATTGGTATATTCCAAGGACAAGGAAACCCATATCAAGAACCTAAACGCAGCCCTACAACGTTTAAGGAAAGAGAAGCTATATGCCAAATTTTCAAAGTGCGAGTTTTGGCTAAGTGAAGTCGCATTTCTAGGTCATGTAGTATCCGCTGAAGGAATCAAAGTGGACCCCAGCAAGATCGAGGCTATTGTGAAGTGGGAAGCACCAAAGAGCGTTTCAGAAATTAGAAGCTTTCTGGGTCTAGCTGGTTATTATCGGAGATTCATAGAAGACTATTCTCGGATTGCTGTACCTCTCACCAGTTTGACTAAGAAAGGTGAAAAGTTTGTGTGGACCGATAAATGTGAGAAGAGTTTCCAAACACTGAAGACTAGATTGATATCTGCCCTGATTTTGACTATTCCCGTGCCAGGACACACATTTACTTTATACACTGATGCGTCGGGACTGGGACTAGGATGTGTGCTTATGCAAGGAGAGCAAGTAATTGCTTATGCTTCAAGACAGTTAAAGGTACATGAGAAAAATTATCCTACTCATGATCTGGAGCTAGTGGCAGTAGTATATGCTGTCAAGATATGGAGACATTACCTATAGGGAGAGAAATTTCAGATTAAGTCGGACCATAAAAGTCTTAATTATTTATTTAATCAAAAGGAGTTGAATATGAGACAAAGAAGATGGCTGGAACTATTGAAAGACTATGCTTGTGATATCCAGTATCATCTGGGAAAAGCGAACGTAGTAGCGGATGCATTAAGCAGAAAAGCAATGATTAAATCTCAATGAGAAGTTAGCACGACTGCAGCAATGTGTACCAACGGAATGGTATTCAATCACGGCAACGAGCAATATGTGATAGATACAATGGATGAATCAGCCAACCAAGGGTTTATTCATCGGTTTTCGAATATGTTCGCGGCATTGAAGATTATACCGGATATAGTGGACGAAGTGAAGACAGCTATCAAAGCGGATCCTTATCTGAGAACAGTACAAGAAGATATTGAGAAAGGTAGGACGAGTCCTGAGTTCACCTTGGACGACGAGAAAGTACTGAAATACAAAGGAAGAATATGTGTACCTGAAACAGAAAGTATGGACATTAGACATCGACTGATGAAAGAAGCCCATACCACCATCTATTCGATACATCCTGGAAGTACAAAAATGTATCATGATCTGAAGAAACTATATTGGTGGAGGGGAATGAAAGTAGATGTAGCCAAGTTCGTGTCTCAATGCCTAAATTGTCAGAAAGTAAAGGCTGAACGACAAAGACCCGCAGGACTGTTGCAACCACTACCGGAACCAGCATGGAAATGGGACTGCATCACTATGGACTTCGTCACGGGACTACCACTGACTCCTCGAGTAGTTGACGCAGTTTGGGTGATTGTGAACCGTCTGACTAAAACAGCTCGCTTCATACCTATACGACCTCAGTATACACTGGAAAGGTTAGCGAAGCTGTATGTGGATAACATTGTTAGATTACATGGTGTTCCAGAAAGCATTGTGTCCGATAGAGATCCACGATTTACTTCCAAGTTTTGGGAATGATTGCAAAAGGCTATGGGTACAACATTGAAGTTCAGTACTGCATTCCACCCACAGACAGATGAACAGTCGGAGCACACAATTCAGATTTTAGAAGATATGCTACGAGCATGTGTGATTGATTTTAAAGGATCATGGGACGAAAAGTTACCATTGATCGAGTTCGCATATAACAATAGCTATCAGGCTACTATACAGATGTCACCTTATGAAGCACTGTATGGCAGGAAGTGTCGAACTCCTTTGTTCTGGAATGAAGTTGGAGAACATAGTATTGTTGGACCGGAATTTGTTGAAGAGACCTGTCGAGTGGTCGACATCATCAAGGAAAGAGTGAGAACAGCTCAGAACCGTCAGAAGCAATATGCAGACACTCGACGAAGAGATCTGGAGTTCGCAGTAGGTGATAAAGTATTTTTGAAGGTATTGCCCATGCGAGGATTGAAGAGGTTCGGACAGAAAGGGAAACTAAGTCCAAGATATGTCGGGCCATATGAAATTTTAGCTAAGCGTGGAAAAGTGGCTTATCAGTTAGCACTACCACCATCTATGTCAAGTGTGCATGACGTATTTCACATTTCCCTATTGAAGAAGTATATCAAAGACCCAACGCATGTGTTGACAGTGGATTTACTGGAATTGACTGATGATTTGACGTTTGAAGTAACACCAACAGAAATCACTAGTCTAAAGGTTCAACGTCTACGCAACAGAGATATCTACTATGTTAAGGTCACATGGAAAAGTAGAGACATGGAAGAAATTACATGGGAAGAAAAAAATGCTATGCGGAAGCAATACCCTCATTTATTTGATTCAGAAGGTACGTACAATTTCGAGGACAAAATTTTTATAAGTTGGGGGGAGTTGTAAGACCCGTGTCAATCTAACCCGGTCTTACCACCTTGAACCAGGTTTACCCATCATGGTCGAGTCAAATAGACCAAGGGCGTGAAGGAGATCGAGTTCCCAGGTATCAAATCGACCCAAAAACACTTAAAATAGGGGAAGGGTCGCATACCCAACTAAGCAGGGTCGGACCTCCCAAAACAGAAAGTCAGATCCTCAGTTTTGAAGGGAGGGTCGGACAGCTTAAGACCCTAGGGTCGACGGGATCATCGACCCTCGGATTCTGCCGAATATAGAAATTAGGAAATTTCTATATTTTTTGATTGGGATTCTTTCCTAATCTCAGAGGGACTTATTTAGGATGTTCCTAATCTATTTAAAGGACGTCCTTAAGCCACTTTCACTCCTTTCACAACCCTAATCGAATTGAGAGAAAGAGAGAGAAGGAAAGAGGAAGAAGAAAGGGAAGGAAGAGAAATTAAGCCAAAAGAGAAGAGTTACAGAGAAAGATTATTCTTCTCAGGTATGGGTACTAATTCCATGAGTTTCTACAGACCTTAGGCTAGTTAATGTTGATAGTGTGATTTCGGATAAACCCAAACCATCAAGCTATGGTTAGGTTTTCATGGAAAACCATAGGAAAGTGTATGAAAGCTATCTTGGTGGGTTATACATGGTTTCAGACCATGGAATGAATGTAGAATAGAATTTAGGAGCAAGCCATAGGATTCTAAACACGAAGAATGGATTAAAAGAGGGAATTGGATCAAAGTGCACCGAGGGTCGATGACCATCCGACCCTAGGTGTTCCTGACCATCGACCCTCAGTGTTCGGGAAGTTCAGAGTTAAGGGAGGGTCGCACCCAGGGTCGATCCTGACTCCGACCCTACCTCCGACCCTCAGTTAACAGAGTAGTTTTTAATTCCGAATAAATTCTAATTAAATTCTATCGACTTTGTTAGGTTTTCTAGCGATATAATAACATTGTAAAGGTGATTCTAAAGCTTGGAAAAGTATCTTATAGCAAACTAAGGTGAGGAACCATAACTCCAAACTAAATTGGTTAATAACAAACTGTTTTCTATTTTCTTGAGTCCTATGCCATGTTTGATTCTATGCGAATATGTTTGTAATGTGCATACAGCATGCCATCCAATATTTCTATTACTTGTTCATGCATATTTACTTTATTGTTTATAACATGATGATGATGATGATGATAGGAATAGGCATGTGCTTGTATGTGTGTGGTTGATGTACTTGATGCGAGCGAGTATCAGGGGAGGTGTAATGAGAACGTCAATAAACGTTAACCTTTGGCGGGTCTCAGCACTTTAGCTCTATCTCTAACTCAAGTCTTGTGCATTAGCATCGTCGTATCGCCATTACTTTAGCAGAACTATTATGTCGTAGAGTATCAGGGGAGGTGGTCTCGGTCCTTGTAGTCTCTGACTCTATCGGGGGGCCTTAGCTCTATCTCTATGGACATTCTGAGGGATGCTGGGGTGAGGCCTTGGATACACTGTTTGGCATTAGGATTGGTTAGTTGCGAGCCCAGTTTGCAGCCCTTGCCAACAGTGGCTTACGTGTTGGTATGACACTATATAACAATAAACGTAACCTTTGTTATATATTGTTCATGATTGGGTGCATGTGAGTTGACGATAAACGTGATCTTCGGGTAACGTCACATACTCGTGTATAGAGGCGGGGTCAATAAACGCGACCTTTGACTACCTAAACCTTTCTATTGCATACTGCAAACTTTGAACCGGACCAAAGATATAAATTGATTTGCATGCATATGTATTGTTGCATTGTTTTGGCTACTCACTGAGCCGTGATGTGTGCTCACCCCTCGACGTCGAATATTTTTAGTTGATGATGCAGGTTATACCGTTGAAGACTATATGAGTGCGTCTGCGTATGAAAACGTGGCAGCGATGGAAGTTGAAGCTGAAGTGGATACACACGACTCCTCTTGCGAGTGCAACTCGTGTGTATTTGATTAGATATTTTATAGGTTTCTCTATTTGGATTTATTAAAGACTTGTATCGATATTTACTTATGTCTCGGTTGATACCGAATAAATTGTTATTTAAATTTTAATATCACATAGATTCTCAGTTCATTTATTTATAAGATTTTCGCTATTGTATATTTACTCTGATTATGATTATGGATGTGTGTAAGTTTGGATAACGCAGGGATAACCTATTTGAGATCCTGGTTGAACCGTTGGTTTATTAGCGGTTCATCAAACCATTCTGGTTAGACCAAAATTGGGGTGTGACATCCGACTTGGAGGAATTCGAGAAGGGTTCCTCTGAGGCGGAAGAGCGCGGTCATCCCGCGGGCTCTCCGCCCCAACAGGCTTCCCGCCAGAGGGGTGGCCGAAGTAAAATCAAATTCGAGGCGGCTTTGTCATCGATCTGCCAGGCATACCAGCTCGAGGAGCCCATGACAGATGTCCGCGCTCGGCTCCCTACCTCTGACGAACGGGCCTGCACCGTGATTACGTTAGAGATCTGTGTGTATGAACACACTCTAAAATCAGGGTTCAGGTTCCCTCTCCACCCTTTAGTTGTAGAAATTCTTTAGACATACCGCATCGCCCCCTCCCAACTTGCTCCGAATGGGTGGCGGTGCGTCTTTGCTTTCATCATGTTTGTCCGCCGACTGGGTGAGACTCGAACCGCGAACCTATTCCGGTCGGTCTTCCAATTGGCTAGTCTGAACGAAGCCCGAGCTATGACCGGGTGGTACTTCTTTAGCCAAAGGGGCGGGAAGAAGCTCCCGGCTATCTCCCAGAAACCTTCCTCCATCCACGGGTGGAAGGATAAGTTCTTTTTCGTGGGCCTTCCCGTGGGAGGTCCGCCTTTCCCTCTGTCGAACGTCTGGTTGGTGGTCAACGCCACAGGGTTCAACAAAGTTCCCTTTCTGACGACGGAGGAGAGGAAGATCCAACGCAAGATGATGACCGGGGAGATGGTTCGCAAGTCCGATCTTGCGGATCCCCCGTAATTGGCCGAGCACGGTCTACTGGGTGAGTAATAGTTTTAGGGATTGACTATGCACTGTTATTTTGTTTATGTTACTGACCATTTTCTCATTGCAGTGAACTTCAAGGACGACAAGATTGTTGCCCGGATAATGGCCAAACGGAAGGCCGAGACCGAGAAGGGAGTTCAACCCGCTAGCAGCCAGGCGGGATCTAAAGTTCAACCTACCAGCGGCCAAGCAGGAACTCACCCTCGGAAGGGGCCAGTGGCCACGACGGAGGCCAAGGGTAAGGGGCCCATGCCCGAGGAGCCACCGAAGAAAAAGATAAAGTCGGCCGCCAAGCTCCCAGCCGACATATACAAGAAGAGGCCGACTCCTCAGCTCGGCGGTAGAGAGGAGAGAACGGCGGAGGCTGCGACGAAGGAAGTCCAGCCCGCCCAAGGGGGTGCGATGGAAGTCCAGCCCCTGCAGACGGTCGTCCCTTCGACAGCCGAGACCAAGGGCGCTGCAACGTCTACGGCCAAGGGGCTACCGGTAGGCCCAAGGTCATTGATCTGACCGGGGCCCCCAGGGCCACCAGAGAGGAAGCCGAGGGTACAGCTCGCCAGCAGGGCGAAAAGCAAATGGTTTCGACAACGGCCTTCAACCCCGCGCTCAAGCTGAGGCCTTCGGACTCGGTCTTCAGGAGCCAGAGGGCGGACAGGATCATTGTCAGGGAGGGGCGCCTGTCGGAGGACATCAAGTTTACGTCTGACTTGCCCAACGAGGATGTCTACTCCCGGGGGTTCACTGCCTGCGCCAGGTAATGATCGATGCTTGTTTATCATTTTTGTTCAGTGTTTCCATATGTACTGATCGACTGCTATCTTTGTTGTCTTTGGTGCAGGCTGCCAACCTTTTCGCCGAGCTCAGCGAACGAGCGTGCCGCGTGTTCTTTGACTTGGACAAGAAGGAGGTTCTGGAAATCTCCTTGCGCAAGGCTTTGAAGGCCACCGAGGAGAACTTGGCAAACAAATCCTTAGAGGTTGAGGGCCTCGTTAAGGAGAAGTCACCCTCCGGACGTCCCTGACCAAGGCCGAGGCCGATCTTGATGAGGAGCGCAAGAAGGTGCTCGCCACTGAAGAGAGGCTCCGGTCTTCCGAGGACAGACGGAAGAAGGCCGAGGAAGGCCGAGGAGGACTTGCAGGCTGAGGTGCAAGCAAGGTTGAAGCTGGAGGAGTGTCTGCAGAAGTCCGAGGACGAGGCTCGGGCTGCCAGGGAGGCACTTGTCAAGGCCGAGGAAGACTACCAAGCGGGGTTGGCTCGAGTTGTCGACGAATACAAGTCATCGGCCCAGTTCGATGACGACGTTGATGAGGCGGCCTGCGGCTACTTCAAGAGGGGAGTAATGTACCTGAGGGAGCAGCTGAGGGATAAGGGAGCCCTCAAGATAAACTGGTCGATAATTTTGATTGTCGCCCAAATTGATGGACTGGGGGCCTCGGCATCCTGGGAAACTCCGCCTGCCGCTGTGGAAGGTTTGACGAAGCCGGCTATGACTATAGAGGCTGCCCCTGCGCCCGAGGACGACCTTCCCCCCTACGAAGTGCCGCAGACTCCACTGGTGGAGCTCCCTGAACTTGCGCTGCCAGTCGAGGATCTGGCAGGCCCGGCAGCTGCGACCGCCGATGAGAAGAAGCTTCCCTTGTAAATTTGTATATATATATTTTTTTTGTATATCTGTAATATTGCCCTTCTAGGGCTGTCATTAATGAAAATCCATTTTGCCTATCTTTTTCTTCCATTGTGTCTCGCTCGGCCCTCGGTAGGCCAAAGTTAAGTAGCTAAGGCCGAGTAGCTTATAATAATTAGGAAACTTCACGACTCCGAATCTGGTAATAATTAGGAAACTTCATGACTCCAAATCTGGCTGCGTAGTATTTTGTTTCGACTGCCTTCCTACCCCGAAAGTGTCATCGGCTTGGTACGTAGGCTAGCCGAGGGCACTTGGTACGAGTGATCCCCATGCTACCTTGGTCTGCTCATGGACCTTGGTAGGGAGTTATGGGCGTATCCTTCATGCGAGCATGGTCTGCTTGTGCACCATGGTCGGAAGGTACGAGTGATCTTCATGCTACCTTGGTCTGCCCATGGATCTTGGTAGGAAGATATGAGTGTGACCTTCATGCGACCGTGGTCTGCTTGTGGACCAGGGTCGGAAGGTACGTGTATGGTATTCATGCTACCTTGGTCTGCTTGTGGACCTTGGTAGGAAGATATGGGTGTATCCTTCATGCGAGCATGGTCTGCTTGTGGACCATGGTCGGAAGGTACGAGTGATCTTCATGCTACCTTGGTCTGCTCGTGGACCTTGGTAGGAAGATATGAGTGTGACCTTCATGCGACCGTGGTCTACTTGTGGACCAGGGTTGGAAGGTACGTGTATTGTCTTCATGCTACCTTGGTCTGCTTGTGGACCTTGGTAGGAAGATATGGGTGTATCCTTCATGCGAGCATGGTCTGCTTGTGGACCATGGTCGAAAGGTATGAATGAGATTTATCTACATTTGCAATCGGCTGGGCCGGCAGAATGGACTGGGAAAGATGTGCTGTGATGACTGAATGATACTGCCTTGTATTCAAAGAAAAATGAACGGATGCCCTCATGGGATCCGGTATACAATTGAAATTAAAAAATTGGCAAATTTGTAAAAGACTTCGAACTATTGGTAATATTTCCGAAGGTTGGTTGCATGCCACGTCCTTGGGATTTCTTCACCTTCCATGGTGGTTAGCTTGTACGAGCCCGGGCGTCCCATTCTGAGTACGCGATACGGACCTTCCCAGTTTTTGGCCATCTTTCCTTGATTGGTGGGGTCGGAGACTGCTGTTTTTTGGAGGACAAGATCTCTGACCTTAAATTGTTTAAGCCGGATTGTCTTGTCGTAATGACGGGCTGTAGTCTGCTGGTAGTTCGTCATTCGGAATGCTGCCGATTCGCGCACGTCTTCGAGGTTGTCAAGGTTTGTCTGTAGGTCTTCAGAGTTGGTGTGCTCGTTGAAGTTCAGCATTCGGAAAGTGGGATGGAATACTTCAACGGGAACGACTGCCTCCGTGCCGAAGGCAAGCATGAAGGGCATCTCCCCAGTGGGTGTTCGGCTGGTCGTCCTATACGACCTGACGATACTGGGTAACATATCCACCCACTTCTCTTTCTGGTCTTCCGCCATCTTTTTCAGGCCGCCTAGTATTGTTTTTTTGGTGGCCTCGGTCTGGCCGCTTGTCTGCGGATGTCCGACTGACCCGAATCTATGGTCTATCCGGAACTCTTCGCAGAAGTTGGCGAAAGATGCGCTGGTGAACTGAGTACCATTGTCAGTCACTAGTACCCTCGGTACTCCGAACCTGTACACCACTGAGTGTCTGAAGAACTGCTCCACTTTACAGGTGTCGATCTTGGCTACGACTTCGACTTCAATCCATTTGGTGAAGTAATCGATAGCCATGATGACATATTTCTGTTGATAGGTGGCTTGGGGGAAGGGCCCCATTATGTCCATACCCCATATAGCGAAGGGGAGGGGACTTGTTATCGGGTGCAGTGGAGTGGCCGGAGCATGTTGGACGGGTGCATAAAACTGGCACTTGTCGCACCTGCGGACAAGTTCGATGCAGTCGTCATGCATTTTCGGCCAATGGTAGCCCTGGCAAAGGATCTTTTGGAAAAGCGATCGTCCGCCCTGGTGTCGGCCATAGATACCCTCATGTACTTCCCTCATTACGCGCTCGACCTCGTTTGATCGCAGGCACCTTAGCAGCGGTAGGTATAGGATCTCCTGTATAGTACATCTTTGTGTATGGTGTACTGTCGGGACTTCATTTGGATGCGGCGAGCATCTTTCCTATCAGTCAGAAGGGCGCCCGTCTGGAGGTATTGATAAATGTCATCGTACCAGCTGGATACGACCCCAACGGGAGCGACGACTTCGACAGAGTTGCTGGTGTGGTCCAAGAATTCCACGTACACGGCAGAGTCCATTGCATGGATGTCTTCAAGGGATAATCTTGATAACTCATCTGCTTCGGTGTATTCCTCGCGGCTGACGTATTGCAGCTGTACGGTTTGGAAGGTCACGATGGCCGAATTCACCTTCTCGAGGTATTTCTGCATCTCGGGCTGTCTGGCCTCGTAGTCTCCCTGTACTTGGCGAATGACCAACTGTGAGTCGCCTTGTATGAGTAGCCGATGGACGGCTAGGCTTTTTGCGAGTCTGAGTCCGGCCAGTAAAGCTTCGTACTCGGCCTCGATATTTGTGGCCTTGAATCCAAACCTTATAATCGAGCGTATTTTAAATCCTTCCGGACTTTTCAAAATTATGCCTGCCCCTGCTTTATCTTCCATGGAGGAACCGTCCACATTCAGGGTCCAGGCGGCTTCGGCCTGCTCTTCATTCGGTGTGTCCCGAGGTTCTGCAAAGTCTTCGCCTGGTAGGGTGCTTTCGACGATAAAGTTCGTCAAGGATTCTGCTTTGATGGCCGTTCTGGGGACGTACTTTATGTCGAACTCCCCAAGCTCTACTGCCCAATTGATGAGTCGTCCCGATACGTCGGGCTTTGACAACACCTTCTTCAGTGGCGTGTTTGTCAGTACCGATATGGGATATGCTTGGAAGTACGGTCGGAGCTTCCGCACGGATGTGACCAAGACAAGTGCCAGTTTCTAAATCGACTTGTACCTGGTCTCGGCGTCAAGCAGTACTTTGCTGACATAGTAAATTGGTCGCTGGACCTTGTCTTCTTCCTTTAAAAGGACGGCGCTGACTGCGCGGTCGGATACCCCGAGGTACAACTGCAACTCATCCCCTGGGTTCGGCTTCACCAGCAGGGGAGGCGAGGATAAATATGCCTTCAGGTCTTCAAAAGCTCTCTGGCATTCTTCGGTCCACTCGAACTTCCCGGCTCCCTTCAGAGTTTTGAAGAAGGGGAGGCAGCGTTCGGCTGATTTGGACATGAAGCGGCCGAGTGCGTCTATTCGGCCATTCAGCTCCTGTACATGTTTGCCTCTGGTCGACGCGGCCATGTCCAGGATTGCCTTGATCTTCGAGGGATTTGCCTCAATACCCCTTTGCGAGACCATGAATCCCAAGAATTTTCCTGATCCGACTTCGAAGGCACCTCCCGCATTTTTGAGGCCAAAAGGCATGACCGTATAGCAGAAGAGCCCCTGATTTGTGACAAAGGATGTGCATTCTTCGTCGGCTTTCCGCATCTTTATTTGGTTGTAGCCGGAATACGCATCAAGGAAACTTAGCAGTTCATGTCCGGCCGTAACATCAATCAGCTGGTCGATGCGTGGCAGCGGATAGCTGTCCTTTGGACAGGCTTTGTTGAGATCGATGAAGTCTATGCAAATCCGCCACTTTCCGTTAGACTTTGGCACCATAACCACGTTGGCCAACCAGTCCGGGTAGTCGACCTTCCGTATGAAGTTTGCCGTCAGCAGTTTCTGCACCTCCTCGTTTATGGCAGACTGTCGAGCGGGTGCAAAGCTTCTCTTCTTTTGTTGCACAGGCCGATGCTACGGGTCGACAGCTAGGTGATGTTTAATTACATCCCTAGGTATCCCTGGCATCTCAAAGGCCGACCATGCGAAAATGTCTAAGTTCTGCCTTAGAAATTCGATCAACTCTTCCCTTTGTTTTTCAGGCAGCAAGGAGCCGACCTGGAGCATCTTTTCAGGTTGATCATCCGCAATCGGAACCTGCAGGAGTTCCTCTGTGGGTTCTCCTCTGTTGGGAGAGAGATCCTTGGGAACATCTACCATGTTCACCTGTGCGGACTTCAAGGCCCGCTGACTGTTCTTTAGCTCGGTGGAGTACCACATTTGTGAAGTATCTTGATCTATTCGGCAGTTTCCGACTCCATCCTCGGTTGGAAATTTCATCACCAGGAAGTAGGTGGACATACATGCCTTCAACTTGTTCAGCGAAGGCCGGCCGAGGATGACATTGTGAGCTGATGGCCGATCAACCACCATGAATTTGACCACCACTTGTCGTTGTCTGAGCTTCTGGCCGAGGATGACAGGTAATTGGATGCCCCCTTTCACCGTGACTGGGTCCCCGGAGAAGCTGATAAGATCGAAAATGACGGGACGGAGCTGGTCGTCCGTCAGCTGCATCCTCTGGTAGACATGATAAAATATGATGTCCACCAAGCTCCCGGTGTCTACTAGGGACTTTGCAACATCGTAGTGCCCGATCCCGGCCGTGAAGACAAGGGCATCTTTATGGGGGACCGTGACGTTGATAAAATCTTCGTCGCTGAAGGTGATGACTTCTCCAATCTGAGCTTTCTTCGACGGCCACTCTGTCTTGGCTACCAGACGTGAGTAGGCCTTTGCCGACCTGTTGGAGGTGTTCCCGGTAGCGGGTCCTCCTATGATTGTGAGGACTGACTTGCCCTCGTCTTGAGGTCCCTTGGTGATGGTATAGACCCCATTGTCGCCGGGGATGCGCAAACTCATTGTTGTGCGCGGTCGGTCCTCTAGGGGCGGACTGCCGACAAACTTGCGTTCGGCCTTTCTTCTCTTTGAAGCCGGGTGAGACTTCTTTCTCCTCTTTCGTCGGCCTTCCGACTCCGAACAAGCCGAGATGGACTCAGATTGGGTATGCTGTCAGCCTCTGAGTTTTTCTTTCACTGACACTCTTTCTCTTTGCGCTCCAGATGAGCTTTCCACTATCCCAAATTAGATGGCGCCGACCCACTTCCTGGGGGGAGCCGGCCCACCATCAGGGTCTCTGTCGTCCCTCCGAGCGACGTTCTGATTATCGCCTGCGTCCGCTTGGCAATTGTTGGGTTACGGATTCCTCGAAGGTGGTTGTGGTAATCCACGGCCCCTCTGAGCAGGGGCTGGTCCCCTGTCTGCATCCTGACAAAGTTGCCATAGTATCCTCGCCTAATGAGGTCCTCAATTTCCCCTTTGAGGTACTTGCATTCTTCCGTTTCATGGCCATAGTCGTGATGGAAGCGACAGAAACGGGAGTGGTCCTTATTCCTCCCATTGCCGAGTGCTTTTGGAGGCGGTCGGAGGTTCCGATCGTTCTTGATTACTTCCAGGATCTCTGTCATCGAAGAGTTCAGTGGAGTGTAATACTCGAATGTCTTGTAGGGTACCGGTAGGTCTGATCCCTACCGGACTTCTGCTTCTTTGAATCTCCCGGGTTTGGTGTCGGGCCGGCCGCCTCAGACCTTTTCTTGTCTGTCGGCTTCGGTGCGGCCTGCAGATTGTTCACGGTGTTATTTTTCTGGGCCCGGGTCGTCTCGTCTGCAGAGGCGTACTTCTCGCACCTAGCGAGCAAGTCGTCCAGGTTCTTCGGTGGCTTTTTGGCAAGGGACCAATAAAGCTGACGATCGGTGACGCCGGCCTGCAGGCTAGACATATGCACCGTGGGCTCGACGTCCTTGATTTCAAGCACCTCGTTATTGAAGCGCTTGATGAATTCCCTAAGGGACTCGTCCTTCTGTTGCTTGACTGTTGATAGATGGTACGATGTTTTCTTACGCACTCGGCTTGCTTGGAAGTGCGTCAAGAACTTGTTCGATAGCTGTTCGAACGAGGTAATGCTCTTGGCCGGGAGATTATTGAACCACGTGCGAGCAGCTCCTCTGAGCGTTGAATGAAACATCCTGCAGATGAGGCCGTCGCTCAGGGGGTAGAATAGTGTTGTGGAGACGAA
Source organism: Protea cynaroides (assembly GCA_028583415.1). Taxonomy (NCBI): domain Eukaryota; kingdom Viridiplantae; phylum Streptophyta; class Magnoliopsida; order Proteales; family Proteaceae; genus Protea; species Protea cynaroides. The sequence goes on along the minus strand of CM053276.1, from coordinate 37,294,070 downwards.
GGCGTCTAGGTGCTGCTCGGGGTCGGTACTCCCATGGTAGGAGTCCAAGACCGGCATCTTGAAGTTGTCAAGGGGTGGTGCCCTCATGATCTCGTCCGAGAGTGCCGTAATTACAGTATAGGCCGTTCTTGGCGGGGCTACTTTGTTTTGCTCCACCTACTGAAGCCGAGTAGTTATCTCGAGTAGACGCCGCTCGACCTCGGACTGGGGAGTGTCCGGAGGCTGAGCGCCAGAACCTGGTGTTTCTTCGTTAACTCTTTCCCTCCGGAGGACATCGAGGAAGGACCCCGGGCCTCCCACCGGAGGTGGTGCCACCGGCGCATGGTGTTGATGTGGCGGGGGATTCCGACCGACGGGCCGGGCCACGCTTCGTCCAAGAGCTTGATCACTCGCCCTTGGCGGATGGGCCGCTTGCGGGACTTCTGGTGGCGGATTTGGTGCCGGATGAGGATTCTCTCCTCCCCTACCGAGTTGCTTGCTCGATCTCCTCTCAAGACTTTCGTAAGCTGCTCGATTTGCTGCTTCAGCTCGTCAAACTGCTCACGAGTGACGTATTGGGGAGGAGGTTGCAGTGGAGTTACCGACGGCGTGTTGCTCGGGGCTGGCGCCGGTGGCGGCGGCGGTGCTGGTGCTGGTTCTGGTATTGGTGCGGGTTCTGGCACTGGGGGTGCAGGCTCACGGTCTGCCCTCGTCCTGCTTTTGGTACTACCCATATGCACCGATGTCTCAAAAGGGGCGCGCGACGCCCGTGCTCGTGTTCTTCTGTGAGCCACTGAAATAGAAATACGTACGTGCTAAACTCAGTCAAAAGAGGCCCCACGGTGGGTGCCAAACTGTTAAAGTTGGAAATCGCCCGTCGATCCACGCTCTGAATGACCTGCAATCACAGAGATGAGACAAAGGAGGGGGCGCCTAAGCCCCGGGTACCCTCCGATGCCTAAGTTAGATTCCCAAGGTAAACAGTCAAGAGATAGCAGAAAGCTATATCCAGTTTAGAGAGAGTGGGACGATGAGTGAGTTTGAGCATGAGTGAGGGATGAATAATAATAGCTTGTAACTTGTGGGTGCGTAAGGGTTTACCTTGAGGGATGACCTCTACTTATAGATTGTGAAGAAGCATGGAGGTACCAGGACTCAGGGGAGTAGACTGCCAATAGGATTGCCACGTGCCGCTCTGTGGGACACTCAAGTGGTAGACTCCGAGTAGGAGTCGGAGACCTTAGCCAAGGAAGCTAGGTTGGTCAGCTCTGAGACTGACACGTGTCAACGTGTCAGTAATGGCCGATCGGAATAGTCGGTGTCGTATCAGACTGAGAGAAGGACTCTCCGGAGGTAGCAGAATCTCAATAGGACTTTGGCTCTCACCACCGAGCGCTACCCAGGAGGCCGGGCACAAGGGAGGCCGTGCGCATGAGAGGCCGAGTGCATAGGAAGCCGAGTGCGAGACACTCTGAGCGCTCAGGCTCCGAAGGCGCACTTGACACGTGTAAGATTTTAAGTAGAGGGATCATTTCCCTCCTAACAGGTACCATCATTGACGTGGACACAAGGAGCCCATGATACAACCAACGGTCTCCCCAATCAGTGAACAAGGTGGGAGCCCATTAGGTTCCTCCTCCAGCAATTCCACCAAGCATTCCAAATCCAACTGTATCTCAGTTCATGATAGAATTGAGAGATCCGTGCATGATAGGCTGGGAGAACAACGCCCAAGTCGTTCAATACATGAAAGACTGGGGAAGAAAGCAACCTCCCACCACTCTCATAGGTCGATATCTATCCACGCAAGAGTCCAGTCGCTTCCAGATGCTGCTAGAGCTGAGGGAGCAGCCGCGGAGTGACTTGCAGTAGAAAAAGAAGCCACTGAAAGGCTCATCGTAGAGCTAGTTGCAGCCCAGTTGGCTGCGTCTCAAGCACAAGAGAATGTGGCAGTAGCAAACGCAGCAGCAACCGTAGACTTAGCAGCGGCCACAGGAGTCCCCCCAGCAGGGCCACAGGTCTCTCAAATTGTACCGATGGTTCAAGTCGCTCAAACCACGTCCACAGCACAGGTCATTCAAACAATACAAGCAACTTTACCGCAACAAGCCCTGCAAATAGCTCTGGTGAATCCCTAGACTGCGGCCATGGAGCAAATGATTTAGAGTCTCCAGTCCTGGTTAGTGGAGATCGAGAAAGGAAAAATTGGATTCTATACTGTCAACCAAAACAAGGAGTACCATGCTGACATGGCTTTAGCTCCAGAACTGATGAAAACCACTCTCCCAAAGCATTTCACTATGCTGAAGATAAATCCGTATAATGGAACACTGATCCTCAAGCACATCTAGACTACTTCTCAACTACCATGCTCCTACATAACTGCCCATATGCTATCTTGTGTAGAACCTTTCCATCCACACTTCAAGGTCCCGAACAACTTTGGTTCATTAACTTGCCTGTTCATTCCATCCACAATTTCAATCAATTGACTGATCAATTTTTTGAGCATTTTCAGACCCAAGTAGGTCCCAGAAAAACAGCAGTTAACCTGCTGAACGTTAAGTAGAAGTAGGATCAATCTCTCCGAGATTTCCTGAATCGGTTTAACCTTGAGGTCTCAACATCAAGGGTATAACAAATGAGGTGAAATTTGCAACTCTCTTAGGAGCAGTCACGGATGTTGGCTTGAAGAAGTCGCTAAACAAAAAACCACTTGTAAGTCTGCCCAACCTGTGGGCCCGTTGTAAGAAGTACATACGTGCAAAGGAGGGAGCGATGTTGGAACTCACACTGAAGAAAGGCAAGTCGACAACTACAGCCAAAAAGAAGAGGTCAGAGCCACAATCGGAAAAGACGGCCACTGTGGCCACCAACAAGAAGCAAAAATTGGGAAAAGATGGATTTTCCAGCAAGCTGGCTAGGGCCTTCGATTGGAATTCATTTACTCCGTTGAACACATCAATGATGGAGATCTTGTACAACCTGAAGGACACTAGTTATGCCCTTCCATCTCCTTCAAAGATGATTTTAGACCCTAGTGAGAGAACTGGGGAGAAATACTGCAAATATCACCGTGACCATGGTCACACCACAGACAGATGCCAGGCGCTCTGAGTAGCTATAGAGTAGCTCATCCAATGAGGTCACTTGAAGGAGTTTGTTGGAGGACCTCAGCCAGCAAAGCAAACTTTTAATTCTTCAGAATATAAAAGATCATCCTACAAAGGTAAGCAACCCATGGACTACAAGACAGATGCAGATAGCAAGATAACTCGTCCAGATAAGGACGATTTAGAGGATGATCTAAAGAGTTCACCACCACTAAAAAATGTGAGTGACCCAAGAGGAACCGTAGGGATGATCATGGCGGTCCCTTAAAAATCTAGTGAAACCAGGAGACGAGCCCCAACTCGTCCACAAAATTATGTAACGCTGACTATATTAGAAGAAGAGTTCAAAAAGAAATGTAGCCTGAAAAGGTCTGTTGTAGCCAACTCGGAATCCACTTCAAAGATTAATGAACCTTATTTCTGTTACATAATTTGTAAGTGCACAAAACCCAACACAGTTAGAAGGTACAATAGTTTGCAACCGCTAAGGAAGATTGGAAAACCAGTAGTCAAGTATCACCTAGCTCTGGCAGACCACAAGTTCGCTAGTTGGGATTTCTATTAGAAACGAGTAGCCGTCCCAGACCACTACATGAAAGCAATTATCGGAGGATCCACCGCAGCTAACTCCTCCAGAAAGGGATGATTAACCTATGCCAAGAGAATTTGTAGTACGTCTACACCAAGAGAGTTGTACGCACATGGGGATGTCAAAATCTTCAATGATGAAGACATGCTGCACATCGATTATCCACATGAAGACCTAGTGGTGATAACAATGGTAATAAACCATGACACTGAGGTTACAAGGTGTTTGGTTGATACTGGAAGCTCAGCCAACATACTATATTACCATGCCTTCAAAGCCATGCAGATCGATGACAGATTAATATAGCCGGTGACTTATTCATTAATCAGCTTCTTCGGTAACTCAGTACATGTTAAAGGAGGAATTGAGTTAGAGACCCATTTCGGCGAAAAACCTTGCTTACGAACCATAACTATCACTTACTTGGTGGTTGATATTCCATCAAGTCACAATGTCATAATAGGTCGGCCAAGCCTGGTGGCACTTAGAGCCTGTATTTTAGTGGCTCATTTGGTGGTGAAATTTGCAACCTTGAACGGAGAAGGACGATGCAAGGTGGATCAACGGTTATCACGGTGTTGCTATGTAACCGACTTGGAGATAAGTGAGAAGTAGCTCTCAACTCATTCAACAAACAACATCATAATTGAGGACTTACGCAATAACCTGCAACAAGAAAGAGGAACTCTTGCATAGGAGCTCGTTCAAATTCCCATTTCTGATGAAGAACTGGAGAGATACTTCCAGATCGGATCTTCCCTCCAAGGAAGCCAAAGGAAAGAGATGATTGCTTTCCTCAAAGATAATCTGGATGTCTTCTCATGTTTGCATCTGACATGCCTAGCATCTCCAGAGACTTAATGGAGCACAAGTTAAGCATCGACAGGTCATTCAGACCTGTCCAACAGAAAAAATGAAACTTTACTCCAGAGTGTGAGGCCTTCATCAAGGAGAAAATCAACAAACTCTTAGTAGTAGGTATATTTGGGAAGTTAAATATCCTCAGTGGTCTAATGTTGTAATGGTGCCCAAATCCATTGGGGAGTGGCGCATATGTATTGACTTCACTAATTTGAATAAAGCGTGTCCTAAAGACTACTACCCCTTGCCTCGGGTAGATAAGTTGATTGATGCTACTATAGGTCATGAGATGCTTACGTTCATGGACACGTATTCTGGCTATAATCAAATAAAGATGCATCAGCTAGATGAGGAAAGTACCTCCTTCATAACTAAAGATGGATTGTACTGTTACACAGTTATGCCATTCGGCCTAAAGAACACTGAGGCAACCTATCATTGATTGGTGAACAAGGGTTCAAGAAGCATATTGGTCGAAACATGGAGGTCTATGTCGATGACTTCCTAGTCAAAAGCAAGAAGAGCTTGAGTCATATAAGCAATCTGAAAGAAGCCTTTAAAGTCCTCCAAGCACACCAAATGTGGTTAAATCCAGCTAAGTGTACCTTTGGAGTACACTCTGAAAAATTCCTAGCTTTATGGTCTCCCAGAGAGGGATCAAAGCAAACCCAGTGAAGATGGAAGCAATCTTGCAGATGATGTCACCCACAAAGCTAAAACAAGTTCAAGAGCTAACCGGCCGAACTGCGGCACTCGGTCAATTCATGTCCAGATCTATAGATCATTGTTTACCCTTCTTCAACACGTTGAAGGGTTTGAAGAAATTTGAATGGACAGAAGCGTGCCAGCAAACTTTCAACGAGCTAAAAAAGTATCTCACAACCCCTCCAGTATTAACTATGCCAGAGCTTGGTGAGCAACTCCAGCTATACCTCTTGATTTCGATAGCAGCAGTCAGTGCAGTTCTTCTAAAAGAAATCGAGAAGAATCAACGGCCAATATACTATGTAAGCAAGATCTTACTCGAGGCTGAAACCAGGTACAAACCGGTTGAAAATCGGTTGAAAAGCTAGCACTTTCTTTAGTAGTTGCTACTAAAAAATTAAGGCCATACTTCCAAGCCCATACAATAATAGCCTTGTTTGACAAGCCCTTGAAGAAAATACTATCACAACCAGACATATCTGATCGGTAAGTTAATTGGGAAATTGAACTCAGTGAGTTCAAAATTGATTTCCAACTGAGGACGACGATTAAGGCATAAGCTCTAGCCGAATTTATTTTAGAATTGCCACCCGAGGAAAGTGCAGAAGTTGATAAAAGTGCGAAGGCAGAAATATGTGAAAAGCCTAAGAAAAAAGCAAAGGATTGCGCCGTCGCCAAAATGGACCTTTCATTTTGACGGATCCGTAAGTTACAACAATCAGGGATGGGAGTGATGCTTTCAAGTCCTAAAGACTATAAAGTGTGTGTTGCGCTCAGATTCGAGTTCGATGCCACAAATAATGTTGAGGAGTACCAAGCTTTATTGACAGGTCTGTGACATGCGAAAAGTCTTATGGCTCGGTGACTTGACATCTTCAGTGACTCACAAGTCATCGTCAAGTCAAGGGTGAGTACGAAGCTAAACAAGAGCATCTCCAAGAGTATCTTGCAAAGGTTAGGTCTACTCTCTCTACTTTCGAAGAGTATGAAATTCATAATATTGAAAGAAAAGACAATGCTGTAGCAGATGCGTTATCTCGACTACAAGCAGAAGACCTAAACGACTTGGATAAGGCTATGTTTGGTATCATTTTTGTTTTTTTTTTTTTGACAAGTTTTTATTTTTTTAGGTGTTTAGTATCATCTTTGGTTGCTATTTCTTGTCAGAAAAAATAAAAATTGGTTCAAATTCAAAAAGAGATTTCAACTTCTTTTTGATTTTTGAAGGTATGTTGTGCAACTTTTAAGTTGCACATGGTCTTTTATCTTCAACGGCTGCAAAATTTGAGTAAACATGTAAAATGGTTTTATAATAGATCAAAATCTCATAGTTTAGAACTTTTGGACGGGACCCTCTCATCTTCGAAAGAACTTCTCTGCTAAAACTCCCATTATTGATTTGAGGTTGGATTTATACCTTCTTTCTTCTTCTCCACCTTCCTTCTTTCCCTCTCCCTTCTTTTCAGAGAAACCTTGGGGCCATTCCTCTGCTAACCTGATCCATGAGATCCTCCATAGATTCACACCCGTACCTAGAAAAGAGAATAAGTGCAATGGGATGGTCATCTTTGGCCTGGCCTGGAACTAGCACACCAAACTACATATGGACACCAGAGAAGGGTTTCTGTTTGAAGAGACATTAAAACCAGAGATTCTTGAGAGAGAGGTGTTGTCCAAGGAGGAGTTCTAGAGTGAGATGCGGAATTCATTGTTGGCCAGGATTCTTTTGCAAGAGCGTTAACGGGTTTTCTGCATGTGGAGATTTGGAGAAGTGAAGTAGTGAATCAGTATGCTTTAGGCCACGTTACGGCAGCATATTTTGGAGCCATTTCAGTTTGCCACATTGCTGCAATGAGTTACCTAGCAGCTTGGGGAGTGACAATGATGGAGGTGTTAAATAACTCAAGAGACAATTAATTGTTTTGAGAATAACTCGCTTACCCTTTACAATGGGTTAAGCTGATTTTATAGAATACGTTTACATCAATTGATAAGCATGGGTTTGTTACATGTCAAGCTTTGCTGTAAATGAGAGATAAGATTTGACATAAGTACAAATGTTACAATATAGTGAATTCAGTTATAGAATGCAATCAGGTTGTTGCGATCATTTAAAAATTTGAATTCAAATGAAAAGTTGTTGGAGATGTGATCCATAACAAACATTTGAATATTTAAATTCAAATTAAAACCGTTTGAGAGAGGATCCTTAACAGGAGGACCCAAGCTAATCGGAGAAGTTGAACTAACCGACGGTCTCGAGGTCACCCAAAAGACACAAGGATATTTAGTTGCTGGTCTCTTGAATTCATACATTTTACAATCAATTTAGATCTCAGGATTCAAATCGACTCCATCAAGAGCATAGCTCTTATGATTTGCCATGTAAATGCGTCCTACGGCTCCTTTACCCATAAGGCTTCCTGTAGAGAAGTTTGCAGTTGCTACATGCAATTCTATCAAGGTAAAAATTGCAGTGTGAACAAATATGCTTTTTCTACCAATTCTGTTTGTGAATTCTATTTCATCACATGATTTCATCCAATCGGAAGGTGGTAGCTTATAATAATTTAAGGAGATGCACGTTTCCAAAGACTTTTTGTCTATTGGAGATGATGAATCTAAGGACCTGGGATATGTAGCAGCTGTAGAACTTGACTAGTTGCGGTGATTACGGTTTCCTATTTTGGAGAATTTAGAATTATATTTGCATATGGCTTTCGTTTCGTTATTCTGTTTATATTACTGTGCTACAGATGATTGTAATTTTTTTTCCGAAGTGGTTGTTTCATTTTGCTGACTTCTTTTTTATGGACTCATTTAAATAAGAATTTTTCTTTTCACAGATGTACATGGATTGCTACATTCAGGGATTGGAATGTTTATATTAGTAGTATTTCTTATGATCCATGGCTGTGAAGTATACTTGAGTGGTTTGAGGGTTGTTAAATGTTCATTCTTATACGTATATCATTGTATGTTTTAGATGGATCTATAAAAGTTATAAAAATTATTTTTAAACATAGGTACACCAAATCTATTTCTCATTCTGCAATCTATTTTTAATTGTAGTTACTGAACAATTTTTTATTTTTGATCAAAAATGGTTTTCAAAAATACTTTTTGAAAAATAGCAAAAAAATTAAAAACAAAAATGATACCAAATACAGCCTATGTCCGTTTATATTGACGTATTGATCGATCCAAATATAAAAGAGGATCCCGAGGTCTGGCAAGTGGACGTAACGACAACTTGGATAGATCCAATCAAGGCGTATCTAACAGAAAGGCATTCTTCCAGAGGACCGAAAAGAAACGCGACAGATCCTAACAAAGTCTAAGTACTATGTAATGTTTGAAGGACTCCTATACGAACGGTCTTTTATACGACCACTTTTATGGTGCCTTACCCCTAAGGAAGCTCAGTTGGCTATCGCAGAAGTACACACAAGAATATGGAGCAATCACTCGGGGGGTAGAACCTTAAGTCACCGAATGTTAAGACAAGGATATTACTGGCCGACCATGATTGAAGATTGCTAGAAATTCACACGGGACTGCGGACAATGTCAGAAGCATGCAGAAATAAGCCACAGCTCTTCTGAACAGTTGCACTCAATTATTAGTCCACTACCATTCACGATATGGGGGTTGGATATTGTTGGCCCATTTCCATCGTCTCGCTTAGGAAAGAACTATCTCCTTGTAGCGGTAGATTACTTCTCTAAGTAGATAGAAGCAGAGGCAGTAACCTCTACTGAGGCGGAGCATGTGGAGAATTTCAATAGGCTCTCCATCATCTACAGATTTAGAGTTCCACAGGTATTCATTACAGACAATGGATCTCCATTTAATGGAAGGCCTTTTCAGGGCTCTCTGTAAGGGTTTCAACATAGAGCACAAACTAACATTGGTCTATCTCCCGAAGTCAAATGGCCAAGCAAAAGTTGTGAACAAAGAGGTTGGACATTCCTTAGCAAAACAACTTGACAAAAGGAAGAAAGGGTTATGGTACGAAGAGCTTTCGAGTTTGCTATGGTCCTACATAACAACAAGTCGAACAACAACAGGGGAAACTCCATTCATGTTGGTGCATAGGGCACAAGCTGTCTTACCAGTGGAAGTCACTTACCCAACTTACCGTATCTTCAACTATGATGAAGAAGCCAACTTAGAAGCCCTACACGTAAATCTCGATTTACTCCTACAAGTTTGAGAAAAAGCTACCTTAAACATCTCATCTTATCAGTGGAAGGTAGCAAGGTATTACAACTCACGAGTTAAAACTTGCCAATTTCAAGTCAGAGACATAGTTCTTTAGCGAGCATCTCTATCTACACCTTTTCAACTAGGCAAGTTACAACCAAATTAGGAAGGGCCATATAGAATTGTCCGAACAACAACACCGGGAGCGTATCATTTATGTAAGTTAAATGGTACACCCATACCAAAGCCATGGCACATAAAAAATCTTCAAAAATTCTATCAATAATGTAAAGTGATTATTTTGAATAAAAATATATTTTACATTCGATCTCTTTTGTCTTCAATTTGACTCTATATCGCTTACTTTGTTTACACAAATTGAATAGATGCGGGGGGACAATTTACTTAAAGAAGGCAGCTATGAACATTAATTCGCATTTAATGTACTTTGTACATTCAACATGAACTCGGGGGGTATATAGTATATACAGTATATACATTGCAACCCTCGAGATTTGACAAATAAGACAAAAGAGCAAAAGCAAGCAATATAGAGATGCTAAAAAGCAAACAACTGCGAATACCTAACAGGCCCTTGTATGGGCCAAAATTTTGTTTGGTCTCCAGTTTTGAAATGAAACAGGGCATTTACATGATTCCACTTCAGCGAAGACAGTGGTAAGCAAAAAAGGAACTATAGTTTCATTCTTTGGGTGATCTAAATGGTGAGTGTGCAGACACAATGTCATTCCTGCTCTTGATATCTGGAGAAAGCGGCTCATTGCCAAACTCAGAGAAATCAAAGTTGGGAATCTTGGTTCTGACAAAGTCTCTTAGCTCGTGAAATTTCTACCTGAAAGTTGCTTTGCCAATTTCAGCCCGCATGGAAACAAATTCATCTGCTCTATAAATCATATCCACTAGGTATTCTAAACTCTTGAACTTGTCTATAGCAGCATTGACCTGGTTAATAATTCTCTCTCCAAGTCATTTTTTTTCCTTTTCCAACGTATTTCTTTCCTTCATCTACTTGGCTTTTTCTTTCTCTAAAATAGCTACCTTCCTCAAGGCTTCTTTAGCTTTATTCCTTTCAACAATTGTCTTATCCATTTCATCCTTCAACTTACCTTTCTCTCTCGCGAGGGCATCTTCTATTATCTTCAGGAGTGAAGACACCAACTTGTCTTACAAACCTCATTCTCATATTTTTTGTCAGATTCTAGGCGTTCATCTTTTAGAGATTTAAATCTCATGGAAGCGTCGCCTAGAGAGTTAGTAAACTGCAAGTAAAAGAGGACTATTAGCAATTGGATGCAGAAGTACAGATGTGTAGTAAATGAGTCATGTTGTGAAGGAGCCTACGCTATAAAGTGATGTAAAGATTGAATCATTCAGCTCATTAGGGGTGCTACCAGTAATGTTTTCTCGATCTTTGGGGAGACAAATCCCTTGGAGGAGTTCTCGAGCCACCCATGCTTCAAAGATTCCGCAATCAGTGGTTTTCATCAACCATTCGGGAATGAACTTCCTCCCCTCACAGTTTTCTTTGAACGACCTACTTGAAGATCACCTGTTAGGTCAAAAGTCTCCCCTTCTTTAGCCTCGCCAAGTTCTCCTTCTAATGGAGTTGAAGGTGGTAAAGATCTTCTTCTCTTCGAAGCAGACTCTGGTTCCCATGCTAAGCTTGAAGCCCTAGTGACCCTGCCCTTGTGTGGAATCTCTTAGGGAGTTATCTTGGATTTCTTAGAAGATTCACCATTCAATTCAGCAATGGCAATGCCTTTCTTTCTCATCGGGACTATGTCCACTTTTATTTTACCTACTGAAAAGGTGCAAAGAGAAAGTTATTAGTACCCAAGTTGAGTAAGCGATAAACAGAAGGGGTCCAATGTTATACGTGCCTTATCGGAGAAAGGAGGCTCCTCCACCTCCTTCTCTTTAGTCCATTGGTTTATCTCTTCGAAGACGTCATCCTCCTCAGATTGACCTTTTGTTCTTATTGCCGGGAATTGTTGGTGGTCAAGGAAGCAGAAATTATAATTTGCCAACTCATAATGGGACAACCTGATATTAGCTGTTAGGAGGGAAATGATCCCTCCACTTAAAATCTTACACGTGTCAAGTTGCGCCTTCGGAGCCTGAGCGCTCGGAGTGTCTTGCACTCGGCATCATGTATTCTGCCTGTCATGCATACGGCCTCTCGTGCGCCCGGCCTCTTGGGTAGCGCTCGGAGTTATAGTCCTACTCGGCTACGGTTCTCAGTCGGAGGCCAGAGTCCATTGTGATTAAGCTACCTCCGGGGAGTCCTTCTCTTAGTCTAATACGACACCGACTATTCCGGTTGGCTATTACTCACACATTGACATGTGTCAGTCCTAGAGCTGACCGACCTAGCTTCCTTGGCTAAGGTCTTCGACTCCTACTCAGAGTCTACCACCCAGGTGTCTCTCAGTGCGACACGTGGCAGTCCTATTGGTGACCTACTTCCTTGAGTCCTGGTGCCTCCATGCCTCTTCCCAATCTATAAATAGAGGTCGTCCCTCAAGGTAAACCCTAATGCACTTACGCACTTACAGGCTATTATTGTTCATCCCTCACGCTCAAACTCACTCATCGTCCCACTTTCTCTAAACTGGAGATAGCTTTCCGCTATCTCTTGACTGTTTACCTTGGGAATCTAACTTAGGCATCGGAGGGTACCCAGGGCTTAGGCGCCCCCTCCTTTGCCTCATCTCTGTGATTGTAGGTCATTCAGAGCGCGGATCAACGGGCGATTTCCAATAGTAACAGTTTAGCGCCCACCGTGGGGCCTATTGACGGAGTTTAGCGTGTACGTATTTCTATTTCAATGGCTCACAGAAGAACTCGAGCACGGACGTCGCGCGCCCCTTCTGAGACATCGGTGCACATGGGTAGTACCAAAAGCACGACGAGGGTGGACTGTGAGCCTACACCCCCAGTGCCAGAACCTGCACCAATACCAGAACCAGTACCACCGCCGGCTCTGGCGCTAGCCCCGAGCCACACGCCGTCAGTAGCACTACCGCAACCTCCTCCCGAATACGTCACTCGCCAGCAGTTCGATGAGCTGAAGCAGCAAATCGAGCAGCTTGCGAAAGTCTTGAGAGGGGCTCGAGCAAGCAATTCGATAGCGGGAGGAGAGAATCCTCAACCGGCACCGAATCCTCTACCTCCACCAGAAGTCCCGCAAGCGGCCCATCCGTCAAGGGCGAGGGCAGGCCCGGCTAACGCTTTGCCAAACAATCCCCTGGCAGGTGACCAAGCTCCTGGACGAAGCGTGGCACGGCCCATCGGTTAGAATCCCCAGCCACATCAACACCAGGCGCCAATGGCGCCACTTCCAGTCGGAGGCCCGGGGTCCTTCCTCGATAACCTCCGATGGGAAAGAGTTCACGAAGAAACACCAGGTTCTGGCGCTCAGCCTCCGGACACTCTCCAGTCTGAGGTCGAGCGGCGTCTACTCGAGATAACTACTCGGCTTCAGCAGGTGGAGAAAAACAAGGTAGCCCCGCCGAGAACGGCCTATACTACAATTACGGTGCTCTCGGACGAGATCATGAGGGCACCACCCCCTGACAACTTCAAGATGCCGGTCTTGGACTCCTACCATGGGAGTACCGACCCCGAGTAGCACCTAGACGCCTTCGTCTCCACAACACTATTCTATCCCCTGAGCGACGGCCTCATCTGCAGAATGTTTCCTTCAACGCTCAGGGGAGCTTCCCGCACGTGGTTCAATAATCTCCCGGCCAAGAGCATTACCTCGTTCGAACAGCTATCAAACAAGTTCTTGACGCACTTCCAAGCAAGCCGAGTGCGAAAGAAAACATCGTACCATTTTTCAACAGTCAAGCAGCAGAAGGACGAGTCCCTAAGGGAATTCATCAAGCGCTTCAATAACGAGGTGCTTGAAATCAAGGATGTCGAGCCCACGGTGCATATGTCTAGCCTGCAGGCCGGCCTCACCGATCGTCAGCTTTGTTGGTCCCTTACCAAAAAGCCACCGAAGAACCTGGACGACTTGCTCGCCAGGTGCGAGAAGTACGCCTCCGCGGACGAGACGACCCGGGCACAGAAAAACAACACCGTGAATAATCTGCAGGCCGCACCGAAGCCGGCAGACAAGAAAAGGTCTGAGGCGGCCGACCCAGCACTAAGTCCGGGAGATTCAAAGAAGCAGAAGTCCGGTAGGGATCAGACCTACCGGCACCCCTACAAGACATTTGAGTATTACACTCCGCTCAACACCTCAATGACGGAGATCCTCGAAGTAATTAAGAACGATCGGAACCTTCGACCGCCGCCAAAAGCACTCGGTAACGGAAGGAATAAGGATCACTCCCGTTTTTGTCACTTCCATCGCGACTACGACCATGAAACAGAAGAGTGCAAGTACCTCAAAGGGGAGATTGAGGACCTCATCAGACGAGGATACTATGGCAACTTCGTTCGGCATGCAGACAGGGGACCAACCCCTGCTCGGAGGGATCGTGGGTTACCACCTCCACCTCCGAGGAATCCGCAACCCAACAATTGCCGGGCGGACGCAGGCGATAATCAGAACGCCGCTCGGAGGGACGACAGAGACCCTGATGGTGGGCCGGCTCCCCCCAGGCAATGGGTCGGCGCCATCCAATTTGGGACAGTGGAAAGCTCGTCTGGAGAGCAAAGAGAAAGAGTGTCGGTGAAAGAAAGACTCGGAGGCCGATAGCATACCCAATCCGAGTCCATCTCGGCTTGTCCGGAGTCAGAAGGCCGACGAAAGAGGAGAAAGAAGTCCCACCCGGCTTCAAAGAGAAGAAAGGCCGAACGCAGGTTTGTCGGCAGTCTGCCCCCAGAGGACCAACTGCGCACAGCAATGGGTTTGCGCATCCCTGGTGACAATGGGGTCTATGCCATCACCAAGGGACCTCAAGACGAGGGCAAGTTAGTCCTCACAATCATAGAAGGACCCGCCGTCGGAAAAACCTCCAACAGGTCGGCAAAGGCCTACTCCCGTCTGGTGGCCAAGACTGAGTGGCCGTCGAAGAGAGCCCGAACTAGAGAAGTCATCACCTTCAGCGACGAAGATCTTGTCAACGTTGCGGTCCCCCATGAAGATGCCCTTGTCTTCACGGCCTGGATCGGGCACTGCGATGTTGCGAAGTGCCTAGTAGACACCGGGAGCTCGGTGTACATCATATTTTACCATGCTTACCAGAGGATGCAGCTGACGGACGACCAGCTCCGTGCCGTCACTTTTGACATTATCAGCTTCTCCGGGGACCCAGTCACGGTGAAAGGGGGCATCCAGTTGCCTGTCATCCTCGGCCAGAAGCCCAGGCAGCGGCAAGTAGTGGTCGAATTCATGGTGGTTGATCGGCCATCGGCCCATAATGTCATCCTCGACCGGCCTTCGTTGAACAAATTAAAGGCATGTATGTCCACCTACTACCTGGTGATGAAATTCCCGACCGAGGACGGAGTCGGAGAGTGCCGAACAGACCAAGACACTTCACGGAGGTGGTACGCCACCGAGCTGAAGAACAGTCAGCGGGCCTTGAAGTCAGCACAGGTGAACATGGTGGATGTTCCCAAGGACCCCTCTCCCAACTGAGAAGAACCCACGGAGGAACTTTTGCAAATCCCGATTGTGAACAATCAACCAGAGAAGTTCCAGGTCGACTCCTTGCTGCCCGAGGAACAAAGGGAAGAGCTGATAGAATTTCTAAGGCAGAATCTCGACGTCTTCGCATGGTCGGCCTCTGAGATGCCGGGGATACCTAGGGAAGTAATTGAACACCACCTAGCAGTCGACCCGCAGCATCGGCCGGTGCGACAAAAGAAGAGAAGCTTCGCACCCACCCGGCAGTCTGCCATAGATGAGGAGGTGCAGAAGCTGCTGGCGGCAGACTTCATACGGGAGGTCGACTACCCGGACTGGTTGGCCAACGTGGTCATGGTGCCAAAGTCTAATGGCAAGTGGCGGATTTGCATAGACTTCACCGATCTCAACAAAGCCTGTCCAAAGGACAGTTATCCGCTACCGCGCATCGACCAGCTGATTGATGCTACAGCCGGACACGAGTTACTCAGTTTCCTCGACGCGTACTCCGGCTACAATCAGATAAAGATGCGGAAGGCTGACGAAGAGTGCACATCCTTTGTCACAAATCAGGGGCTCTTCTACTATACGGTCATGCCTTTTGGCCTTAAAAATGCAGGAGCCACCTATCAAAGGCTGGTCAACAAAGTCTTCAGACGATAAATTGGCCGAAACATGGAAGTGTATGTAGACGATTTCCTTGTCAAGAGTCGACATTTCGGTCGGCACCTGGCCGACCTCGGTGAAGCATTCCAGGTCCTCCGAAGGCACTGTATGAAGCTCAACCCTACAAAGTGCGCCTTCGGAGTCGGATCAGGAAAATTCTTGGGATTCATGGTCTCACAGAGGGGCATCGAGGCAAATCCCTCGAAGATCAAGGAAATCCTAGACATGGCCGCGTTGACTAGAGGCAAACAGGTACAGGAGCTGAATGGCCGAAGAGCCGCACTCGGTCGCTTCATGTCCAAATCAGCCGAGCGCTGCCTCCCTTTCTTCAAAACTCTGAAGGGAGCCGAGAAGTTCGAGTGGACCGAAGAATGCCAGAAAGCTTTTGAAGACTTGAAGGTATATTTATCCTCGCCTCCCCTGCTGGTGAAGCCAAACCCAGGGGATGAGTTGCAGTTGTACCTTGGGGTATCCGACCGTGCAGTCAGCGCCGTCATTTTAAAGGAAGAAGACAAGGTCTAGCGGCCGATCTATTACGTCAGCAAAGTACTACTTGACGCCGAGACCAGGTACAAACCGATTGAGAAACTAGCGCTTGCCCTGGTCACATCCGCGCGAAAGCTCCGACCGTACTTCCAGACATATCCGATATCGGTGCTCAGAAACACACCACTGAAGAAAGTATTGTTGAAGCCCGATGTAACCGGACGACTCATCAATTGGGCGGTAGAGCTCGGTGAGTTCGACATCAAGTACGTCCCAAGAACGGCCATCAAAGCACAAGCCTTGGTGGACTTTATCGTCGAAAGTACCTTACCTGACCAGGATTTTGCAGAACCTCAGGTGGTTCCGCCTACGGAGCAAGCCGAGGCCGCCTGGATCCTGAACTTTGACGGTTCCTCCATGGAAGACAAAGCAGGGGCAGGAATAGTTTTGAAAAGTCCGGAAGGATTTAAAATACGATCTGCCATCAAGTTCGGATTCAAGGCAACCAACAATGAGGCCGAGTACGAGGCTTTACTAGCCGGACTCAGATTGGCCAAAAGCCTAGTCGTTCGTCGGCTAGTGATTCAAGGTGACTCTCAGTTGGTCATCCGCCAAGTACAAGGGGACTATGAGGCCAGGCAGCCCGAGATGCAGAAATACCTCGAGAAGGTCAACTCGTCCATCGCAACCTTCCAAAGCGCCGAGCTGCAGTACGTCGGTCGCGAAGAAAACACCGAAGCGGATGAACTATCAAGGTTATCCCTAGAAGACATCCATGCGATGGACTCTGCCATGTACGTGGAATTCTTGGACCACGCCAGCACCTCTGTTGAAGTCGTCGCTCCCGTCGGAGTCGCAACCAGCTGGTACGACGACGTATATCAATACCTCCGGACGGGCGCCCTTCCGACTGACAGGAAAGATGCTCGCCGCATCCAAGCCAAGTCCCGGCAATACACCATACACAATGATGTACTGTATAGGAGATCTTATACCCTACCGCTGCTTAGGTGCCTGCGATCAGACGAGGCCGAGAGAGTTATGAAAGAGGTACATGAGGGCATATGCGGCCGACACCAGGGCAGACGATCGCTCTTCCAAAAGATCCTCCGCCAAGGCTACCATTGGCCAAAAATGCACGATGATTGCATCGAGTTGGTCCGCAGATGCGACAAGTGCCAGTTCTATGCACCCGTACAGCATGCTCCAGTCGCTCCACTGCAGCCGATCACAAGCCCCCTCCCCTTCGCCATATGGGGTATGGACATCATGGGGCCCTTCCCCCAAGCCACTTATCAACGGAAATACGTCATAGTGGCCATTGATTACTTCACCAAATGGATCGAAGTCGAAGCAGTGGCCAAGATCGACACCTCTAAAGTGGAATAATTCTTCCGACACTTGGTCATGTACAGGTTTGGCGTGCCGAGAGTGCTTGTGATAGATAACGGCACCCAGTTTGCCAGCTCATCTTACGTAAACTTTTGCGAAGAATTCCGAATAGACCACAGGTTCGGGTCAGTCGGACATCCGCAGACGAGCGGCCAGACCGAGGCCACCAACAAAACAATATTGGTCGGCCTGAAAAAGATGGTGGAAGACCAGAAAGAGAAGTGGGTGGATATGTTACCCAGTATCGTCTGGTCGTATAGGACGACCAGCCGAACACCCACTGGGGAGACGCCCTTCATGCTTGCCTTCGGCACGGAGGCAGTCGTCCCCATTGAAGTATTCCATCCCACTTTCCGAATACTGAACTTCAACGAGCACACCAACTCTGAAGACCTACGGACAAACCTTGACAATCTCAAGGACGTGCGCGAATCGGCAGCATTCCGGATGGCGGACTACCAGCAGTCTATAGCCCGTCATTACGACAAGACAGTCCGACTTAAACAATTTAAAGTCGGAGATCTTGTCCTCCGAAAGACGGCGGTCTCCGACCCCACCAATCAAGGGAAGATGGCCAAAAACTGGGAAGGGCCATACCGCGTACTAAGGACAGGACGACCAGGCTCTTACAAGTTGGTCACCATGGACGGTGACGAAATTCCGAGGACATGGCATGCTACCAACCTTTGGAAATATTACCAGTAGTCCGAAGTCTTTTACAAATTTCAGTCTTTTAATTTCAATTGTAATTCCGGACCCCTTGAGGGCATCCGTTTATTTTTCTTTGAATACAAGACAACATCATTCAGTCATCACAACTTTCCCAGTGCATTTTGCCGGCCCATCCGATTGCAAATATAGATATATCTCATTCATACCTTCCGACCATGGTCCACAAGCAGACCACGGTCACATGAAGGTCACACTCGTATCTTCCTACCAAGGTCCACGAGAAGACCAAGGTAGCATGAAGACCATACTCGTACCTTCCGACCCTGGTCCACAAGCAGACCACGATCGCATGAAGGTCACACTTATCTTCCTACCAAGGTCCACGAGAAGACCAAGGTAGCATGAAGACCATACTCGTACCTTTCGACCCTGGTCCACAAGCAGACCACGGTCGCATGAAGGTCACACTTATCTTCCTACCAAGGTCCACGAGCAGACCAAGGTAGCATGAAGACCATACTCGTACCTTCCGACCCTGGTCCACAAGCAGACCACGGTCGCATGAAGGTCAAACTTATCTTCCTACCAAGGTCCACGAGCAGACCAAGGTAGCATGAAGACCATACTCGTACCTTCCGACCCTGGTCCACAAGCAGACCACGATCGTATGAAGGTCACACTTATCTTCCTACCAAGGTCCACGAGAAGACCAAGGTAGCATGAAGACCATACTCGTACCTTTCGACCCTGGTCCACAAGCAGACCACGGTCGCATGAAGGTCACACTTATCTTCCTACCAAGGTCCACGAGCAGACCAAGGTAGCATGGAGACCATACTCGTACCTTCCGACCCTGGTCCACAAGCAGACCACGGTCGCATGAAGGTCAAACTTATCTTCCTACCAAGGTCCACGAGCAGACCAAGGTAGCATGAAGACCATACTCTTACCTTCCGACCCTGGTCCACAAGCAGACCACGATCGCATGAAGGTCATGCCCATAACTCCCTACCAAGGTCCATGAGCAGACCAAGGTAGCATGGGGATCACTCATACCTTCCGACCATGGTCCACAAGCAGACCATGCTCGCATGAAGGCTACGCCCATACCTCCCTACCAAGGTCCATCAGCAGACCAATGTAGCATGGGGATCATTCATACTAAGTGCCCTCGGCTGGCCTTTGTACCAAGCCGATGACACTTCCGGGGTAGGAAGGTAGTAGTCGAAATAAAATACTACACAGTCGGATTCGGAGTCGTGAAGTTTGCCGGATTCGGAGTCGTAAAGTTTCCTAACTATTATAAGCTACTTGGCCTTAGCTACTTGGAAGAAAAAGATAGACAAACGGATTTTCATTATGAGGGCCCTAGAAGGGCAATATTACAGATGTACAAAAAAAAAACTATATATATATAAGTTTACAAGGGGAGCGTCTTTTCCTCGGCGGTCGCAGCTGCCGGGTCTGCCAGATCCTCAGCGGGCAGTACGAGTTCGGGGAGCTCCACCAGTGGCGTCTGCGGCACCTCGTAGGAGGGAAGGTCGTCCTCGGGCGCAGGGGCAGCCTTGGTATCCATAGCTGGCTCCGCCAAATCTTCCTCAGTGGCGGGCGGAGCTTCCTCGGATGCCGAGGCCCTCAGTTCTTCAATCTGGGTGACAATCGAAATTATCGACCAGTTTATCTTGAGGGCCCCCTTATCCCTCAACTGCTCCCTCAAGTACATCACACCCCTCTCGAAGTAGCCGCAAGCCGCCTCATCAACGTCTTCATCGAACTGGGCCGATGACTTGTATTCGTCGATGGCACGAGCCAACCCCGCTTGGTGGTCCTCCTCGGCCTTCACTAGGGCCTCTCTGGCAGCCCGAGCCTCGTCCTTGGACTTCTGTAGACACTCTTCCAGCTTCAACCTTGCCTGCACCTCAGCCTGTCCTTGGCCTTCTTCCGTTTGTCCTCGGAAGACCGGAGCTTCTCTTCGGTGGCGAGCACCTTCTGGCGCACCCCATCAAGGTCAGTCTCGGCCTTGGTCAGTGACTTCTGAAGGGTGGCCTTCTTCTTGACGAGGCCCTCAACCTCTGAGGATTTATTTTTCAAGTTCTCCTCGGTGGCCTTCAAAGCCTCGCGCAAGGAGATCTCGAGAACCTCCTTCTCGTCCAAGTCAAAGAACGTGCGGCACGCTCGTTCGCTGAGCTCGGCGAAAAGGTTGGCAGCCTGCACCAAAGACAACAAAGCAGACGATCAGTATATATGGAAACACAAAGCAAAAATGACAAACAAATGCCGATCATTACCTGGGCGCAGGCAGTGAATCCCCGGGAGTACACATCTGCGTTGGGCAGGTTGGACGTAAACTTGATGTCCTCCGGTAGGTGCCCCTCCGTGACGATTATCCTGGCCGCCCTTTGGCTCTTGAAGACCGAGTCGAAAGGCCTCAGCTGGAGCGCAGGGCTGAAGGCCGTTGTCGCAACAATTTGCCTCTTGCCCTGATGACGAGCTGTACCCCCGGCTTCCTCCCTGGTGGCCCCGGGGGCCCCGGTCAGATCAACGACCTTGGGGCTGCCGATAGCACCCTTGGCCGAAGACGTTGCAGCACCCTCGGCGGCGGAAGGGACGACCGTCTGCAGGGGCTGGACTTCCATCGCACCCCCTCGGGCGGGCTGGACTTCCTTCGTCGCAGCCTCCGCCGTTCTCTCCTCTCCACCGCCGAGCTGAGGGGTCGGCCTCTTCTTGTATATGTCGGCCGGGAGCTCGGCGGCCGACTTTATCTTTTTCTTTGGTGGCTCCTCGGGCATGGGCCCCTTACCCTTGGCCTCGGCCGTAGCCACTGGCCCCCTCCGGGGGTGAGAACCTGCCTGACCGCTGACAGGTTGAACTTTCGGTCCTGCCTGGCCGCTGGTGGGCTGAGCTCCCTTCTCGGCCTCGGCCTTCTGCTTGGCCATTATCCAGGCGACAATCTTGTCATCCTTGAAGTTCACTGCAATGAGAAAATGGTCAGTAGCGTAAACAAAACAGTAGAGCGAAGTCAAGCCCTAAAACTATCACTCACCCAGTAGGCCGTGCTCGGCCAATTGCGCGGGATCCGCAAGGTCGGACAGGCGAACCATCTCCCCGGTCATCATCTTGCGTTGGATCTTCCTCTCCTCCGTCGACAGAAAGGGAACTTTGTTGAACCCTGTGGCGTTGACCACCAGCCAGACGTTCGACAGAGGGAAATGCGGACCGCCCGTGGGAGGGCCCACGAAGAAGAACTTATCCTTCCACCCGTGAATGGAGGAAGGTTTCTGGGAGATAGCCAGGAGCTTCTTCCCACCCCTTTGGCTAAAGAAGTACCACCCGGTCATAGCTCGGGCTTCGTTCAGACTAGTCAACTGGAAGACCGATCGGAAGAGGTTCGCGGTCGGAGTCTCGCCCAGTCGACGGACGAACATGATGAAAGCAAAGATGCACCGCCACCCATTCGGAGCAAGTTGGGAGGGGGCGATGCAGTACGTTCTGGAGAATTTCTACAACTAAGGGGTGGAGGGGGAACCTAAAACCTGATTTCAGAGTGTGCTCGTACACACAGATCTCCGACGTAATCACGTGCAGGCCCTTTCGTCGGAGGTAGGGAGCCGAGCGCGGACGTTTGTCATGGGCTCCTCGAGCTGGCATGCCCGGCAGATCGATGACAAAGCCACCTCGGTTTTGATTTTACTCGGAACCTTCCAGGCTGGAACGGTAGCAAATGACGCTACCGGCAGCTGACCACCCCTCTGGCGGGAAGCCTGTTGGGGTGGAGGGCCGGCGGGACGACCGCGCTCTTCCGCCTCAGAGGAACTCTTCTCGAATTCCTCTGAGCCGGAGGCCCTAGATTCATCAGACCATCCTCCCGAAGAGGAAGACGATTCACTAGAAGACGAAGTTTGGGACCGGGTCATTCTTCTGGTCACTCTCACCATACCGAAAGATGTGACACTGTTAGAAGAAAAACTACTGAGCATGAACTGTAAGGGGAAACGATTAGAACACTTACTGATTTCAGAAAAGGTGATCGAGTGCACGAATGGAAGCTCGAAAACAAAGGTCGACTGGACTCTGAGTGCTCTGATAGAACTCCGATTGCAGTTGAGGCAAATGGTCGAATGAATGAAGTAGAAAGGTATTTATAGGGCAAGTAACTGAGAACTGTCTCTTCGGGTTCCGGACACGCGTTTCAGGTCCATTGGTTGTCGTCTGTCGCGCCAGGCGCGACGTGACTGATTGACGTGCGCAATGATGGCACCTCTTCTCGAGGCACTCTGCCTCCTATGGACCGTCGGATTAGTAGGACGATCCGTGTGAACTTCGACCTCAACCGTCCGATGCACTCGGTCGATTCGGAGACGAGTAGCATTTAGTGGCACTCGTTCTCGAGGCGCACCGCCACTCGATGTCAGTCGGATCGTGGATCGATCCGCGTCAAATTGGGAGATCGACGGTCGAGCACTCTTGCATAAACTAAGATTAACGCCTCGAGCCCCGTGCCTCAATCAATCGTGCAGACGGAGCGCAACCGCCTCTTCTCGGGAACAACCTGTAATTCAATGCATCCATCAGTCTGGCAGTCGGCCTCGTACGGCTTGGGTTTTCTCAACATTTTAAACTTATTGCACTGCCAAATTCGTTGCATCCGACAGCACAAGGAGCATCTATTATGAGGGAAATGATCCCTCCACTTAAAATCTTACACGTGTCAAGTTGCGCCTTCGGAGCCTGAGCGCTCGGAGTGTCTTGCACTCGGCATCATGTATTCTGCCTGTCATGCATACGGCCTCTCGTGCGCCCGGCCTCTTGGGTAGCGCTCGGAGTTATAGTCCTACTCGGCTACGGTTCTCAGTCGGAGGCCAGAGTCCATTGTGATTAAGCTACCTCCGGGGAGTCCTTCTCTCAGTCTAATACGACACCGACTATTCCGGTTGGCTATTACTCACACATTGACACGTGTCAGTCCTAGAGCTGACCGACCTAGCTTCCTTGGCTAAGGTCTTCGACTCCTACTCAGAGTCTACCACCCAGGTGTCTCTCAGTGCGACACGTGGCAGTCCTATTGGTGACCTACTTCCTTGAGTCCTGGTGCCTCCATGCCTCTTCCCAATCTATAAATAGAGGTCGTCCCTCAAGGTAAACCCTAATGCACTTACACACTTACAGACTATTATTGTTCAACCCTCACGCTCAAACTCACTCATCGTCCCACTCTCTCTAAACTGGAGGCTATCTCTTGACTGTCTACCTTGGAAATCTAACTTAGGCATCGGAGGGTACCCGGGGCTTAGGCGCCCCCTCCTTTGTCTCATCTCTGTGATTGCAGGTCATTTAGAGCGCGGATCAACGGGCGATTTCCAACCGTAACATTAGCTTTCTATTTTTCAGCCAGTTTGTAAGACTTAGAGTCATAATCAGAGAGTTTAGGCTTCTTGTTCAATTCATGGGCATCATTATCACTGTGAAAACTACAAATATTGCTAACGGGAAAAGGGGCTCCATCTTTCTACCTAACGAAAAATTAGGTGTCGCGCCAACCCGAAAGTGAAGGCCTTTGAGAAGTCAAGACCACAGGGGCATAGATCCTCCTATTAAAGTAATACCACCCAGTTGGGATTTTTGCTTTGGTGCAGACTTCGGCCTCCTTCTCTACATTTAGACTAAATTTGCTCCTGAACAAATCTACCAAAAGAACACACTCAAGACGTATAAAGAAAATGACAAATGCAATAAGATGACACCAAGAGTTAGGCTACAACTACCATGGGCCTAGGGGCAATCTGATAATATTTCAGTATGCGGAGAACTTCAACTGGGAGGGTCAAACGGAACCCAAAGACAATCATCTCTTGGTATATGCAAATTTCATTCAAACTGAAGGTACAAGGGGCTTCATTGCACCTAGTCGCCCTACATGCGTATCCATCTGGGATGGAATATTTGGCTATAAGGATGTCTATATCTGATTGGATTAAAGTGGAGCGGCTTCGAGTGCAAGCAAATTGCGCCTCTGAAGGAGTAACAAAATCTGCACTGGCGGGGCTACTCTTGGCCACTACGTGTAAAGATTTCCTACAAGAAGAGGAAAGAGAAGAAGAAGTCATACTGAAATTGGAGATAGGAAAGGGGAACTTACTGATTTCTTTCCAAATCTTCAAAATCAACAAGCACTCAGAGTTGTAGAAGGACGTTCTAGACAAGAAGATGTGAACCTTGGAGAAGAAGCAACTCCAAGATTCTCATCTTGAAAATATATATATATATATATATATATATATATATATATATATATATATATATATATATATATATATATATATATATATATATATATATATATATATAAATTCTTCAAGAGTAGTTTTCCCTGGATTTCAAACTATTGGAATCCGTAAGCAATCATCAAAAAAACTTTTAAATCAGCATCGAGCGTTGCAACGTTTCAGAAAGCGGTAGAGACTACTTTACATGCGGCGTTACCTTGCTCACTTACGAATCCCCGTTACATTTAAGTTAGGGGCGCACGTCCCCCAAAACCTGAGATTCAGTTTTCAAAAATTTTACACGTGTCTCATTTCTCAAAACGAGCAATGGTTGCATATTTGCTGACTTCGACACAGGTCTAAATGCTAAAGTGGTGTAAAAGCGAACTATGCAAAATACTCAAGAAATCGAGGCAAGATGACAAAATAAGTTATTCATATTATGATAGGTCATTTACAGTATGACTACAAGTCGGTTAAAGCACACTCCTTCAATGAAGAATTTTAAGGAAGGAATCAAATTCCTTTTCAACAGCTGTAGCCCCTAGAAAAGTATGAAGATGGGTCATATCATCGATTTGCTGGCGGAGTTCATTGATATGATTCTACTTGATCATCATTTGTTCTCTGTGAAGAATTGAATTGGCATGGTATGCCTCTCCAGCAGCATCCATCCTCTCTTTGGCTTCGTCAGCAGCTCAAAGTTTGGATTGCAAGTCGGCCAAAAGATTGGATACAATCTCAGATTGCCCTCCTGGTGACTTCAACCTTGCCAAC
Source organism: Protea cynaroides (assembly GCA_028583415.1). Classification (NCBI taxonomy): domain Eukaryota; kingdom Viridiplantae; phylum Streptophyta; class Magnoliopsida; order Proteales; family Proteaceae; genus Protea; species Protea cynaroides. The sequence goes on along the minus strand of CM053276.1, from coordinate 37,268,756 downwards.
TCATCTAGAGCATCTTTCTTTTCCTTCTCTAATTTGGAGATGTGAGAGTGTAAAGACTTAACATTTTTTTGGGATTTTGAGTTCTTCCTTACACTTAAAGAGTTGTTGACACAGTGCATCAATTTCAGCAAGTAAGTCGTTTATAATATTGGATTGTTCAGAAAACGAATTAGACTCTTCTTTGAGCTTTTCTAAGTCCTCGACTAAAGTATTCTTCTCGGCCCCAACCTTAGAAAATTGAGATTTGAGAGACTCTACTAAAGGTGAAGAGTTGTCTCTCTTTCTAAGCTCGTCAAGTCGTGTATGTAAGGCTTTCATCTCAGTTAGTAGGTCAGCTACAATATTAGGTATGTCTGGCTAGGATTCTTTGATTTCAGCCACTTTAGCCAACTTACGCAACTTGAAGGAAGTGAAGTTAACCACCTTCAAATCTTGAGATTCCTTTGAGATCATGGGTTTCAAGAAAGAACTCTGCATAAGACGTGACCATCATTTATCAGGAAAATAGAATGCAAGAACTCAAAAAATCATATTAAAAAGAAAACTTTGCATTCAGAATTGAGTTGTTTACAAAATGACTTCAGGAAAGTCGACACACAAAAAAAAGGGAAAAAATTGTTTCTTCTCAAGCTTCCTTTGGGGGAGAGCTGGTGGGGAGATTTTCCTTAAAGGTTAGTATGGGCTCCCTTATGCTTTCGGAGGAGGGGGATCTCTGGCCTTTTTCCTAGTCAATGGTCATTTAAGTGGAAACTATGTGCTCATCACCTTCAGAGTTAGGAGATGTCGATATATCGATATTGCAACCATAACCAGAGAAGTTGAACTCCGAGATTTTAGACCTGACAAAATCATGCACCTCGTTAACTATCTTCTTGAAAGTGGCACTACCTATGTAAGACCCGTATCAAACTAACCCGGTCTTACCACCTAGAACCAGGTCTACCCATCATGGTCGAACCAAATGGATCACGAGCGTGAAGGAGATCACGATCCCAGGTATTAAACTGACCCAAAAACACTCAAAATAAGGGGAGGGTCGCATACCCAGCAAGGGAGGGTCGGACCCCCCCAGTATAAAAGTTAGACCCCCAGTTTTACATGGGGGGTCGGACATTTTAAGGACCAGGGGTCGACGGGATCTCCGACCCCCCTATCGACCCCCGGTAGTCGGTAAAAACAGCTCGAACCAAAAATTAGGAAACTTTCTTAATTTGAATGAGATTCCTTCCTAATCTCAATGAGACTTATTTTAGGAGTTTCTACTCTATAAATAGGACGTCCCTAAGCCTCTTTCACTCCTTTTAGAACCCTAATTGGATTGAGAGAAAGAGAAGGAGAAAGAGAAGAGAAGAGAAGAAAAGTGGAGAAGAAGATCAAGGAGAAGGCGTCGACCCCCGGTAGTCGGTAAAAACAGCTCGAACCAAAAATTAGGAAACTTTCTTAATTAGAATGAGATTACTTCCTAATCTCAATGGGACTTATTTTAGGAGTTTCTGCTCTATAAATAGAACGTCCCTAAGCCTCTTTCACTCCTTTTAGAACCCTAATTGGATTGAGAGAAAGAGAAGGAGAAAGAGAAGTGAAGAGAAGAAAAGTGGAGAAGAAGATCAAGGAGAAGGCTTCAGAGAAACAAGCCTAATTTTCAAGTAAGGATACCAACTCCATGTAATTCTACAGACCTTAGAATAGATAGAGAAGAGGGAATGATCTAGGAGGAACCCAAATCATCCACCCATGGTTAGGTTTTCATGGAAAACCATGGAGAAATCATGAAAGCCATATAGGTGAATGAACCACGGTTCTAGGCCATAGAACATGTGTGGAATGGACTGTAGGAGCAAGCCATAGGACCCCAAACACAAAGAATGGACTGAAGGAAGAAAAATTGACAAAACCCATAGGGGGTCGCATGGGGGGTCGATGGCCAATCGACCCTACCAGACCCTGAGCATCGACCCCCAGTGTTCGGGAAGTCCAGAATAGGGGTGGTCGCACCCAGGGTCGATCAAACCTTCGACCCTAGCATCGACCCCCAGTTAGTAGCATGCTTTTTAAAGTCTGAATTAATTCTAATTAAATTCTATCGACTTGGTTAGGTTTTCTAGTGAATAATATCGATATATAGTTGATTCTTAAAGCTTGAAAGAGGACTTACAATCAAGTAAAGGTGAGGGAACACGACCTAAACTAATTGGTTAATAATAAACTGTTTTACTTTTGAGTCCAATGCCATGATTGATTTTATACGTGTATGATTGTTATGTGCATTCAACATGTCATCCAATATTTATATTATTACTGTTCATGCAAATTTAATTCTTGTTTATACATGATAATGATGATGATGATGATGATAGGAAAAGGCATGTGGATGTATGTGTGTGGTTGGTGTGCTTGGTGCGAGCGAGTATCAAGGGGAGGTGTCATAGGCCGGGCCTCAGCACTCTAGGTGTCACACCCCAATTTTGGTCTAACCAGAATGGTGTGATGAACCGCTAATAAACCAACGGTTCAACCAAGATCTCTAATAGGCTATCCCGCGTTATCCAAACTTTCACACATCCATAATCATAATCAGAGTAATACACCATAGTAGAAAATCTATAATAAAATGAACTGAGCAACTAAGATGATATCATTAATTAATAGCAAATTATTCTGTTTTCAACTGAGACATAAATATTTAAATACCAAATACATGTCTTTATAAATCCAATGAAAGAAACCCATAAAAATATCTAATCAAATACACACAAGTTACACTCACAAGAGGAGTCGTGTGTATCATCTTCAGCTCCAGCGTCCATTGCTGCTATATTCCCGCACGCAGACGCGTTCATATAATCTTCAACTGTGTAACCTGCATCATCAACTAAAAATATTCGACGTCGAGGGGTGAGCACACAACACGGCACAGTGAGTAGCCAAAATAATGCAACATTACATATGCATGCAAAAAGTCAATTTATATCTTTGGTCTGGTTTAAAGTTTGCAGTATGCTATAGAAAGGTTGAGGTAGTCAAAGGTCACGTTTATTGACTCTGCCTCTATACACGAGTGTGTGACGTTACCCGAAGATCACGTTTATCGTCAACTCACATGCACCCAATCATGAACAATATATAACAAAGGTTACGTTTATTGCTATATAGTGCCATACCAACACGTAAGCCCCTGTTGGCGAGGGCTGCAAACTGGGCTCGCAACTAACCAATCCTAATGCCAAACAGTGTATCCAAGGCCTCACCCGAGCATCCCTCAGAATGTCCATAGAGATAGAGCTAAGGCCCCCCGGTAGAGTCAGAGACTACAAGGACCGAGACCACCTCCCCTGATACCCTACGACATAATAGTTCTGCTAAGGTAATGGCGATACGACGATGCCAATGCACAAGACTTGAGTTAGAGTTAGAGCTAGAGTGCTGAGACCCGCCAAAGGTTAACGTTTATTGACATTCTCATCACACCCCCCTGATACTCGCTCGCATCAAGCACATCAACCACACACATACAAGCACATACCTATTCCTATCATCATCATCATCATCATGTTATAAACAATAAAATAAATATGCATGAACAAGTAATAGAAATATTGGATGGCATGCTGTATGCACATTACAAACATATTCGTATAGAATCAAGCATAGCATAGGACTCAAAAATAGAAAACAGTTTATTATTAACCAATTTAGTTTGGAGTTAAGGTTCCTCACCTTAGCTTGCTATAAGATACTTTTCCAAGCTTTAGAATCATCGTTATAACGTTATTATATTGCTAGCAAACCTAACAAAGCCGATAAAATTTAATTAGAATTAATTCTGATTTTAAAAACCATTCTGTTAACTGAGGGTCGATGCTAGGGTCGATGGGTCTATCGACCCTCCCCTCTTTCTGAACTTCCCGAATGCTGAGGGTCGATGGTCAGAAACACCTAGGGTCGGATGGTCTATCGACCCTCAGTGCGACCCTCGGTGCACTCTGGTCCAATTTCCACTTTTTAATCCATTCTTCGTGTTTGGGGTCCTATGGCTTGCTTCCTACATTCCATTAAACATTCATTCCATGGTCTGAAACCATGAATCATCCTCCTAGATGGCCTTCATGCATTCTCTTAGGGTTTTCCATGAAAACCTAACCTTAGCTTAATGGTTTGGGTTTCTCCGAGATCACTCTCTCTTCAATAATTATCCTAAGGTCTGTAGAAACTCATGGAATTAGTATCCATACCTGAGAAGATTACTTTTCTCTGGAAATTCTTCCCATTTTTGCTAAGTCTTCTTCCTTGACTCTTTTCTTCCTCTTTTCCTTCTTCTCTCTTTCTCTCAATTCAATTAGGGTTGTGAAAGGAGTGAAAGTGGCTTAGGGATGTCCTTTAAATAGACTAGGAACATCCTAAATAAGTCCCATTGAGATTTGGAAAGAATCCCAATCGAAAAATATAGAATTTTCCTAATTTCTATATTCGGCAAAAACCGAGGGTCGATGATCCCGCCGACCCTAGGGTCTTAAACAGTCCGACCCTCCCTTCAAAACTGAGGGTCTGACTTTCTGTTTTGGGAGGTCCGACCTTGCTTAGCTGGGTGTGCGACCCTCCCTTAAAATAAAGTGTTTTTGGGTCGATTTGATACCTGGGATCTCGATCTCCTTCATGCCCTTGGTCCATTTGACTCGACCATGATGGGTAAACCTGGTTCAAGGTGGTAAGACCGGGTTAGATTGACACGGGTCTTACAACTCCCCCCAACTTATAAAAATTTTATCCTCGAAATTGTACGTACCTTTGGAATCAAATAAGTGTGGATACTGCTTTCGCATAGCATTCTCTTCCTCCCATGTAATCTCTTCCATGTCTTTACTTTTCCAAGTGACCTTAACATAGTAGATATCTCTGTTGCATAGACGTTGAACCTTTCGACTGGTGATTTCCGTTGGTGTTACTTCGAATGTCAAATCATCAGTCAATTCTGGCAAATCTACTGTCAAGACATGCGTTGGGTCTTTGACATACTTCTTTAATAGGAAAATGTGAAATACGTCATGCACACTTGACATAGATGGTGGTAGTGCTAACTGATAAGCCACTTTTCCACGCTTAGCTAGAATTTCATATGGTCCGACATATCTTGGACTTAGTTTTCCTTTCTGTCCGAACCTCTTCAATCCTCGCATAGGCGATACCTTCAGAAATACTTTATCACCTACGGCGAACTCTAGATCCCTTCGTCGAGTATCTGCATATTGCTTCTGATGGTTCTGAGCTGTTTTTACTCTTTCCTTGATGATGTCGACCACTCGACAAGTCTCTTCAACAAATTTCGGTCCAACAATACTACGTTCTCCAACTTCATTCTAAAACAAGGGAGTTCGACACTTCCTGCCATAAAGTGCTTCATAAGGTGACATCTGTATAGTAGCCTGATAGCTGTTATTGTAAGCGAACTCGATCAATGGTAACTTTTCGTCCCATGATCCTTTGAAATCAATCACACATGCTCGTAGCATATCTTCTAGAATCTGGATTGTACGTTCTGACTGTCCATCTATCTGTGGGTGGAATGCAGTACTAAACTTCAATGTCGTACCCATAGCCTTTTGCAGTCCTTTCCAAAATTTAGAAGTAAATCGTGGATCTCTATCGGACACAATGCTTTCTGGAACACCATGTAACCGAACAATATTATCCACATACAGCTTTGCTAACCTTTCTAGTGTATATTGGGGTCGTATAGGTATAAAGCGAGCTGTTTTAGTCAGACGGTCCACAATCACCCAAACTACGTCAACTACTCGAGGAGTCAATGGTAGTCATGTGACGAAGTCCATAGTGATGCAGTCCCATTTCCAGGCTGGAACTGGTAATGGCTGTAACAGTCCTACGGGTCTTTGTCGTTCAGCTTTTACTTTCTAACAATTTAGGCATTGAGACACGAACTTAGCTACATCTGCTTTCATTCCCCTCCACCAATATAGTTTCTTCAGATCATGATACATTTTTGTACTTCCAGGATGTATCGAATAGATGGTGGTATGGGCTTCTTTCATCAGTCGGTGTCTAATGTCCATACTTTCTGTTTCAGGTACACATATTCTCCCTTTAGATTTCAGTACCTTCTCGTCATCCAAGGTGAACTCGGGGTTGGTCCTACCTTTCTCAATATCTTCTTGTACTGTTCTCGATAAGGATCTGATTTGATAACCGTCTTCACTTCGTCCACTATATCCGATATAATCTTCAATGCCGCAAACATATTCGAGAACCGATGAATAAACCCTTGGTTGGCTGATTCATCCGTTGTATCTATCACATACTTGCTCGTTGCCGTGATTGAACACCATTCCGTTGGTACACATTCCTGCGAACTGCGTAACTTCTCCTTGAGATTTTATCATTGCTTTTTGCTCAATGCATCCGCTACCACGTTCGCTTTTCCGGATGATACCGGATATCACAATCATAGTCTTTCAATAGTTCCAGCCATCTCCTTTGTCTCATATTCAACTCCTTCTGATTAAATAGATAAGTAAGACTTTTATGGTCCGACTTAATCTGAAATTTCTCCCCGTATAGGTAATGTCTCCATATCTTGACCGCATGTACTACTGCCGCTAGCTCCAGATCATGAGTAGGATAATTTTTCTCATGTACCTTTAACTGTCTTGAAGCATAAGCAATACTTGCTCTCCTTGCATGAGCACACATCCTAATCCCAATCCCGATGCGTCAGTGTATAAAGTAAATGTCTGTCCTAGAACGGGAATGGTCAAAATCGGGGCGGATATCAATCTGGCCTTCAATGTCTGGAAGCTCTTCTCACATTTGTCGGTCCACACAAACTTCTCGCCTTTCTTAGTCAAGATGGTGAGAGGTACGATAATCCGAGAATAGTCTTCTACAAATCTCCGATAATAACCAGCTAGACCCAGAAAACTTCTAATTTCTGAAACGCTCTTTGGTGCATCCCACTTCACAATAGCCTCGATTTTGCTGGGGTCCACTTTGATTCCTTCAGCGGATACTACATGGCCTAGAAATGCGACTTCATTTAGCCAAAACTCACACTTAGAAAATTTGGCATATAGTTTCTCTTTCCTTAAACGCTATAGGGCTGCGTTTAGGTTCTTGACATGGGTTTCTTTGTCCTTGGAGTATACCAGTATATCATCGATAAATACTATAACCGACGTATCCAACATATCGTGGAAAACTCGGTTCATAAGTTCCATGAACGTTGCCGGTGCATTAGTTAATCCGAATGACATAACCAAAAATTCATAATGTCCGTATCTTGTCCTGAAAGCTGTCTTCGGAATGTCACCTTCTTTAATCTTCAGCTGATGATAGCCCGATCGAAGATCGATCTTTGAAAATACTTTTGCTCCTTGTAACTGATCGAACAAGTCATCGATCCTGGGTAGTGGATATCGATTCTTGATTGTCAGTTTGTTCAACTCCCGATAGTCGATACACAATCGAACGCTACCATCCTTCTTTTTCACGAACAATACCGGTGCTCCCCATGGAGATATACTGGGTCGAATATAACCCTTGTCTAGCAGTTCTTGTAGTTGCACTTTTAATTCCTTCAGTTCAGTAGGAGCCATTCTATAAGGTGCCTTTGATACTAGTGCGACTCCAGGTATCAGGTCTATTACAAACTCTGTGGCACGGTCGGGTGGTAATTCGGGTAGTTCCTCCGAAAATACGTCAGGGTAATCCCGTACGACATCGATATCTTCCATTCGTTGTGCTTCCTTGGTTAGGTCGACCACTGATACTAGATACCCGACTGCTCCCTTCTCAAGGCACTTCTTAGCCTTTAATGCTGAAAGTATGAGCTTGTGTCTCCGGGGAAGTTTGGTTCCCGAGAAATTGAATTCTGCCCCTTCTTTGTCTTTGAATGTTAGCTTCTTTTCGGTGCATAACAAATTTGCAGAATGCTGAGCTAACCAGTCCATTCCCAAGATGACATCAAAGTCTGCCATCTCAAGTTGTATCAAGGTTGCATCTAAAGTCTGTTTCCCTATGAGAACTGGACATGGTCCATAACCTTTCTCTAGTTCCACTTCTAACCCCATCGGTGACCGTACAAGTAATTTGTAGTCTAATGTCTTGATGGGTAAGTTTATCTTCTTTCCAAATGACATAGATATAAATGAATGAGTAGCTCCGGAATCGAAGAGTACTCTGGTGGGTATGCCATTTATAGGTACAATACCTGTGATTTATCTTTACTTAGTCTACATGCTCATTCAATGTAATTATAACTTTAAAAGTTTCAGTCATACCTGTGACCACATCGGGTGATGCGGCCGCATCTTCGGACGTAACAGCATATACCCGTCCCTGATGGAATTGCTTCTTGGGCTTTGGGCACTCTCTTGCCATATGTCCGGGTTGGTTGCAGTTGAAACACTTCGGGGCTTCAGAATTTGTCTTTGGCTGAGGTTGAGCTGCGAAAGTAGTCTTGGTTGCAGCATTAAAATTCTGAGGACGGAAGGGCTTATACGTCCTGTTATTGCCTCCGTTATACGAATTCCCAGTTGGCCTTTTGATGCCTTTGTTTTGAGTGAAATAACTCTCTTTCTGGCTCGATTCAATCACTCGAGCGATCTGGACAGCTTCATTATATATTGTATTTTCTAATCCCAGAACATGTTCCCCGATGCTTCCTCTCGGCCCGTGACAAACCTACGGGTTTTGGTTTCTTCCTCTTGCATACTCAGTGGTGCGAAGAAAAACAGCTCTTCATAACGCTGTTGGTACGCATCCACTACATCTGTCCCTGATAAAGACTCAGGAGCTCCTTCTCCATCGAATCCCTGAAGCTTCGTGGAAAATATTTCTCGAAGAAAGCTTCTTTATATATAGCCCAAGTCAGTTGGGTGTGCTTGGTCAATAGATATGTCTTCGTGGATTTCCACCAATGGTGTGCGTCGCCCTTGAGCATGAAGGTGGCACACAATACTTTCTCCTCTTCTGTAATAGTCATCATCGAGAAAATTTCTTTCCATCTCGTCTATCCGTAGTGCTGGCCATAATGGATCGACGGTTTGCCGTTGAATTCTCCGGGGTTTCATCTTCAAAAACCTCTCGACCGTCGAGAGTGATCCATCTGGTTTTGATATGCCCCAAACATTTGGGGTGGGTACCGATAGTTAGCCCGTGCCGCTTCCGGGACCTGCACCGGAATTGGTGCAGCCGGTTGTTGAGGTGTCTGTTGAGCTGGGTGGTTACCCACCGGTGCTGCACTAGCTTGCCCAAGGTGCATGGTTGCAGCCCGAGTGGCTTGAAACATAACTCCCATTGCAACCTGCATTTGAGCTTGTGCGTGTTGCATCCGTTGCGGCTGCCGTGCCGATTCATCACCACTATTGCTAGCTCGTGGTGGAGGTGGCAAGTTTGTAGGGTTTACCGGTTCTGGATTTTCCGGTACATGGTTATTCTCTTGACTAGTCTCCTCCACGGGTGGTGGTGGTGGGACTGTGTTTCGGGTCTGTCGGGTCACTCTACGTCCAGACATATTTCCTTCTGAGATGGGTGGTGCTTGAAAATCATCAAAATCAGTGAGAAATCATTTATACTTCATGTAGGCACGCTAACCGATATAAAATTCAAAATCCTCAATTTATTCTGTAAAAAAAATACTGTCTTTTCTATGTAGGGTCAATGGTGAGGGTCGATGGTATGTCCGACCCTTGGTATCCGACCCTAGGAATGACCTGTTCTTCCCGAGAGCTGAGGGTCGATGCGAGGGTCGATGGGTATCCGACCCTCGGTCCGACCCTCGATTTTCCGTCGATTCCCGAGAGCCGAGGGTCGATTGGAGGGTCGATCCGAGGGTCGATGGTGTCAGTCGAATTGTCCGACCCTCGGACCAAAAATCAGATTTTTAAGATCCGATTTTGGGTCATTTCTCACTATTCCTCCTCCGTTTCGACTCGTCCCTACTCTCTGAGTTGCTACAGTGCCACTCTACTGTTTTTGGTCGGTTTAACTCTGGGTTTCGACGTCCACGTCATCCCTACAGGTATGTCTTCCCATTTTTACCTGTTTTTAGGTTTTCTTTTCTAGGTTTTTGCCCGTTTAACTCCTATTTTTCAAATTAAACTTTTTCCAACCGTAAAAATTCGATTTTTGTTGGGGGCTTTTATTATTGGTGCCTCGAGGAACGAAAGCCCTAAAAAATTTCTGAGTTTCATCGGTTGGTCATCGAGAAACTTGAAATTCTCTCTTTTTGCCCTAATTTGTCGACATTTTCGATTTTTCTTGAATTTTTTCAAATTGGACATCGTCAGTTAAAATTTCCTACTGCATGTGGGTTGTAGGATATGTTTTAACCTATGTAATTTCTTATGCCCACTTGTATGGCGAGAAATGGGGCTTTATGGTCAACTTACGTCGTTATTAAATCAAATTTCGGATTTTTATCCTATTAACTCCTTGTTTCCTTCCTCTTTCTTATTTTGCAGATACTATGGCTCGTACCAAAGTACCCAGGGTGCGTGATCCACTTCGCTTCCGTTCAAATGAAGCCGAGGCACAATATGCTGACTATGCCCGTAAGAAGGTTGAAGGGGGTCGCATGGTGAACTTGGCTGAGCTAGCCTTGTTCAATGTAGAGGGAGCGTTTGGTGATATGGGGTGGCTCCCTGTCATCACATACGACGCGTGCACGTGTCTAGACTTGGTACGCCAATTCTATTGTAATCTCCAGGTGGTGGGGAATTACAACGACGTCGAGCACGGTCAGGAGTTACGCATCACCAGTTATGTCAAGGGGGTGCACATTTCTTTTGATTATCGGCAACTGGCCGATCTGTTGGGCATTCCCTATGATGGCCCTATGGTGTACTGTGCGCCGGGAAGCCACAGTTTGTTGAGATGGAGATGAGGGCGTAGATCAACAACCGGTTGCTCGGCCCCGATAGATGGCGATGAGAGCATGCTACTTGCGTCCAGCTCCACGGGTCTTCCGCAAGATTATCCAAAGATAATCTGATCCCGCAGAGTGGGCACTATGAGAGGGTGTCTCGGCTGACCCAGTTCTTGATCTACAAAGCATCTACACTCGTCGCCGGTCTCGCCTTCCTTACATCATCATGCGGACGATGATTAGTGCCACATTGTCCGGTCATAGGGGTAATCTACCCTATGGACGCATGATTACAAATGTTACCGACCCGCCCGGGGGTGGATCTGGTAGATGAGAAAATCCAGAAGAAGACCTTCTCGTCGCCTCTAGATTGGGAGGCTATCTACAAGATGGGTCTGCGAGATGCTGAGGTTAGCGATGAGGAGAGGAACGCGATGGTGCGCCCTCACACTCGTATCGAGATGGATGATGCTGAGGCTGCTGCTGCTGCTGCTAGAGCTCGTAGGGATCCGGTCGACGATGATGATCGCATGTATATGGATGTCGACGCGATACCCCCGCCATCACCCACACAGGCGGATGGAGTTGGTACATCTTCTTCGGCGGCTCCTGCACCTGAGGCTGGTCCTTCACTTCCACCTTCAGCCATGATGGAGATATTGCGTGAGCTCAGGGATGCTCAACGCAGGTCTGATTTGAGGATGGATGAGCTGTTGGCTGCTCAGCACGCATCAGACGCGTGGATGGGAGAGCTCCTAGAGGTGCAGCGTGCGACTGATCAGAGGATAGCCGGTTTCACAGCTAGTCTACAGATGACCCAGACTCAGATAGTCTGGTTGACTAGAGTCTATGCTGAGGACTATGACCGAGATCGTGAGGCACCGCCTCCTCCTTCGCCTCCAGCATCCTGAGTGTACTTTTATTTTTCCTTGTACTACAGAGTAATTGTCCGGGTTGTGGACTGTACTCTGCTTTAGCGATGTATATACATTTTGTTTCTCTCACACATTGTATGTAACTTGTTTTCCCCTTAATAGATGCACTATTCTCTTTTTAATTTGGTTTCAATCATCACTTGTGCTTATAGTGTGTTTGTATTAAAGCTTTTAATTTATCCTATCTCAGTTCACAATGGTCTTGAATGTGTGTCAGTTCGGCGGAAAAGGCCTGAGACGCTCTGATACCAAGTTGTCACACCCCAATTTTGGTCTAACCAGAATGGTGTGATGAACCGCTAATAAACCAACGGTTCAACCAGGATCTCTAATAGGCTATCCCCGCGTTATCCAAACTTTCACACATCCATAATCATAATCAGAGTAATACACCATAGCGGAAAATCTATAATAAAATGAACTGAGCAACTAAGATGATATCATTAATTAATAGAAAATTATTCTATTCTCAACTGAGACATAAATATTTAAATACCAAATACATGTCTTTATAAATCCAATGAAAGAAACCCATAAAAATATCTAATCAAATACACACAAGTTGCACTCACAAGAGGAGTCGTGTGTATCATCTTCAGCTCCAGCGTCCATTGCTGCTATATTCCCGCACGCAGACGCGTTCATATAATCTTCAACTGTGTAACCTGCATCATCAACTAAAAATATTCGACGTCGAGGGGTGAGCACACAACACGGCCCAGTGAGTAGCCAAAATAATGCAACATTACATATGCATGCAAAAAGTCAATTTATATCTTTGGTCTGGTTTAAAGTTTGCAGTATGCTATAGAAAGGTTGAGGTAGTCAAAGGTCGCGTTTATTGACTCCGCCTCTATACACGAGTGTGTGACGTTACCCGAAGATCACGTTTATCGTCAACTCACATGCACCCAATCATGAACAATATATAACAAAGGTTACGTTTATTGCTATATAGTGCCATACCAACACGTAAGCCCCCGTTGGCGAGGGCTGCAAACTGGGCTCGCAACTAACCAATCCTAATGCCAAACAAGTGTATCCAAGGCCTCACCCCAAAGATCCCTCGGAATGTCCATAGAGATAGAGCTAAGGCCCCCGGTAGAGTCGAGACTACAAGGACCGAGACCACCTCCCCTGATACCCTACGACATAATAGTTCTGCTAAGGTAATGGCGATACGACGATGCCAATGCACAAGACTTGAGTTAGAGATAGAGCTAGAGTGCTGAGACCCGCCAAAGGTTAACGTTTATTGACGTTCTCATCACACCCCCCTTGATACTCGCTCGCATCAAGCACATCAACCACACACATACAAGCACATGCCTATTCCTACATCATCATCATCATCATGTTATAAACAATAAAATAAATATGCATGAACAAGTAATAGAAATATTGGATGGCATGCTGTATGCACATTACAAACATATTCGCATAGAATCAAGCAAAGCATAGGACTCAAAAATAGAAAATAGTTTATTATTAACCAATTTACTTTGGAGTTAAGGTTCCTCACCTTAGCTTGCTATAAGATACTTTTCCAAGCTTTAGAATCACTATTATAATGTTATTATATTGCTAGCAAACCTAACAAAGCCGATAAAATTTAATTAGAATTAATTCTGATTTTAAGAACCATTCTGTTAACTGAGGGTCGATGCTAGGGTCGATGCTAGGGTCGATGGGACTATCGACCCTCCCCTCTTTCTGAACTTCCCGAATGCTGAGGGTCGATGGTCAGAAACACCTAGGGTCGGATGGTCTATCGACCCTCGGTGCGACCCTCGGTGCACTCTGGTCCAATTTCCACTTTTTAATCCATTCTACGTGTTTGGGGTCCTATGGCTTGCTTCCTACATTCCATTAAACATTCATTCCATGGTCTGAAACCATGAATCATCCTCCTAGATGGCTTTCACGCATTCTCTTAGGGTTTTCCATGAAAACCTAACCTTAGCTTAATGGTTTGGGTTTCTCCGAGATCACTCTCTCTTCAATAATTATTCTAAGGTCTGTAGAAACTCATGGAACTAGAATCCATACCTGAGAAGATTACTTTTCTCTGGAAATTCTTCTCCTTTTTGCCAAATCTTCTTCCTTGCCTCTTTTCTTCCTCTTTTCCTTCTTCTCTCTTTCTCTCAATTTAATTAGGGTTGTGAAAGGAGTGAAAGTGGCTTAGGGACGTCCTTTAAATAGACTAGGAACATCCTAAATAAGTCCCATTGAGATTTGGAAAGAATCCCAATCAAAAAATATAGAAATTTTCTAATTTCTATATTCGGTAGAAACCGAGGGTCGATGATCCCGTCGACCCTAGGGTCTTAAACTGTCCGACCCTCCCTTCAAAACTGAGGGTCTGACTTTCTGTTTTGGGAGGTCCGACCTTGCTTAGCTGGGTGTGCGACCCTCCCTTAAAATAAAGTGTTTTAGGGTCGATTTGATACCTGGGATCTCGATCTCCTTCATGCCCTTGGTCCATTTGACTCGACCATGATGGGTAAACCTGGTTCAAGGTGGTAAGACCGGGTTAGATTGACACGGGTCTTACACTAGCTCTATCTCTAACTCAAGTCTTGTACATTAGCATCGTCGTATCGCCATTACTTTAGCAGAATTATTACGTCGTAGAGTATCAGGGGGGTGGTCTCGGTCCTTGTAGTCTTTGACTCTACCGGGGGGCCTTAGCTCTATCTCTATGGGTGTTTTGAGGGATGCTAGGGTGAGGCCTTGGATACACTGTTTGGCATTAGGATTGGTTAGTTGCGAGCCCTGTTTGCAAGCCCTCGCCAGCAGGGGCTTACGTGTTGGTATGGCACTGTACAGCAATAAACGTTAACCTTTGTTGTACAATGTTCATGGTAGGGTGGATGGGGACGACAATAAATGTTAACCTTTGGGCGGGCTTCCACACCTTGTGTATAGAGGAGGGATCAATAAATGTTAACCTTTGACCTCCAACCCTTTCTATTGCATATTGCAAACTTTAAACCAGACCAAAGATATGAATTGAATGCATGCATATGTATTGTTGCATTGTTTTGTTTGCTCACTGAGCCATGATGTGTGCTCACCCTCTCGACGTCGAATATTTTTAGTTGATGATACAGGTACTACCGTAGAAGATTATGTCAACGCTCCAGTGTACGGGCACATGGCGGCGATGGAAGTTGAAGACGAAGTAGGTACGCATGACTCCTCTTGCGAGTACAACTCATGCGTATTCAATTAGATTTTATTTTAATTATTTGGATTCAGTAAAGACATGTAATTGATATTTATTTATGTCTTAGTTGATACAGAATAATTTGCTACTTAAATATGATTACCACATCTAGATTTCTCAGGTCGTTTCACTATAAGACTTCCGCTATTGTGTATTTTACTCTGATTATTAATGTAGATGTATGAGGTTTAGATAAAACGGATATAGCCTACTCGAGATCCTGGTTAAACCGTTGGTTTGCTAGCGGTTCATCACACCATTCTGAATAGTGCAGAATTAGGGTGTGACAACTTGGTATCAGAGCATCTCAGGCCTTGTCCGCTAAACTAGCATACCTTCACGACGAATTGTGAACTGAGATAGGATAAAAGTAAAAATTATAATATTAACACTATAAGCACAAGTGATGTTTGAGACCAAATTTGAAAAGAGAATAATGCATCTAGTAAAGGTAGAACAATTTTAAATACAATGAGAGAGAAACAAACGTATATAAATAACTAAAGCAGAGTACAGTCCATAACCCGGACAGTTACTCTGTAGTACAAAGAAAGAAAATAAATACAATCATGAAGCTGGAGGTGAAGGAGGAGGCGGTGTCTCACGGTCTCTGTCATAATCCTCAGCGTAGACTCTGGTCAACCAGAATACCTGAGTCTGGGTTGTCTGAAGACTAGCTGTGAGACCAGCCAACCGCTGATCAGTCACACGCTGAGCACCCAAAAGCTCTTCCATACGCATATCTGACTGGCGCTGAGCATCTATGAGCTCTCCCATCTTCATGTCTGATATGCGCTGGGCGTCTAGTAGCTCATCCACTCTCACACGCTGAGCATCTAGTAACTCCCCCATCCTCAGATCAGATCTGCGCTGAGCCTCTCTGATCTCATGCAATATCCCCATCATATCAGAAGGTGGGTGTGAAGGACCAGTCACATGTGAAGGACCAGCTGCATAAGAAGTACTAGCTCCAGCAGCATGTGTAGGTGAAAGAGGTGGTATGGAGTCCACATCCATGTACAGACGATCATCATCACCAACAGGCTCCCTATGAACTCCAGCGGCTGCTGCAGCTGCTTCAGCGTCAGTCATCTCGACGTGAGTGCGAGGGCGCACCATCGCGTTCCTCTCCTCATCACTGACCTGGGCATCCCGCATGCCCATCTTGCAAATAGCCTCCCAATCCAGAGGTGATGAGAAGGATTTCTCCTGAATCTTCTCATCCAATAAGTCAACCCCTAGGCGGGTAAGCAGCGTAGTGATCATACGTCTGTAAGGAAGGTTGCCATTGTGACTGGGCAATGTGACACTGATCATGGTACGCATGATGATGTATGGAAGGCAGACGGGCTGCCTAGTACATATACAGTATAGGAGATACTGGGTCAGCTGGGAGATCCTCTCATAATGACCACTCTACGGTATCAGGTTATGCTGAATGATCTTGCAGTATATCCGTGGATCAGAACGCAGATAACACGCTCTCATCTGCCAGCGATCAGGTCGGATGAGCTGGCTATCGATCTCAGCCCTCATCTATAGAGAAAAGAACTGGGGCTCTCCAGGAGCATAGAACACCATGAGGCCAACATAGGAAATGCTCAGTAGGTCGGCCAGCTGTCGATAATCAAATGAGATGTCAACTCCCTTGACGTAGTTCGTGATACGCAGCTCATTACCCCTCTCAACATCATCGTAATCCCCCACCACCTGGAGGTTACAATAGAACAGGCGTACCAAGTCAGGGCAGGTACAGGCATCATAGGTGATGATAGGAAGCCATCCCATATCACCAAATGCTCTCTCCACATTGAACAAGGCTAACTCAGCCAAGTTCACATTGCGACCTCCCTCTACCTTCTTGAGAGCGTAGTGGGCATATTGTCCTCGGCTTCGTTGGAACGGAAACGAAGATGGTCGCAAACTCTGGGTACCTTGGTACGGACCATAATATCTGCAAACCACAAGGAAAAACAGATAATGTATTAGTAAGGTAGAAAAATTCAAAATTTTGACACAATAACGATGTAAATTGGACAAAAACCTCACTTTTCACCCATGCACGTGGGCAGGAGGACTTACATAGATCCTAAACAAACTTATGAGACTTAGACATGCAGAAATTTCAACTAATTAGATTGAATTGCAAGAAATTTCAAGAAATTCAAAATTTTGCCAAAATTAGGGCAAAAAGTGAAAATTTTGAGTTTTACGATGACTAACCGATGAAACTCAAATATTTTTGAGGGCTTTCGTCCATTGTCTCACCAACAACAAAAGCCCCCAATAAAAATCAAATTTTTACGGCTGAAAAAAGTTTAATTTGAAGAAAACAAGATATACGGGTGAAAACCTAGAAAAGAAAACCTAAAAACATGTAAAGGTAAGATACATACCTGTAGAGAAGGTGTAGACGTCGAAACAAGGAACCCAAATGACGAATGTAGCAGAGTTGGCACTGTAGCAACTCAGAGGAAGGAGACGAGTCAAAACGGAGGAGGAAAAATGGAAAATGAACTCAGAATCGGACCTTAAAAATCTGATTTTTGGTCCGGGGGTCGGAGAATTCGATTAGAACAGTCAACCCCCATATCGACCCCCGCATCGACCCTCGGCTCTCGGGAACCTGACAGAGAACCAGGGGTCTCACCCTGGGTCGGACATACTCCGACGCCCCATCGACCCCCGGCTCTCGGGAAAAATGGGTGATTTTCCAGGGTCGGATACTGAGGGTTGGATACCCATCGACCCCCACCATCGACCCTGCATAGAAAAGACAATATTTTTTCACCGAATGATCTAAAAAATTTGAAAATAACATCGGTTAGCGTATCTACATGAAGTATAAATGATTGCCTCTTGTATTTTAATGATTTTTAGGCATCACCATTATCAGAGGGAAAATATGGCTGGGCGTAGAGTAACCAGGCAGAGCCGAAACACAGTTCCACCACCACCACCCGTGGAGGAAGCCAGTCAAGAAAATATATATGCACAGGGTAATCCACAGGTTGCACCACCAGTAAACCAAGGTCAGGAAAATCCTACAAACTTGCCACCTCCACCACCGGAGCTGGCAACCGTGGTTATGAACCTGGCGCAACAGCTGCAACAAATGCAACAAGCACAGGCTCAAATGCAAGCAGCAATGGGAATGATGTTTCAGATAGCACATGCTACACCAATGTCGACTGGAAAAACAAGTGCAGCAGCGGTGGGTAACCACCCAGCACCTCAAACACCTCAACCACCAGCTGCACAAATTCTAGTACCAGGTCCTGAAGCAGTTCAGGTTAATTACCAGTACCCACAACCTATGTTTAGGGCATACCTCAAAATCAAATGGACCACTCCCGATTGGTTGAGCGATTCTTAAAGATGAAGCCCAAGGAGTTTAGTGGTAAACCATCCGATCCTTTATGGCCAGCACATTGGATCGACGAGATGGAGAGGAATTTTCTGATGATGACTATTACAGAAGAAGAGAAGGTATTATGTGCCACCTTCATGCTAAAAGGTGATGCACATCATTGGTGGAAATCTACTAGGGCCTACCTATTAACCAAGCACGCCCTATTGACCTGGGTTATATATAAAGAAGATTTCTTTGAGAAGTACTTTCCCCGAAGCTTCAAAGATTCTATGGAGAAGGAGTTCCTGAGTTTATATCAGGGATAGATGTCCGTGGATGCATATCAACAGCGTTATGAGGAGCTGTTTTTCTTTGCACCACTCAGCATGCAAGAAGAAGACACTAAGACCCGTAGGTTTGTTATGGGACTTAAAGGAAGCATCAGAGAGCATGTTCTAGGTTAGGAGAAGAAAATATATAATGAAGCTGTGCAAATTGCTTGAGTTATAGAATCGAGCCAGAAGGAGAGTTATTTTATGCAAAACAGAGGTATAAAAAGGCCAGCTGGAAATGCTTATAATGGAGGGAATAACAAGACATTCAAACCCTTCCGTGCTCAAGGCTTTACTGCTGCACCCAAGACTACCCCAGTAGCTCAACAGCAGTCAAAGCCAAATATTGAAGGTCCAAAATGTTATAACTGCAATCAAGCGGGGCATATGGCAAGGGAGTGTCCTAAGCCCAGGAAGCAGCTACATCAAGGACGAGTTCATGTTGTTACATCTGAGGATGCTGCCGCATCACCTGATGTGGTCACAGGTATGACTGAAACCTTTTAAGTTGTATTACATTGTGTGAGCATGTAGACTAAGTTAAAATAAATCACAGGTATCGTACCTATAAATGACATACCCGCAAGAGTACTCTTTGACTCAGGAGCTACTCATTCTTTTATATCTGTCATTTGGAAAGAAGCTGAATTTACCCATCAAAACATTAGACTACAAACTACTTGTACGGTCACCGATGGGGTTAGAAGCGGAGTTAGAAAAAGGTTATGGGCCATGTCCAGTTCTCATTGGTGAGAAAACCATAGATGCAACCTTGATCCAACTTGGGATGGCAGACTTTGACGTCATCTTGGGAATGGACTGGTTAGCTCGGCATTCTGTGAACCTATTATGTACCGAAAAGAAGCTAACATTTAAAGACAAAGAAGGAGCAGAATTCAGTTTTGCGGGAACCAAACTTCCCAGTAAACGCAAGCTCATACTCTCAGCACTAAAGGCTAAGAAGTGCCTTGAGAAAGGAGCAGTCGGGTATCTAGTGTCAGTGGTCGACCTCACCAAAGAAGCACCACGGATGGAAGATATTGATGTCGTGCGGGACTACCCTGACGTTTTTCCTGAGGAACTACCAGGATTACCACCCGACCGAGCCACAGAGTTTGTGATAGATCTTATACCTGGAGCCGCACCAGTATCAAAAGCACCATATCGAATGGCTCCTACTGAATTAAAGGAATTGAAAGTACAACTACAAGAACTACTGGACAAGGGTTATATTCGACCCAATATATCACCATGGGGAGCGCCAGATTTGTTCGTAAAGAAGAAGGACGGTAGCGTTCGATTATGTATCGACTATCGGGAGTTGAACAAACTAACAATCAAGAATCGATATCTACTACCTCGGATCGATGACTTGTTCGATCAGTTGCAAGGAGCAAAAGTATTTTCTAAGATCGATCTTCGGTCAGGCTACCATCAGTTGAAGATTAAAGATGGTGATATTCCTAAGACAGCTTTCAGGACCAGATATGGACATTATGAATTCTTGGTCATGTCTTTTGGATTAACAAACGCACCAGCAACTTTCATGGAACTTATGAATCGGGTTTTCCACGATTTGTTGGATACGTCGGTTATTGTATTTATTGATGATATATTGATATATTCTAAGGACAAGGAAACCCATATTAAGAATCTAAACGCCACTCTACAACATTTAAGGAAAGAAAAGCTGTATGCCAAATTTACCAAGTGTGAGTTTTGGCTAAGTGAAATCGCCTTCCTAGGCCATGTAATATCCGCTGAAGGAATCAAAGTGGATCCCAGCAAGATCGAGGCTATTGTAAAGTGGGAAGCACCAAAGAGCGTTGCAGAAATTAGAAGTTTTCTGGGTCTAGCTGGTTATTATCGGCGATTTGTGGAAGACTATTCTCGAATTGCTGTACCTCTCACCAGTCTGACTAAAAAAGGTGAAAAGTTTGTGTGGACAGATAAATGCGAGAAGAGCTTCCAAACCTTAAAGACCAGATTGATATCCGCTTCGATTCTGACTATTCCGGTTCCAGGACAGCCATTTATCTTGTACACCGATGCGTCAGGACTGGGATTAGGATGTGTGCTTATGCAAGGAGAACAAGTAATTGCTTATGCCTCAAGACAGTTAAAGACACATGAGAAAAATTATCCCACTCATGATTTGGAGTTAGCGGCAGTAGTACATGCTGTCAAGATATGGAGACAATACCTATACGGGGAGAAGTTTCAGATTAAATCGGACCACAAAAGTCTTACTTATCTATTTAATCAAAAGGAGTTGAATATGAGACAAAGAAGATGGCTGGAACTATTGAAAGACTATGATTGTGATATCCAGTATCATCCGGGGAAAGCTAATGTAGTAGCGGATGCGTTGAGCAGAAAGGCAATGATAAAATCTCAAGGAGAGGTTAGCACAACTGCAACAATGTGTACTACTGGAACGATATTCAATCATGGTAATGAGCAGTATGTGATAGATACAACGGATGGATCAGCCAACCAAGGGTTCATTCATCGGTTTTCCAATATGTTCGCTGCATTGAAGATTATACCGGATATAATTGATGAAGTGAAGACAGCTATCAAATCAGACCCTTACCTGAGAACGGTACAAGAAGACATCGAAAAAGGTAGAACTAACCCTGAGTTCACCTTGGACGAAGAGAAGGTATTGAAGTACAAAGGAAGAATATGTGTACTTGAAACAGAAAGTGTGGACATTAAACGCCAACTGATGAAAGAAGCCCATACCACCATCTATTCGATACACCCAGGAAGTACAAAAATGTATCATGATCTAAGGAAATTATATTGGTGGATAGGAATGAAAGCAAACATAGCTAAGTTCGTGTCTCAGTGCCTAAATTGTCAGAAAGTAAAGGCTGAATGACAAAGACCCGCAGGACTGTTACAGCCGTTACCGGAACCAGCATGGAAATGGGACTGCATCACTATGGACTTCGTCACAGGGTTACCATTGACTCCTCGAGTAGTTGACGCAGTTTGGGTGATTGTAGACCGCCTGACTAAAACAGATCGCTTTATACCGATACGACCTCAGTATACATTAGAGAGGTTAGCAAAGCTGTATGTGGATAATATTGTTTGATTACACGGTGTACCAGAGAGCATTGTCTCCGATAGAGATCCACGATTTACTTCTAAGTTTTGGGAAGGATTGCAAAAGGCTATGGGTACAACATTGAAGTTTAGTACTGCATTCCATCCATAGACAGATGGATAGTCAGAGCGTACAATTCAGATTCTAGAAGATATGCTACGAGCATGTGTAATTGATTTTAAAGGATCATGGGATGAAAAGTTACCACTGATCGAGTTCACTTATAACAATAGCTATCAGGCTACTATACAGATGTCACCCTATGAAGCACTGTATGGCAGAAAGTGTCGAACTCCTTTATTTTGGAATGAAGTTGGGGAACGTAGTCTCGTTGGACCAGAATTTGTTGAGGAGACTTGTAGGGTGGTTGACATTATCAAGGAAAGAGTGAGAACAGCCCAGAATCATCAGAAGCAATATGCAGATACTTGACGCAGAGATCTTGAGTTCGTCGTGGGTTATAAAGCATTCTTAAAGGTATCGCCTATGCGAGGTCTGAAATGGTTCGGACAGAAGGGGAAACTAAGTCCAAGATATGTCGGGCCATATGAGATCTTAACCAAACGTGGAAAATTGGTTTACCAGTTAGCACTACCACCATCTATATCAAGTGTGCATGACGTATTTCATATTTCCTTATTGAAGAAGTATGTCAAAGATCCAACGCATGTTCTGACAGTAGATCTGCCTGATTTGACTGATGATTTGACATTTGAAGTAATACCAACTGAAATCACCAGCCGAAAGGTTCAACGACTACGCAATCGAGATATCTTTTATGTTAAGGTCACTTGGAGAAGTAGAGACATGGAAGAAATTACATGGGAAGAAGAGAATGCTATGCGAAAGCAATACCCTCATTTATTCGACTTAGAAGGTATGAACAATTTCGGGGACAAAATTTTTATAAGTAGGGGGGAGTTGTAAGACCATATCAAACTAACCCGGTCTTACCACCTTGAACCAGGTCTACCCATCATGGTCGAACCAAATGGATCACGTGCGTAAAGGAGATCACGATCCCAGGTATTAAACTGACCCAAAAACACTCAAAATAAGGGGAGGGTCGCATACCCAGCAAGGGAGGGTCGGACCCCCCAGTATAAAAGTCAGACCCCCAGTTTTACATGGGGGGTCAGACATTTTAAGGACCAGGGGTCGACGGGATCTCCGACCCCCCCTATCGACCCCCGGTAGTCGGTAAAAACAGCTCGAACAAAAAATTTGGAAACTTTCTTAATTTGAATGGGATTCCTTCTTAATCTCATTGAAACTTATTTTAGGAGTTTCAACTCTATAAATAGGACGTCCCTAAGCCTCTTTCACTACTTTTAGAACCCTAATTGGATTGAGAGAAAGAGAAGGAGAAAGAGAAGAGAAGAGAAGGAAAGTGGAGAAGAAGATCAAGGAGAAGGATTCAGAGAAACAAGCCTAATTTTCTGGTAAGGATACCAACTCCATGTAATTCTACAGACCTTAGAATAGATAGAGAAGAGGGAATGATCTAGGAGGAACCCAAATCATCCACCCATGGTTAGGTTTTCATGGAAAACCATGGGGAAAATCATGAAAGCCATATAGGTGAATGAACCACGGTTCTAGGCCATAGAACATGTGTGGAATGGACTGTAGGAGCAAGCAATAGGATCCCAAACACGAAGAATGGACTGAAGGAAGAAAAATTGACAAAACCCACAGGGGGTCGCATGGGGGTCGATGGCCAATCGACCCTACCAGACCCTAAGCATCGACCCCCACTGTTCGTGAAGTCCAGAATAGGGGTGGTCGCACCCAGGGTCGATCAAACCTCTGACCCTAGCATCGACCCCCAGTTAGTAGCATGCTTTTTAAAGTCTGAATTAATTCTAATTAAATTCTATTGACTTGGTTAGGTTTTCTAGTGATATAATATCGATATATAGTTGATTCTTAAAGCTTGAAAGAGGACTTACGATCAAGTAAAGGTGAGGGAACAAGACCTAAACTAATTGGTTAATAATAAACTATTTTACTTTTGAGGCCAATGCCATGATTGATTTTATGTGTATATGATTGTTATGTGCATTCAACATGTCATCCAATATTTCTATTATTACTGTTCATGCATATTTAATTCTTGTTTATACATGATAATGATGATGATGATGATGATAGGAATAGGCATGTGGATGTATGTGTGTGGTTGGTGTGCTTGATGCGAGCGAGTATCAGGGGGAGGTGTCATAGGCCGGGCCTCAGCCCTCTAGCTCTATCTCTAACTCAAGTCTTGTGCATTAGCAACGTCGTATCGCCATTACTTTAGCAGAACTATTACGTCGTAGAGTATCAGGGGGTGGTCTCGGTCCTTGTAGTCTCTGATTCTACCGGGGGGCCTTAGCTCTATCTCTATGGGTGTTCTAAGGGATGCTGGGGTAAGGCCTTGGATACACTGTTTGGCATTAGGATTGGTTAGTTGCGGGCCCAGTTTGCAAGCCCTCGCCAGCAGGGGCTTACTTGTTGGTATGACACTGTACAGTAATAAACGTTAACCTTTGTTTTACAATGTTCATGGTGGGGTGGATGGGGACGACAATAAACGTTTACCTTTGGGCGGGCTTCCACACCCTGTGTATGGAGCCTTAACCTTTGACCTCCAACCCTTTCTATTGCATATTGCAAACTTTAAACCAGACCAAAGATATGAATTGAATGCATGCATATGTATTGTTGCATTGTTTTGTTTGCTCACTGAGCCATGATGTGTGCTCACCCTCTCGACGTCAAATATTTTTAGTTGATGATGTAGGCACCATCGTCGAAGATTATGTCAACGCTCCAGTGTATGGGCACATGGCGGCGATGGAAGTTGAAGACGAAGTGGAAATGCATGACTCCTCTTGCGAGTGCAACTCATGCGTATTCGATTAGATTTTATTTTAATTATTTGGATTTAGTAAAGACATGTAATTGATATTTATTTATGTCTTAGTTGATACAGAATAATTTGCTACTTAAATATGATTATCACATCTAGATTTTTTAGTTCGTTTCACTATAAGACTTCCGCTATTGTATATTTTACTCTGATTATGAATGTGGATGTATGATGTTTAGAAAAAATGGATATAGCCTACTCGAGATCCTGGTTGAACCGTTGGTTTGCTAGCGGTTCATCACACCATTTTGAATAGTGTGAAATTAGGGTGTGACAACCTATCTTAGTTCGTACCAGATTGAAGTCGTTGAATCTATAAATTAGGTCCACCAATTCGGTTGAACCTTTGAAATCAGTGTTGGCTTCTTGACTTTGTCATTAATGCTCTTCTCTAACTTGACCTTCTCCTCTTTTAAAGCAGCCACCCTTCTCAGGGCCTCTTCTGCTTTGGCCCTCTCTACGATGACTTTTTCTCCCTCCTCATCAATCCTCTTCAGCCCATCCTCCACTTTCTCCCTCTTCCTAGTGAGAGCATCCTCAATCAACTTTAAATTCGAGGATAGATGCTCAATCTCCACCTCATGTTTTCATGTAACCTCTGTGCACTCCTCTTCCAAAAATTCAAGTCTTCTGGCAATGCTGTACAAAGGGTTGAGGAACTGAGATCAAGTCAAGCCATCGTCAAGTTAGGGTAAGCGGAGTTACATGATATTTGAGGAAAGAAATAAAGACTTACATTGCAGGTAGTGAGGAAGAAGGCATCATTCAACTCCCTCGAGGGACTCCCAGCAAAGTATGATTGACCCTTAGGAAGTCGGATTCCTTGGATCAATTTATGAGCAACTCGTGGGTTTGAAGTCCTAGAATTTGTAGTTCTCACTGACCTACCAAGGATATGGATTTCCCCCTCCCTAGACCTTGCAGCTCAGGTAGAGGAGGAGCAAAAGACACCCCCGAAGCTTTGAAGGAGTTAGATCCAACGCAGTAGGGAGCTCGTTCCAGAGTGATCCCTCGACAAGTCGTGTATCTCCTCTGCTCCAGTCCCTTCCTGCGAGGATGCAGCTAGCACCAAATTCTTCCTCATCGAAGTAGAGCTTTTTGGGGGCAAAGGGCCAGATTTCGGCTTCATCGTCTATTTAACCGACTTCTCTTTGGGGAAGTCTCTTGAAGTGCCAGTTTTGACTTTTTGGAGGACTCAGACCCTCCCTTGCTGATCTAGATGCCTTTCCTCTTAATGCTGCTAGTATTTTCTATCACTTTCCCCACTGAAAAATTCAAAAGAAACAAGCGTTAATTCACATGCTAGTTAGACAAGAAATGTGAAAGCTGCAAAGTTCAACGCGACTTACCAGAGTCGGTGGGTTCATTATCGCAGACCTGTCTACCAGTCTCCTCAAATTCATCACCCTCATCAGTCTGATTGACTTTCAGAGATGATTGGCTTTAAGTCGCGCAGAAGGATGGGAAAAAGCTGCGCTTAAGGGAAAAAGATTAAAGTTTTCAGCCTCGACCATCGGGAACTTGTCGTAAACATCACCTTCACCGGCGATTTGGCGAGCATCAAAAAGTACAAAATTATGGTCTGCCAACTCGTAATGGGATACCCCTAAACCTGGCCACTCTCGAGCTGAATGGGATGATCCAAGATCATATGAAAGTAAATCAGGGAATATGTTTAAACCACGGGAGCGATGAAAATTCCAGAAATTGCATACTGGCAAAGTGGCTTTGTCAGCTCGCTTGATGAAGAAAAATACTTATGCCATCTCGGGATAGAAGATCTCTTTGAACTCAAGACTTTAGGAGCCGTCTTCCTCTTGTTAAAAAAATACCACCGTCTCGGTGCTTTCTTCTTGGAATCCTCTATGGGCCCTTGGTCAACATTCAGCTTAAACATACTCCTAAAAAGGTTTACTGTGGCTTCCCTTCCCTGACATTTGAAGTATACAAGGAATGCCACCAGTTGGCACCAGGAGTTTAGATGTAATTGGGTTGGGGCAACATTGTAGTACTTGAGAATCCAGATGATTTCTATCAAAAGTGGGAAACAGAATCCACATACGAACATCTCCTCGTAAGCATAGATCTCGATAAGGCTAGGGCTACTGGGTGGTTCATGCCTATCGGGAAGCCAAAGAACATATTGGTCAGGAATATAGTACTTCCTCCTCAGAAGATCCAACTTCACTTGGGTCATGTTAGAGCGAGAAGAAGCACAAGCAAACTCTTGCGACGATGGACTAGCAAGTACGGCGGCAGTCGAACTACTTCTGACCACCGCCTTTGCCTCAAGAAGTTTGGATTGTCTTACAACCTCACTAGGGACAGCTATGGTAGGAACACCTACAATCCGTTCAGGTTTCTTTCCATCAAAGGAAGAAGAAGAACTAGAAGTAGACATAGTGAAAAAATGGAGAAAGAAGGAAAGGGACTTACTAAATCTTCTTTAGAAAATTAAAGGCGACAACTATCAAGATCGCTCCGAATTAGTAGTTTCTTGTAGAGAAATCTTGGAAAAATGGTGCTTCACGGGTAACACCAAGCCTTTATTTAGTGGCACGGGATGATGCAACCTTCCAAAATTCACCGAATCAAAATTTGAAACTCATCATGAAGGGCTGTCAAATCAATTTAATGAAGAGGCGCCTTTTCAAATTGTACATTGAAACAGACTTGAAAAGAGTCCTGTTATAATCGACTTAAAATGTTGTCTATATCAAAGAAGAGTAACATTTCGTCATAAGGGCCGCCTCGATTCCAGTGTTGTCATTAATTTACACGTGGCGTTCCTCCAATACTCAATGGGTCCCTATGACATGCACCAGAGCCATAAAATCCAGGATTCGATTCAGGAATGACATTTGAAAAGGTAACCGTCGTTAAGGTTCCTAATATGTGAGACAACTGTACATGGTCTTATTCAAATATCAACTCGTTTACAACGAGAGCTTTAGATACTACTTGCGAGCAATTCATGAGTCACCCAAAGAAGTGGGTTACCAAATAGCTCGTTCAATGGAACGATTCATCAAATAAGTTGT
The DNA here is from genome assembly GCA_028583415.1 of Protea cynaroides. Classification (NCBI taxonomy): domain Eukaryota; kingdom Viridiplantae; phylum Streptophyta; class Magnoliopsida; order Proteales; family Proteaceae; genus Protea; species Protea cynaroides. The sequence goes on along the minus strand of CM053276.1, from coordinate 37,240,956 downwards.
TCAAAGGAGTGATTCATCAAATAAGTCGTTCAAAGGAGTGATTTACCAAATAAGTCGTGTATAGAGGCAGTTCGAATATTAAGTTGAAGCGTCATATAGACAACTTGATATTGGGATTGCTTCCCCAAGCTTATCAACTTAGAGAAGCAAGGGGCAATTGTTAATGCAATATCTCGTCCGCCAATGATATGGTGACGTGCGTCCCAGGACCAGGAGGGAACCAGGAGTGATGTGGTCAGTCGAATGAACTATCTCAATTACTAACACGTGCTAGTGTCAAGTTTACATTCCATTAGCAGTTCCTTGCAGTTAGGAGATTACATCTTGAGTAATCTCCTCAACTTATAATTGTGCACCAGAGCCGGTAATCCACGATGGCCATTACCACATTTCATCTTGCCATTGGATCTCTATCTAACGATAGACAGTTACTGCAGTGGTTTTACAACCGCCTACCACAACTACCACTACTATGAGCCACTCTGATAAGTTATCCAGAAGCTTATAAAAGCACGAAGACTTAGAGGTAAAAAAAAAAAAATTCAATTCTTTACGATCAATCTATTAGTAGACTTAAACCTTACCCCACTTTCTAAAAAGTGTTTTCCTTGATAAGAACTTCATTCCGCTTGATTTGAGAACTGACTTAAGCATCGAAGTAGACACCGGACTACCCAGTCCACCCCTCTGTTCATTTTCTCTATTATTTTAGGGCTTCATCATCCAGGTCGGTTGTAACGGAGCACAGCTCGTTTACACCGTGGTAAACTCCGCACATGTAGTATAACTTGGTTAAACTGTGAAAATCTCTACTGACATGGCATCCAAGTCAGAAAAAATAGTTTTCAGCATCAATAATGGTATAAGAGCATAGCATTACATCTGCACACGTGTCTTTTGCTTAAAAGTTATCTGAGCCATAACAAGTCACACGTAACATGACCTATGACATAAGCCTGTGCATACTCGAACTTGAATTGAGCCTTAAAGTATTAAAGGTGGCTACTTAATTCTACATAAAATGAGATTTTACCAACCACATACAAAGAATACCTGAAGGTGGTCTTTGATCACTAGGGGACCCAACTTAGTCTGCATTGGAAAATCCTTCCATTTTTAGATGATTATACATTGTTATTGCTAGAATTAGCATGTCACCTTTTGGGGACTTGATGTCCTGTAAAAGACGTGCACAAAGAAGCTATAAGTTGTTTGCAAGTCCAGTAGGACTTTAGGTGTATTTCTTATCTTCCTTTTCTTAAAAAAAAAAAATACTTTCAGCTAAAAAAAGGGGGTGGGGGGCTCTGTGCCTCATGGCCACTCTGACGCCTAAGAGATTTCAAGTAGCAAGCAGCCGTGGGTGTTAGACTTTTCACATTCATAGGGTTTCATCTCAAAACCTAATAACCTATACAGAGATCTAGAACACAATGGAGCCTGTGCGTAGGAGACTGATTTCCATCCTTTAACTAAAAGCCTTGATCATAGTCTTCCACAGCCCATAGTGGTTCCACTTGCTTCTCAATGCTTATGGGTATAGAGAGATAAAAAGCAACTAGGGTTATAGGGATTAATGACCTAGTATTTATAATAATACCACAAACCCTAATCAGTTCCACACTAAATAGGGTTTGCCTACCTCTTTATCTTGTGACGAACTAGACCGAATCGGTCAACTTAATAACATACACTTCCACTACTTAGTGGGTTCAATAATTAATTAAGCCCACTAGGATATTATGCAACATTCTCCCACTTGGGCTAGATTAATTACAAAATCACCATTAAATAGTGTTGCCATGAAATCCATTCACGCAACAAATCATCACCTACTTTAATCCACCTATCAAACCTATCAATGTTGAATAATAGCAGAAAATATACCTCAATATACGACGTATAACTTTCTATTAGTTACATACAAAGGTTTCCTTAGCAACATGAATCGCCTTGAAATAATGCATTGAAATATTACTTTCCATGCGAGTCCAAATCTTTAATCGAATTACCTTCGATTGAGTTACCTTAAAAACCTTATAGGTCTACAGACTTTGATATTATTAAATTCATAGGAAAACTACCTCCAACTTAGACTAATATCGTACTTTGGCTTATCGTCGTTGTTTCTTTGGCTGAATACCGCCTTCTACCTTTGGTTGAATACTGCCCATTATTTTTTGGCTGAATACTATCTTTTATCTTTGGCTAAATATTGCATTGTTTGTCTTTGGCTAAATACTATGTAAGCACCTCATTTTTGCCATCTCTAGTTGAACAAAGTCTTACTGAAGAGTAGACACCAAAGTGGGAGAAGTAAGAGAAAGTTTGGAAAATACAGGGGAGGCGACTGAAACTCTCTAAAAAATGACAGTCGATTAGCCACGGCATGCTCTGTAAGACCCGTGTCAAACTAACCCGGTCTTACCACCTTGAACCAGGTTTACCCATCATGGTCGAGTCAAATGGACCAAGGGCATGAAGGAGATCAAGATCCCAGGTATAAAATCGACCCAAAAACATTTAATTCTAGGGGAGGGTCGCACACCCAGCTAAGCAGGGTCGGACCTCCCAAAACAGAAAGTCAGACCCTCAGTTTTGAAGGGAGGGTCGGACAGCTTAAGACCCTAGGGTCGACGGGATCATCGACCCTCCCATCGACCCTCGGTTTCTGACGAAACTGAAATTAGGAAATTTCCTAATTTTCGGTTGGGATTCCTTCCAAATCTCAATGGGATTATTATAGGACATTCCAAGTCTATTTAAAGGACGTCCCTAAGCCACTTTCACTCCTTTCACAACCCTAATTGAATTGAGAGAAAGAGAGAAGAAGAAAAAGAGGAAGAAAGGAGACAAGGAGGAAGACTTAGCAAAAAGGAGAAGAGTTACAGAGAAAGATTAATCTTCTTAGGTATGGATACTAATTCCATGAGTTTCTACAGACCTTAGGTTAGATATGGTTGAGTGTAGGATTTCGGAGAAACCCAAACCATCCATCCATGGTTAGGTTTTCATGGAAAACCATAGGAGGATGCACGAAAACTATTTAGATGGATTATACATGGTTCTAGACCATGGAATGACTGTTGAATGAATGTAGGAAGTAAGCCATAGGACCCAAACACGAAGAATGGATTTAAAAGTGGAAATTGGACCAGAGTGCACCAAGGGTCGCACCGAGGGTCGATAGACCATCCGACCCTAGGTGTTTCTGACCATCGACCCTCAGCATTCGGGAAGTTCAGAATGGAGGGAGGGTCGATAGACCCATCGACCCTAGCATCGACCCTAGCATCGACCCTCAGTTGACAGAATGGTTTTAAATTCTGAATTAATTCTAATTAAATTCTATCGACTTTATTAGGTTTTCTAGTAATCTAATAACATTGTAACGGTGATTTTAAAGCTTGGGAAATATCTTTTAGCAAGCTAAGGTGAGGAACCTTAATAATAAACTGTTTTCTATTTCTTGAGTCCTATGCCATGTTTGATTCTATGCGAATATGTTTGTAATGTGCATACAACATGCCATCCAATATTTCTATTACTTGTTCATGCATATTTACTTTATGGTTTATAACATGATGATGATGATGATGATAGGAATAGGCATGTGCTTGTATGTGTGTGGTTGATGTACTTGATGCGAGCGAGTATCGGGAGGTGTGATGAGAACGTCAATAAACGTTAACCTTTGGTGGGTCTCAGCACTTTAGCTCTATCTCTAACTCAAGTCTTGTGCATTGGCATCATCGTATCGCCATTACCTTAGCAGAACTATTATGTCGTAGAGTATCAGGGGAGGTGGTCTCGGTCCTTGTAGTCTTTGGCTCTACCGGGGGGCCTTAGCTCTATCTCTATGGATGTTCTGAGGGATGCTGGGGTGAGGCCTTGGATACACTGTTTGGCATTAGGATTGGTTAGCAGCGAGCGCAGTTTGCAAGCCCTCGCTAATAGGGGCTTACGTATTGGTATAGCATTATATAGCAATAAACGTTAACCTTTGTTGTATAATGTTATGGTAGGGTGGATGGGGACGACGATAAACGTTAACCTTCGGATGGGCTTCCACACCCTGTGTATAGAGGCGGTGTCAATAAACGTTAACCTTTGACCACCCAACCTTTCTATTGCACATTGCAAACTATAAACCAAGACCAAAGATATAAATTGACTTTTTGCATGCATATGTATTGTTGCATTGTTTTGGCTACTCACTGAGCCGTGTTGTGTGCTCACCCCTCGACGTCGAATATTTTTAGTTGATGATGCAGGTTATACAGTCGAAGATTATATGAACGCTTCAGCGTATGGGAATGTAGCAGCTATGGAAGTTGGAGCTGAAGACGATACACACGACTCCTCTTGCGAGTGCAACTCGGGTGTATTCGATTAAATGTTTTATAGGTTTCTTTATTGGATTTATAAGACATGTATTTGGTACTTAATTATTTATGTCTCAGTTTAAACACAGAATAATTTGCTATTATTTATGAATACCATTTTAGTTCTCAGTTCATTTATTTATAAGACTTCCGCTATTGTGTATTTACTCTGATTATGATGGTGAGTATATGAAGGTTCAGGTAACGCGGGGATAGCCTATTTGAGATCCTGGTTGAACCGTTGGTTATTTAGCGGTTCATCACACCATTCTGAAATGTGCGGAATTGGGGTGTGACATGCTCTCTATAATGTTTTGAGAATAACTGAGATGATCCCTAGTGTCCAGGAGCTTAAGTGAAACCATATGGGAGGTTGGTGAATCCCAATGCAAGATTTAAATTTTAGCTGTGACTTTGAAGAGGTTTTTAATGGGCCCCACACTAAGAAAATGGGTTACAACCTGCATGGATGCGTAGGTCTTGGAAATACCTTTGAAATGAGACCAGAGTTGCTCAATTCCGATGTCAAATGAAGAAGATATGGCGATTTTAGTATAAGAATAAGAATAAGGGTATTTTTTGAAGATTAATAATATCCAGGGGCTTACATGCAAATTATCGTAAGTTTAATTATTTAAACTTCATCTTCTCATATCTCGCTCATCTGACATCCAAATAAAGTTGTTCTAGTGTCATTATTCCTCATTTTTGATGCTCTATAAAGTGGATGTGGAAAATCTGAAGCAGAGGTCTCCGAGGGATCCCATGCGGAGCCGCAAGCTGATATGCCCGCTTAAACTTCAAATCCTCATAATTTTATTATCCGACGTCCAAATGAGGTGATTCAATCTCCAATATGTTTCATTTTTAGTGCTCTAAAAAGTGGACGTAAAGGATTTGAGACAGAGATCTTCGAGGCATCCCATACAGAGTTGCTAGCTGAATTATCGTAAATTGGTTGTTTAAACTTCAAAAATTCATAAGTTGGCCATTTTACGTCCAAATGAGGTGATTCATACTCCATATTTCTCATTTTTAGTGCTCTACAAAGTGGACATGAAGGATTTGAGACAGAGGTCTCCGAGGCATCTCATGCAGAGTTGCTAGCTGATTTATTGTAAATTGATTGTTTAAACTTCAAAAATTCATAAGTTGGTCATTTTACATCCAAATGAGGTGATTCAAGCACCAATATTTTTCATTTTTAGAGTTCTACAAAGTGAACATAAAAAATTTAGGATAGAGACTGTCGAGAAATTTCATACAGAATGGCAGTGGAAATGGCCTATGAAATGATAGAGAGAGAAAAAACCAATATTGGCCCAACCCAGCTGAACCCATATTAGTCCAGACTAGTTTAGACCAAACTGGTTCAATTCATGTGCTTGTACATCATGTACATTATGTATATTATATATTATATGTATATGTGTTGTATATATATATATATATATATATATATATATATATATTGAAGAGAGAGAGTAGGGCCATGTCGAGAGATCCCGAAGGAAAGAGGTGGGCCTTGGTTTTGCTGGGTATGAAAGGAAGATCACGGCTAGCTATGGAAAGGCTAGCTAGATCGATTTTTGGAAAGTAATGAAAAATATAGAAAAAATGAAAAAATGGAAAGAGGTAAGAGAGAGTTTGTGGAAAAAGGAAAAATCTAACAAACAAAAGGAAAGAAAAAAAAAAGGAAAAAAACAAAAAAAGACAAAAGGAAAGGAAAAAGGAAAAGAAAAAAAAAGGGAAAGACGGGAGAACGTGAGTAAAGAAAAGGAAAAGAAAAAAAAAGAAAAAAAAAGGAAAGAGGGGAGAACGTGAGTGGGGAAAAGGAAAAAAAAAGGAAAGAAAAAAAAGAGAAGAAAAGAGAAAAGGAAGGAAAAAAAAGAGGAAATCTAAAAGGCCGGAAAAGGAGAGAGAGTCTAAGAAAATAGAAGAAGAAGAGAAGAAGAGAGGAAGAAATAGAGAAAGGAGGAGGGAGACCGAAATTGGGAGAGAAGAGGAAGAAGAAGGGAAAAAGAAGAAGAGAAGGAAGAAGGAGAAACTAAGAGAGAGGGAACTCTCTGTAAAGAGGTAAGTCCATTATCTATTGTTATTTTCTAGTACATACCGGTAATTCATGGGCCCTCACCCATTGCTGTAACCAAAATTTTGGTTTTGATATGATTCCATGATGCTAACATGTCGAAAATTGCTTGAATATGCCTATTTTTGATAAATCATGATCAGAGATGTTATATTGTGTGCATGTTGATGCTGTAATGCCCATGTTTGATATTTTTTATGCATTAGAATATGTTTAAAGTACTCAATGGAGAAAAATTGAATGTCATATGATGATTTTTGAGTATTTTAATATATTTTTACAAGGTGGATTTCAGATCTGGAAATTCCAGATCTGGAATCCTATTTTGGGACATGCATCTCATATAGATTTTTGATGAATTTCGAGCCCAAAATTTTATGAGATACTCATACATATGTTAGAAAGTTCTCCTACAAATTTTGACTCATTTGGAGTTGATAAAGTTGAGATAAAAAATCATCTCCATTGATGCTACTATCCTTCTCGGGTATAGTGCAAACCCTCATCGAAAAAGCTCTAAAAATAGAATTTTTGGCCATAATTTGATAATCCTTCCTTCAGAGAAAGTGATAGATATGAAGTCATGAAAAATTTGGCACTGGATTCGTATTTTTTTTTTATGGATTTCATATGATTTTTGAAGTGCACCATGGTTTATTTTAGGGTCAGTTAAAACACCCTGAATTGTGTGACTAAGATGTGATGTTTGAGCCTTGAGGATCTTTCTGTTTGCATGATATTTTTAATTAAGTGTTAGATCTATTAGTTATCTACCTAAACATATGCCTGAATTCTATTTTCAATGAGTGGTTGATTTTATATAGTATTTATGGTACAGATGGTCAGAATTTGAAACAGACTTGACCAGTGCACATGCCTGCATTTGTGGTGCATTTTCCACCCATTTTGGTTCCCTGTTAGGATTTCCCTTTTTGAGACAAAATCTAAGTCTCTGAGTCCTCTTTTAGAAGATGTATTTTGAGCTTAATTTGAATATGTGTGAAGCCCATATGCATGTTTTGGCAAAGGTCCATAGAATTTATTGATTGTATTAAAAATAATGAAAATCCATGCGTAAGTGTCCTGTAGAGACTTTTTTAGACATCACTTACTTGAAGGAAAGGGTAGCCACATGAGTCTGAAAGACAACCAAGTTATCATATAATTTTTTTCATGATTGAAGAATATCTTATGATTATTTTCCCATGACTGGTTCGAATCTAAAAATTAGTCTGACTAGTTTTCATAGTCTGACCTTGTAGGCATGATTTAAACCGTTAGATCTCCATCATATTGTGCTTTAGAAGAATTTGAGACCATTAGATCTTGATCATGAATATCTTATTTGAATCTAAATCACTGGATTAATCATGAGTGATATAAATGAATCTAGACCATTGGATTGTCTTGATGATTGATTTGAATGGATAAATTATCCTTTTTGAGTGATTTAATTGAATTTGAATGGTCAAATTGACCTCATGAATGTTTTAATTGAATCTGAATCATTGATCAAATATAATCTTGGTCACATTGTTAATGATTGATGCTTGATCGATGCTTTCACATGCTTGCTATTATATTGATTCACATGCTTTATTGCTATATTTGAGATGAAATATGCTATTGTTGCTATATTTGAATGATATTTATTGTTGACAATAACTTAATTTCTGCAACACCCTACTCGAACTGCCATATCTGTACACCTAGAAGACATATTAGGTGTAGGGACGTGCATGTAGGCACCCACATTCATGGGAAGGGTAAGAATGAAAATGATAAAGTTTAATCAAGAATCAGAAAACCTAGCCCAACACATACCAAATTAGGGTTTTAGGTTAAGGGTAGCTTTAGGATGATCCCTACCCCTCAACTCATCTCCTCTAGGATATAGAGAACTAGATATGTGTGAAGTGAATCGAACCATAGAGAATTTAGGTTCCACACCCTGATCATGAAAGAAAACATGAATGAATTGAATCTGCTTTCTGAACTACGTAGATCCTGATTCTTAGGGCAGCATCCTAAGATACGTAGGCAGTTTGGAGAGATTCCCAAACACGGTTCCTCAACCTCTATTCTAAGTCATACTTGTGGTTCTCTTTGACTGTACGCATCGAATCTGTAGCTGTGGTTCACTAGAATTGTACATCCTTTAGGTTATCTCAAATCTGTACCTGTGGTTCACTAGAACTGTACATCTTTAGGTTCACTTGAATCTGTACCTATGGTTCACTAGAATTGTACATCCTTTAGGTTCTCTTGAATCTGTACCTGTAGTTCACTAGAATTATACATCCTTTATGTTCTCTCGAATCTGTACCTGTGGTTCACTCGAACTATACACCCTTTAGGTTCACTAAAATCTGTACCTGTGGTTCACTAGAACTGTACATCTTTAGGTTCACTCGAATCTGTACCTGTGGTTCACTAGAACTGTTCACCCTTTAGGTTCACTCAAATCTGTACCTGTGGTTCACTATAACTGTACACCCCTTAGGTTCACTTGAATCTGTACCTGTAGTTCACTAGAACTGTACATCCTTTAGGTTCTCTCGAATCTGTACCTGTGATTCACTCGGACTGTACACCTTTAGATTCCAAACCCATACCTGTGGTTCACTCAGACTGTACACACTAAGGTCCCAAATTGTACCTTGATCCACTTGGGTTGTACGCACTTTAGCCTTCTTTAGTCTTCTTTAGAATATCCCTATCAATCCAAAAACAACGAACTACGTTCTACCTAATTTTCAGGACCTCTAAAATACGTAGGCAACTTGGAGGACCTCTCCAAGTACGGTACCACATCTTAGAATCCTTGGATCCTCCATATCATATCCATATCCATATCCATATCCATATCATACCCATATCCATATCCATATCTATATTCACTTCAATCCACATTAGGCTATATCTAGATTCAATATCAATTATCATCAAGCATAAACTTCAACTTGAACAATTGAATCTAATGATGCTTAATAATAAATCACATCCATAAGACTTAATCACATTTCGATCGAACTACGTTATGGACTTGATTTCCAGGATTAGAATACGTAGGCAATTTGAGATGTCTAGGACGTCTCAGATTCAGTCCATCACCGAATCATTTTTGGTTTGGTACACTGTATATCACTTTGCTTGTTTATTTATTTTGAGAACATGTTTGGCTGAACCTAGGTTAGAATAATTTAGCAACTTGGTGTAGGATCCCCCATGAGCCCTAGTCATCATCCATTGACCATGAATAGTCAGAACAATAGAGTCTAAGGAAAGTAGAATCACATAGGAGGCCGATTTTTGGATCGGGCAGCTTTAGGTGCCTAACACCTTCCCAAACTGTACCTTAAACGCTTACCCGTTCTCTGATAGACCAAAGCCAATATATTGGGTCCAATGAGTCAATAGAAGTCTTTTCTGATGATGAGACTACATTTTTATAGGTCCTAGACCATAATCTGGGTGGCGACTCCAAATCATTATTTTTTCCGTCCATCGAAGATGGGTGGGAGAGACGAACTTTGTCCTCACAACTACATGGTTTATCTTTGGCTAAATATTACCTTATTTGTCTTTGGCTAAATACTCCCTAGTTTATCTTTGACATGTCGAATAGTTAAACAAGAATGCAAACCAGCAATGAAATAAATGCTAAATACAACCATAGTCACCAATAATCACTCTCATTGAACCACAAGCAATACAAACAAGCATAGATAAACAATACCAATCATAAACAAAAGTCTCCCACTAACCAAGCAAATCTAAGGACTCTCATTGATAAAACCATTCAACCATTGCCAAGAGAGCTATCTTAATTTATCTCTACTCTGCCCTCGAGATCATATTATGATTGGTACACCTAGATTAACCTAAGATTGCATAGTCTAACCTTTAAAAATCCATTTATCACATCACTAAATAAATACCGTCAACATTACATATATTCATATCCATTTACTTTGCAACATTATAAGCATCATAACATGTGTCACAATTTCTTATTTACTTAAAAGCTTCATTGTATATTTTTTAAGTAACATCATTTTCATCATTTCAATTGCATATCTCATAAGGATAAACACATACATTTCATCAATTACATTTACAACATAGGAAAACAACATGTTAAGTCAAACAATAAAACATAAAAACAAAGTAAATAGCTAAAACCAAAAGAAAGGCAAAACCATCTAAATGAAAAAATAATCCTAACTATTCCAACTTGTACTCAAGTCAATAATCCTCAGAACCCTCCTACTCCGACGTCCAAGAATCCTTTTTCTTTCTCCATCTAAGCTTATTTGACTTAACAATCCTTGGTCAATCCATCTTTGAGTTACACTAGAAGCATGCAACATACTAGCTCTATTTCTCTCTTTTGGGTAATGTAAGCCACCTAGATCTGATACACTTTTCTTGCAAAGATGGGTGCCTAGCGTATCATTTATTTTGGTTCTCAAGTGCTTGAGGTTTACAGCAATATTTGTTAGCTCCAAAATGCTTTCTTACACTACCATTATTATCATAACTAGTACTAGTGAGTTAGGTCATTAAATTATCTCTCCACCCTTTTTTACAAATATCATATTTCCCCTTGAATTTATGTCTTTTTGTTTATCAGAGGTGACTCTTCCTTCTCAAAAAGTTGGGGGGGGGGGGGTAGCATAGAGTAGGACAGATGGGACCGGCCCCCAAAAGAGTACTATTATTATAGTGTTTCAAGGCCTATTTGATAAAAATTTTGCTTCTAAATTCTATGGATTTTGGCTCCGAGGGAGCCATTTCGGAGTAGAAGCGTGTTTGATATGCCCGGTTGGATTCCAACTCCCACAGAGTGAACCGGATTCAGAATGGCTCTAGAATCCAAAATTTTAGAGTCATAAATACTTGTTCCAAGCTGTTGGATCAACTTTTTGGGAGAAAGGAAAGAGTCGACTCTCACATGACTTTCACTTGACCACTACCACCACTACCACCATCGCCACCAACCACCATTGCCACCACAACCACCACCACCGCCACTACCCACCACCATCAATGGCCCACCACCACTGTCACCTCTATCTCTACCACCGCTACCACCATCACTACTGCTACCACCACCACCGCCGTAGCTGTCGATACCACCACCACCATCACCACTACAGCCACCAACACCAATGCCATCACTGCCACCACCACTGCCAACACAACCACCCCCACAGCCACCAACCACCACTACTACCCACTGCCACTACTATAGTCACCACCTCTACCATCACCACCAACACCACTACCACCACCGCCGCCGCCACCACAACCACCACTACCACCACCCATCACCTACTAGCCACTACCCACCACCTATTGCCATTACCTACCACCATCACCACCATCATAGCCACCACCACCGCCACCACCAATGCCCCCACCACCACCACCACTGCTGCTGCAACCTCTACCATCACCACCAATACCACAACCACCACCACTGCTGCTGCAACCTCTACCATCACCACCAATACCACAACCACCACCACTGCCACCACCACAACCACCTCCACTACTACTCACCACCTACTACCCATCACCCACCGCTCATTACCATTACCTACCACCACTACCACCATCATCGCCACCACCACCCACCACCTACTACCACTACTACCACTACTACTACTGCTACCACCTACCACCACCACCCACCATTACCATGACTATTTTTTTAGACTTCGATTGGGGGGATAGTGTGTTATCAAACATGTTTCTAATCCAAAAATACTCTGAAATCCATTTTAGAATTGCGTTATCAAACAAGTTTCTACTCTAAAATAATCCTGGAGTAGCCTGGAGTAGAATCCAAATTTAAATCAGAATCCAAAATCCAGAAGTAGAAGTTTTATCAATTGGGCCCTCATTGTCTTTTCCTTCTTTTATGGGCAGTGGGCCAAGTGACATGATTGTACGTGAGCCTGATTCTGGATGAAGCTTGCCAATAGGCTCTAAAAGAGAATGGCATGGTCAACAGAGGAGTCAACCAATGGGTAGAATGGAGACCACCTCAACGGGAAGCAAGGATGTAGGCTTACCCATCGTCTCTAGGAAATTCATTGGAATCGTCATGATAAGCATAACTTCACTGACACTGGAGTAATCATTGGGGAGAACACACTAAGTAGATCGACACCCTTGGTAACCTGTCCCACCATGATTGAAAACAAAAGATTTTTAATCGCATGGGTTGAATCACCTGGGAGAGTAGTAGGATAGGGAAATGCAGTTAGAGATAACTTACATTTTTACTAAAGTAGACTATACCAAATGACACAATTTTAGTTAAATATCTATTTAGATGATTTTGATCGAGCCCTTGTGAATCCCTTTCCCTACAACTATGCTCAATTTTTCAATGAAACGATTCTTGCTATTTCACAACAAAGTCATCCAAGTTCTGAAGCTCGATTCTCCCCTTCTCCTATTGAACAAATCGTAAATATATTAAGAGAGCTTAGCCTCGCCTCCCTGCGACAATCACTTTAGTAGTACTAGGGGGTGCCCATTCCCTGTGCCAATAGGCTATTATCTGTAAATGAATGAGGGGCACACCCACTTCAATGAAATTTGATAGAGGGTTAGGATTATGAGATTTTAGGGAAAATGAAGAGGAATAAAGAACCTTATTAGGCCTAGGCTTACAGTAGGAACTCGAATAAAACCTCTCTATCTCAATGAAAAGGTCTGACAAGGGAAGGAGGTGCTTAAGCTCTTAAAAGCCAAATATCTATGTTTAGGGAACAAAAATTGGCTACGAAGCCTCTGTTCAAAAGTTGCTTGGGTGGAAAGTAAGTAGATAAGAACTGATAGTCTACCAAGTGATCGTAGACCACCCTTCCATTCATGCTTTCCTTTCTTATGGTATGGAGCATGGAAAGTTTTGTTTTGTCTATTCCTTTGATACGTTTCCAGACACAGAGTCTTTGATGGATGAAACTCTTAAACATTAAGACGATGCCTGAAACGACTTCTGATTTTACTTATGATTTGGATTTGAATGGAGTTGCTACATAGTCCCAATAACAGAATGCCTTAAACCAGAGTACACTATTGTAAAAGATACATCCAGGTCAAGCAATCCTAGACTAGTTTCAACTTTTCATATCTTCTCTTATAATTTGTCTTAGAATGAGAAGGGAATTAAAATTAACAAACTCCTTGGGACAATCATATATATATATATATATATGTTACGTGCTAATAATTAGGTTGGTAGTGGTGGTGATTTCTAAGTAGTTGTTACTATTTAGATATTTGTTACCATTTTAGATTGAATAAGTCTTCTCAACGTTACTTATAGTCCCCATTTTGCTATCGTTATTCAAGGCTAGTAGGATAGTTGTTGGAAAGTTTCCTATTTTATAGGGATTTTATTGTTTATTTTCTTTGTTATTTCCTCATTTGTTTCCTCTTTTATTGGATTTTAACATTGGATGTAATCCTTAAAAGAGAAGTTCTAGAGTAAAGAATGCAAGCTGAATTATCTCAACATGTTAATGTTTTTATTGGAGGTTTTGGTTCCCTCGAAGTAACCTACAACTATTTTCTCTCTTTCCCTTTTTACTTTATCTTATCCTACATTCAAAATAGGGAGGGGAAAGGCATCGAAAATGAACTCGATTGTGTATATATATATATATATATATATATATATATATATCACCATATGAGTTTAATAACTTAACCAAGTCACGATTCCTATGTGGGGACCAGACGGGGTCGGAAGCTTGGCGATGTTACGGTCTAGTAATATGGCTAATTAGGTAGACATGGTTAGTTGAACATAAATCACCCGTATAACTGTATCCCTAGCTATTAGGGGGTTATGTAGTGGCATAGGTTTAATAAAGGGTGGTATGAACATAACTGCGATGCTCTCCATACCCGACGTAGTGTAGATGGGCAGACGAGTCGACTAGTGAGATTATCACCTCCTTAAGTGCCACAAGGTGGGCTTGGGATAAGTTGCGATCATGCCAACCAAAATGACGGACCCATATTAGGGGATGTTACTGTATGCCCAGTGAGGTGGTATTCATTATTTGGGAGTGACTCGTGCAGTCGGAGACTCCAAGTGTGGGTTGTCTTGAGCTGGCACTTATCTATATATACTAGACCGTAGTTGTTAATTCATACATATGTATGTTGCAAATTTAATTTCTTTACTAAGCTCGGTGGTTGAGCTTACCCTTGTGTACACGACCTCTTTTAGATGCAGGTATAATTAACGATGACCTTGGCAATGAGGATGTTAGTGATGAAGACGTCCATGATTCAATGTGCGAGTGTGACGATTGTGTTTATGGTTAGACATAATTAATGTTTAATTAATATTTTATTTGATTTTAAGTTATTTATTTTGGGGGTGTGTTGCCTAGGAGAATAATTTGGATTTATGGATTTAATTACTTTATTATTACTTTACAATGGTTCGGGACTTATTATAATTTATCATTAAAATTATTCAGCTACTGTGGGTATGATATTAAGTCTTCCGTTATACTCTTGATTGGTAACTTTCTTTTATTTGTGTGGTGATGGATTTATTTGTTATTTGTTGTGATGGTTTAATGGTTGATGTACCACATTTTGTGATCCTGGAAGGAGATTTCCAATGCCCTAATAGGATGTGGAGATCTCGTTACATTCCATAGTATCGATATATTGAGAACGGAGTGTGACAGAAGTTGGTATCAGAGCATGAATGTGCCACATCTACTGTTAAGCCTTAACATCTATATACACCACCAATGCAGTAAGCTGAATTATGAAGCATAAAACACATACTATATGGGGGGTAAGAACCATGCATAAGCTATAAGAAATAAGATAACGAATCATGATAGCAAAACAAGAGCATAATGTATCTAGACATACATACTGAAAATAAAATGTCAAGTATACCAATAGTGAGAAAAAAATACTAAGGATGGGTAGGTATTTACAATCCAAATCCTTACCCATCAATATCATACAAAAATAAACGTATAAAATGTATCTAGTGAGAAATAACAAGAGATATGAATGATAAACTCTACGAATCTCCCTGCTGAGAATGGCAATAATAATGGTAATCAATATTGTTTGTTGAATAAGTGGCTCGAACTCTCGTTATTAACTGAAGATGTTGTTGACGCATACACTCATGTTTGGTTGCGGCCGTAGCGACAACTTCATCAGGAACAGGTGCAATCAAACCCTCAGTAGCCAACATAGTTTTCAAGAAGGTAATCTCCTACCTAGCAACATCCAACATATCCTAAAATTGGATGAAACCCCGCTCAAGCGTAGCCACCCATTGCCCTACACTAGTGAGCTTCTAAAGCATACGTCTCTTGTGTATAGATAAACTGGTCTGATGTGCCTGCTGGTGATCATTCAGCGTAGTCACTAAGGAGCAAGCATCACCCAACATATCCCGCAGCTTCGTTACCTCAAAAATCCAGCCTGAGGAGCAGCCATTGCTGGTATCTCATCATCACCACCTCTAGAATGTGATGAACCCTCTCGCTCATCAGTTGAATTGGCCACATCCTCTGGAATTGGCCCAGATGAAATATCCTCGCTAGAATCTACATGTATAGGAGAAAGATCCCTACTGTCACTGGGTACTACTGGCTCACTCTCAAAAGAAGAAGAAGAAGATACAATCACCCTGCATCGTACTCTCCTAACTGGACGACGTCTATGTACTGATCATGGTGGAGGACACTACTCTAGGTCATCATTGCTGAGTACTACATCCTGAAGCTGGAGCTTCTGCAGTGTATCCCAACCAAAGTCAGTATGAACACCAGTCTCCTCGTCAAGCTCTACAGATAGGTTGAACCCTATGTTGAAGAACAACCGGGTGAGCAACCAACCATAGGGGAGGCTACTAGTCCATGTATACAATGCCGAAGTAATCATGGTCTTCATGATCAGGTAAGGAAGGAAAATCTAACACCGTACAGTGATGCGGTAAGCCACAAACTCATAAAAGTACACAATCGCATCTTGGTGTCTACCACTGGGCATTATGTTATGCTGTGTAATGCGGCTGTACACCCTAAGAATCGAACGGCAGTTGCTTTCATGCAACTTTGGATCTAGCATCATTTGCTCACGTATCTCTGCAAGCTCCCACTCATCAGCTATTGGGATTTTTGGTTCTACATGTACCATCTCCCCCTTAGCGGAAATCCCTAACTCTGTGCCAACTGAGGAATGGTAATAACGATATCTTGGCCCCTAACCTGGTTGGAAATCTACAAAGTGGAACCATCTGTTAACTCCTCCATGCCTCTGTCCACCTGTAAGTTACAGTAGAAGCGGTGAACCATGTTAACCTGTGGGCATACTATAACCTAACACAGGCAACCAACCCATATTAGTGAAGGCCTGGCGAATGTCAAATCTGTCTAACTCATCAAGGACGATGAAACAACCCGACTCTACTGATCTGTGCTCAAAGGCAGGCCAAGTTGTAGCTGCCTCTACTGATCTGAAGTGAAATGGATCATATGTAGGTGGAGGGTATCCTGATTGTCTAACTACCCCTGCGACAGAAGACTCTACCCCAAAAGATCCAAGAATGTTTTGGGAAGCCATGATAAAGGGGCAACTGGTCAAACAATGGGTACTTGCCCAAGAAGGATACAAATTCATTATTACTGAATGAACATTTGAATGAAGATGAGCAAGATAATATGCTAAGAGATGAAAGGAATGGAACATGACAGTGAAAGACCTTTTGGTCATGTAAAAACCTGAAATGGGCAATAGTCGAAATAGAGAAAACAAGTATATGGCCAAAAGCGATTTCATTGAAGGTTTCTATATGCTCTAATAACCATTGCTTACCTCAAGGATTGTTTCAAACACTAGTAGAGGGAAGGAAAAATAAAACCAAGCATACAACAAATTTGATTTTGGAAGAAAAAGGAGAAAATCCTGATTTTGGATTTGGGCAAGCATACAAATCGATGAAACGAAGTCTAAACAAGGGAGAAAGCATGGAAAACACTCTCTATCATGTTAGATCAGCAAAACCCCAATATTTTGAGCCATTACATGGGGAAAATAATGAGAAATAGACAAAAATCTAACCTAGGTTAAGGAAAAGTGAAAATCGGTATGAGAAACTTACTGTGCCGAGGTGTAGAGATGATAAAGAAAAGGATTGAAGTAAGAAATCACCAAGGAAGCCTCCAGGGACCAATTTCAGATGATGTGCACCTTCCTTCCACTGCACACTAGCACCACACCAAGAGAAATGAGAAAAATAAAGTTATGCCTCTTTTTAAATTGAGATAGTGACGTGCAGTTGAACATTAGCTGCACGCCCCTCACTTTGCCGGAGGTGCGGTTGATTACATGTCGCACTTCCCTTTTGTCAGTTTTTCACTCCATGTTGAATTTTTAATCATCAGGTTCATTGGCAATGCACTTGAAAATTTTAATTTGAGCTTTAAGCATGACATTCGCATTACATGATGTAAATTGGAACATTTATACCCGTGAGTCAATTGACCATTTAAAAAATTTCAGGTCTGAGCAAAGTTTCCAATCATGGTTCCTAGTACCAAAAGAAGGCGATATGAACCTAACACCATAGAGATAAATGCCCAGCCAAAGGGGGTCACACAAGAATAGTACCTCCACCTGAGGTAGACCATGAGCTAGTACCGATAGTACCACCACCACCACTGGTGTTAACAGTAGCAGATGTTACTACAATAATGGGAAACTTGGCTCACGACCTTACTCTCTAACACCAACAATTAATGACTGGGCTTATAGCTGTGTTCTGTAGGGAAGCAGCCCCTCTGGTTACTCTTGTTCTGGCAGCTCTAACTATTCCAGCACCAGCACCTGCTCAAGTGCCAGTGCCACCACTTGCTAATCAAATACCTACTCCAATACCAGAAGCTGTAGCACATGCACCCCTACCAGTACCACCAGTGCCTGCTGTTATTGCTTTAGTCATTCCTGTAAGACCCGTGTCAATCTAACCCGGTCTTACCACTTTGAACCAGGTTTACCCATCATGGTCGAGTCAAGTGGACCAAGGGCGTGAAGGAGATCGAGATCCCAGGTATCAAATCGACCCAAAAACACTTAAATTAGGGGGAGGGTCACATACCCAGCCAAGGAGGGTCAGACCCCCGAAAATAGAAAGTCAGACCCTCTGTTTTGAAGGAAGGGTCGGACAGCTTAGAAGCCTAGGGTCAACGGGATCATCGACCCTCCCATCGACCCTCGGTTGCTGTCAGAAACTGAAATTAGGAAATTTCTTAATTTTTGATTTGGATTCTTTCCTAATCTCAAGGGGACTAATTTTAGGATGTTCCTACTCTATTTAAAGGACGTCCCTAAGCCTCTTTCACTCCTTTCACAACCCTAATTGAATTGAGAGAAAGAGAAGAGAAGGAAAAGAAGAAGAAGAGAAATAAAGAAGAGAATTTAGCCAAAAGAGAAGAGTTGCAGAGAAGGAGTATTCTTCTTAGGTATGGATACTAATTCCATGAGTTTCTACAGACCTTAGGATAGATATTGATGAGAGTGTGATCTCGGAGAAACCCAAACCATTAACCCATGGTTAGGTTTTCATGGAAAACCATAGGAGAATGCATGAAAGCTATTTAGGTGGATGATTCATGGTTTCAGACCGTGGAATGAATGTTGAGTGGAATGTAGGAGCAAGCCATAGGATCCCAAGCATGAGGAATGGACTAAAAGAGGGAAATTGACCAAAGTACGCCGAGGGTCGCACCGAGGGTCGATGACCATCCGACCCTAGGTGATCCTAACTATCGACCCTCAGTGTTCGAGAAGTTCAGATTTTGGGGAGGGTCGCACCCAGGGTCGATCAGGACTCCGACCCTACCTCTGACCCTCAGTTAACAGAATGGTTTTTAAATTCTGAATAAATTCTAATTAAATTTTATTGGCTTTGTTAGGTCTTCTAGCAATATAATAACACTATAAAGGTGATTCTAAAGCTTGGAAAAGTATCTATTAACAAGATAAGGTGAGGGGACAAGACCTAAACTAACTGGTTAATAATAAACTGTTTTACTTCTTGAGTCCAATGCCATATTGATTCTATGCGTGTATGCTTGTATGTGCATTTAACATGTCATCCAATATTTCTATTATTTGTTCATGCATATTTACTTTATTGTTTATAACATGATGATGATGATGATGATAGGAAAAGGCATGTGAATGTTTGTGTTTGGCCAGTGTATATGGTGAGGGTAGGAATGGTATCAACCGGTACAACCATGACCGTTCTTCATGGGGTGTATATTGTGCTATGGTCTACCCAAGTCATGTCCACTGATGTCGTCGTATCGCCATTACCTTAGCAGAACTATTGCGACATAGGGCATCAAGGAGGGTCTCGGTCCTTGAGTCCTATATTCTACCGAGGGGCCTTAGCTCTATCTCTACGGGTGCTCTGAGGGATGCTGGGGTGAGGCCTTGGATACACTGTTTGGTATTAGGATTGGTTAGTTGCGAGCCCAGTTTGCAACCCTAGCCAGCAGGGGTTTATTTGTTGGTATGGTATCAACCGGTACAGCCATGCCATTTTCATGGGGTGTATATTGTGCCATTTTGGGTGCTGTGGGCGACAGTGCTGGAGTCATTGGGCGTATCCACACACTTGTGTATAGAGGTGCGGCAGCCACCTATCCTTTCTATAGCATAGTGCAAACTATAAACTAGACCAAAGATATAAATTGATTGCATGCATATGTATTGTTGTATTGTTTTGTTTGCTCACTGAGCCATGATGTGTACTCACCCCTAAACGTCAAATATTTTTAGTTGATGATGCAGGTTATACCGTTGAAGACTATGTCAATGCTCCAGCGTATGGGAACGTAGCGGCGATGGAAGCTGAAGATGAAGCGGATACACATGATGTCTCTTGCGAGTGCAACTCATGTGTATTCGAGTAGATTTATAGTTTTATTTATTTTGGGATTTGTTAAAGACATGTATTTGATATTATTTACTTATGTCTTAGTTGATACGGAATAATTTGTTATTTAAATTTTAATATCGCATAGTTCTCAGTTCATTTTATTATAAGACTTCCGCTATTGTGTATTTACTCTGATTATGAATGTGGATGTATGGAGTTTAGATAACACGGATATAGCCTATATGAGATCCTGGTTGAACCGTTGATTTGTTAGCGGTTCATCACACCATTTTGAATAGTGCGGAATTGAGGTGTCACAATTCCTCTGGTAGTACTACCACCTACTCTAACGTCTATGGAAAGGATAGTGAAAGCTTTTCAAAAGATGAAGCCTCCTAAGTTTACAGGTGTGGGAAATGATCCCTTACGCCTGGCCATCTAGATGCATACAATTGAGAAGACCCTTAGGATGATGCCGTGCACCGATGAGCAAAAAATTCTATGTGCCACCTTAATGTTCTAAGACAAGCCTGATAACTGGTGGGAATCCACTCGGCCTATCCTAGAGGCCAGATATGGTAACATCTCGTGGGAGAACTTTATAGAAGTCTTTTTTGGCAACTACTTTCCATAGAGTTATAGGGACTAGAAGGAGGCAGAGTATCTGACTTTTAGCCAAGTACAGAGGTTGATCATTGAGTACCAAAGAGACTTTAAGAGATTGTACTACTTTACAAACCTGAGCGTGTGTATCGATGCACTGAAGGCAAATAGGTTTGCTGATGGCTTAAGGGAAGGTGTATAAGCCATTGTTAAGGCTCAAGGCCATACTACGTATGCAAGTGTTGTGCAGACAGCCAAAGTAGTGGAGGACAGCCAAAGATACGGATACTAGGCTTGTTATAAGGATAAATCAATGACACTTGGTACGAAGAGAACTAACACCTTCGCAAACAACCGTAATGCCAAGAAGCCATTCAGAACCACCATTGTAAAGAAGGCAACCGCTCAGGTTCCTACGAAGAAGGTTGCTGCCTCTTCTACTGTTGACCTAGCACCTGGCTCAGTAAGATGCTACAATTGTTGCCATGAGGGACATATATCCAAGAACAGTCCCCTTCCATCAAAACAAGGACTTCAACATGGCAAGGTCTACACCACAACCGTAGAAGATGCCAAGAACTTGACCAGCATGGTCACAGGTAATCTCTTTCACAATATTTAAATTATATATATGCATGAATTGAGAATATCCCTGAAATAAATTGTCAAAGTTAGTAAGCTACGTACCATTAGGTACCTTATCCATGTCTAATTTTCCGGCTCGAGTACTCTTTGACTCAGGTGCGATCCACTCTTTTGTATCGCCCTCATTCGCCGAGAAACTAGGAACACCCCTAAGGCAAATGGAGTCCCAACTCATAGTCAGTACACCATTGGGACAACAAGTGGAGCTGGACTACTACCACGAACCCTGCAAAGTCTAAATCGGCAACAAGCAAATGGATGAGAATCTGATACTCCTGCACATGTCAGATTTCGATGCAATCCTAGGAATGGACTGGCTAGATACACATAAGGCCAGCGTCCTTTATGCCAAGAGAAAAGTCTCGTTCGATGTTGTTGGCAACAAGCTAATTGTATTTATCAAAGACAAGGCGAAGAAATAGAAGAAACTTTTCATATCTGCACTGCGAGCAAGTAAGTTATTAGCTTAGGGATACACTGGATATATCGCATCTGTTGTAGACACTATTGTAGAAACTCCCTAACTAAAAGAACTATGAGTAGTGAATGAATTCCTTGAAGTATTTCTAGAAGATCTACCAGGTCTGCCGCCTAACAGAGAAACAGAGTTTGTAATTGATTTACTTCCAGGATCAGCACCTATATCCAAAGCACCCTATAGGATGGCACCTGTAGAACTAAAATAACTCAAGGTTCAATTACAGGAATTGCTAGATAAAGGCTTTATTAGGCCAAGTATTTTACCATGGGCAGCACCAGTCTTATTCGTCAAGAAGAAAGATGGAAGTGTCAGACTGTGTATCGACTATTGAAAATTGAATAAACTCACAGTCAAGAATCGATACCTATAACCCAGGATCAATGACTTATTCGATCAACTACAAGGAGCCTCGGTATTCTCAAAGATCGACTTGTGATCTGGCTATCACCAACTAAAGATCAGAGAAGCTAATATTCTGAAGACTGCCTTTAGGACCTGTTATGGCAATTACGAATTCAGGGTCATGTCATTCGGATTAACAAACACTCTTGCATCATTCATGATGTTGATGAATAGGGTATTCCATGACTTTCTGGACCAGTTTGTCATAATATTCATGGATGACATTCTTGTGTATTCTTGCTCTCCTGAAGAACATGAACACTTATGAAAGGTTTTGCAACGACTCAAAGAAGATAAGCTATATGCCAAATTTAAGAAGTGTGAGTTTTGGTTAAGGAAAGTGGCATTCCTCGGACACATCATCTCTAGGAAAGGGATAGTTGTAGACCCCAGTAAAGTCCAAGTAGTATTGGAATGAAAAACCCCAAAAACCGTCACTGAGATAAGGAGTTTCCTGGGTCTAGCTGGATATAATCGATATTCATATAAGACTACTCACAGATCACTGTGCCACTAATCCAACTCACGAAGAAGGAACAAAAGTTTGAATGGACTACAAAGCGAGAGGTAAGCTTCCAGACCTTAAAGTAGAAGCTCCTGACTGCCTCAGTGCTGATTACACCTAGTGGAAATACCAGGTACACTGTGTATACCAGTGCATCAAACATAGGACTAGGGTGTGTATTAATGTAGCATGATCAATTCATTGCTTATGCGTATCGACAACTGAAAGAGCATGATAAGAACTACCCCACTCATGACCTAGAATTGGCAGTGGTAGTCTTCACACTAAAGATATGGAGGCACTATCTATTTGGTGCTACTTTTAAGATCATGTTAGTCCACAAAAGCTTAGTCTATTTATTCAATCAAAAGGAGTTGAACATGAGGCAACGACAGTGGTTGGAACTACTAAAGGATTATGAAATAGACATATAGTACCACCCGGGGAAGGCCAATGAAGTGGCTGACTCCTTAAGCACTCTACAAGGGGAAGAAGATGATGCATACATGACTGCACATGTGGTAACAACTCAGCGTCCAACAACATCTGGCAAGTTAACCATAAAAGCCTTACTTGAAGAAATTATCACATCCACCTTTGCCATGTTAAGCATCAAGCCAACTCTACCAGAAAACATAAAGGAAGCAATGTCGAAGGATTTATACTTGTGGAAGATTATAAGGGAGAAGAGAAGGGTAACTAAGTCCCCGACTTTCTAAAGGTGATAATGGATTACATTACTTTCGGGGAAGAGTATGCATACCTGAAAGCGAGGAGAACATTAAAGAAACCATCATGATGGATGCTCATACTACTCCATACACCATGCATCTTAGCAGCATGAAGATGTACTAGGATTTGAAGAAGAACTTTTGGTGGAGAAGAACGAAGGCCAATGAGGCCAGATTTGCCTACAAGTGTTTGACCTACCAGCAAGTGTAGGCAGACTGTCAATGTCACACCCCAATTCTGGACTAACCAAAATGGTGTGATGAACCATCAATAAACCAATGGTTCAACTAGGATCTCGTATAGGCTATGCCAACTATGTTAAACCAAAACACATTCCACATTAACCAGTGATAATAAAATAAATAGCGGAAGTCTTATTAATAATGAACTGAGGTCTAATCATGATAAATAATTGATATTCCAGTTATCTCCAAGTAACCAAAACATAATTTAATACATATTACAAATATCCAAATACGAAAGTTAAACACTAAGCGCATCCATAGTTGAAATGCTCGCTTAATGAATCATAATAGTCCTTCATAGCTTGCTCATCCATAGCTGCCACCTGTTCATATATTGGCGTGTCAACATAATCTTTAATCGTAACACCTACAATATTAAAAAATAAAAATAATTACACACACGAGGGTCAGCTCTCTAACTTGAGCTCAGTGAGAAAACAAAACAATGCAACAAACATATGCATGCATTCAATTCATATCTTTGGTCTGGTTTTTAAGTTTGCAATGTGCTATAGAAAGGATTGGTTGCCGTCACACCTCTATACATGAGTGTGTAAATCCGACCAAGGATCAAACACCATTGCCATCCCACATGCACCCATCATGGAATAGAGATAGAGCTAAAGTGTCCGGATCAAACATCGTATAACACTTCCCCTGATGCCCTACCCATACCAACATATAAGCCCCTATTGGATAGGGCTTGCAAACTGGGCTCGCAACTAACCAATCCTAATTCCAAATAGTGTATCCAAGGCCTCACCCCAGCATCCCTCAAAATGTCCATAGAGATAGAGCTAAGGCCCCCCGGTAGAGTCAGAGACTACACGGTCCGAGACCATCTTCCCTGATGCCCTACGATGTAATAGTTCTGCTAAGGTAATGGCGATACGATGATGTCAGTGGACAAGACTTGAGTAGAGATAGAGCTAGAGTCTGGTGACCAGGATGAACCACAATGTCACGTCCTCCCCCTGTTGCTCCACTCGCATCAAGCATGTAAGACCCGTGTCAATCTAACCCGGTCTTATTACCTTGAACCAGGATTACCCATCATGGTCGAGTCAAATGGACCAAGGGCGTGAAGGAGATCGAGATCTCATGTATCAAATCGACCTTAAAACACTTAATTTAAGGGGAGGGACGCATACCCAGCCAAGGAGGGTCGGACCTCCCAAAATAGAAAGTCAGACCCTCAGTTTTGAAGGGAGGGTCGGATAACTTAGAAACCTAGGGTCGACGGGATCATCGACCCTCCCATCGACCCTCAGTTGTCACCGAAACTGAAACTAGGAAATTTCCTAATTTTCGATTGGGATTCTTTCCTAATCTCAAAGGGACTTATTTTAGGATGTTCCCACTCTATTTAAAGGATGTCCCTAAGCCTCATTCACTCCTTTTACAACCCTAATTGAATTGAGAGAAGGAGAAGAGAAGGAAGAGAAGAAGAAGAGAAACAAGGTAGAGAAGAAAGCCAAAACAAGAAGAGTTGCAGAGAAGGAGTAATCTTCTCAGGTATGGATACTAATTCCCTGAGTTTCTACAGACCTTAGGTTAGGTAATGATGAGAGTATGATCTCGGAGAAACCCAAACCATCAACCCATGGTTAGGTTTTCATAGAAAACCATGGGAGATTACATGAAAGCTATCTAGGTGTATTATTCATGGTTCTAGACCATGGAATGAATGTTGAATGGACTATAGGAGAAAGCCATAAGACCCCAAACATGAAGGATGGACTAAAAAGAGGGAAATTGACCAAAAATCACCGAGGGTCGCACAGAGGGTCGATGACTATCCGACCCTAGGTGATCTTGAGTGTCGACCCTCAGTGTTCGGGAAGTCCAGATTGGGGAGGGTCGCACCCAGGGTTGATCATGACTCCGACCCTACCTCCGACCCTCAGTTAACAGAATGGTTTTTAAATTCAGATAAATTCTAATTAAATTTTATCGACTTTGTTAGGTCTTCTAGCAATATAATAACATTATAAAGGTGATTCTAAATCTTGGAAAAGTATCTATTAGCAAGCTAAGGTGAGGAAACAAAACTCTAAATTAATTGGTTAATAACAAACTATTTTTCTTTTCTTGAGTCCAATGCCATGCTTGATTCTATGCGAATATGTTTGTAATGTGCATACAACATGTCATCCAATATTTCTATTATTTGTTCATGCATATTTACTTTATTGTTTATAACATGATGATGATGATGATGATGATAGGAATAGGCACGTGATTGTATGTGTGTGGTTGGTGTACTTGATGCGAGCGAGTATCAGGGAAGGTGTAATGAGAACGTCAATAAACGTTAACCTTTGGCGGGTCTCAGCACTTTAGCTCTATCTCTAACTCAAGTCTTGTGCATTAGCATCGTCATATCTCCATTACTTTAGTAGAACTATTATGTCATAGAGTATCAGGGGAGGTGGTCTCGGTCCTTGTAGTCTCTGACTCTACCGGGGGACCTTAGCTCTACCTCTATGGACATTTTGAGGGATGCTGGGGTGAGGCCTTGGATACACTGTTTGGCATTAGGATTGGTTAGTTGCGAGCCCAGTTTGCAAGCCCTCGCCAGCAGGGGCTTACGTGTTGGTATGGCACTATATAGCAATAAACGTTAACCTTTGTTATATAATGTTCATGATTAGGGTGGATGGGGACGACAATAATTTTAACCTTTGGGCGGACTTCCACACCCTGTGTATAGAGGCGGGGTCAATAAACGTTAACCTTTGACCCCCCAACCTTTCTATTGTGCATTGCAAACTTTAAACCAGACCAAAGATATGAATTGATTGCATGCATATGTACTGTTGCATTGTTTTGTTTGTTCACTGAGCCATGATGTGTGCTCACCCCTCGACGTCGAATATTTTTAGTTGATGATGCAGGTTTCACAGTTGAAGATTATATGAATGCTCCAGCGTACGGGAACGTAGCAGCAATGGAGGTTGAAGCTGAAGTGGATACACATGACTCCTCTTGCGAGTGCAACTCATGTGTATTCGATTAGATATTTTTCTTAGGTTTATTTACTTGGATTTATTATGGACATGTATTTGATATCTATTTATGTCTCAGTTGATACAGAATAATTTGCTATTTAAATATTAATATCACAGTAGATTCTCAGTTCATTTTATTATAAGATTTCTGCTATTGTGTATTTACTCTGATTATGATTATGAATGTATGGAGTTTAGATAACACGGATATAGCCTACTCGAGATCCTGGTTGAACCGTTGATTTATTAGCGGTTCATCACACCATTCTGAATAGTACAGAATTGGGGTGTGACAACTTGGTATCAGAGCCTCTCAGGCCTTGTCTGCTGAACTAACATACATTCAAGAAAATTTTAAACTGAGATAGGATAAAAGTAAAAACAGTAATATTAACACACTGTAAGCACAAGTGATGGTTGAGACCAAATTTAAAAAGAGAAAAATGCATCTATTAAAGGGGAAACAAATTTACATACAATGAGAGAGAAACAAAACGTATATACATAACTAAAGCAGAGTACAGTCCACAACCCGGACAGTTACTCTGTAGTACAAGGAAAATAAAAACAATCAAGAAGCTGGAGGTGAAGGAGGAGGCGGTGCCTCACGATCTCTGTCATAGTCCTCAGCATAGACTCTAGTCAACCAGGCTATCTGAGTCTGGGCCGTCTGTAGGCTAGCTGTGAGATCGGCTACCCTCCAATCAGTTGCATGTTGAACCTCTATGAGCTCCCCCATCCGCGTGTCTGATATGTACTGAGCGGCTAGCAGCTCATCCACTCTCACACGCTGAGCGTCTAGTAACTCCTCCATCCTCAGATCAGATTTACGCTCAGCCTCCCTGATCTCATGCAACATCTCCACCAGGTCAGAAGGTGGGCGTGAAGGACCAGCCGCATGAGAAGGACCAGTCTCAGGTACAGGGTCCGCCGTAGAAGAAGTACCAACTCCAGCCGCATGCGTAGGTGAAGGCGGTGGTATCGAGTCGACATCCATATACATACGGTCATCATCATCGATAGGATCCACATGAGCTCTAGCAGCGGCAGCAGCGGCCTCAGCGTCAGCCATCTCAATGCGAGTGTGAGGGCGTACCATCTCGTTCCTCTCCTCATCACTAACTTGGGCATCCCGCATACCCATCTTGCAGATAGCCTCCCAATCTAGAGGCGACGAGAAGGTCTTCTCCTAAATCTTCTCGTCCACTAAGTCAACCCCCAGGCGGGTCAGTAGAACAGTAATCATACGCCCATTGGGTAGATTACCCCTATGACCGGACAATGTTGCACTAATCATGGTCTGCATGATAATGTAGGGAAGGTAGACTCGCTGTCTAGTGCAGATACTATATATCAGAAACTGGGTCAGCTGAGAAACCCTCTCGTAGTGCCCACTCTACGGAATCAGATTATGCTGAATAATCTTGCAGAAGACCCGTAGAGCTGGACGCATGTAACAAGCTCTCATCTGCCAGCGATCAGGTCGTTGCAGCTGATTGTCGATCTCTGCCCTCATCTCCATGGAAACAAACTGGGGCTCACTAGGCGCACAGTAGACCATGGGGCCATCATAAGGAATGCCCAGTAGGTCAGCCAGTTGCCGATAGTCAAATGAGATATTCACCCCGTTGACGTAGCTGGTGATGCGTAACTCTTGACCCCTCTCGACATCATTGTAATTCCCCACCACCTGGAGATTACAATAGAACTGGCGCACCAAATCCAGACATGTGCACGCGTCATAAGTGATGACAGGGAGCCACCCCATATCACCGAATGCTCTCTCTACGTTGAACAAGGCTAGCTCAGCCAAGTTCACCATACGACTACCCTTCACCTTCTTACGAGCATAGTGAGCATACTGTGCCTTGGCTTCGTTGGAGGGGAAGCGAAGGGGATCACGAACTCTGGGTACCTTGGTACGAGCCATGGTATCTGCAAATAAGAAAGAAAAAGGGAGATAAGGAGTTAATAGGATAAAAATCCAAAATTTAATATGTTAACGACGTAAGTTGGCCAAAAACCTCATTTTTCACCCATACACGTGGGCAGGGGACTTACGTAGGTTCCAACATATCCTACAACACTCACACAGTAGGAAATTGGAACTAATGAAGTCCAATTTGAAGGAATTTTAAGAAATCAAAAATTTCGACAATAAGGGCAAAAAGGGCAAAAATTCAAGTTTCTCGATAACCAACCGATGAAACTCAAAAATATTTGAGGGCTTTCGTTCCTTGAGACACCAGTAAAAAAAGCCCCCCAATAAAAATCAAATTTTTACGGTTGGAAAAAGTTTAATTTTGAAAGATACAAGTTAAATGGATAAAAACCTAGAAAAGAAAACCTAAAAACAGGGGAAAATGGGAGAACATATCTGTAGGGATGAAGTGGATGTCAAAACCCAGACTCAAACTGACCAAAAACAGTGGAGTGGCACTGTAGCAACTCAGAGGGGAGAGACGAGTCGAAACGGGAGGGAAATAACAAAGAATGAACCATAATCGGCTCTTAAAAAAAATCTGATTTTTGGTCTGAGGGTCGGACAATTCGACCAGAACCATCGACCCTCGGATCGACCCTCCCATCGACCCTCGGCTCTTGGGAATCTGACAGAAAACTAAGGGTCGGATACTGAGGGTCGGATACCCATCGACCCTCACATCGACCCTCAGCTCTCGGGAATCTGACAGAAAACTAAGGGTCGGATACTCATCGACCCTCACATCGACCCTCAGCTCTCGGGAAGAACAGGTCATTCCCAGGGTCTGATACTAAGGGTCGGACATACCATCGACCCTCACCATCGACCATGCATAGAAAAGACAGTAAATTTGTTATAAAATGAGTTGAAATTTAAAATTTTACATCGGTTAACGTGCCTACATGAAGTATCAATGATTTTTTCATTTTTTTTGATGATTTTCAAGCACCATCAATCTCAGAAGAAATTATGTCTGGACGAAGAGTGACCAGACAGAGCCGAAATGCAGTTCCACCACCACCACCTGTGGAGGAAACTAGCCAGGAGAATGTATATGTACAAGGAAATCCTGATCAAGCAAACCCTACAAATTTACCACCTCCACCACCTGAGTTAGCAACCGTGGTGATGAATTTGGCACAACAGCTATAACAGATGCAACATGCGCAGGCTCAAATGCAAGTTGCAATGGGAATCATGTTCCAAGCTGCTCATGCTACACCCATGCAGACCGG
Organism: Protea cynaroides; assembly: GCA_028583415.1. Taxonomy (NCBI): domain Eukaryota; kingdom Viridiplantae; phylum Streptophyta; class Magnoliopsida; order Proteales; family Proteaceae; genus Protea; species Protea cynaroides. The sequence goes on along the minus strand of CM053276.1, from coordinate 37,210,679 downwards.
ACAAGCCAGTGCAGCACCGGTGGGTAACCACCCAGCACCTCAAACACCTCAACCACCAGCTGCACAGATTCTAGTACCGGGTCCGGAAGCAGCCCAGGTTAATTATCAGTATCCACAACCTATGTTTGGGGCATACCCCAAAATCAGATGGATCACTCTCGACTGGTTGAGAGATTTTTGAAGATGAAGCCCAGGGAATTCAACGGTAAACCGTCTGATCCGTTGTGGCCAGCACACTGGATCGACGAGATGGAGAGAAACTTTCTTATGATGACTATTACAGAGGAAGAAAAGGTATTATGTGCCACCTTCATGCTCAAGGGCGATGCACATCATTGGTGGAAATCTACCCGGGCCTATCTATTGACCAAGCACTCCCTATTGACTTGGGCTATATACAAAGAAGCGTTCTTTGAGAAGTATTTTCCATGAAGCTTCAGAGATTCTATGGAGAAGGAGTTCTTGAGTTTATATCAGGGACAGATGTCAGTGGATGCATATCAATAGCGTTATGAAGAGCTGTTTTTCTTTGCACCACTCAGTATGCAAGAAGAGGACACAAAAACCCGTAGGTTTGTCATGGGACTAAGAGGAAGCATCAGAGAGCACGTTCTGGGCTTGGAAAAGAAGGTATACAATGAAGCTGTCCAAATCGCTCGAGTTATAGAATCGAGCCAAAAGGAGAGTTATTTCACACAGAACAGAGGTATAAAAAGGCCAGCTGAAAATACCTACAACGGAGGGAACAACAAGACATTTAAACCCTTCCGTGCTCAAGGCTTTACTGCTGCAACCAGGACTACTCCAGTAGCTCAACATCAGCCAAAGCCAAATTCTGAAGGCCCAAAATGTTATAACTGTAACCAGCCGGGACATATGGCAAGGGAGTGCCCTAAGCCCAAGAAACAGTTACATCAGGGACGTGTATAAGCTGTTACATCCGAGGATGCTGCCGCATCACCCGATGTGGTCACAGGTATGACTGAAACCTTTTAAAGTTGTAATTACATTGTATGAGTATGTAGACTAACCAGAGTACTCTTTGAATCAGGAGCTACTCATTCCTTTATATCGGTGTCATTCGGAAGGAAGCTAAATTTACCCATCAAAACACTAGACTACAATTTACTTGTTCGGTCACCAATGGGGTTTGAAGTGGAATTAGAGAAAGGTTATGGACCATGTCCAGTTCTCATTGGTGAGAAAACCTTAGATGCAACCTTGATACAACTTGAGATGGCAGACTTTGACGTCATCTTGGGAATGGACTGGTTAGCTCGGCATTCTGCAAACCTATTATGAGCCGAAAAGAAGCTAATATTTAAAGACAAAGAAGGAGCAGAATTCAGTTTTGCGGGAACCAAACTTCCCCGTAGACGCAAGCTCATACTCTCAGCACTAAAGGCTAAGAGGTGCCTGGAGAAGGGGGCAGTCGGGTATCTGGTATCAGTGGTCGACCTAACCAAGGAAGCACCATGAATAAATGATATTGATGTAGTGCGGGACTATCCCGACGTATTTCCAGAGGAACTACCAGGATTACCACCCGACCGAGCCACAGAGTTTGTGATAGATCTTATACCTGGAGCCGCACCAGTATCAAAAGCACCATATAGAATGGCTCCTACCGAACTGAAGGAACTGAAAGTACAACTACAAGAACTACTAGACAAGGGTTATATTCGACCCAGTATATCACCATGGGGAGTGCCGGTACTATTCATGAAAAAGAAGGACGGTAGCGTTCGATTATGCATCGACTATCGGGAGTTGAATAAACTGACAATCAAGAATCGATATCCACTACCTCGGATAGATGACTTGTTCGATCAGTTGCAAGAAGCAAAGGTATTTTCTAAGATCGATCTTCGATCAGGCTATCATCAGTTGAAGATTAAAGAAGGTGATATTCCTAAGACAGCTTTCAGGACCAGATATGGACATTATGAGTTCTTGGTCATGTCTTTTGGATTAACAAATGCACCAGCAACTTTCATAAAACTTATGAACCGGGTCTTCCACGATATGTTGGATACGTCGGTTATTGTATTTATTGATGATATACTGGTATATTCCAAGGACAAGGAAACCCATATCAAGAACCTAAACGCCGCCCTACAGCGGTTAAGGAAAGAGAAGCTATATGCCAAATTTACCAAGTGCGAGTTTTGGCTAAGTAAAGTCGCCTTCCTAGGCCATGTAGTATCCGCCGAAGGAATTAAAGTGGACCCAACAAGATCAAGGCTATTGTAAAGTGGGAAGCACCAAAGAGCGTTGCAGAAATTAAAAGTTTTCTGGGTCTCGCTGGTTATTATCGGAGATTTGTGGAAGACTATTCCCGGATTGCCGTACCTCTCACCAGTTTGACTAAGAAAGGTGAAAAGTTTGTGTGGACGGATAAATGTGAGAAGAGCTTCCAGACATTGAAAATCAGATTGATATCCGCTCCAAATTTTGACTATTCCTGTTTCAGGACAGCCATTTACCCTATACACTGATGCGTCAGGACTGGGATTAGGATGCGTGCTTATGCAAGGAGAACAAGTAATTGCTTATGCCTCAAGACAGTTGAAGACACATGAGAAAAATTATCCCACTCATGATTTGGAGTTAACGACAGTAGTACATGCTGTCAAGATATGGAGACATTACCTATACGGAGAGAAATTCCAGATTAAGTCAGACCATAAAAGTCTTACTTATTTATTTAACCAGAAGGAATTGAATATGAGACAAAGAAGATGGTTGGAACTACTGAAATACTATGATTGTGATATCCAGTATCATCCGGGAAAAACGAATATTGTAGCGGATGCGTTAAGCAGAAAGGCAATGATAAAATCGCAAGGAAAGGTTAGCACGACTGCAGCAATGTGTACTACCGGAATGGTATTCAATCACTGCAATGAGCAGTATGTGATAGATACAACAGATGGATCAGCCAACCAAGGATTTATTCATCGGTTTTCAAATATGTTCGCGGCATTGAAGATTATACCGGATATAATGGATGAAGTGAAGACAGCTATCAAATCAGATCCTTATCTGAGAACAGTACAAGAAGATATCGAGAAAGGTAGGACTAACCCTGAGTTCACCTTGGACGAAGAAAAAATACTGAAATACAAAGGAAGAATATGTGTACCCGAAACAGAAAGTGTAGACATTAGACACCGACTGATGAAAGAAGCCCATACCACCATCTATTCGGTACATCCTGGAAGTACAAAAATGTATCTTGATCTAAAGAAACTATATTGGTGGAGAGGAATGAAAATAGATGTAGCTAAGTTCGTGCCTCAATGCCTAAATTGTCAGAAAGTAAAGGCTGAACGACAAAGACCTACAGGACTGTTACAGTCGTTACAAGAACCTGCATGGAAATGGGACTGCATCACTATGGACTTCGTCACGGGGTTACCACTGACTCCTCGGGTAGTTGACGCAGTTTGGGTGATTGTAGATCGTCTGAAAAAAACAGCTCGCTTCATACCTATACAACCTCAGTATACACTAGAAAGGTTAGCAAAGCTGTATGTGGATAATATTGTTCGATTACACGGTGTACCAGAGAGCATTGTATCTGATAGAGACCCACGATTCACTTCCAAGTTTTGGGAAGGATTGCAAAAGGCTATGGGTACAACATTGAAGTTCAGTACTGCATTCCACCCACAGACAGACGGACAGTCAGAGCGTACAATTCAGATTCTAGAAGATATGCTACGAGCATGTCTAATTGATTTCAAAGGATCATGGGATGAAAGACTACCACTGATCGAGTTCGCTTATAACAATAGCTATCAGGCTACTATACAGATGTCACCTTATGAAGCACTGTATGGCAGAAAGTGTCGAACTCTTTTATTTTGGAATGAAGTTGGAGAACGTAGTATTGTTGGATCGGAATTTGTTGAAGAGACTTGTCGAGTGGTCGACATTATCAAGGAAAGGGTAAGAACAGCTCACAACCGTCAGAAGCAATACGTAGATACTCGACGCAGAGATCTGGAGTTCGCCGTGGGTGATAAAGTATTCTTGAAAGTATCCCCTATGCGATGATTGAAAAGGTTTGGACAGAAAGGGAAACTAAGTCCAAGATATGTCGGGCCATATGAAATTCTAGCTAAGCGTGGGAAAGTGGCTTATCAGTTAGCACTACCACCATCTATGTCAAGTGTGCATGACGTATTTCACATTTCCCTATTGAAGAAGTATGTCAAGGATCCAACGCACATTTTGACAGTAGATTTACCAGAATTGACTGATGATTTGACATTTGAAGTAACACCAACAGAAATCACCAGTCGAAAGGTCCAACGTCTGTGCAATCGAGATATCTATTATGTTAAGGTCACCTGGAAAAGTAGAGACATGGAAGAAATTACATGGGAAGAAGAAATGCTATACGGAAGCAATACCCTCACTTATTTGATTCAGAAGGTACGTACAATTTCGAGGACGAAATTTTTATAAGTAGGGGGGAGTTGTAAGACCCGTGTCAATCTAACCCGGTCTTATTACCTTGAACCAGGATTACCCATCATGGTCAAGTCAAATGGACCAAGGGCGTGAAGGAGATCGAGATCCCAGGTATCAAATCGACCCTAAAATACTTAATTTAAGGGGAGGGTCGCATACCCAGCCAAGGAGGGTCGGACCTCCCAAAACAGAAAGTCAGACCCTCAGTTTTGAAGGGAGGGTTGGATAACTTAGAAACCTAGGGTCGACGGGATCATCGACCCTCCCATCGACCCTCAGTTGTCGCCGAAACTGAAACTAAGAAATTTCCTAATTTTTTATTGGGATTCTTTCCTAATCTCAAAGGGACTTATTTTAGGATGTTCCTACTCTATTTAAAGAATGTCCCTAAGCCTCTTTAACTCCTTTTACAACCCTAATCGAATTGAGAGAAAGATAAGAGAAGGAAGAGAAGAAGAAGAGAAACAAGGTAGAGAAGAAAGCCAAAACAAGAAGAGTTGCAAAGAAGGAGTAATCTTCTCAGGAATGGATACTAATTCCATGCGTTTCTACAGACCTTAGGTTAGGTAATGATGAGAGTATGATCTCGGAGAAACCCAAACCATCAATCCATGGTTAGGTTTTCATAGAAAACCATGGGAGATTACATGAAAGCTATCTAGGTGGATTATTCATGGTTTTAGACCATGGAATGAATGTTGAATGGACTGTAGGAGAAAGCCATAAGACCCCAAACAAGAAGGATGGACTAAAAAGAGGGAAATTAACCAAAGAGCACCGAGGGTCACACAGAGGGTCGATGACCATCCGACCCTAGGTGATCTTGAGTGTCGACCCTCAGTGTTCGGGAAGTCTAGATTGGGGAGGGTCGCACTCAGGGTCGATCATGACTCCGTCCCTACCTCCGACCCTTAGTTAACAGAATAGTTTTTAAATTCAGATAAATTCTAATTAAATTTTATCGACTTTGTTAGGTCTTCTAGCAATATAATAACATTATAAAGGTGATTCTAAAGCTTGAAAAAGTATCTATTAGCAAGCTAAGGTGAGGAAACAAAACTCTAAACTAATTGGTTAATAATAAACTGTTTTTATTCTTGAGTCCAATGCCATGCTTGATTCTATGCCGAATATGTTTGTAATGTGCATACAACATATCATCCAATATTTCTATTATTTGTTCATGCATATTTACTTTATTGTTTATAACATGATGATGATGATGATGATGATAGGAATAGGCATGTGATTGTATGTGTGTGGTTGGTGTACTTGATGCGAGCGAGTATCAGGGAAGGTGTGATGAGAACGCCAATAAATGTTAACCTTTGGCGGGTTTCAGCACTTTAGCTCTATCTCTAACTCAAGTCTTGTGCATTAGCATCGTCGTATCGCCATTACTTTAGTAGAACTATTATGTCGTAGAGTATCAGGGGAGGTGGTCTCGGTCCTTGTAGTCTCTGACTCTACCGAGGGGCCTTAGCTTTATCTTTATGGACATTCTGAGGGATGCTGGGGTGAGGCCTTGGATACACTATTTGGCATTAGGATTGGTTAGTTGCGAGCCCAGTTTGCAAGCCCTCGCCAGCAAGGGCTTACGTGTTGGTATGGCACTATATAACAATAAACGTTAACCTTTGTTATATAATGTTCATTATTAGGGTGGATGGGGACGACCATAAACGTTAACCTTTGGGCGGACTTCCACACCCTGTGTATAGAGGCGGGGTCAACAAACGTTAACCTTTGACCACCCAGCCTTTCTATTGCGCATTGCAAACTTTAAACCAGACCAAAGATATGAATTGATTGCATGCATATGTACTGTTGCATTGTTTTGTTTGTTCACTGAGCCATGATGTGTGCTCCCCCCTCGACGTCAAATATTTTTAGTTGATGATGCAGGTTTCACAGTTGAAGATTATATGAATGCTCCAGTGTACAGGAACGTAGCAGCAATGGAGGTTGAAGCTGAAGTTAATATACATGACTCCTCTTGCGAGTGCAACCCATGTGTATTCTATTAGATATTTTTCTTAGGTTTATTTACTTGGATTTATTATGGACATGTATTTGATATCTATTTATGTCTCAATTGATACAGAATAATTTTCTATTTAAATATTAATATCACAGTAGATTCTCAGTTCATTTTATTTCAAGATTTCCGCTATTGTGTATTTACTCTGATTATGATTATGAATGTATGGAGTTTAGATAACATTGATAGAGCCTACTCGAGATCCTGGTTGAACTGTAAGACCCGCACTCTGAAAACCCGGTCTAAACCTTGGTTTTGTGTCATGACAGGTCTTTCGATCATCACCGAGCCAGACGGGACAAGCGGATAACAAACAGGTACAAAATCGGACCGAAGTCGACCAATTATACCTGATTTTAGGTATACCGGTCGATGGTACCGGTCTTGGTACCGGTCGACCGGTATGGCCTGCGCAGCTATGTGCGGGAATCTGGAAATTGGTCTCTGCGGGTCCTACTTTCCTGATTTCGAATCCTAGAAGTTTCCTAATCCTAGTAGGGTTACTAAACCCTAAATCTAGCCTATAAATACACCCTTAAGTCTCCTCAAATCCTTTCCATTGTCTCTCACAAATCCTAGAGAAGAGAAAGAGGTGGAAAAGGAGAAGGAGCTAGGAAGAAGAAGAAGGAGCCGCCATTACCGTTCGACGAAGCTCACGCTACGCCTGTCAACGGTAAGTGCTTGAATCCATCTTCTTATCCTATGTTAGTTGTGTGGGTGGATCAATACCATGCAAAGTAGGTATTGATCTAAAACCCTAAATTGGCCAATAAACCCTAAGTTGCCGTCAAACCTTAGATTCGAGTTTCAAAATGATATTCATCAAAACGAGACTTGAATGAGTTGGGGATAACTCTAACTCAAAGCCTAGACTTAGAATGGATAGGAGAAACCCTAAAAATCCATGGAGGATGATCGTCGACAGTCGAAAAACCCATGTATGGTCTTCCGGAGACATACCGGTCGACTATACCGGTTGCACATAGTGCGACCGGTATGTTGTGACCGCTACCTCACGGGAGGTTATCTGTGGGGACCGGCTGACCATACCGGTCGCCAGTCTTTCCCACAGAGCTGCGACCGATATGTTGCCACCGGTCAGCTCTGTGAGGGTATTTGTAACCATGTTGGTTCCCGACCAACATGAAACCCTAAGCAATGTATTCTAATGAAACTCAAATAATATTGTAGGACTTTGTGACATATCGTTTGGATCTTGCGACGTGGAGCAAGTTATCGAACGAGCGTTAGGTAAGGGAATCTGACCTAAACCTAATAATTAATGGACAGTAAGTTGTTGTTAATCACCTGATTATATGAGATGTGTTGTTGTGCATATTCACATGCCATCCTTTACATTCGGTTATTATTACTGTTCATGCATTTATAGGATGTGATTGTTAGGCATGTGATTGTTTTCGTTAGTGTGTGGAGTGAGGCGTGGGCCTGGGATCGCTCTTCACATTAGCACCTTTTGTAGTATTCTGTCTTAACATGCTTGGTATGGGTGGGGTATCAGGGGAAGGTCGTGGTACGGTGGTCTCCGATATTGATGTTGTCCCGGCCATTGTTATGTGGTACTGTGGATTCCGAGTCGACGCTGGCTTGTCCACGATGCTTTAGCTCTATCTCTATGCCGTAGGGAGTTATGTTGGGATAGGGTCTACCTGCGTTATGTTTCTATCCTAGTGGGTTAGTTGCGGATAGGACATCAGGGGAGGTGTGGGAATGCCTTAGCTCTATCTCTATGCCGTAGACGGCTGTGCTGGGATAGAGCATACATTGATGACATATAGGATTGGTTAGTTGCGAGCCTAGTTTGTGAGCCCTGGCCGTAGGGGCTTAGGTACTGGTATGGGTAGAGTATCAGGGGAGGTACGTGGGTATCTTAGCTCTATCTCTATTCCATGATGGGTGCATGTGGGCCAATGGGGGTGTGATCCATGAGGTGCCACACACTCATGTATAGAAGTGCGGGGGCCACCAAATGTTTCTATAGCACATCGTAAACTTAAAACCAGACCACAACATAAAATTGAGTGTTACTCATGCATAATATTGTGAAACTTTCTGATTGTCTTACTGAGCTGTGTTGTGAGCTCACCCTTTGTGTACACATTGTTTTTAGATGTTGATGCAGGTTATACTGTTGACGACTACGTGAACGCTCCGGCGTATGGAGGTGTAGCTGCTTTGGATGTACAAGCAGGGGAGGACGAGCATGACGCTTCATGCGAGTGCCCTTTCTGCGTGTACCTTTGATGGGATTTTTATTTAGTTGTTTCAGTTATTTTCGTTTGATATTAAGAGATGTAAAAGATATTATATTTTATGTTTGAATTTGGATAATTGGATATTTACTTAAGTTATCAATAGATACTCAGTTCATTTTATTTAAAGTCTTCCACTGTATATTTATATTCTGATTGTTGGTTATGTGTAATGGTTTGTATGAATGGACATGGCCTATTCGAGATCCTGGTGTGAACCGTTGGTTCAATGACGGTTCACTCACACCATTCTGGTTGGATCAGAATTGGGGTGTGACATGAACCGTTGATTTATTAGCGGTTCATCACACCATTCTGAATAGTATGAAATTGGGGTGTGACAAAGCACACTAACCACACACATACAATCACATGTCTATCCCTAGCATCATCATCATCATCATATTGTAAATAGACATAAATAAATATGCATGAGAAAAATATAACAATAATATTGCATGACATGTGAGATGCACATTACAAGCAAGCAATCATAGAATCATTCATGGTATTGGACACAAAGAAATAAAACGGCTTGTTAATATCCAATTAGTTTAGATCTTGTTCCCTCACCTTTGGTCGATGGTTGTTCCTCATCCAAGCTTTGTAAATCACTTTTAGACCACTTGGAAATCTAATAAATTTATAAATTATAAATTAGAATTTATTTCCATTAATTCAAACTTCCAGATGCTGAGTGGTCGCAGGTGCGGCTGCACCTGTGGTCTCAGTTTATGAGACCACAGGGTGTGTGGTCGCATATCATGCGATCATACATGCGACCACACCCTCCCTAAAACTTCCCCGAGGGTGTGTGGTCCCTATGTGTGGTCGCATATCATGTGACCAGACATGCGACCACACCCTCCCTGGAATTTTCCCAAGGGCGTGTGGTCAATACCATGCGACCACACATGTGACCACACCCTCCCTGGAACTTTCCCGAGGGTGTGTGGTCGATCATATATGCCTCGTGTGGTCGCATATCATGCGACCACACATGCGACCACACATGTGATGGTTGACTTTTCCACTTTCAACTCAATTCCTTTATGTTTTGATTCCTTGGCTTATCATCATGATCCTTCCTATGATTGTTCTATGGCTTAAAATTCATATTTTACACAATCCATCATCTTAATAGATTCCCTCCATGGATCTCTTAGAATTTGTCCATGGTTTGATGATTAGGGTCTCACTTTGAATCACTATCTCCTCCATGATCTATTCTAGGTATTCAACTGATATGGGAAATGTTTTCATACCTTAAACTTGTTGAAGATTCAAAGTTCTCTCTAAAATTCCTCCTCTTGGTCTTCCTCTTCAATTCTCCTTCTCTTCCTCCTCTTTTCTTTCTCTCTCTTTCAGTTTGAGTTCTAAAAGGAAGAAAGAGACTAAGAGATGTCCTATATATAGAGGAAAACCCTCCATATAGAGTCCCACTTAGATTAGGAAAGAACCCCCTTTGGATTAGGAAGGTTTCCTAATCACGGAGTTAGTTTGACTTCGTGTGGTCGCACGTGGGGTCGCAGAACCCGTCCACCACACATCCAAAAACTTGCGACCACACGTTCCAGATTCCTGTGGTCATATTCTTCTGAGGTGTGGTCGACCACACCTGTTTAGGCATGCGACCACACACTCCTAATTAGAAGTTTTTGGGTTCAATTTCATACCTAGCCTTGTGGTTTCTTCACGCACTTGGTCCACTGGAGCCAATTATGATGGGAAGACCGGTCACGACACGAGAATGTAAGGTTAGACCGGGTTCGTGACGTGCAGGTCTTACAGTCAAAGACCAGCAGGAAAGTTACAACCACTGCCTATCCCTGTAAGACCCGTGCCCTAATTTGAATCCTAAGTTGGACATTTTGGCTTGTAATAGGTCTTACCACAATGAACGGGTCGGTACAACATGGCCAAAGTGCGCAAAACACAATGGAGGAAGGTTAGACTCGAGCCTACACCTTACAAAGGAGTTTACACTCCATTTTAGTCTTCCAGATGGACATCAGCCGTACGAAGAAATGATGTCTGGCTGCGCATCTGCCTCATATAGTCCAGAGACTGGTTTTTGATGCGAAAGCCCCGGGCTCGACTGAGATCTGAAAGCTTAGTCTACCAACACCTAAACCAAAGGGTTTTGGTCTATGCTTGACCATGCTTGATTATCAACCCGAACAACGGACCACAAGGGTGGACTGAAGAGCATATCTCCAACGGTTTGGGTTAGTATTTGATGAACCCAGTGTCAAGACCCGCCATTTGGATCAGATTGGGAACCAATCTCAATAAGGAGAGTAGGTGCGTTTTTAAATTTATAAGGAGGGAGAAAATCCCCACTCACCTTGTTAGTAACCCTATTCTAAATCCAAACATGAATTGAGTATGAAGTAGTCCATTCTGCATTCTCATTTCCATTCTATCACGTAGACTAACTAAAACAAGAGAGAGAGGAAGAAAAGAGGTCTAACGCATTTTGGGAGAAAAAAAAAGAAGGAGAGACCCAAGAAGAAGGAAGAAAGGAGAAGGAAAAAGGGAGAAAGCTCTGATGCATATTGGAGAATAGGAAGGAAAAGAAAACTATGACAGAGAGCGATCTATTGGTAAGAATTTGAAACTCCTTCAATTCTTCGATTCCATCATATCTAATAGAACCTTGAGGATCAATACCTCTAATGATATCTTGAAAGAGATCCTCATACACCTGATGGTAAGCACCCAAGTGCTTATTTGGGTGTTAGATCCGATTAGAAACGATAGAAAAAATTGGTAAAACTATTTCTAAATGGATTAACGCATCCTATGTTATTCAAGGATGACTAAGTATCACAGCCCATTCTGGAGAATCAGGCATGATATTCGAGTCAACCCATGTGGCACCCAAATATATCTAAGATTGCTACCACAATGATTATGAAATAAATCCCACAATCTACCCATGCAATATCCACAATAATCAGGAAACAATAATAATATAAATGAAAGCATTTAATATAGACAAATGCAACTAATGATAGCATATCCCATATTATGTATCAAATTATCCATTTATAAACCATTATATCTTTTCAAAATACTACCATAATATCCATATACATACACCTAAAAATAAAGGAGTAAATCTATTACATTGTTCTTGATTGACCTCTTCGTCAACTAACAAAAATATTCATGATATCCAGAGTACATATCAAAGAAGGGAGAAAGTAAGGGGAGGGCTATGTCATGCGTAGACGCAGTCTTGCTGTTCTTTTAGCCAACATCATCAGTATCAGCCACCATGCTAGTAAAAGGAGACTCTATAAAATCAATAATTGAGAAGTCACCTACAGAAGGATCTAAAAAACAGTGTTGACACGAGGGTAGCTCACATCCCAGCTTAGTAAGAAATCTATTATCGCATGCTATGCACATACACCATCCAATGATATGAAATGCAATTTATTTTATATTAGGTCTCAGGTTTGTGTTTCTACATCCTGGGTGAAGATAGAAGCTGAATAAATGACCCCAAGCCGCTAAATGACTTCTACAGGTAAAATCCCCCTTGGGGACACGCATCCTTACAGGGTTTGTCACCTCCCACCATAGACCCCATATACGCCAACTACCGTACACCCATACTTCACTAACTCCCCCTAGGGTCGCCCAACCTTTGGAAGTGCAAAGCCATGCCAGTATTTTTACTCCTACTGGAGGGGCGTAGGAAATAGAGAATGACACCACTTATGTCTATTATGTTTATTCATTTCACTTTGGTTACCCGCTAGTAGAAGTTCCCTGATCACCACTCCCATGGATCATCGTGTCCCCACTAGCATGTCGACATAACCATCGTGCTATCCACCAGTAGAGAACCCTGGCTCTACTCCTATGGATCATCGTGTCTACCACTAGCATGTTTACACTCCCATGCATCACACGAACCACCATACATGGTTGCAATCCAATATGACCTATGCACCTACACTCCTATGCATTACAGAAGCCATCATACATGGTTGCATAAATTATAAATAAAACTATGCCCTAACGGCAAACCCTAGCTCCACTCCCATGGATCACCATGCTCCCACTAGAGCCTAGCATCAACAATGTAACCCAGTGTATTGTACTCCCATACTCCACACATCCACCATATCCAAACAATCATACAAACATTCATAGTTATTATAATGCAAATGCATGCTTATACATAGCAATCATGAAAAGGATACAATTAAATAACAACCTAAGCATGTTACTAAGAAAAGTAGTAATGTTATTAAGATGTCTAATGTCTAAGGACTAGACCCCTCACCCGATTGCACAACAAGTGCAGCAGTAATCCAAAGCCAAATAGAAGGCTTCACAATCAACCGAGTCAAATACCTATTTAACATATAAGGATTCATTAGATTGGTTATATAACTTTTAAATCAATATGGACAAGCCTTATATGTCTATACATGGATCCCACGGAAGGTTGAGAACCAAAAGGATGGTCTTCTTAATCATTACTAGGCTTATAGGCTAATATAGACTGAACCAGTAGATGGAACCGGAAAAGGGTTCCATCGCTAAGTTCAACGGTAAACACTGAGAGTATTTTCTAAGTAGGTGGCATTGGAAGGATGATAGGATGCTCAACCATCCGGTTGGTCATTCGGTTTGTATATTGATATAAATCCTAGGATTTTAGTAGGTTTTTTGGAAGCAACACGGAGTGATCGGTCATCCTGCAAAGGCTCCGCTTAACATTAAGCCTAAACGGAGAATCCGAACCAAACGGATCCATCGGGAATAGGTCAAATGGTTGGGGCTAATGCAGAGGATCGGGTCTCCGGTACGAGACTCTGATTAGTTCATTAATTCATAAGCCAAGGCATTTGCCTTGGTGGAACCGAAGTTTAGGCTAAGCGGCCATAAAATCATGACCATGGATCCGATACGTGACATTGGTTCAGACCCAAAAATCAGGTCATGAACCAAGTTTGGTCTCCATGCTTGGGAGACTTGTTCTCCACTTCAATGTTCCCATTTTAGTTGGTGGTGAACTCATTTCCACCATTATTAGGCACAATGGAAGCCATTTATGGCTCTAATAACTCCCTCAATGGAGTTGGTACACCAACCCTAGGTTTTCTAGGTCTTTATGCAATCTCCATTAATGGAGCTTCAACAACCAAGCATCCATGCATTTATTCCCCAAAGGAAAAGAGGAAGGAAGGATAACCTACCTTCAATAACTCCATAAAGGAGTGGGTGGGTCCAAACCTAGGTTTTCTAGGTCATTAATGGTGGTCACCATTAATGGTTCTCAACCACCATGATTGCTAACCATTAACACAAGGAAAAAGGAGGAAGTTCATGGTTCTTACCTCCAAGGAAACGCTAGGGGCTTGAGTTCCTTGAGCTCCAAGCTTTTCCCTTTCTTCTTCTTTTTCTCACTCTCAATATTTTGGTTCCAAGGGAAAAGGAAAAAGAGGGCTTGGTCCCCCTTTTATAGGGAATTGGGGAGAGAGAATGAGTCTGGCTCGAGTTCAACCAGCTAAACTTAATCCGATGAACGTTACATTGGTACGATCCATTGGTTGGGATAAAATGTAGCTTATAGACCATCTCTTTGGCCCAGATGCTTTGGGATGCATATCCTCTTCACACAAGGTTTACTAAGACACCTTATACTACCAAGTATCCCTAGTGAAGACTCACCTATGGTTCAGAATCAGGTGCTCCATCAGTCGATGTGTTGAGACCTGGCATAGGTGAAATCCGGGTTAGTAAAGGGATTCCAGGTGTAGGTCTCACACTAAGAATGACTCTAGCTAGATTAAAACCAAGATAAACCATGGTGATATCATTGTCTCATAATTCCCTAGAATAAATCTTCACCCAACCATAACCAGTAAGCATCCATGGACTTATTGAGTGTGGGATTTGAATCACTGAGGAAACCCAAGACCCTATAAATGGTCAAAAATGGATAAAAATGATTAATATTGGGATCTAAGCATCCCAAGTGATCCATAATCAATTATAATGGACCCTTTGTACATCAAAGCCAAGGAAATTTCCTCAAAGGAACAACTGGAATAAGATCAGTGGTTATAAACTAGATCCAACAATATCGACTGTCTGAGAAATCAAGCGGTATCCATAACTTTATGTAGAAATGGATTTTTGAGCCCAAACTTCTTATTATTGCTTATAAAAATTCAAGAAAACCATCGTATTAAAATCGAGTCATTTCAGCTACGTTTTGACATGAGGTTGATGGCACGTACCGCACGGCTTACCTACAGTGACGTGCGGCACGTAACACTTGCCGTACTAGGTTTTGACCTCGGATCCTGACCATTTTTGGTCAGTAACTTTCTGGGATTTTATTAAGCCCATTTAAGGGTTTGGATCCCTTAAATCATGTTTATATATATGTACTCTCCATTATTTCAAATGTCAACCGATGAGCTAATTTTTATGCTTGCTATTCTCTATTAGAAATGCCTTGAACCTTTGGACTGCAAGTATATTATGTCAAAACTAGATTACCAAACTGCTAGGAACTATTATTAATTAATAGGATGCTATGATGAGCAAACGATAAAGTCAAATAATGAACAAAGGGATTAATAAAAATTATTTATGATGATAATAAGGTATAGGAGAACATAGGCAAGTTGTTCAAGCCGTGCTTCGACGATATTTTTTGGTTACCCTATCAGGTTAGTGAATTAGACCATTGTTTGGTAGAATTAATTATATTGGATTACGCTGTGTGATGATGTGTGATCGATAACATGCCTTGTATGATAACATGCCATCCAATATACTGTTTGTTTGCTCATGCATATGCATCCTTGTATTTAGGATTAGTAGTGTTGTGTAGGGATTGAAGGGTGTGTGGAATGGGACACTCGCTATCTTTCTACGAAGGTAATTGATCCATGTTTATTTCCTGATGTCTGGTTAAGTCAGTAAGGAGGAAGGTGGGTGGAATGAGATGCTTGCACCACTTCTTACTGGCGCTGCTTTGCATTGACTATATGTAACTTAGCCAAGTCACGATGTCCTATGTGGGGCTCGAACGGGGTTAAAAGCTTGGTGACATTTCGGTCTAATAATATGACTAATTAAGTGGACATGGCTAGTTGAATATTTAATTACTAGTATAATTATACCCCTAGCCATTAGGGGGTTATAAGTGGCACGGGTTCAATAAAGGGTGGTATGAATATAACTGTGATGCTCCCCATACTCGACGTAGTGTGGAGGGATGGGTGAGTCAACTAGTGGGATTATCACCTCTTTAACTGTAACAAGGGAGGCTTGGGATGAGTTGCGGTCATGCGGACCAAAACGACTGACCCATACATTAGGGATGGTATAGTATGTCGAGTGAGGCGGTATTCATTCTGATGGAGATGACCCATGCAGCTTGGAGACTCCATGTGTGGGTTGTCTTGAGCAAGAAACTACAGTTATTTATCAAACCGTAGCTTGTAATTCCATGCATTTTGTATGTTGCATGTCTGATTTTCTTGCTAAGCTTGGTAGTTGAGCTTATCCCATGTGTACACAATATTTTAGTTGATGCAGGTTTAATTGTTGGCGACT
This sequence comes from Protea cynaroides, assembly GCA_028583415.1. Taxonomy (NCBI): domain Eukaryota; kingdom Viridiplantae; phylum Streptophyta; class Magnoliopsida; order Proteales; family Proteaceae; genus Protea; species Protea cynaroides. The sequence continues at coordinate 37,194,287 of CM053276.1, read as the reverse complement.
ATATTGATACTTCGAGATACTATCCATCTGGTGTAAAGGATGTAGATGGTAATAATGATGAAGTTATCCATAGATCCAGTTGCGAGTGTGATGACTGTGTCTATGGATAGTCGTGAACTTTCTTTCATAATATTACTAGTATTTAAATAAATAATTTAATTGGGGACGTGTTGTCCATATCTTTCAAATATTACTTAAGCTTATGGAAACACTTTTACTTGAAATAATATTTTGAATATTTCTTTCATAAATTGTAGACCTCAGTTACTTGACTTGAGATAAGACTTCCGCTGATTTATTTGAAAATATATGCGTTGTTTTCTTTAATTACTCTGAACAAGTTTAAATATTATCTTGTGTGGGTATCGTTTTAGGGTTTGTGGTTGTGTATCCTATGAAACATAATCCTAGAAGGGGATTTCCAATGCCCTAATAGGATGAGGAGATCCCGTTATATTCCATATTATCGATAGGTCAGGAACGGTGTGTAACAATCCTTGAATGGAAATGGAATCATGTAACGATGGACTTCGTCATGGGTTTGCCCTTAATAGCTCAAGTAGTAGACGCTGTCTGGGTAGTCGTCGATCATTTTACAAAGACTGCAAGTTTCATTGCTATTCACCCACAATATTCTATGGACCATTTAGCAAGGTTATACATAGACAATATTATACGATTACATGGAGTACCAACCAGCATAGTGTAGGATCGAGACCCTTGATTCACATCGTATTTCTGGGAAGGATTACAGAGTGCGATGGGTACTCAATTGAAATTCAGTACAACATATCACCCACAAACCGATGACTAATCAGAAAGAGCAATTCAAATACTAGAGGCTATGCTTAGGGCTTGTACCTTAGATTTCAAAACTAAATGGGACGAAAACTTATCACTCATGGAGTTTGCCTACAACAACAGCTACCGAGCTACAATTGGCATGGCTCCATATGAGGCATTATATGGAAGAAAGTGCAGAACCCCATTATACTGGAATGAAGTTGGCAAAAGAAGAATATTGGGACCCAACATTATTCAAGAAACTTGTGAGAAGGTAGATTTAATCCGGGCAAGAATTAAAGCCAGCCAGGCTCGACAAAAGAGTTATGCTAACACAAGACAAAAGGATCTTGAGTTTGAAGTCTGTGATAAAGTGTTCTTGAAGGTTTCTTCTTTTAGAGCGGTAAAGCGATTTGGCAAGAAAGGAAAACTAAGCCTCGGTATGTTGGACCCAATGAAATCCTAGGGAGGAGTGAAACCATGGCATATCAATTGACGCTGCCTCCAGCATTATCAGGTGTCCACAATGTATTCCACATGTCCATGCTGAAAAATTATATCAGAGATCCAGCGCATGTGTTGGGCACCGAACCACCACAACTGAAGACTGATTTGTCTTATGAGGTAGAACTATCGACTATTGTAGATCAGAAGGTTCAAGAACTTAGAAACTAAAGTATTCCTCTTGTCAAGGTCTTATGGAAGAGCCATAATGAAGAAAAAGCCTCATGGAAGAAAGAAAATGATATGCAAGAGCGGTACCCGCATTTGTTCGATGATATAGGTACGTCTAAATTTTGAGGATGAAATTTTTGTAAGAGGGATAGAGTTGTAAGACCCGCATCCAAAATTTTGGTCCTCATTTGAAATTTTGGCTTTATAATAGGTCTTACCACGATGAAGCCCAATGGAGGTAACCCAACTCAACCCTTGTACTTAAAACATCAACACAGGGTTTGATTGAGAGGTCCGGTGGAACACCAAGAGGGTGCGGTTGGTCACCTGCCACACGACCTCCAACCATACCTCATAACCGAATTTGGGTTGGTGACCAAACTAGTATGGGACCCGTGGTTTGGATTGGATTGTTATCCAATCTTTTGAAATGACCTGGCTTATTTTGAATTATGGAAGGAGGGAGAAAATCCTCCTCTTACCTTGTTTAGAAATCCTATCCTATTCCAAACATGAATAGAGTATGGGATTAGTCCCTACTCCATTCTTTTCACTTTATCACTTAGATAAAACCAAGAGAATGAGAAAAGAATGGAGTTTGGTATCGGAGCACGAATGTGCCATGTCTACTACTAAATCGTAACATACATACACACCACAAATACAGTAAGCTGAAACAGGAAGCATAAAACAAATACTATATGGGGGTAAAAACCATGAATAAGCTACTGTGGGTATGATACTAAGTCTTCTGCTATATTTTTGATCGATAGCTTTCTTTTATGAAAAATTACATCTACCACCCAAAAACTATGTCGAAAACCATCTACCACCCCCAGGTTTCCAAAATCATCAATCGCCCCCACTTAACTAATGGAAGTTACTTAAAATGTTGATAGACATTTATATCCCTAATATTAAAAATTGAAAAATTTTAAAATTAGGTAAAAGTACTAGTCTAACCTTCACATTTACCCTTTCCCTTTCGTTTTCACTTGTAGCCAAACCCTAAATCTAAATAACAATGAAGAAGGAGGAAGATAGGAAATCCTCTGCCTCTCCTACCATTACTTCTGATGAGATATGGAAAAAAAATTGGTGGATCATCCACCGGAGAAGGATAGGAATTTAATTGGAAAAAAAATACAAGATCTCGTCCTAGTTGGGCCTAGAAGACACTTGATTCGGATTTAAAAGTGATAAAGCTATTTGGGAAAAATCAAAGACAGTTTGTGGTGAGGATTCTGGAAAAATCAAGCTGTGGTCATGATTCTAGAAAAATCAAGCTATTTGTGGTCAGAATTCATGAGTTTCCTTCTTTATTCAACTTTAATGTTTTGAAAGATGAGAAAAATCAAAGACACAAATACATAGTAGCCATGTTAAGTAAAAGGGAATAAGTCATAAAAAGGAAAACAAACCACCATTAGAGCTCTGGTTTGACCTTCTAAAGAGATAGTTTTAGCATCGATTTGGTAGCAGGAGAGTTCAAGAACGTCAATGCGGACCATCTCCTTAGACTTCTGCAGTTTAGTATTTGCAAACTGCAAGCTTTGTGGGGATGAAGCTATAGAACCTCTGAAGAAAAGCCTCCTTTTATCACACTTCCTAATCATTGTTTCACCCTAACATTTGGACGAATTCTCCCAGTAAGAAAAATTTGAAACACTTTCTATTTCTCAGATGAATAAATAATAACTTGCATCGAGAGAAATTGAACTGAATGTTGCATAGCTCATTTGTAATTGAAAAGCTGAAACTTTAAAGACAAAATGTGTCTTTCTAATACAGAGTAGCGTTGGATGTTTATGGTATTAATACTTTATCGAAATTGGAACAAAATCAGAGAAAATGCTAATGTAATTATAGAAATAATAAAGGCCACATAAGTTTGATGCTTCGGAATAATACCTTTTAATAAATAAACTTTCGAGCTTGTCAAAGTGAAAAGGCTTATCTTGAGCTTCGACGAACAAAGTTGTGAACTATGTGGGAAGAGTCGGCAAGGATTTGTGGTTGCAATGGTTGAATTATAGATGGAGTTGGGTGAGTTCTTCAAAGTTTCAGCTTCTACCAATTGGAGTTGGGTGAGTTCTTTTCCACCATCGACGTGAAGGTTATGGCCATCGAGATATCGCCGTTTATGCAGATCCACGCTGTCACTTGTGCACGAAAAAAAATGATGGCCTTGATGTTGTAGAGTAAAAGAAGAAGAAGTGGAACAAGAGGAAGAGGAAAAGGGGCTGTTGGCAGAACCTAGCATAGTCGGTGGCAGTCACCGACGCTCTTCTCTTCCTCCTTTTCAGTTAATGGTTTTTAGATTTTGGGCTAGGGTAATAAGATGTAGGGTAAAATGGTCTTTTATCCTTACACTAAGGGCATTATTGTCCATAAAAAAATAGATTTGAGCTGATGTCATCAACTAACGGGACTCTATAACGTGTGGGGTCTCTTTGATTAATGGTGTCAAAAGTTTGGGTGGTAGATGATGATTCTAGAAACCGGTGGGGGTAGATGGATTTCGACATAGTTTTTGGGGGGTAGATGAAATTTTTTCTTCTTTTCTTCGTGTAGTGATGGATTTATTTGTTATTTTGCTGTGATGGTATGGTTTAATGGTTGACGTACTATATTTCGTGATCCTGGAAGGGGATTTCCAATCCCTTAATAGGATGTGGAGATCTCGTTACATTCCTTAGAACTGATACATTGGGAATGGGGTGTCATACAAGTTAGTATCGAGATCTGACACCAAAATTACGTGCGACTGATGGCATTGACCACACATCACGACTGGTAGGTTGTGCGGTTGGTGCTTGTAGCTACACACTTTCGTGTGGTCGTTTGACTGTGTCAGCACCTCAGTGGTGTTGCCTAGTCCCTGTAGGTTGGTTTTAAGGTCTTAGATTACAAAGGTAATGAGTAGTTGGTCGTTTTAATGTGTAGACTAAACTCTTTTTTTGGTATACATGAAGCATAAGGGGTTTCACCTCATAGAAAAGTGATTACAGGGTTCTAAATCCTTATACAATTCAAAATAAATTATATAAAACTACTGGCCAAGTTTGGCCGAGATTCTATACTTGAATCATGTGCGACTACTGGCATCGACCGCACATCATGACCGGTAGGTCGTGCGGCTGGTCCCGTCGACAGAACGTCGTAATGTGGTTCGATGGCCACCATCTTTCTCCGAGGTGTTTCCCATATTTTTTTAAGTATGAATCAGGAGTCTGTGCTCCTGGTTCCATGTTTACACTATGGTTTGATACCATTTTTGTCATACCCCAATTCTGGCATAACTAAAATGGTGTGATGAACCGCCAATAAATCAACGGTTCACCCAGGATCTTGTATAGATCGTACCCATCATATCAAACCACACACACATTCCGCATTAATAATCATAGGTAATAAACAAATAAGCGGAAGTCTTACAGATAATGAACTGAAAGTCTAACAGTGATAAATAAGTATTTAATCCAATTATCTCAAAACCATAAGACATAAAAATAAGTAATCAATTACATATATGATGTTCAAATTATAACTAAACTTAAACAAAACACATTGGTTGCACTTGCATAATGAATCATGCACATCTTCTTTAACTTCATTGCAGCAACGTGTCCATACATAGGCACATTCATATATTCTTCAACAGTAGGACCTGCATCATCAATTAAAAATATTTAATTTCGAAAGGGTGAGCATACATCATGGCTCAGTGAGCAAACAAAACAATGCAATAAACATATGCATGCACTCAATTCATATCTTTGGTCTGGTTTATAAGTTTACAATATGCTATAGAAAGGTTTGGAAGCCACCACACCTCTATACACGAGTGTATGAATCCGTCCAATGGATCAAACACCATTGCCATCCCACATGCATCCACCATGGAATAGAGATAGAGCTAAAGTGTTCGGATCAAACACTGCCAATACTTCCCCTAATGCCCTACCCATACCAACACGTAAGCCCCTATTGGTGAGGGCTTGTAAACTAAGCTCGCAACTAACTAATTCTAATGCCAAACAGTGTATCCAAGGCCTCACCCCAGCATCCTGTGAGAACAAAGATCATAATCTGTTTGGAAGTTGCCACCTAGATTAAGGTCTAGGACCTTACAAATGTGAAATCTCACCCTAAGGTAAAACTTCGATTGACTCATGACCCTTAGATTGGATTTCTGGTCCATCAGAGATTGGGTAAGTGTCAGGTTATTGTTATGGGAAGGGGTTAGGCATCCAAACCGCCCGATCAAAATCGGTCTCCTATACCTTTCCTATGCTAGACTCTATCTATTAACCGAACCAAACCAAGTGGTTTGACATCATTGAACTGAATCTGTATCCATCAGATTGCCTACGTATCACGGAATTATTCTAAAAATCAGGTTCACCATCGTAGTTCAGGTGTGATTAAAGTTTATGGCTATGATTTATGCTTGTGCATGATTAAGTTCATTGTTCAAGTTGAAGTTTATGCTTGAAAGGTTGAGAAATCCTATGGGTTAGGATCTGGATAGTCCATACGAACTGATAGATAGTCCTAGTGGATCTAAGAATGGATAACCCTTTCTGGGTCTGAATGTCCTATTTGGGTTGAAATGTAGATAACCCTTTCTGGGTTGGAATGTGGATAACCCTACTTGGGTCAAAATATGGATGGATATCCTAGTGGATCTATGGATAGCCGAGTGGACTAAGGTGTGGATTTGAATTTGGGATTCTCCCAAATAGCCTACGTATCCTAGGGTTTGACCTAGGAATGCGTAGTTTGAAAAATTGCTGAAATAACCTGTTCTAGGTTAAGCATTGAGAACCTATTCTAGCTTTAGGATTTAGAACCTGTTCTAGGTTTAGGATTGAAAACCTATTCTAGGTTTAGGGTTTAGAACCTATTCTAGGTTTAGGATTTACTGAGGGGCAGAAATCATCTTGAGTTACCCTTTTCATCCTAAGCTCTAATTTTAGAAGGTTTGGCAAAGCATTCTCTTTCTTTATTAAGATTTTTATTATTTCCCATTATGCCCTTCCCAAGAATGTGGGTGCCTAAATGCATGTCCTCATGCCTAGATTGTCTTCTAGAAGTGTGCATACATGGCAGTTCAACTAGGGTGATGTAAAAAATGAAATTATTACCACAAATGGAATATTCTATCTAAGCATTGCATATATGATGTTTATGGTAACTAACACAACATATTGTAGGATTATGAAAATCTCCCTAACATGGCATATGATACCATAAAATTTATTTAAACATGGTAAAACTTAATATGCTATATTCTAAGCATGGCAAGTCTAAACATGGCATGTCTAAATATGGTAATTATCAAGATATTACTAAATATGATAAAAAAAATCTATTTATTCTATCAAATATAGCAACACATGAATATGGCAAATATGGTATGTGCACAATCCAAACAAAGCATGTGAGTACTCTAAATGTGGCCATTTATCCAAATATGACAAGTAGATACTCTAAATATAGTAAGTGTGCAATCAAATATGGTAGAATTCATCAAATCACTCAAGCAATCAATTGCATATTACAGTGAAGGAGACATCGATGAAACCTTTCTGAAAAATCCAAAATTATCAAAAAAAACATATGTTCAATAAGTTATTTGAAAATATTGTAACTTTTATGAAGACATTTGGAATGAATAATGACTCAAAAATGTCAAAATTGGGACACAAAGTTTCAAGTATTGCACAAACTAGGAATTGATTTCAAATTCTGTCACATTACACCAAAATGACCATAAGTAGGTCTTTTGTAACTCAAATTAACTCTTATTTTTTTTCACAGAAATATGACTTGGCATTCTACATTTCATCTGAAGGGATCAAATTCCAATAGAGGACGAAACCAGGTCAAATGAATGCCACAAGACCGGGTATGTGCACTGGTCAAGTCTGTTCCAGATTTTTGACCAGTTGCACCATAAATTCCGTATAAAATCTCATACTTAATGAAAATTAAATCCAAATATATGTCCATGTATATAATTGCCAGATCTAAAATTTCATCAAGAAAAAAAAAGTAAAAACAGAACATTCACTTTGTGAAAAAGATACTTTTCTATCATGCTAATCAGTATATCCTAACAGATTCAAAAATAGAGCAATATGCACATCAAAATGAATATCAAATCAATAAAAAATCAAACAAAGCCAAAACTAGTGCCATTTTTTAGTAGACTTCCATATCTAAAAAATTCATATGAAGTTTCTTTTCTGATTATGGCCATAAAATCTTTTTTTAGAGACTTTCTGATAGGGGATTGCATTATACTCGTATAGGGCAGCAATGCCAAAGAAGAATTTTTTTGATAGGCTTTTGCAATTTCAAATGGAAAGAAATTTATAGGAGAGTCTTCTAACATATCAGAGAGATTCACATAAAAATTTGGGCTTTAAAATCTAAGAAAAATCATATGAGATGCACGTCCCAAATTTGGATCCTAAATCTAAAAATTTCAGATTAGAAATCCACTTTGTAAAATTTATCAAAAATATCAAACATCATCATATAGCACTCAAATCTTCATCATTGAATAGTTTAAATAAATTATCATACATAAAAAATTTTAGACATGAGCATGGTAACATCAACATGCATGCAATAGGGAATTCTTGATCGAGATTTAATAAAAAATAAGCCTTTTCAAGCAAAATCAACATTCAAACCTTCTAAAGACCACAAAAGTCGTTTTAGGGTACCAACCTTGGGCTCGAATGGAGCGAAACCTTTGATGTAGGATTTTTCAGAGATAGTATCAAGCTTTCTGAAGGTGAATCCTCATTTTTCTCTTCTCTGCTCCTTTCTTTTTTCTCTCTCCCTTTCACGTTTTCTTTTTTGTTTTCCTTTTCTCTTTTTCTTCTTCTCTCTTTCTCTTGGCTTCTCTCCCTTTCACGTTTTTGCTCTCTTCCCTTCTAGAAAATCTTCCCCTTGGCTTCTTCTCTTTCTTCTTTCTCTCTTCACGTTTTTTTTTCTCTCCTCTTCTCTCTCTCCCCTTCTCCTCTCTTTTCTCTCTTCTAGGAAACCTTACTCTCCTCTCTCACGTTTTCTCCTCTTCCCTTTTCTCTCTTTCCTTTTTCTCTCTTCCTTCCTTTTATTTTTCTTTCTTTCTTCTCTTCTTTCCTTTTTTTCTTCTCCCTCTCTCTTCCTTCTTCTTCTTTCCTTTTTTCCTTCTCGTTCTCTCTTTCTCACGGCTTCTAAAAAACCTCTCTTTCCCTCTCTCTCTTCCTTCTTCTTCTTTCCTTCTTCTCTTCTTTCCTTTTTTCCTTCTCCCTCTCTCTTTCTCATGGCTTCTAGAAAACCTCTCTTTCTCTCTCTCTCTCTCTTCCTTCCTTTTCTTCTTCTTTCCTTCTTCTCTTCTTTCCTTTTTTCCTTCTCCCTCTCTCTTTCTCACGGCTTCTAGAAAACCTCTCTTTTTTTTCTCTCTCTCTCTTCCTTCCTTTTCTTCTTCTTTCCTTCTTCTCTTCTTTCCTTTTTTTCTTCTCCCTCTCTCTTTCTCATGGCTTCTAGAAAACCTCTCTTTCTCACGTTCTTCCCTTCTTTTCTTTCCTATAATATATATATATATATATATATATATATATATATATATATATATATATATATATATTATATATATAATATAAGACATATATATTATATATGATAATATATTATACATTATATAAATATATATAAAAGAAATACATGCATATGGGCCGACTTGACTTGGTCCGGATTGGTCTGAGCTGGGCCGGGCTGAGTTGGACTAAGTTGGGTTGAGCTGGTTTGGACCAAGTTGACTTCTTCTATCATTTCATAGTCCATTTCTGCGATTATTCCACATGGAATTTTTCGATAGCCTCTATTCTAAATTTTCTACGTTCACTTTGTAGAACACTAAAAATGAGGAATATTGGAACTTGAATCACTTCATTTGGAAATAAAATGGCCAACTTATGAATTTCTGAAGTTTAAGCAGGCCAATTATCGATAATTTGGCTAACCATTCTGCATGGGATCCTTCGGAGACTTCTACCAAAAATCCTTTATGTCCACATCGTAGAGTACTAAAAATGAAACATATTGAAACTGAAATCACCTGATTTAGATTTGGGGTGACCAAAATATGAATTTTTAAAGATTAAATGATCATTTCTATATGTAATTTTGCATGGGACCCTTCGGAGACTTCTGTACCAAATTTATCACGTCCACTTTATAGAACATCACAAATGAAGAATAATGGCCTTTGAATCATCTGAATCGGACGTAGAATGGCAAAGATATGAAGCATTGAAGTTCTATCAATAATTTTGCATGAAAGCTTGCATGGGGCCCACCGATAACCTTTGCCTGGGATTTTTCATGTCCACTTTGAAGAGGACTGAAAATAAGGAATATTGGTCTTCGAATCATCTGATTCCGATATCAGATGACCAAGATATGATGATTTGAAGTTTAAATGATAATGCATGCATCATACGATATTACGTAAATGCCCTTGCACTTTTAAAATGTGATATCTTCCTTGTTTGATGTCAAAATTTGATGATTTCGGTTTCATTTTGAAGATAATTTCATGACCTATACATCCAAGTAGGTAATAAATAGCTTATGACCCTGCTGTGGGGTTCATTAAAGAATCACAAACCTTTGGGTTAAAAGTAAAATATTTGCCATATGGATTCACTTATGCTAAGGGTAGCAAAAATGGGGTGCTTACAAATGCCCCTCTTTAGCCAAGATTGTTACCAATTGAAGGCTAAAGACAAAAGAACCACATTTTTTATATGAGTGAGATTGCTTATTGGGCTGCACTTAGGGTAATTTGTCCTAAACTGCCTATGTATTTAAATCAAGCCCAGAACGTAGTTCGACTGACAAGAAGGTTTGCTCTTCTTGGAAAATTAATGATTGTTCTTCTTGTATGAAGGTAGGCTATAAATACAAGGTTCATTTGTAGGCTGGGAACCTCTTCTTGCTGAGGTGGAACTCATGATGCAAGGTACACGCGGGCTTGAACCTGACTTGATCCATTTGTAAACTGATAAACCTCTTCTTGTATGAAGCTAGGCTGTGAATACAAGGCTCATTTGTAGGCTGGGAACCTCTTCTTGCTGAGGTGAGGCTCATGATGCAAGGTACGTGCGGGCTTAAACCCAGCTTGATCCATTTGTAGGCTGATAAACCTCTTCTTGTATGAAGCTAAGCTGTGAATACAAGACTGATTTATAAGCTTGGAACCTCTTCTTGTATGAAGCTAGGTTGTGAATACAAGGCTAGTTGCACGAACTTAGGCTCGGCTTTGATTTATCTGGATGGAGGAATTATTGTCTTTTATTTTATTGAACTGAGGCTCTTTTGATTGAGATTTTGAGATTGATTTTTTGAATAAGCTAGGGCTCTGCATTTGATTCACTTATAGGCTGAGATTGACTTGATCTTTGAATGAGCTAGGGCTTTACATTTGATTTACTAATAGGCTGAGATTGATTTGAACTTTGGATGAGCTAGGGCTCTGCATTTGTAAAGAAATGAGCAAGAACTCAGAAGGTCACTTTCAGGATGAGGAATTTGATATTGATTCTGAAATGAGCAAGAACTCAGAAGGTCACTTAAAGGGTGATACTGAATGACTCATTTTCGAAGTTCCTACCAACTTTGGACCTTCAGGATTGAAAATTGGAATATCCTTCTTGGAAGCTCTATGGCTATGAACCATTGGGAATGGAAACTAGAATATCCTCTTAAGTAGCTTTGTTTCTATGAACCTTGAGGATGCTCGAAAGTGACCCATACATAAAGTCTTTATTGACTTTGAACCTTTAGGGTTGAAATCTGACCCATGTTAGAGTGCTGGACATATTTGAAATGATGGTGAATTCCTTGGTAGTTTTCCAAGGTTTTTTTTTTTTTTTGCCCCTGCTTTGTTGGTGAAGGCATAAAACATGGCATCAATGGAAATGGTGTCATGGACTTCACTGGCATGATACCTAGATTTGACATTTTCCATTTATGACCTGGTACTGCAAGTTTGATTCTATTTCAGCACGGTAGTAATGACTTGGTTACTCCCTTGGAAGGGTTCCATGTAATTTGAAAGTGATGATTTTCTTCAGCCAACATTGGTGCTGTTGGAATTTGGATTGAAAGAAACTCTAGCGAGGATTTTGGACAAGAATGAGGGGAGTTTGACATTCTCTAACCAAAGTGATTTTATTGATTGACCTTGATGTTAAACTGTCGAGGGGCATCTGGTGAACTAAGTTCTTTGACTGTGCACTATGGTAGACCAAATAGGTAGAACAGCCAAGCGACGATGAAATGTGACATGGTTTTGGCCCTTGATCTAGGCTCATGAAAAGCTCAGGGCTTTGCAAATTGTTGTGCTGATTTTAAAAGATGAATGAACCATGGTCCCAAAGTAAGCACGAGGAGCAAAGGATTCAAAGTGTTCCTTTAGAGAATTTGGTGATCAAATCCCAACTGGTGAGCGACCACATTGGATTTTCTTCATCAACAGGATTGGGAGAACTGAGAAATTGGCAAAAACCAACTTGGACGGACCTACTTCTATTGATTAGGAAAGTTAATGACTTCAGACTAGACAATGGATCCTAGATGTAATGCTCATGATCAAGTTCAATTCCTCTACATAGGGTATATCTATGCCATAGTGTCTGCATTTTGTCACAGACTGCTACTATAGTGTGCTAGGGGCAAGATAGAAGGAAACAGGCAATCTAATAGAGTTAGAACTAGGTTGAATCTGGATTGCATCTAGAATTTGACCATGCTTCCTAGGTCAATGGAAAATTGACAAATTGATTACAGAAAGTGACTTCTTAGATAAACCCTTCTTGAATCTTGAAAAATGAGGGAGTTGATGATTTGATGAACTTGGCTACATCCGTAACCAGGCCATAAGTGTAAGACCCGCACGCCACGAACCCGGTCTAACCTTACATTTCGTGTCATGACCAGTCTACATATCATGGCGAGCCAAGTGGACCAAGTGAGTAAAGAAACCCAAGACCCAATATAAAATTTAACTCAAAAACAGTCAAAATGAGGGTAGGGTCGCATGCCTAAACAGGTAGGGTCGACCTCACCTCAACAGAAGTCCAACCCATGACTTTTTGGTCGTGGGGTCGCATGTTTTAAAATGTAGGGTCTCGGATTATGCGACCCTACATCCGACCCTACTTGTGACCCTACACCCTAGGGTCTCACATTTTAAAAAACGTAGGGTCTCAGTACATCCGACCCTACGTCCGACCCTACGAAAACAACACGAACCAAAAATTAGGAAACTTTTCTAATTCCAAGGGAATCTTTCCTAAACTCAATGGGACTTATTTTGGAGGGTTTTTCTCTATAAATAGGACGTCCCTTAGCCTCTTTCACTCCTTTTAGAACCCTAATTGAAAGTGAGAGAAAGAGAAAAGAAGGAAGAGAAGGAGAAGAGAAGGAGAATTGAAGAAGAAGACTAAGGAGGAGGAAATTCAGAGAAAACTCTGAATCTCAGCAAACCTAAGGTATGAATACATTCTCCATGATTTGTTTAAGAGCCTAGAATAGTTCATAAAGAGGATAGAATCTAGGAGAAACCCAAATCATCCATCCATGGACAAATTCCAATGGAATCCATGGAGGAAATCATTGTGAACAATGAAAAGTGTGTAAAAATCATAGTTTTGAGCCATAGAACAATCATAGAATGGACCATGAAAATAAGCCAAAGGATCCATACATGAAAGAATGAACTTTAGAATGAAAGGTCGACTCAGAATATGTGTGGTCGCACGCAGGGTCGAATGATATCCGACCCTATAAGACCACAGGATCGACCACATGCCCTCGGGAAGTCCCAGGGAGGTTGTGGTCGCACGTAGGGTCGATTGGTATCCGACCCCACGTCCGACCCTACACCCTAGGGTCGCAGAAACTGCTACCCTAGGTGCGACCCTACCCTGCGACCCTACCCTGCGACCCTACGATTAAAATCAGCTAGTCTAAATTTGTTGGAATTAATTCTAATTAAAATCTATCGACTTGTTAGGCCTTTCTACTGATTTAAAGGTGATTCATAAAGTTTGAACGAGGATCTACACTCAATCAAAGGTGAGAGAACAAGACCTAAACTAATTGGCTAATAATAAACTGTTTTTGCTTATTGAGTCCGATGCCTTCAATGTTTCTATGCTTGCATGCGTGTATTGTGCAATTCACATGTCATCCAATATTCCTGCTATTTTGGTTATGCTATTTTGGGCTTTGCTCTAACCGAAGCTATTGCATCGTTTACCCCAATGATGGCGTCTCTGATCTCATCCGTATTCCAATCGAGAAAAGGTCTTGATTTTCATATAGCACCTCTTTCACATCACATAAGTAAAAAGGAAGCGGGCTACTCCCCGAAAATGCCTTGCCCGTAGGTTCATTTGTCGTTGGGGCTAAGCAGCAAAGAAGAAAGTCCTTCCGCCCCGTTGGTGGTCCACGATCACCAGAACAAACAAGCAACAGGTTCATGCATATTTAATGTTGTTTATTTATAACATGATGATGGTGATGCTAGGAATAGGCATGTGAATGTTTGTGTGTGGTTAGTATACTTGATGCGAGTGGGGCATCAGGGGGAGGACATGACACTGTGTTTCATCCTGGTCACCAAACTCTAGCTCTATCTCTACTCAAGTCTTGTCTACTAACATCGTCATATCGCCATTACCTTAGCAGAACTATTACGTCGTAGGGCATCAGGGGAGGTGGTCTCAGACCGTATAGTCTCTGACTCTGCCAGGGGGCCTTAGCTCTATCTCTATGGTTGTATTGAGGGATGCTGGGGTGAGGCCTTGGATACACTGTTTGACATTAGGATTGGTTAGTTGCAAGCCCAGTTTGCAAGCCTCGCCAATAGGGGCTTACGTGTTGGTATGGGTAGAGCATCAGGGGAAGTGCGATGCGGTGCGATCCTAAGCACTTTTGCTCTATCTCTATTCCATGGTGGGTGCATGTGGGGGTGGCAATGGTGTTTGATCCATTGGGCGGTTTCACACATTCGTGTATAGAGGTGCGGCGGCCACCTATCCTTTCTATAGCACATTGCAAACTTATGAACCGACCAAAGATATGAATTGAATGCATGCATATGTTTGTTGCATTGTTTTGTTTACTCACTAAGCTCAAGTTAGAGAGCTGACCCTCGTGTGTAATTCTTTTTAGTTTCTAATGTTGCAGGTATTTCGACTGAAGATTATGTCGACTTGCCAACATACGAACATGTGGTGGCTATGATGAGCAAGCTATGGAGGACTATTGTGATTCGTTAAGCGAGCGTTTCAGCTATGGAGACGATTAGTGTTTAATTTTCGTATTTGGATATTTGTAATATGTATTAAATTATGTTTTGGTTACTTGGAGATAAATGGAATATTAATTATGTATTATGACTAAACCTGAGTTCATTATCTGTAAAACTTCCTTTATTTACTTTATTATCTTTGATTAATGTGGAATGTGTTTTGGTTTATCAAAGGGGGGGATAGCCTATACGAGATCCTGGTTGAACTGTTGGTTTATTGACGGTTCATCACACCATTCTGGTTGGTGCAGAATTGGGGTGTGACAATGAGAATTTGCTCTCTCCCTAACGTGACAAAAGGATTTGAAGATATAATTCTGTTGAAAGGAAATACTATGGATCCCCAAAGGCAAACAGACAATGGTTTGTTCAACTCATCTGAGTATGATTCACTGGAGAGCAAGAGGAGTTCCTTTCCTTATGGAGGGTAGACTAGGTATGACACTTGTCCACATGAACCACTGAATTTTTCTACGAAGGGCCAATGAGGGCAATGCTTTAGGGTTACATCAGGTCGTCTATCCCCACTAAGGTATTATGGGTTGCCCATTGAGGTTTTTTGGGTTGCTTTTCCTTGTCGAGGTTTCTTTTATTCCCTTTTTTTTTCATCATTTTTTTCTTTTTTTTTCTTTTTCTTTGAACATTATTTATTTATTTTTATTTTATTTTATTTTTTTCAAACCCCATCTTGGGTTGAATAAAGAGTCCTAATATGGTGAGGATATTGCCAAAATTATGGTCCTATCCAATGGTCTGAAACCCTTAGGAGAAGTCTGAACGGCATGACTTTCTTGAAAAATGGGTAGCCTTGCCCCACTGTTTAAGTTGACACCTACACGCATTGATAGGTGGGCAGCTATTTGAATCATTACTAAAAGCGACCTCAGGAAAATGCGGTCCCACACCAAAATTAAAAATGGTGCCGAATTATATTTTCCTTTCTTGGAGATGTTTAGACGGAACACATGTCTCAACAAGCTACATCGAGATGCTGAATTAGTCGTGATCATATCTGGGCCTGAAACCTTTAAGTTTGTTGACAAGTATTGATGTTGAAGGTCCGGGAGGACTGATGTAAAACTATCCACATGGGTCTACCATTGGGAGAGTGTTTGGTTGTTTATGTAGAATGGATTTATCTTACCGAGAAGATCCAATTTTATTGGCTTGAGAAACGAAGGGCTTATAGGAACCTAGGGAAGCTGTCGGATGTAATGAACAACAGATGAGAGTTTCAGATTCATGAATTTGTACATAAAATGATGACATGATCATGAGATACAATGTCATAAAAACTTATAATCAAAAGAAGGGCTTGTGATAGAGACTCCTTGGAAGGCCGTCAGATTGATAGATGGGAGAGAGAGTCTAATGCTGATGAGAAATCTTTTTTTGATGATGAAAAAGTGATGAGATCATCTTCTGTAAATGTGGGATGTAATTGGCCAAAATCAAAAGTCCGGTCCAACATTCTGTGAATCTCGACGAATGATCACACTTGCTATCAGGCTTTGATTGGAACTACCATGTCACACCCCAATTTCACACTATTCAGAATGGTGTGATGAATCGCGAATAAACCAACGGTTCAACCAGGATCTCAAATAGGCTATCCCCGCGTTATCCAAACTTACGCACATCCATAATCATAATCAGAGTAAATACACAATAGCGGAAATCTTGTAAATAAATGAACTGAGAATCTATGTGATATTAAAATTTAAATAACAATTTATTCTGTATCAACCGAGACATAAATAAATATCAATACAAATCTTTAATAAATCCAAATAAAGAAACCTATAAAAATATCTAATCAAACACACACGAGTTGCACTCGCAAGAGGAGTCGTGTGTATCCACTTCAGCTTCAACTTCCATCGCTGCCACGTTCCCGTACGCAGACGCATTAACATAGTCTTCAACGGTATAACCTACATCATCAAGTAAAAATATTCGACGTCGAGGGGTATGCAACACGGCTCAGTGAGTAGCCAAAACAATGCAACAATACATATGCATGCAAAAAAAATCAATTTATATCTTTGGTCTGGTATATAAGTTTGTAGTATGCAATAGAAAGGTTTAGGTAGCCAAAGGTCGCGTTTATTGACTCCGCCTCTATACACGAGTGTGTGACGTTACCCGAAGATCACGTTTATCGTCAACTCACATGCACCCAACCATGAACATTATATAACAAAGGTTACGTTTATTGCTATATAGTGCCATACCAACACGTAAGCCCCTGTTGGCGAGGGCTGCAAACTGGGCTCGCAACTAACCATTCCTAATGCCAAACAGTGTATCCAAGGCCTCACCCCAGCATCCCTCAGAATGTCCATAGAGATAGAGCTAAGGCCCCCCGGTAGAGTCAGAGACTACAAGGACCGAGACCACCTCCCCTGATACTCTACGACATAATAGTTCTGCTAAAGTAATGGCGATACAACGACGCCAATGCACAAGCCTTGAGTTAGAGATAGAGCTAAAGTGCGGAGACCCGCCAAAGGTTAACGTTTATTGACGTTCTCATCACACCTCCCCTGATACTCGCTAGCATCAAGCACATCAACCACACACATACAAGCACATGCCTATTCCTATTATCGTCATCATCATCATGTTATAAACAATAAAGTAAATATGCATGAACAAGTAATAGAAATATTGGATGGCATGTTGTATGCACATTACAAACATATTCGCATAGAATCAAGCATGGCATAGGACTCAATAAATAGAAAACAGTTTATTATTAACCAATTTAGTTTCGGGTTAAGGTTCCTTACCTTAGCTTGCTATAAGATGTTTTTCCAAGCTTTAGAACCACCTTTACAGTGTTATTGTATTGCTAGAAGCCCTAACAAAGTCGATAGCATTTAATTAGAATTTATTTGGAATTAAAAACTACTCTGTTAACTGAGGGTCGGAGGTAGGGTCGATGCTAGGGTCGATGGGTCTATCGACCCTGGGTGCAACCATTGGTGCACTTTGGTCCAATTTCCACTTTTTAGTCCATTCCTCGTGTTTGGGGTCCTATGGCTTGCTTCTACATTCCATTCAACATTCATTCCATGGTCTGAAACCATGAATCATCCACCTAAATAGCTTTCATACATTCTCCTAGGGTTTTTCATGAAAACCTAACCATTGATTGATGGTTTGGGTTTCTCCGAGATCACACTCTCAACAATTACTAACCTAAGGTCTGTAGAAACTTATGGAATTAGTATCCATACCTGAGAAGATAACTTTTCCTCTGAAATTCTTCTCCCTTTTTGCTAAGTTCTCTTGCTTGCCTCTCTTCTTCCTCTTTTCCTTCTCCTCTCTTTCTCTCAATTCAATTAGGGTTGTGAAAGGAGTGGAAGTGGCTTAGGAACATCCTAAATAAGTCCCATTGAGATTTGAAAAGAATCCCAATCGAAAAATATAGAAATTTCCTAATTTCTATATTCGGCAGAAATCGAGGGTCGATGATCCCGTCGACCCTAGGGTCTTAAGCTGTCCGATCCTCCCTCCAAAACCGAGGGTCTGACTTTCTGTTTTGGGAGGTCCGACCCTGCTTAGCTGGGTATGCGACCCTTCCCCTATTTTAAGTATTTTTGGGTCGATTTGAAACCTGGGATCTCGATCTCCTTCACGCCCTTGGTCCATTTGACTCGACCATGATGGGTAAACCTGGTTCAAGGTGGTAAGACCGGGTTAGATTGACACGGGTCTTACAACTACCCCCAACTTATAAACATTTCGTCCTCGAAATTATACGTACCTTCTGAATCAAATAAGTAAGGGTATTGCTTTCTCATAGCATTTTCTTCTTCCCATGTAATTTCTTCCATGTCTCTACTTTTCCATGTGACCTTAACATAGTAGATATCTCTATTGCGTAGACGTTGAACCTTTCGACTAGTGATTTCTGTTGGTGTTACTTCAAACGTCAAATCATCAGTCAATTCTGGCAAATCCACTGTCAAAACATGCGTTGGGTCTTTGACATACTTCTTCAATAAGGAAATGTGAAATACGTCATGCACGCTTGACATGGTTGGTGGTAGTGCTAACTGATAAGCTACTTTTCCACGCTTAGCTAAAATTTCATACGGCCCGACATATCTTGGACTTAGCTTCCCTTTCTGTCCGAACCTCTTCAATCCTCGCATAGGCGATACTTTCAAAAATACTTTATCACCTACGACGAACTCCAGATCTCTTCGTCGAGTATCCGCATATTGCTTCTGGCGGTTCTGAGCTATTCTCACTCTTTCCTTGATGATGTCGACCACTCGACAAGTCTCTTCAACAAATTCCGGTCCAACAATACTACGTTCTCCAACTTCATTCCAAAACAAGGGAGTTCGACAGTTCCTGCCATACAGTGCTTCATAAGGTGACATATGTATAGTGGCCTGATAGCTATTGTTATAAGCGAACTCGATCAATGGCAACTTTTCGTCCCATGATCCTTTGAAATCAATTACACATGCTCGTAGCATATCTTCTAGAATCTGGATTGTACGCTCTGACTGTCCGTCTGTCTGTGGGTGGAATGCAGTACTGAACTTTAATGTTGTACCCATAGCCTTTTGCAATCCTTCCCAAAATTTGGAAGTAAATCGTGGGTCTCTGTCAGACACAATGCTTTCTGGTACACCGTGTAACCGAACAATATTATCCACATACAGCTTTGCTAACCTTTCCAGTGTATACTGAGGTCGTATAGGTATGAAGCGAGCTATTTTAGTCAGACGGTCCATAATCACCCAAACTGCGTCAACTACTCGAGGAGTCAATGGTAGTCCTGTGACGAAGTCCATAGTGATGCAGTCCCATTTCCATGCTGGTTCCGGTAATGGTTGTAATAGTCCTGCGGGTCTTTGTCGTTCAGCCTTTACTTTCTGACAATTTAGGCATTGAGACACGAACTTAGCTACATCTGCCTTCATTCCCCTCCACCAATATAGTTTCTTCAGATCATGATACATTTTTGTACTTCCAGGATTTATCGAATAGATGGTGGTATGGGCTTCTTTCATCAGTCGGTGTCTAATTTCCATACTTTTTGTTTAAGGTACACATATTCTTCCTTTGTATTTTAGTACCTTCTCGTCATCCAAGGTGAACTCAGGGTTAGTCCTACCTTTCTCAATATCTTCTTGCACTGTTCTCAGATTAGGATCTGCTTTGATAGCTGTCTTCACTTCGTCTACTATATCCGGTATAATCTTCAATGCCACGAACATATTCGAAAACCAATGAATAAACCCTTGGTTAGCTGATTCATCCGTTGTATCTATCACATACTGCTCGTTTCCGTGATTGAACACCATTCCGTTGGTACACATTGCTACAGTCGTGCTAACTTCTCCTTGAGATTTTATCATTGCTTTTTTGCTCAATGCATCCGCTACCATGTTCGCTTTTCCCGGATGATACTGGATGTCACAATCATAGTCTTTCAATAGTTCCAGCCATCTTCTTTGTCTCATATTCAACTCCTTCTGATTAAATAAATAAGTAAAACTTTTATGGTCCGACTTAATCTGAAATTTCTCCCCGTATAGGTAATGTCTCCATATCTTGACAGCATGTACTACTGCCGCTAACTCCAAATCATGAGTGGGGTAATTTTTCTCATGTACCTTCAACTGTCTTGAAGCATAGGTAATTACTTGCTCTCCTTGCATAAGCACACATCCTAGTCCCAGTCCCGACGCATCGGTGTATAAGGTAAACATCTGTCCTGGAACGGGGATGGTCAAAATCAGGGCAGATATCAATCTGGTCTTCAATGTCTGGAAGCTCTTCTCACATTTATCCGTCCACACAAACTTTTCACCCTTTTTGGTCAAACTGGTGAGAGGTACGGCACTCCGAGAATAGTCTTCTACGAATCTCTGATAATAACCAGCTAGACCCAGAAAACTTTTAATTTCCGAAACGCTCTTTGGTGCTTCCCACTTTACAATAGCCTCGATCTTGTTGGGGTCCACTTTGATTCCTTCAGCGGATACCACATGGCCAAGAAATGCGACTTCACTTAGCCAAAACTCGCACTTTGAAAATTTGGCATATAGCTTCTCTTTCCTTAAACGTTGTAGGGCTGCGTTTAGGTTCTTGATATGGGTTTCCTTGTCCTTGGAATATACCAATATGTCATCAATAAATACTATAACCGACGTATCCAACATATCGTGGAAAACTCGGTTCATAAGTTCCATGAACATTGCCAGGGCATTAGTTAATCCGAAAGACATCACCAAAAATTTATAGTGTCCGTATCTGGTCCTGAAAGCTGTCTTCAGAATATCCCCTTATTTAATCTTCAACTGATGATAGCCTGATCGAAGATCGATCTTAGAAAATACTCTTGCTCCTTGTAACTGATCGAACAAGTCATCGATCCGAGGTAGTGGATATCGATTCTTGATTGTCAGTTTATTCAACTCCCGATAGTCGATGCATAATCGAACGCTACCATCCTTCTTCTTTACGAACAACACCGGTGCCCCCCATGGAGATATACTGGGTCGAATATAACCCTTGTCCAGCAGTTCTTGTAGTTGCACTTTTAGTTCCTTCAGTTCCGTAGGAGCCATTCTATAAGGTGCTTTTGATACGGGTGCGGCTACAGGTATCAGGTCTATTACAAACTCCGTAGCCCGGTCGGGTGGTAATCCGGGTAGTTCCTCTGGAAATACGTCAGGGTAATCCCGCACGACATCAATGTCTTCCATTCGTGGTGCTTCCTTGGTTAGGTCGACCACTGATACTAGATACCCGACTGCTCCCTTCTCTAGGCACTTCTTAGCCTTTAATGCTGAGAGTATTAGCTTGCGTCTCCGGGGAAGTTTGGTTCCCGAGAAACTGAATTCTGCCCCTTCTTTGTCTTTGAATGTTAGCTTCTTTTCGGCGCATAACAGATTTGCAGAATGCCGAGCTAGCCAGTCCATTCCCAAGATGACATCAAAGTCTGCCATCTCAAGTTGTATCAAGGTTGCATCTAAGGTCTACTCTCCAATGAGAACTAGACATGGTCCATAACCCTTCTCTAGTTCCACTTCTAACCCCATCGGTGACCGTACAAGTAATTTGTAGTCTAATGCTTTGATGGGTAATTTAGTCTTCTTTCTAAATGACACAGATATAAAGGAGTGAGTAGCTCCGGAATCGAAGAGTACTCTGGAGGGTACGCCATTTATAGGTACAATACCTGTGATTTATCTTTACTTAGTCTACATGCCCATTCAATGTAATTACAACTTTAAAAGTTTCAGTCATACCTGTGACCACATCGGGTGATGCGGCCGCATCTTCGGACGTGACAGCATATACACGTCCCTGATGGAATTGCTTCTTGGATTTAGTGCACTCCCTTGCCATATGTCCCAGCTGGTTGCAGTTAAAACACTTCGGGACTTCAGAATTTGGCTTTGGCTAAGGTTGAGCTGCTGGGGTAGTCTTGGTTGCCGCATTAAAATTCTGAGGATGGAAAGGCCTATATGTCCTGTTATTGCCTCCGTTGTAGGAGTTTCCGGCTGGTCTCTTGATGCCTCTGTTCTGAGTAAGGTAACTCTCCTTCTGGCTCGATTCAATAACTCGAGCAATCTGGACAGCTTCATTATATATTGTCTTCTCTAAGCCCAGAACATGTTCTCTGATGCTTCCTCTCAGTCCCGTGACGAACCTATGGGTTTTGGTTTCTTCTTCTTGCATACTCAGTGGTGCGAAGAAAAACAGCTCTTCATAACGCTGTTGGTACGCATCCACTGACATCTGTCCCTGATAAAGACTCAGGAACTCCTTCTCCATCGAATCTCTGAAGCTTCGTGGAAAATATTTCTCGAAGAATGCTCCTTTATATATAGTCCATGTCAGTAGGGCGTGCTTGGTCAGTAAATATGTCTTCGTGGATTTCCACCAATGGTGTGCGTCGCCCTTGAGCATGAAGGTGGCACATAGTACTTTCTCTTCCTCTGTAATAGTCATCATGAGGAAGTTTCTCTCCATCTTGTCTATCTAGTGTGTTGGCCGCAATGGATCAGACGGTTTACCGTTGAATTCTCTGGGTTTCATCTTCAGAAATCTCTCTACTAGCCGGGAGTGATCCAGTTGGTTTTGGGGGTTTGCCCCAAACATATAGGGTGGATGCTGGTAATTCCCTTGAGCTGCTTTCGGTACCTGCACTAGAATTGGTGCAGCCGGTTGTTGAGGTGTCTGAGGGGCTGGGTGGTTACCTACTGGTGCTGCACTAGCTTGTCCGGTGTGCATGGGTGCAGCCTGAGTGGCTTGGAACATAATACCCATGGCAACCTGCATCTGAGCATGTGCGTGTTGCATCTGCTGCAGCTGCTGTGCCAGATTCATCACCACTGTTGCTAGCTCTGGTGGTGGAGGTGGCAAATTTGTATGGTTTGCCGGTTCTGGATTTCCCGGTGCGTAGTTATTCTCTTGACTAGTCTCCTCCACTGGTGGTGGTGGTGGGACTATGTTTCGGGTCTGTCGGGTCACTCTACGTCCAGACATATTTCTTTTCTGTGATTGGTGGTGCCTAAAAATCATCAAATAGGTTAGAAGTCATTTATATTTCATGTAGGCATGCTAACCAATAATCGATTCCAATTCTAGCTCATTTTATAAAAAAATGTTGTCTTTTCTATGCAGGGTCGATGGTATGTCTGACCCTGGGTATCCGACCCTGGGAATGACCTGTTCTTCCCGAGAGCTGAGGGTCGATGCGAGGGTCGATGGGTGTCCGACCCTCCGACCCTTAGTTTTCGTCGGGCTCCCGAGCCGAGGGTCGATGGGAGGGTCGATTCGACGGTCGATTGTGCTAGTCGAATTGTTCGACCCTCGGACCAAAAATCAGATTTTTAAGATCCGATTCTGGGTCATTTCTCACTATTCCTCCTCCGTTTCGACTTGTCTCTACTCTCTGAGTTGCTACAGTGCTACTCTACTATTTTTGGTCGGTTTGACTCCGGGTTTCGGCGTCCACGTCATCCATACAGGTATATCCACTCATCTCCACCTGTTTTTATGTTTTCTTTTCTAGGTTTTTGCACATTTAACTTGTATTTTCCAAATTAAACTTTTTCCAACCATAAAAATTCGATTTTTATTGGGGGCTTTTGTTATTGGTGTCTCGAGGAACGAAAGCCCTCAGAAAATTTTTGAGTTTCATCGGTTGGTTATCGAGAAACTTGAAATTTTCTCTTTTTGCCCTAATTTGTCGACATTTTCGATTTTTCTTGAATTTCTTCAAATTGGACATCGTCAGTTAAAATTTCCTACTGCATGTGGGTTGTAGGATATGTTTAAACCTACGTAAGTCCTTATGCCCACTTGAAATGTGAGAAATGGGGCTTTATGATCAACTTACGTCGTTATTACATCAAATTTTGGATTTTTATCCTATTAACTCCATGTTTTCCTTTTCTTTCTTATTTTGCAGATACTATGGCTCGTACCAAGGTACCCAGAGTGTGTGATCCTCTTCGCTTCCGTTCGAATGAAGCTGAGGCACAGTATGCTGACTATGCCTGTAAGAAAGTGGAAGGGGGTCGCATGGTGAACTTGGCTGAGCTAGCCTTGTTCAATGTAGAGGGAGCATTTAGTGATATGGGGTGGCTCCCTGTCATCACATACGACGTGTGGACATGTCTAGATTTGGTGCACCAGTTCTATTGTAATCTCCAGATGGTGGGGAATTACAATGACGTTGAGCATGGTCAGGAGTTGCGCATCACCAGTTACGTCAAGGGGGTGCACATTTCCTTTGATTATCGGCAGCTGGCCGATCTGTTGGGCATTCCCTATGATGGCCCCATGGTGTACGTCTGGGGGTGGATCTAGTAGATGAGAAGATCCAGGAGAAGACCTTCTCGTTGCCTCTAGATTGGGAGGCAATCTGCAAGATGGGGCTGCGAGATGCTGAGGTTAGTGATGAGGAGAGGAAGGCGATGGTGCGCCCTCACACTCGGGTCGAGATGGCTGATCTTTGAGGCGGCGCTGCTGCTGCGGCTAGAGCTCGGGTGGATCCGATCGACGATGACGATCGTATGTATATGGACGTCGACTCGATACCACCGCCTTCACCTACATGCGGCTGGAGTTGGTACTTCTTCGCGGGGGCTCCCGCACCCCCCGAGGCTGGTCCTTCCCACCGGGCTGATCCTTCACTTCCACCTTCGGCCATGATGGAGATCTTTTGCGGGAGATCGGGGATGCTCGATACCAAGTTTCCCCCGGCCCCGGCTCTGATCCGAACTCACGGATGGATGAGCTCTATGTTGAAGACCCTGTCAAACCCTTCCCTGCCGGTTGCCCTCTGCGCGTCGGTCGACGCGTACGGATGGGAGAGCTCCCTGAGGTGCGGCGAATATAGGCTTCCTTTTTTTTTCTTTTTTTTCCCCCCCCCCCCCCCCCCCCCCCCCCCCCCCCCCCCCCAAAATTTTTTTTTTTTTTTTTCTTTTTTTTTTTTTTTTTTTTTTTTTTCCCCCCCCCCTTTTTTTTTCCCCCCCCCCCCCCTTTTTTTTTTTTTTTTTTTTTTTTTTTTTTTTTTTTTTTTTTTTTATTATTTTTTTTTTTTTTTTTTTTTTTTTTTTTTTTGCCATCCAATATTTCTATTACTTATTCATGCATATCTATTTTATTGTTTATAACATGATGATGATGATGATGATAGGAATAGGCATGTGCTTGTATGTGTGTGGTTGATGTGCTTGATGCGAGCGAGTATCAGGGGAGGTGTGATGAGAACGTCAATAAACGTTAACCTTTGGTGGGTCTCAGCACTTTAGCTCTATCTCTAACTCAAGTCTTGTGCATTGGCATCGTCGTATCGCCATTACCTTAGCAGAACTATTATGTCGTAGAGTATCAGGGGAGGTGGTCTCGGTCCTTGTAGTCTCTGACTCTACCGGGGGGCCTTAGCTCTATGTCTATGGGAATTCTGAGGGATGCTAGGGTGAGGCCTTGGATACACTGTTTGGCATTAGGATTGGTAAGTAGCGAGCCCAGTTTGCAAGCCCTCGCTAACAGGGGCTTACGTGTTGGTATAGCATTATATAGCAATAAACGTTAACCTTTGTTGTATAATGTTATGGTAGGGTGGATGGGGACGACGATAAACGTTAACCTTCAGGCGGGCTTCCACACCCTGTGTATAGTGGCGGTGTCAATAAACGTTAACCTTTGACCACCCAACCTTTCTATTGCACATTGCAAACTATAAACCAGACCAAAGATATAAATTAATTTTTGCATGCATATGTATTGTTGCATTGTTTTGGCTACTCACTGAGCCGTGTTGTGTGCTCACCCCTCGACGTCGAATATTTTTAGTTGATGATGCAGGTTACACAGTCAAAGATTATATGAACGCGTCTGCGTACGGGAATACCACAGCAATGGAAGCTGGAGCTGAAGAGTATATACATGACACCTCTTGCGAGTGTGACTCATGTGTATTTGATTAGCTATTTTATAGGTTTCTTTGGATTTATAAAGACATGTATTTGATATTTATATAAGTATGTCTCAGTTGGAAACAAAATAATTTACTATTTAATTAATGGTATCATCTTAGTTCTCAGTTCATTTATTTATAAGATTTCCGCTATTGTGTATTTACTCTGATTATGATTGTGGATGCGTGTAAGTTTGGATAATGCGGGGATAGCCTATTTGAGATCCTGGTTGAACCGTTGGTTATTTAACGGTTCATCACACCATTCTAAATAGTACGGAATTGGGGTGTGACAACTTGGTATCAGAGTTTCTCAGGCTTTGCCCGCCGAACTGACACACATTCAAGACCATTGTGAACTGAGATAGAATAAAATAAAAGCTTTAATATAAACAAACCATAAGCACCTGTGTTGATTGAGACCAAATTAACAAGAGAATAATACATCTATTAAAGGGGAAACAAGTTACATACAATGAGTAAGAGAAACAAAACGTATATACATCGCTAAAGCAGAGTACAGTCCATAACCCGGACAGTTACTCTGTAGTACAAAAAAAGTAAAGTACAATCAGGAAGCTGGAGGCGAAGGAGGAGGCGGTGCCTCACGGTCTCTGTCATAGTCCTCAGCATAGACCCTAGTCAACCAGGCCACCTGGGTCTGGGTCGTCTGGAGACTAGCCGTGAGACCGGCTATCCTCCGATCGGTCGCCGAGCCGCACCTCTAGGAGCTCTCCCATCCGCGCGCCGATGCATGCTTGAGCAGCCAACAGCTCATCCATCCTCGGATCAGATCTGCGCTGAGCATCCCTGATCTCCTGCAGCATCTCCATCATGGCTGAAGGTGGAAGTGAAGGATCAGCCGAGTGAGAAGGACCAGCCTCAAGTGCAGGAGCCGCCGCAGAAGATGTACCAACTCCATCCGCATGCATGGGTGATGGCGGTGGTATCGCATCGACATCCATATACATGCGATCGTCATCGTCGACCGGATCCCCACGAGCCCTAGCAGCAGCCTCAGCATCTGCCATCTCGACCTGAGTGTGAGGGCACACCATCGCGTTCCTCTCCTCATCACTAACCTCTGCATCTCGCAGCCCCATCTTGCAGATAGCCTCCCAATCTAGAGGCGACGAGAAGGTCTTCTCCTGGATCTTCTCATCTACCAGATCCACCCCCAGACGGGTCAGTAGCACTGTAATCATGCATCCACAGGGTAGATTACCCCTATGACCGGACAATGTGGCACTAATCATCGTCCGCATGATGATGTAAGGAAGGCAGACCGGCTGGCGAGTGCAGATGTAGTAGATCAAGAACTGGGTCAGCTGAGACACTCTCTCATAATGCCCACTCTGCGGGATCAGATTATGCTGGATAATCTTGCAGAAAACCCGTGGAGCTGGATGCAAGTAGCAAGCCCTCATCTGCCATCTATCGGGACGGAGCAACTGGTTGTTGATCTCTGTTCTCATCTCCATCTCAACAAACTGTGGCTATCCCGGCGCACAGTACACCATAGGGCCATCATAGGTAACGCCCAACAGATCGGCCAGCTGCCGATAATCAAAGGAAATGTGCACCCCCTTGACGTAGCAGGTGATGCGCAACTCCTGACCGTGCTCAACGTCATTGTAATTCCCCACCACCTGGAGATTACAATAGAACTGGCGCACCAAATCTGGACAGGTGCACGCATCGTATGTGGTGACAGGGAGCCACCCCATATCACCGAATGCTCCCTCTACATTGAACAAGGCTAGCTCAGCCAAGTTCACCATGCGACCCCCTTCAACCTTCTTACGGCATAGTCCGCGTACTGTACCTCAGCTTCATTCGAACGGAAGCGAAGTGGATCGCGCACTCTAGGTACTTTGGTACGGGCCATAGTATCTGCAAAATAAGAAAGAGAAAGGAAACAAGGAGTTAATAGGATAAAAATCCAAAAATTTAAAATAGAGCCCCATTTCTCACCATATAAGTGGGCATGAGAACTTACGTAGGTTAAAACATATCCTACAACCCACATGCAGTAGGAAATTTTAACTGACGAAGTTCAATTTGAAGAAATTTAAGAAAAATAAAAAATTTTGATAAATTAGGGCAAAAAGAGAAAATTCTAAGTTTCTCGATAACCAACCGATGAAACTCAAAAAATTTTGAGGGCTTTCGTTCCTCAAGACACCAATAACAAAAGCCCCCAATAAAAATCGAATTTTTACGATTGGCAAAAGTTTAATTTGAAGAATACAAGTTAAATGAGCAAAAACCTAGAAATAAAAACCTAAAAACAGGTAAAGTTGGGAAAGTATACCTGTAGAGGTGATGTGGTTGTCGAAACTTGGACTAAGAATGATCCAAGAACAGTGGAGTAGCACTGTAGCAACTCAGAGAGTGGAGGCGAGTCGAAACGGAGGAAGAATAGTGAGAAACAACCCAGAATCGGATCTTAAAAATCTGATTTTTGGTCCGAGGGTCGGACAATTCGACTGGCACCATCGACCCTCCCATCGACCCTCGGCTCTCGGGAATCTGACAGAAAATCGAGGGTCGGACTGAGGGTCAGACACCCATCGACCCTCCCATCGACCCTCAGCTCTCGGGAAGAACAGGTTATTCCCAGGGTCGGACCTACCAGCGACCCTCACCATCGACCCTGCATAGAAAAGACAGTATTTTTAAAATGAGCTAGAAATTGAAATTTCTTATCGGTTAGTGTGCCTACATGAGATATAAATGAATTCTAACCTACCTTTATGAATTTTCAGGCACCGACAATCACCGAAAGGAATTATGTCTGGCCGTAGAGTTACCCGACAGACTCGAAATACGGTCCCCACCACCACCAGTGGAGGAGACTAGTCAAGAGAATAACCATGCACAGGGTAATCCAGAACCAGCAGGCCCTACAAATTTGCCACCTCCACCACCGGAGCTAACAACTGTGGTTATGAATCTGGCACAACAGCTACAGCAAATGCAACACGCACAAGCTCAAATCCAGGTTGCAATGGGAGTTATGTTTCAAGCCACTCAGGCTGCAATCATGCACACTGGGCAAGCTAGTGCAGCACCAGTGGGTAATCACCCAGCTCAACAGACACCTCAACAACCGGCTGCCCCAATTCCAGTGCAAGTCCCAGAAGCAGCCCAAGGGAACTATCAGTATCCACCCCCTATGTTTGGGGCATACCAAAATCAACTAGATCACTCCCGGCTAGTGGAGAGATTTTTGAAAATGAAACCGAGAGAATGCAATGGCAAGCCGTCTGATCCACTGTGGCCAGCACACTGGATAGACGAAATGGGAAGGAACTTCCTTATGATGACTATCACCGAGGAAGAGAAAGTACTATGCGCCACCTTCATGCTCAAAGGCGACGCACACCATTGGTGGAAATCTACAAAGACGTACTTATTGACCAAGCACGCCCTACTGACATGGGCTATATATAAATAAGCGTTCTTCGAGAAGTATTTCCCAAAAAGCTTCAGAGATTCAATGGAGAAAGAGTTCTTGAGTCTGTACCAGGGGCAGATGACCGTAGACGCATATCAACAGCGCTACGAAGAACTATTTTTCTTCGCACCGGCTAGTATGCAGGAAGAAGATACCAAAACCCGTAGGTTTGTCGCGGGACTAAGAGGAAGCATAAGAGAAAATGTTCTGGGCTTAGAGAAGAAGATTTACAACGAAGCTGTCCAAATTGCTCGAGTAATTGAATCGAGCCAGAAGGAGAGTTATTTCTCCCAGAACAGAGGCATCAAGAGACCAGCCGGAAACTCCTACAACGGAGGCAATAATAGGACGTATAAACCTTTTCGTCCTCAGAATTTTGCTACTGCACCAAAGTCTACTTCCGCAGCTCAACCACAACCAAAGCCAAATTCTGAAGCCCCAAAGTGTTATAACTGCAACCAACCAGGGCATATGACAAGAGAATGCCCAAAACCCAAGAAGCAGTTACATCAAGGACGGGTATATGCCGTTACATCAGAGGATGCAGCCGCATCGCCCGATGTGGTCACAGGTATGACCTAAACTTTTAAGATTATAATTTCATTGATTGAGAATGTAGACTAAGTAAAACGGATCACAGGTATTGTACCTATCAATGGCGTACCAGCTAGAGTACTCTTTGATTCAGGAGCTACGCATTCATTTATATCTGTGTCGTTTGGGAAGAAGACCAATTTACCCATCAAAACATTAGACTACAAGTTACTTGTACGGTCACCGATGGGATTAGAAGTGGAATTAGAGAAAGGTTATGGACCATGTCCAGTTCTCATTGGCGAGAAAACCTTGGATGCAACTTTGATACAACTTGAGATGGCAGACTTCGATGTCATCTTGGGAATGGACTGGTTAGCTCGGCATTCTGCAAATCTGTTATGCGCCGAGAAGAAGCTAACTTTCAAAGACAAAGAAGGAGCAAAATTCAGTTTCTCGGGAACCAAACTTCCCAGAAGACGCAAGCTCATACTCTCAGCATTAAAGGCTAAGAAGTGCCTTGAAAAAGGAGCTGTCGGATATCTAGTATCAGTGGTCGACCTAACCAAGGACACGCCACGAATGGAAGATATTGACATCGTGCGGGATTACCCAGATGTATTTTCGGAGGAACTACCCGGATTACCGCCCGACCGTGTCACGGAGTTCATAATAAACCTGATACCTGGAGCCGCACCGATATCAAAAGCACCGTATAGAATGGCTCCTACTGAACTGAAGGAATTAAAAGTGCAATTACAAGAACTGTTGGATAAGGGTTATATTAGACCCAGTATATCTCCATGGGGAGCACCGGTGTTGTTCGTGTTCGTAAAGAAGAAGGATGGTAGTGTTCGATTATGTATTGACTATCGAGAGTTGAATAAGCTGACAATCAAGAATCGATATCCACTACCCAGGATCGATGACTTGTTCGATCAGTTACAAGGAGCGAAGGTATTTTCAAAGGTCGATCTTCGATCAGGCTATCATCAGCTGAAGATTAAAGAAGGTGACATTCCGAAGACAGCTTTCAGGACAAGATACAGACGTTATGATTTCTTAGTGATGTCCTTCGGATTAACTAATGCACTGGCAACATTCATGGAACTTATGAACCAAGTTTTCCACGATATGTTGGATACGTCGGTTATAGTATTTATTGATGACATATTGGTATATTCCAAGGACAAGGAAACCCATGTCAAGAACCTAAACGCAGCCCTACAGCGTTTAAGGAAAGAGAAGTTATACGCCAAATTTTCGAAGTGTGAGTTTTGGCTAAGTGAAGTCGCCTTTCTAGGCCATGTAGTATCCGCAGAAGGAATCAAAGTGGACCCCAGTAAGATCGAGGCTATTGTGAAGTGGGAAGCACCAAAGAGTGTTTCAGAAATTAGAAGTTTTCTGGGTCTAGCTGGATATTATCGGAGATTCGTAGAAGACTATTCTCGGATTGCCGTACCTCTCACCAGTTTGACCAAGAAAGGAGAAAAATTTGTATGGACGAATAAGTGTGAAAAGAGTTTTCAAACACTAAAGACCAGATTGATATCCGCTCCAATTTTGACCATTCCCGTTCCAGGACAGACATTTACCTTATACACTGATCCATCGGGATTGGGACTAGGATGTGTGCTTATGCAAGGGGAGCAAGTAATTACGTATGCCTCGAGACAGTTGAAGGTACATGAGAAAAATTACCCCACTCATGATTTGGAGTTAGCGGCAGTAGTACATGCTGTCAAGATATGGAGGCATTACCTATACGGAGAGAAATTCCAAATTAAGTCGGACCATAAAAGTCTCACTTATTTATTTAATCAGAAGGAGTTGAATATGAGACAAAGAAGATGGCTGGAACTATTGAAAGACTATGATTGTGATATCCAGTATCATCTGGGAAAAGCGAACGTAGTAGCAGATGCATTGAGCAGAAAAGCAATGATAAAATCTCAAGGAGAAGCTAGCACAACTGCAGCAATGTGTACTACCGGAATGGTATTCAATCACAGAAACGAGCAGTATGTGATAGATACAACGGATGGATCAGCCAACCAAGGGTTTATTCATCGGTTTTTGAATATGTTCGCGGCATTGAAGATTATACCGGATATAGTGGATGAAGTGAAGATAGCTATCAAAGCAGATCCTTATCTGAGAACAGTACAAGATGATATTGAGAAAGGTAGGACTAATCCTGAGTTCACCTTGGATGACAAGAAGGTACTGAAATACAAAGGAAGAATATGTGTACCTGAAATAAAAAATATGGACATTAGACACCGACTGATGAAGGAAGCCCATACCACCATCTATTCGATACATCCTGAAAGCACAAAAATGTATCATGATCTAAAGAAACTATATTGGTGGAGGGGAATGAAATCAGATGTAGCCAAGTACGTGTCTCAATGCCTAAATTGTCAGAAAATAAAGGCGAAACGACAAAGACCCGCAGGACTGTTACAGCCATTACCGGAACCAGCATGGAAATGGGACTGCATCACTATGGACTTCGTCACAGGACTACCATTGACTCCTCGAGTAGTTGACGCAGTTTGGGTGATTGTGGACTGTCAGACTAAGACAGCTCGCTTTATACCGATACGACCCTAGTATACACTGGAAAGGTTAGCAAAGTTGTATGTGGATACTATTGTTCGGTTACATGGTGTTCCAGAAAGCATTGTGTCCGATAGAGATCCATGATTTACTTCCAAATTTTGGGAAGGACTGCAAAAGGCTATGGGTACAACATTGAAGTTCAGTACTGCATTCCACCCACAGACAGACGGACAGTCAGAGCGTACAATCCAGATTCTAGAAGATATGCTACGAGCGTGTGTGATTGATTTCAAAGGATCATGGGATGAAAAGTTACCATTGATCGAGTTCGCTTACAATAACAGCTATCAGGCTACTATACATATGTCACCTTATGAAGCACTGTATGGCAGGAAGTGTCGAACTCCCTTGTTTTGGAATGAAGTTGGAGAACGCAGTATTGTTGGACCCAAATTTGTGGAAGAGACTTGTCGAGTGGTCGACATCATCAAGGAGAGAGTGAAAACAGCTCAGAACCGTCAGAAGCAATATGCAGCTACTCGACGAAGAGATCTAGAGTTCACCGTAGGTGATAAAGTATTTTTGAAAGTATCGCCTATGAGAGGATTGAAGAGATTCGGACAGAAAGGAAAATTAAGTCCAAGATATGTCGGACCATACGAAATTCTAGCTAAGCGTGGAAAAGTAGCTTATCAGTTGGCATTACCACCATCTATGTCAAGTGTGCACGACGTATTTCATATTTCTCTATTGAAGAAGTATGTCAAGGATTCGACGCACGTGTTGACAATAGATTTGCCAGAATTGACTGATGATTTGACATTCGAAGTAACACCAACAGAAATCACCAGTCGAAAGGTTCAACGTCTATGCAACAGAGATATCTACCATGTTAAAGTCACATGGAAAAGTAGAGACATGGAAGAAGTTACATGGGAAGAAGAGAATGCTATGAAAAAGCAATACCCTCACTTGTTTAATTCAGAAGGTACGTACGATTTCGAGGACGAAATTTTTATAAGTTGGGGGGAGTTGTAAGACCCGTGTCAAACTAACCCGCTCTTACCACCTTGAACCAGGTTTACCCATCATGGTCGAGTCAAGTGGACCAAGGGCGTAATGGAGATCGAGATCCCAGGTATAAAATCGACCCAAAAACACTTAATTTTAGGGGAGGGTCGCATACCCAGCCAAGTAGGGTCGGACCTCCCAAAACGGAATGTCGACCCTCGGATTTTAAGGGGGGGTCGGACAGCTTAAGACCCTAGGGTCGACGGGATCATCGACCCTCCCATCGACCCTCGATTTCTGACGAATATAGAAATTAGGAAATTTCTATATTTTTCGATTGGGATTCTTTCCAAATCTCAATGGGACTTATTTAGGATGTTCCTAGTCTATTTAAAGGACGTCCCTAAGCCACTTTCACTCCTTTCACAACCCTAATTGAATTGAGAGAAAGAGAGAAGAAGGAAAAGAGGAAGAAAGGAGACAAGGAGGAAGACTTAGCAAAAAGGAGAAGAGTTACAGAGAAAGATTAATCTTCTCAGGTATGGATACTAATTCCACGAGTTTCTACAGACCTTAGGTTAGATATGGTTGAGTGTAGGATTTCGGAGAAACCCAAACCATCCATCCATGGTTAGGTTTTCATGGAAAACCATAGGAGGATGCACGAAAACTATTTAGATGGATTATACATGGTTCTAGACTATGGAATGACTGTTGAATGAATGTAGGAAGCAAGCCATAGGACCCCAAACACGAAGAATGGATTTAAAAGTGGAAATTGGACCAGAGTGCATCGAGGGTCGCACCGAGGGTCGATAGACCATCCGACCCTAGGTGTTTCTGACCATCGACCCTCAGCATTCGGGAAGTTCAGAATGGAGGGAGGGTCGATAGACCCAAAAACCCTAGCATCGACCCTAGCATCGACCCTCAGTTGACAGAATGGTTTTAAATTCTGAATTAATTCTAATTAAATTCTATCGACTTGGTTAGGTTTGCTAGCAATATAATAACGTTATAACGGTGATTCTAAAGCTTGGAAAAGTATCTTATAACAAGCTAAGGTGAGGAACCTTAACTCCAAACTAAATTGGTTAATAATAAACTGTTTTCTATTTCTTGAGTCCTATGCTATGTTTGATTCTATGCGAATATGTTGTAATGTGCATACAACATGCCATCCAATATTTCTATTACTTGTTCATGCATATTTACTTTATTGTTTATAACATGATGATGATGATGATGATGATGATAGGAATAGGCATGTGCTTGTATGTGTGTGGTTGATGTACTTGATGCGAGCGAGTATCAGGGGAGGTGTGATGAGAACGTCAATAAACGTTAACCTTTGGCGGGTCTCAGCACTTTAGCTCTATCTCTAACTCAAGTCTTGTGCATTGGCATCGTCGTATCGCCATTACTTTAGCAGAACTATTATGTCGTAGAGTATCAGGGGAGGTGGTCTCGGTCCTTGTAGTCTCTGACTCTACCGGGGGGCCTTAGCTCTATCTCTATGGACATTCTGAGGGATGCTGGGGTGAGGCCTTGGATACAATGTTTGGCATTAGGATTGGTTAGTTGTGAGCCCAGTTTGCAGCCCTCGCCAACAGGGGCTTACGTGTTGGTATGGCACTATATAGCAATAAACGTAACATTTGTTATATAATGTTCATTGTTGGGTGCATGTGAGTTGACGATAAACGTGATCTTCGGGTAACGTCACACACTCGTGTATAGAGGCGGAGTCAATAAACGCGACCTTTGGCTACCTAAACCTTTCTATTGCATACTACAAACTTATATACCAGACCAAAGATATAAATTGATTTTTTTTGCATGCATATGTATTGTTGCATTGTTTTGGCTACTCACTGAGCCGTGTTGTGTGCTCACCCCTCGACGTCGAATATTTTTAGTTGATGATGCAGGTTACACAGTCAAAGATTATATGAACGCGTCTGCGTACGGGAATACCGCAGCAATGGAAGCTGGAGCTGAAGAGTATATACATGACACCTCTTGCGAGTGTGACTCATGTATATTTGATTAGCTATTTTATAGGTTTCTTTGGATTTATAAAGACATGTATTTGATATTTACATAAGTATGTCTCAGTTGGAAACAAAATAATTTACTATTTAATTAATGGTATCATCTTAGTTCTCAGTTTATTTATTTATAAGATTTCCGCTATTGTGTATTTACTCTGATTATGATTGTAGATGCATGTAAGTTTGGATAACGTGGGGATAGCCTATTTGAGATCCTGGTTGAACCGTTGGTTATTTAACGGTTCATCACACCATTCTGAACAGTACGGAATTCGGGTGTGACGTATGTGATATTAAAATTTAAATAACAATTTATTCTGTATCAACCGAGACATAAATAAATATCAATACAAATCTTTAATAAATCCAAATAAAGAAACCTATAAAAATATATAATCAAACACACACGAGTTGTACTCGCAAGAGGAGTCGTGTGTATCCACTTCAGCTTCAACTTCCATCGCTGCCACGTTCCCGTACGCAGATGCATTCACATAGTCTTCAATGGTATAACTTGCATCATCAACTAAAAATATTCGACGTCGAGGGGTGAGCGCACAACACGGCTCAGTGAGTAGCCAAAACAATGCAACAATACATATGCATGCAAAAAAAATCAATTTATATCTTTGGTCTGGTATATAAGTTTGTAGTATGCAATAGAAAGTTTTAGGTAGCCAAAGGTCGCGTTTATTGACTCCGCCTCTATACACGAGTGTGTGACATTACCCGAAGATCACGTTTATCGTCAACTCACATGCACCCAACAATGAACATTATATAACAAATGTTACGTTTATTGCTATATAGTGCCATACCAACACGTAAGCCCCTGTTGGCGAGGGCTGCAAACTGGGCTCACAACTAACCAATCCTAATGCCAAACATTGTATCCAAGGCCTCACCCCAGCATCCCTCAGAATGTCCATAGAGATAGAGCTAAGGCCCCTCGGTAGAGTCAGAGACTACAAGGACCGAGACCACCTCCCCTGATACTCTACGACATAATAGTTCTGCTAAAGTAATGGCGATACGACGATGCCAATGCACAAGACTTGAGTTAGAGATAGAGCTAAAGTGCTGAGACCCGCCAAAGGTTAACGTTTATTGACGTTCTCATCACACCTCCCCTGATACTCGCTCGCATCAAGCACATCAACCACACACATACAAGCACATGCCTATTCCTATCATCATCATCATCATCATGTTATAAACAATAAAGTAAATATGCATGAATAAGTAATAGAAATATTGGATGGCATGCTGTATGCACATTACAAACATATTCACATAGAATCAAGCATGGCATAGGACTCAAGAAATTGAAAACAGTTTATTATTAACCAATTTAGTTTGGGGTTAAGGTTCCTCACCTTAGCTTGCTATAAGATGTTTTTCCAAGCTTTAGAATCACCTTTACAGTGTTATTGTATTGCTAGAAGCCCTAACAAAGTCGATAGCATTTAATTAGAATTTATTCGGAATTAAAAACTACTCTGTTAACTGAGGGTCGAAGGTAGGGTCGATGCTAGGGTCGATGGGTCTATCGACCCTGGGTGCGACCCTTGGTGCACTTTGGTCCA
The DNA here is from genome assembly GCA_028583415.1 of Protea cynaroides. NCBI lineage: Eukaryota > Viridiplantae > Streptophyta > Magnoliopsida > Proteales > Proteaceae > Protea > Protea cynaroides. The sequence goes on along the minus strand of CM053276.1, from coordinate 37,156,765 downwards.
ATTTCTACTTTTTAGTCCATTCCTCGTGTTTGGGGTCCTATGGCTTGCTTCTACATTCCATTCAAAATTCATTCCATGGTCTGAAACCATGATTCATCCACCTTGATAGCTTTCATACATTCTCCTAGGGTTTTCCATGAAAACCTAACCATGGATTGATGGTTTGGGTTTCTCCGAGATCACACTCTCAACAATTACTAACCTAAGGTCTGTAGAAACTTATGGAATTAGTATCCATACCTGAGAAGATAACTTTTCCTCTGAAATTCTTCTCCCTTTTTGCTAAGTTCTCTTTCTTGCCTCTCTTCTTCCTCTTTTCCTTCTCCTCTCTTTCTCTCAATTCAATTAGGGTTGTGAAAGGAGTGAAAGTGGCTTAGGGACGTCCTTTAAATAGAGTAGGAACATCCTAAATAAGTCCCATTGAGATTTGGAAAGAATCCCAATCGAAAAATATAGAAATTTCCTAATTTCTATATTCGGCAGAAACCGAGGGTCGATGGGAGGGTCGATGATCCTGTCGACCCTAGGGTCTTAAGCTGTCCGACCCTCCCTCCAAAACTGAGGGTTTGACTTTCTGTTTTGGGAGGTCCGACCCTGCTTAGTTGGGTATGCGACCCTTCCCCTATTTTAAGTGTTTTTGGGTCGATTTGATACCTGGGATCTCGATCTCCTTCACGCCCTTGGTCCATTTGACTCGACCATGATGGGTAAACCTGGTTCAAGGTGGTAAGACCGGGTTAGATTGATACGGGTCTTACATACCATCCTCTTGAAGTGAGAGGGACAATTGGCTTACTATCGAGCTCCAATGCCATTCAACATCTTACTATTTTCTTTTCTTTTTTTCTTCTTTTCTTTTTGGATGTGGAGGCCACATAATGCAGTGCTTTGCTTGATCGCAAAGTTGAATCATGACTTTCAATATTGGATTTGAATCTTCTTCTTCCAAACATTTCCAATCAGATAGAACATCTTTGCCCCAGTTAGTACTCTGATCTTCTGTTAACTTTATGAACATTTGTGACTGCTCATCTATATCTGATTTTATCTGAATGGTGAATCTGTATGCTGTCCTCTGAAAGTTAGTCATCACCTTCTGTGTGATTTGACTACCTCACATTATTGATGTAGATAAAACATAGGCTTGAATTTTTTTTTTTTGGTATTCCTATGACCTCAGTCTTTGATTTTGAGATTGATCATTCATCATGTATCTCTTGCTGGAGATGATGTACTTTGTAAGAACTTTGGTATTTCCATCTTTTTGGTGGCACATCTGTCCTCCACTCATTTGTACTGATTGGCTATCCTGTTGATATGATCTATTACTATCTAATGCTTTCCTTGGAATCTTTTCATAGATAAAACAAATGGCAGCTTCTCCAATACATGTTTATTGAGAGTACTCTTATGTCTCTCGATTGATCATTTAAAGCTTTCCCAGACGGGTTGAACCTTTATTTCTCAAGAGGCCAGGTGGCATAGAAGTTTAAGAGATGGCTCATCGTTTCAATCATCTTCAGAGTCAGAATTGTCTGCGCACGTAGAATAGGAGGATGTATGAAACTGGGAGGAAATGTATGGAAGAGACAAAGCACAGAGTTTGAAATCCCAAATGGGGTGATTTTCTTTTATTTACAGGACAGATTGAACTGGACTTGTCAACAAGCATATCAATCTTGGACCTAGACATAGATGACCTATCGAATACCGATAATAGAAAGTTGAAACAACTAGTTCATCCAAGCGGCTCCAGTTGGGCATAACGCCTTCGACGACCACCTTCAGTCATTGTGGGAATAAATCTTCCTTCAGACCTCTAACAGTTGGATTCATCATGCCCCTTTATCAATAGGTGCAAGATGCCTACCTTTCGGGATTCCATAAAATCCTTACCCTCTTTTTTTTTTCTCAGTTTGGGATCCATTCATAATCGTACTATTGCTTTTTAAGCTCAAGGTTATTTTGGTTGATGCCCTAGTTTGGGGTTCAATGGATTCATCAATGGACTACTTCTAGTTGAGTTTAAAATCATTCTAGCTTGTGCCCCAGCTTAGGGAGCAAGGGTTATCGCCATTGCACTACACCATTTTGAGTCCAAGATTAGACTAGTTTATGCCTCAGCTTGGGGGGTTCAATGGATTTCTTCATTAGACCACTCTCAGTTTGGGTCCAAGGTCAATTGGTTCATGCCCCAGTTTAGGGCATAATGGCTTTCCTCATTAGATTATACTCAATTTGGGTCAAGGTCAATCTGGTTCATGACTAGCTTAAGGCTCAATGGCTTTCCTCATTGGACCGCACTCAATTTGGGTCCAAGTTCAATCTAGTTCGTGCCCAACTTAGGGCTCAAGGGCTTTCCTCATTGAACCATACCCAATTTTGGCTCAAGGTCAATCCGGTTCATGCCCAACTTAGGGCTCAAGGGCTTTACTCATTGGACCGCAATCAATTTGGGTCCAAGTTCAATCTGGTTCATGACCAGCTTAGGGCTCAATGGCTTTCCTCATTGGACCACACTCAATTTGGGTCCAAGGTCAATTTGGTTCATGCCCAACTTAGGGCTCAAGGGCTTTCCTCATTGAACCACACCCAATTCAGGCCCAAGGTCAATCCGGTTCATGCCCTAGTTTAGGGGTCATTGGCTTTCCTCATTGTACCGCACTCAATTTGGGTCCAAGTTTAAACTGGTTTATGCCCTAGTTTATGGGTTATGGATTTCATCATTGGACCATTCCCTAGCCATGATTCTGGTTTCTATCCTAGCCTAGAGTACATTGGATCTCTTCTTTGGTCTAACCTACTGCTCAGAAAAATTTCATTCCTTCTCTTTGAATAATGAGAAATATAAGGGCAACTCTTTAGATTCTAGCATTTCCTTGGCCAATGGGGCAGAAATGCCCGAGATGGGATAGCACTATCATAGCTGAAGTTTCATGGTCTCCTGATGACTCTAGAATTTGGAATTGATCTTTACTGACAGGCAATGAGGAATGCTTCTCATTCGCCATTCCTGACGAGCGATCCTAACTTGTAGCACTGGGCTATGATGGACATGGATCGGGCTCTAATTGACAGAGCCATAGATTGATTTTGAAATTGGTCTTCGATTGATAGAGACAAGGTTAACTTTGAACTAGTCTCTGATTAATAGAGACAGAGTTGACTTTAAATTGGTCTCTGATTGATAGAGATCAAGATTGATAGTTGTGGACTGGGCTTTAATCGCTAGAGGCAAGGATTGCTTGAGTTGGGCTCCGATTGATAGAGGCCAAGGATGACAATCATGGATTGGACTCTAATTGCTAGAGATGATGGATTGATTGAGTTGAAATGACTAAAATTCTCTTCGATTCCTTCATGAAATGGAACATGGACCAGAGGTAATGGTTGAACAGGCCTAGAGGCTACCTCATGCTCACATTGAGTTCATGTGAATGGAACCTTTCTTAGTTCCAACATGAATCAAAACCTGAATTGGAGTTAATGGTTGGACAAGCCTAGGTGCTAATTAAATTCAAATAAATGGAACTCTTCTTAGTTCCAACATGAGTCAGAACTTGAACCACAGTTGATGGTTGGATAAGCCTAGTGGCTAAATGAATTTAGATGAATGAGACTCTTCTTAATTCCAACATGAATCAGAACCTGAATCAAAGTTGATGGTTGGACAGGCCTAGTGGCTAATTGAATTCAGATGAATGAAACTTTTCTTAATTCCAACGTGAATCAAAACCTGAACCAAAGTTGATGGTTGGACAGGCCTAGTGGCTAATTGAATTCAAATGAATAAAATTTTTCCTAGTTCGAAACATGAATTAGAACCCTAACCAAAGTTGATAGTTGGATAATCCTAGTGGCTAATTGAATTCAGATGAATGAAACTTTTCCTAGTTTTGGCATGAATCAGAACCTAAACAGGAGGTGAAGGGTGAAAAAGCCTAGGGGCCGAATGCCTCCCCCATTTTAACATGATATGGAGAGATGATTGAACCTGCCTAGGGGTTAAACCTTTCTTCAGTTCTAAGATGAACCAGAAATGGTGGTTGAATCTGGGGCTGAATATTTCTTTGATTCTGAGATGAACTGGATGTGATTGAATCTGCCTAGGGGCTGAATCTTTCCTTAATTCTGGATGAACCGAAATGATGATTGGACCTGCCTAGGGTCTGAACCTTTCTTTAGTTCTGAGATGAACCATAAATGGTGGTTGAATCTGGGGCTGAATATTTCTTTGATTCTGAGATGAACTGGATGTGATTGAATCTGCCTAGGGGCTGAATCTTTCCTTAATTCTGGATGACCGAAATGATGATTAGACCCGCCTAGGGGTTGAATCTTTCCCTAATTCAAAGGTGAATCAGGAAAGGTGATTGGACTTACCTAGGGGCTAAATCTCTCCTTAAGTTAGAGGTGAATCGACAACGGTGATTGGATTTGCCAAGGGATTGAAACTCTCCTTAATTCAGAGGTGAATGGAGAATGGTTATTTGATTTGCCTAGGGACTAAATCTCTCCTTAATTCTGAGATGAGTTGAGAACAATGATTGGATTTGCCTAGGGGCTGAATCTCTCCTTAATTCAGAGATGAATCGAGAACTATGATTGGATTTGCCTAGGGGCTAAATCTTTCCTTAATTCTGAGGTACATTGAGAACAGTGATTGGATTTTCCTAGGGGCTAAAACTCTCCTTGATTATGAGATGAACTGAATATGATATTTGAGTAAGCCCAAGGACTAACTGTACAGGAATATTGTAAACTTTTTCAGGTATAGGTGCTTGTCGCTACCTAAACTGAATGTTCTATAGGACCAGATTGGGTGAGTTACTGATTGTGTTTCCAAATCTGGTTGCCTTCTTTATTACAAAATTTGATGTTCAATAAAGATCTAGATTCATGACTTCCATTGATTCATTTAGAAAGATAACATGGATGAATCTCAAGGTGGGAGATTTAGACAATTCCCTAGTTGTGGGGGCCTCTCACCCTAAAAGGGTGGATATGGTTACAGATTGATTCACTTTTCCAAAGGCATTGAAAATCAATGGAGAAATATCAAGATTCTAGACATCTAGAGGAATGGAAGAAGTCACATGCACAATAAAAGATGACTTAACCAAACAAAGTTAGCTCCCTCATAAGGGTAATCGGACAAACATTATCCAAGTCAATTTAATTGAATTTGATTAAGTCATGTGTTTAGTCTTGGGACCTCGTGATTCCAAAAATAGATAATCAGTGGTACCAAGGTCTGGCCACTTGGGTTACCGAATTTCAGTGAAATTGAAATGGATATATTAATCCGTTGTCCATATTAGGGATGGTTAGAAAAAGTGGTTCATGGAGGAACAAACTAGTAAATTTCTTCTTGACCATGGTATCTGTGTCTTGATAGGGATTTTCTGTGTTGAAACCTTGCCCAGTCAGTACAGTGTAAGTTGTCATTGTTGGAAATCTTAGCAGAGAAAGTGATATGGAGGAGACAGAGTGTCTGTAGGACCCACATCTTAGTAGAAAAAGTGATATAGAGGAGAGAGAGTATCTGTAGGACACACAGACAGACATGGTGACAGGGTTGGTGCACTGACAGTAGCTGATGAGCAAGTCTAGTAGGAAGAAAGAGATTGAAGAAAGAAGATGAGGAGAGAGAAGATGAGGAGAGAGAAAGAGGAGAGAGAGTGGGTGGGGACCAGGTGAGTTCCACCTGGGATGGCCAGGTCAGCATGGTAGCCAACCCTGGCTAGCATGGTCGATGCCAGCGGCATCAAGCCAGCAGCAGTGAACTTAAGGCTGAGGACTGTCTTTGAATCTTTTTTAGCCGCCAAAGCACCTGCTCTTAGTTCAGTTTGGTAGAACGTGGGTCTCCCAGGCAAGCCAGCAGCACACAGCATAGCCATGCACAGCAAGCCCACCATGCCCAGCCGCGGCACCAAGGCAGCAGCACTGCTATGCTGCACATAGCAGGCCAACAAGACCGGCAAGGCTACCCTGCCACGCACAGCAGCATGCCGTGCACAGCTGCCATGCCGTGCACAGTTGCCATGCCGCAAGCCCCAGGCCCGCAAGCATCTTGAAGCAGCAGCACCCGCGCTCGCGTCGCACTGCAAGGCATTCGGCATGCACATCATCTGTTCGACGAAATTCCCCAAAGAAAGGCCGACTCAAGACCTTACTGGAAAAATTTCGACTTACAGGGCATTACCACTCATTCACAGGGGCATTTTGGTCCTTTGAAAAAGGAAGATTCAAGATGAACGGCTTAGATCAAGCCACGATGCGTGGTATCTGATCCAACAATGCACAGTGAGGCGGGCTACTGTGTAGCACCTATTTCAGTGTCAGATCCAGCCGCGAGCCTTTTGAATGGCTAGATGCAGCTTAATAAGTTGTGCCTCAATGCATGGAGATCACACCCTAATTCAGTGAAACGCGCAAACATTGCACGACAAGATGGATTCCTATCTGACGGCTATCAATTGCACCGAGTTCTGCTGACGTGATGAAGCTGATCCTAAGGCCCATATGAAATCCCGCGCCTGTTTGACCGATCCAGCGGTCTAAACTTAAAGATTCCGTCTGCACCAATAGAAGCTCGACAGCAACGTATGGTGGGTCAGCGGCGGCCGTGCTACAGTGCTTCGCGGCGCATAGAATCAGCGCAGAAGATTCTCTTTTAAATATTCTGGTTGACTGATCTTCTTCGGGGCATATCTCAGCCGTTCGATCTCAGTTTTGAGCCTGTAATATATCAAACTGAAGGTTTTTTGAAGATTAAGCTTTTAGCAGGAGTTGCAGCTTTAGTAGAAGAAGAAAAATGGCGATTTTGGGGCAAACTCCTCATTGAAGCTTCTAGGAGCTATACTGTAACTCCTATTCTCTATGTGAGGCCATTAAAGCTTCATTGAAGCTTAGGGTGAGTGCTTGGACAAGCTGTGAGAGTCTAATGGAGCCAAAGTGGTGAAGAATGACCTGCATAGCCAGTGACCTGCATAGCCAGTATAGAGGTCGAGAAGCTAGCACAGAGAGCCTTACATCAGCTGTGAGCAAGACCGGAAGATAATCACGCACACAAACTCTATTTACTTCTATCAATGCCATACGGGAAGGGTTCGTAATCACTATTTGATGAATATTGTGTAACCTGTCAAGTTGGGGACTTGACTGGAGTGGGGTTATTGCCTAGGACACAGTTGTAGCATCGGGGTTGTAGGTGCAACCATAGCATTAAAGTAGTGTATTGGGTATAATACGAAACCCTGGTTAGGGTATTACCCCGTGGACTAGCCATCACAATGTGTGATTGGTGAACCACGTTGCATCCTGTGTCGTGAATGTGTTTGATACTGTTTATGAGTATGGAATAGAAGTCTGTGTGTTGTAGGTCTGGGTGTACACACTTGGCAAGCCAAGCCCCTGGTATGGATACCTATGGGTGTGTGGTTGGTGTGTGCACGAAATGTGTTTGACATATTGATAGAGAGAAAAACCTAGTTGACAGCTCAAGACAGCACATAGTGAACAACAGCTCTTGGCAGTAATTTCTGAAGCAGTAGGCCAAATCATTATAGTGGAAATCTGCCATATGGATTCACTTATGCTGAGGGTAGCAAAAATGGGATGCTTACACATCCCTCAATACGTCTATAGAGATACAACTAAGGCCCCCCGATAGAGTCAGAGACCACACGGTTCGAGACCACCTCCCCTGATGCCCTATGACGTAATAGTTCTGCTAAGGTAATGGCGATACGACGATATTATTGGGCAAGACTTGAGTAGAGATAGAGCTAGAGTCTGGTGACGAGGTCGAAGACCACCATGCCACGTCCTCCCCCTGATGCTCTACTCGCATCCAACACACCAACCACACACATACATTCACATGCCTATTCCGAACATCATCATCATCATCATGTTATAAATAAACGGAATTAAATGTGCATGAACAGTAATAGCAGGAATATTGGATGACATGTGAGATGCACATTCCAAGCACATAAGCATAGATTCAATCATGGCATTGGACTCAATAAAAATAAACAGTTTGTTATTATCCAATTAGTTTAGGTCTTGTACCCTCACCTGTTAGCAATATTCGATGCCCTTCCAAGCCTTGAAATTTTCTTTGAATTGATTTAACAACCTAAAAGTTATATGAATTTAAGTTTGGGTTCATATGTGACATGTTACAGTAGTCGAAAATCAAAACAGAGCACTGATAGGTGTCTGCTTGGTCCTATGGCCTCTTGCTGTATCGACCTTACTGCCTACGGTCGATACCCTAAGGTCGCATATGGTGCGACCATAGCTGCGACCATCTGATTTTTAAAATCTTCCTAAATGCCTATGGTCGATCCTCTGGTCATACTGGTCATGCTATGGTCGACCGTAGATGCGATCTTGAGATTTCTGGTCACAGTTTACATGCAATTCGAGTTCTTCCTGGGTCAATTCTTTTGTTCTTCAATGGGGTTTATTCTAAAGTCATCCTATGGCCATCATTAGTAATTTCTTATCAACCCTAATCATCAAATTCACTCCTCATGGTTCTCCATGGGATTTTCTCAAGGAAATCACATAGATCATAATAGGTTGATATTGCCTATCTTTCATAGAAGTCTTATACTTAGAGTTTACACCTTTAGAAATTCGTTTCATACATTTTCCTGTGATAGAGAGCCAATCTCTTCTCAGCAAATTCTTCTCCTTAGCTTTTTCTTCTTCTCCTTCTTTTCCTTCTCTTTCTCTAGGGTTCACTAATGTTCTAAAAGAGTAAAAAAGGGCTGAAGGACGTCCTTTATAAGAGGAAAACTCTCCACATAGAGTCCTCTTTCAATTAGGAAAGCAATCCCTTAGTTTAGGAAAGTTTCCAAAACTCAGAGTCTGATCCGGGTTCTCACGGTTGATCATACGGTCGCATAAACCATCGACCGTAGGTGTGAGGACAAAAGATGATAATCTTGGAAGTCGCCACCTAGATTAAGGTCTAGGACCTTAGAAAATGTGAAATCTCACCCTAAGGTAAGACTTCGATTGACTCATGACCCTTAGATTGGATTTCTGGTCCATCAGAGATTGGGTAAGCGTCAGGTTACAGTTATGGGAAGGGGTTAGGCACCCAAACCGTCCGATCGAAATCGGTCTCCTATACCTTTCCTATGCTAGCCTCTATCTATTAAACCGAACCAAACCAAGTGGTTTGATATCATTGAATCAAATCTGTATCCATCAGATTGCCTACGTATTACAGAATTATTCTGAAAATTAGGTTCACCATCGTAGTTCAGGTGTGATTAAAGTTTATGGCTGTGATTTATGCTTGCACATGATTAAGTTCTTTGTTCAAGTTGAAGTTTATGCTTGAATGGATGAGAAACCCTAGGGGTTAGGATCTGGATAGTCCATGTGGACTGATAGATAGTCCTAGTGGATCTAAGAATAACCCTATTTGGGTCAAAATATGGATAATCCATTTTGAGTTGGAATGTGGATAATCCTATCTGAGTTGAAATATGGATAACCCTATCTGGGTTGGAATATGGATAACCCTATTTTGGTCAAAATATGGGTAAATATCCTAGTGGATCTATGGATAGTCCAAGTGGACTAAGGTTTATATAACCATTTCTGGGTTGGAATGTGGATAGATATCCTAGTAGATCTATGGATAGTCCGAGTGGATCTATGGATAGTCCGAGTGGACTAAGGTGTGGATCCGAATTTGAGATTCTCCCAAATGACCTACGTATCCTAGGGTTTGCCATAGGAATCAGAATCCGCGTAGTTTGGGACTGGGTGAGATAACCTGTTCTAGGTTAAGGATTTATAACCTATTCTAGGTTGAAGTGTGGATAACCCATTCTGGGTCAAAATATGGATGGATATCCTAGTGGATCTATGGATAGTCCGAGTGGACTAAGGTTTGGATCCAAATTTGAGTTTCTCCTAAATGGCCTACGTATCCTAGGGTTTGCCCTAGGAATCAGAATCCACGTAGTTCGGGCTCTGGGTTGGGATGGGAATGGATATCCTAGTAGATCTATGGATAGTCCAAGTGGACTAAGGTATGGATCTGAATTTGAGATTTCCCCAAATAGCCTACGTCTCCTAGGGTTTGCCCCATAGGAATCAGAATCCACGTAGTTCGAAATGGATAACCTGTTCTAGGTTAGAATGTGAGAACCTATTTTAGGTTTAGGGTTTAGAAACTGTTCTAGGTTTAGGGTTGAGAACCTATTCTAGGTTTAGGGTTTACCGAGGGGCAAAATCATCCTGAATTACCCTTTTCAACCTAAGTTCTAATTTTGGAAGGTTTGACAAAGCATTCTCTTTCTTTATTAAGGTATTTTATTATTCCCATTATGTCCTTCCCAAGAATGTGGGTGCCCACGTCCCCACACCTAATATGTTTGCTAGGTGTACAGATATGGTAGTTCAACTAGGGTGCAGCATAAATTAAATTATTGCCAAAAGAGGAATATTCTAAGCATGGCATGTATGATATTTATGGTAACTATCACAACATATAGTAAGATTATGAAAATCTCCCTAATATGGCATGTATTGCAAATAAGGCAAGAACCTAAAATGGTAAGATCTAAGCATGGCAAGATCTAATATGGTAAGATCTAATATGCATCTATATATCAATATGGTATGTACCAATCATAGAATGCACATATGACATGAATTTTTCAAAAAAGGAAAGATCTTATATGCTATTTTCTAAGCATAGTAAGACTTAAAAATAGTAATTATTAAGATTTTGCTAAAATATGATAAAAATTTATCTATTTTATCAAAAATAGCAACACATGGAATGTGGCAAACATAGTATGCACAATCCAAACAAAGCATATGAATGCTCCAAATATAGCCATTTATCCAAATATGGCAGAATTCACTTAAACAATCATTGATGTTATAATGAATGAGACATCAATGAAACTTTTTTTTTTTGAAAGGTGTAAAATTATCAAAAAACATATGTTCAATGTTCTTTGAAAAAAATGTAATTTTTATGAAGAAATTTGGGAAGATTAATGACTCAAAACTGTCAAAATTGTGACGCAAGGTTTCAGATAATGGACAAAACTATGAACTGTATTCAGATTTTATCACATTACACAAGAATGACCATAAGTAGGTCTTCGAAACTCAAATCGAGCTCAAATTTTTTTCATAGAAATATGACTTAATATATTATATTTTATATGAAGAAGTTGAATCCCAACAGAAAGCAAAAATAGGTCAAAGTTATGCCCTAAGACCAAACAGGTGCACTGGTCAAATCTGTTCCAGATTTTTGACCAGTTGCACCATAAATTCCAAATAAAATTCTATTCTTAATGAAAATTAAATAAATACATATAGTCTCTTTCAATTAGGAAAGCAATCCCTTAATTTAGGAAAGTTTCCAAACTCGAAGTCTGATCTGGGTTCTCACGGTCGATCATACGGTCGCATAAACCATCGATCGTAAGGTCGAAATCATCGATCGTGGGGTTCTGGATTTGAGATTTTTGGTTCCCTTTTTTATGGTCGACCATACATACCCAGGCATGCGACCTTAGGAATGTTTTTAGTGTTTTTAACTCGATTCTCATACCTGGTTTGTGATCTATCTTCACACGCTCAGTCCACTTGGTCTAGGAATGATGAAAAGACCTGGCACGACATGGTTAGACCAAGTTAGTAGAGTGGGGGTCTTACAACCCCCCCTCTTATATAAATTTTATCCTCGAAATTTGCACATACCTTTTGAGTCGAATAGGTGAGGATACTGCTTCCGCATAGCGTTCTCTTCTTTCCATGTAACTTCTTATACATTTTGGCTTCTCCAAGTAACCTTAATGTAGTAAATGTTGCGATTACGATGATGTTGCACCTTCCGGCTAGTGATCTCAAAAGGTACTACTTCGAACGTCAAATCTTCAGTCAAATTCAGTGGATCCATTGTTAATACGTGTGTTGGATCTCTGACGTACTTCTTCAGTAATGAGGTATGAAATACATCATGTACACTTGACATGGACGGTGGTAGTGCTAACTGATATGCTACTTTTCTACGTCTATCTAGAACTTTATAAGGTCCAATATATCTGGGACACAGTTTTCCCTTCTATCCAAACCTTTTCAAACCATGCATAGGAGATATTTTCAGAAATACCTTATCACCTATGGTGAATTTGAGATCTCTGCGTCGATTATCTGCATATTGCTTCTAACGGTTCTGAGCTATTCGGACTCTTTCCTTGATAATGTCGACTACTCGACAAGTCTCTTCAACAAACTCTGGTCCAATAATACTCGGTTCTCCAACCTCATTCCAAAAAAAAAGAGTTCGACATTTCCTACCATACAGTGCTTCATAGGGTGACATTTTTATAGTCGCTTGATAGCTGTTGTTATAAGCGAACTTTATCAATGGTAATTTCTCATCCCATGATCCTTTGAAATCAATGACACAAGCTCGAAGCATGCCTTCTAAAATCTAAATAGTACGCTCCGACCGTCCATCTATCTGTGGATGGAATGCAATACTAAACTTCAATGTTGTACCCATAGCCTTTGGTAATCCTTCCCAAAACTTTGAGGTAAAGCGTGGGTCTCTGTCGGACACAATGCTTTCAGGTACACCATGTAATCGGACAATATTATCTACATAAATCTTAGCTAACCTCTCTAGGGTATACTGAGGTCGTATAGCTATGAAACGAGCTATCTCGGTCAAACAATCCACAATCACCCAGACCACTTCAACTACTCGGGGAGTCAATGATAATCCAATGATGAAGTCTATAGTGATGCAGTTCCATTTCCATGCTGGTTCTGGCAGTGGCTGCAACAATCCCGCAGGTGTTTGCCTTCCAGCCTTTACTTGCTGACAATCCAAGCATTGAGACACAAATTTAGCTACATCCACTTTTGTTCCTCTCCACCAATATAGTTTCTTCAGATCATGATACATCTTCATACTTTCAGGATGTACCGAATAAGCTGTGGTGTGAGCTTCCTTCATTAGTCTGTATCTACTATCAAAGTCTTCATGTTCAAGAACACATATTGTAAGACCCGCACTCCACGAATTCGGTCTAACCTTACATTCTCATGTCGTGACCGGTCTTTCCATCATAATTGGCCCAAGTGGACCAAGTGCATGAAGAAACCACATGGTTAGGTATGAAATTTAACCCAAAATCATCTATTTAGGAGTGTGTGGTCGCATACCTAAACAGGTCTGGTCGACCACACCTCAGAACAATGCTACCACAGAAGTCTGGGACAAGTGGTCGTAGTTTTTGGCAGTATGGTCGATGGGTTCTGCGACCCCATGTGCGACCATACGAAGTCAAATCGACTCCATCATTAGGAAACCTTCCTAATTCGAAGGGGGTTCTTTCCTAATCTAAGTAGGATTCTATATGGAGGATTTTTCTCAATATATAGGACGTTCGTAGCCTCTTTCATCCTTTTAGAACTCAAATTGAAATAGCGAGAAATAGAAGACGAGGAAGAGAAGGAGAATTGAAGAGGAAGACTAAGAGGAGGAATTTCAGAGAGAACTCTGAATCTTCAACAAGTTTAAGGTATGAAAACATTCCCCACATTAGTTGAATACCTAGAATAGATCATGGAAGAGATGGTGATTTAAATTGAGATCCAATCATCAAACCATGGATAAATTCTAAGAGATCCATGGAGGGAATATATTAGGATAATGGATTGTGTAAAATATGAATTTTAAGCCATAGAACAATCATAGGAAGGATCATGATAATAAGCTAAGGAATCAAAACATGAAGGAATTGAGTTGAGAGTGGAAAAGTCGACCATCACATGTGTGGTCGCATGTGTGGTCGCATGATATGTGACCACACGAGGCACATATGATCGACCACACACCCTCGGGAATATTCCAGGGAGGGTGTGGTCACATGTGTGGTAGCATGATATGCGACCACACCTATCGAACACACACCCTCGAAAAAGTTCCAGGGAGGGTGTGGTCACATGATATGCGACCACACATAGAGACCACATGTCCTTGGAGAAAATTCAGGGAGGGTGTGGTCGCATCTATGGTCACATGATATGCGACCACACCTTACGACCACACACCCTGTGGTCGCAGAAACTGAGACCACAGGTGCAGCCGCACCTGTGACCACTCAGCTTCTGGAAGTCTGAATTAATGGAAATAATTTTTTATATAAAATCTATAAATTTCTTAGGTTTCCAAGTGGTTTAAAAGTGATTTACAAAGCTTGGACGAGGAGCAACCATCGACCAAAGGTGAGAGAACAAGACCTAAATTAATTGGTTAATAATAAACTTTTTTACTTATTGAGTCCAATGCCATGAATGATTCTATGCTCGCATGCTTGTAATGTGCATTTCACATGTCATCCAATATTCCTGCTATTACTACTCATGCGTATTTAATTCTGTTTATTTATAACATGATGATGATAATGATGCTAGGAATAGGCATGTGAATGTATGTGTTTGGTTAGTGTGCTTGATGGGAGTGGAGCATCAGGGGGAGGACGTGACATTGTGGTTCATCCTGGTCACCAGACTCTAGCTCTATCTCTACTCAAGTCTTGTCTACTGACATCATCGTATCGCCATTAATTTAACAAAAATATTACGTCATAGGGCATCAGGAGAGGTAGTCTCAGACCGTGTAGTCTCTAACTCTACCGGGGGGCCTTAGCTCTATCTCTATGGACGTATTGAGGGATGCTGGGGTGAGGCCTTGGATATAATATTTGACATTAGGATTGGTTAGTTATGAGCCCAGTTTGCAAGCCCTCGTCGTGTCTAAGACATGGGAAACGGAAGGGGAGAATGGCGCTCACCTTCCTTCCTCCACTCATTGTTGCATTTCTAATCAGACCTGGTTGATGAATTGGACCATAGATCAAAGGGTCATTCATTAGCCTTACTAGTAAAGCACAGGAAAAAGAGGGATTGATTCAACCTTGCTTTTAGTTGTAAGGCTAGCTTTTGACTTATAGGGCACTTAGGCTTAGCTCATCAAACAAGTGCGCCAATAGGGGGAGGTGGTATTGTATTATCCTATAATAAGAGCACACCTGCTTTTAGCTTGTAGTTTCACTCTTGCTTTTGCCTTACTCCTATAGGAGGCAAAGGTGAATTTCAAAATTGTTTTAGTTTGCAGCCCGACGGTACGCGAGCATAACAACTGAGGGGGTTTCAGTGCCCGTGATATCCCTGCCATTTTTTGGCCCAACATCCCTTCCTGTCCCAGCACCCAATAGGGGCTTACATGTTGGTATGGGTAGGGCATCAGGGGAAGTGTTATGCGGTGTTTGATCCGGGCACTTTAGCTCTATCTATTCCATGATGGGTGTATATGGAACGGCAATGGTGTTTGATCCATTGGGCGGCTTCACACACTCGTGTATAGAGGTGCGGCAGCCACCAATCCTTTCTATAGCACATTGCAAACTTATAAACTAGACCAAAGATATGAATTGAATGCATTCATATGTTTGTCCATTGTTTTGTTTACTCATTGAGTTCAAGCTGGAGAGCTGACCCTCGCGTGTGAAATTCTTTTTAGTTTCTGATGTTGCAGATTTTATGATTAAAGATTATGTCAACATGCCAACATATGAATATGTGGCGGCTATAGATGAGAAAGCTGTAGAGGACTATTATGATTCGTTAAGTGGGCGTTTCAACTATGGATGCGCTTAGTGTTTAACTTTCATATTTGGATATTTGTAATATGTATTAAATTATGTTTTGGTTACTTGGAGATAACTGGAATATTAATTATTTATCATGATAAGATCTCAGTTCATTATTAATAAGACTTTCGTTATTTACTTTATTATCTCTGATTAATGTGGAATGTATTTTGGTTTAACATGGTTGACATAGCCTATATGAGATCCTGGTTGAACCGTTCGTTTATTGATGGTTCATCTCACCATTCTAGTTAGTCCAGAATTGGGGTGTGACAACTTGGTATCAGAGCTCTCAGGCCTCTCCATCAAACTTGAATACTTTCATTAGAGTCCATGAACTGAGTTAGGATAAATTAAAAGCTTTAATACAAACACACCATAAGAACTTGTGTTGGTTGAGACAGAACTTAAACAAGACAATAATGTACATATAAAAGGTGGAACCATATGTATACATAGACAGAAAAAAAAATCTAAATGTATCATGGTAAACAAATAATATAGGGTACGATCTATAAGTCGGGCAGTTGTCTAAGTATACAAAAGATATAGTACAGTAGCAAAAAGGAAGCATCTGTAAACCAGAAAATTGGAATATTGAGTTGGTACTCACAAGATGTGAAACTCGATGTATGACAGAGAAAGAAGAAAAATGGCTAGTAATGCCTAAATCCTTATAGAGGTGAAGGGAAAGATCTCGGGCTAAATCCAACAGAGATAGAAAAATAATTGCCATACACAAAGAATGAAAGTAACTATAAAAGAAGATAAAGCTATACTCCTGGGTAATGTGGAAACTCAGAGTGAGATCTGCCATATGCTGATCCATTGCCCGCTGAGCATTAAGAAGATGTTGCAACTTGATCCCACCACTATCTGGGTTGAGAACGGGTAGTAAAAACTCATCTGAGTAGATGCTAAATAATGATAATCAGATTGTAACAAATCAAAGGAGGTAAACAACCAGGCCACTCCATCCAATCTACCTAGACTACCAAGTGCCTTGGCTACGATTGTAATAAACTTGGCTTGACAAAATGCAAGAACAACAATAGATGAGACCGACTATGCAAGTTACCATGGTAATCTCTACCCAAGTTGCCAATGATACACCAACACCTCCAGGTTAGATCAAGTACAATAACGGTTGGTAGCAACACTGTACCCCCAGCACATGTTAGCCATAACACACTGCCTACTATACTGTAAGTCCCAGTAATGCACATCCTAGTGTAAAAGTTTAGTGCACAACAAGCAGTGTATCAAGGTGGCTACCCGTATCAACCACTGATGTATGGGATAGCTGCATCATGGCAGAATGATCCGACAAGGGTTGATCAATATTTTCTGAAGATGAAGCCTCAAACGTTTTAACAAAGGATCAATTCTATTGCGGCCATATAATGAGATAGGTTTATATAGGAAAAGGTGCATTATTGACTTACTCTTATGATTATAGATGATGCACATACTTGATTCTAATTCTCGTACCTTGACAGAATACCTTCTTGATTCAACCTGTCAATTGGAGTTATAGATATTGTTTCTTTAGAATTAGTCCTGATTATACCAATCTAAACTATTCTCATGATCGATAACATGAATAGAGATATGAACTGAATGAACAGTTAAATGTTTAATCATGTTGAGCATACATCTTTTTGATTTATACCTGATTTATTGATGTACCAAAACTATCTCCATATTTACTCCTGTAGTGCCTCGACCAAGGGCATTATATACTCGATATAACATATAACCATGAAGTTAAGAGCTGTAGAACCTCTATTTTCATGTATTCAGACCACTGTGCAACTTAACGACCTTTGGATGATGGTTGGATTACCATAGATTTACTCTTGATCCTTAAACCTAGGTTCACTAGATAAAACAAGTGTTCGTCATCATACTGAAATTGAAAGAAGGAAATGAATTGCTTTTGGATAAACATTCTGATTCATATACTCCCTGACCTTTGTTGATAAAGATGTTTAGTGATAAGGGAATTAGTGGAAGAAAGACGATTAAATTCAGATTAAATGCTATAGCCAAGAGACCTCAGATAAAGTAATGGAAAATCTATTTTGAGATTACTGAATGGATGGATATGAGTCATGTCTATAAAAGAGTGCATGAGGAAAAAGTGAGAACTATCAAGAGTAACTAGGAAAGAGTAGATAGCACTTAAGTAAAGTTAAAGATGGTTATATCGGTATGAAGTTGACAAGGAAGAAAATTTCTAAAGGCAGATCTAAGAGTGGATATAATGATGAAATAAAAAATGATGGTATGGATAGTACTTGGTATAGCACAACTACTATAGAGTTATGCCAATGTCAAGTGAGATGATTGAGTAAAGACCAAAAGAGTTTGGCTGAATTAATGAATTTATAAGCATATACCCTAATGCTTATAGGTAGACTTGGGATATGAAGTAACAATCACAAGATACTTTTGAGGTATATGATAGAGAGATCAGGGTAGAACATCAGCGATAAAAGAGATGTAAGCTACTGAGTGCAATATGAGATTATTGACGATAGTCTTTGAAAAATCATAAACGATTAAGGAGCTAGATGTGCTCTTAAGACCTTTATACCAGATTTTGCTAGTTCAAGCCCTTTTGGACTAGATGTTGTATTGGATGAGTGTTCTGAACAATGTTCGAATCATATGGATGGACAGAATTTGGATGCAACCTAAATCGACTTGAGATGGCAGACTTTGACATCATCTTGGGAATAGACTAGTTGTCTCAACATTCTACAAGTGGTTATGTGCATAGAAGAGGTTATCATTTAAGAATAAAGACGATATATAATTTAGTTTTATTGGAAGCATGTTGCCTAAGAAGTGAAAGCTGATCCTCTCTATGCTAAAGGCGAAGAGATGTTTTGAAGAGAAAGGACTTGGATATATGGTATCTGTGGTATACGTTACCTAAAAAGCATCACAGATGAAAGATATTGATGTGATGCATAAATTTTCTGATGTATTTTTAGGAGACTTACTTGGATTACCATCTGATCTTGTGACCGAGTTCATCATCAACTTGTTACCAAGGGAGATACCTATGTCAAAGGCACCTATAGAGTAGCTCCTATGGAGTTGAAGGGATTGAGACTCAACTATGGGAGTTATTAGACAAGGGTTCTAATCGGCTAAGTATTGCATCACGGGGAGCGCCAATGCAATTCGTGAAGAAGAAGGACGGTAGTCTCAGATTATGTATAAACTACCGGGAACTAAACAAGCTCACGATCAAGAATCGATATCTATTACCTCAGATCGATGACTTGTTCAAATAGTTGCAATGAGCAAAGGTATTTTCTAAGATTGATCTTCGGTTAAGATATCATCAGCTGAAGAATTTAGACAGCGATATTCTAAAGATAGTTTTTAAAACCAGGAATGAGCATTATGAGTTCCTAGGTATATCATTGGGATTAACCATTGCTCCAGCATATTTTATGGAGCTTACGAACCGGGTGTTTCATGATATGTTAGACACATCGGTCATAGTTTCATAGATTATATATTGGTTTATTCCAAAGAAGAAGAAAGTCCTATAACGAATTTTAGATCAGCTTCACAACAATTGAGAAGGGAGAAGCTTTATGCTATGTCCAAGAAATATGAGACCTGATTAAACAAAGTAATCTTCTTAGATCATGTAGCATCATAAAAAGGGATTAAAGTGGACCCTATTAAGATAGAAGTAATCATATGGTGAGAAACACCTAAAGAATATTACGAAGATCAGAAGTTTCTTGGGTTTAGCTGGTTCTTACAGACGATTTGTAGAGGACCACTCTAAGATCGCAAAACCTCTTACCAAGATAACTAGGAAGGGAGAGGTGTTTAATTGGACTGACAAGTGTGTAGAATGTTTTCAAACTCTAAAAAAAGGGTTGATATCAGCTCCCATCTTGACCATTCCGATACGAGGGGAACCTTTTACCCTACACACCGATGCTTTCGGATTGGGTCTAGGATGTGTACAGATACAGGAGGAATAAACGATTGCATATGCTTCAAGACAACTGAAGGAGCATGAAAAGAATCACCCAACTCATGATTTGGAGTTAACAACTGTAATTCATGCAATCAAGACTTGGAGACATTATCTATACGGAGAAGAATTTTAGATGAAAACACAAGAGTTTTATTTATCTCTTCACTAGAAAGAGTTGAACAGGAAGTTAAGCAGAAGGTTGGAACTCCTGAAGGAATAAGACCGTGATATTCAGTGTTACTGGTGCAAGGCTAATATGATAGCTTAGGTTTTGAAGAACAAGGAATAATAAAGCCAAAAGGAGGACCTAGTACAATGGTTGCCTTATGTTTCGCAGCAACAGATTCAGACTTGGAAGAAAAGTAACATATAATAGAAACTCGTGATGATCCAATTGAGCGAGAACTTATGGATGAACTTATGGAGCAATAGTTCTTCGACTGTGCTTGTGGCAATAAAGATCATCTCTGAATTGATGGACGAAGTAAAGGTAGTAATTTTGTTAGATCTATATTTAAGAGTGGTGTAAGAAGATTTAGAGAAAAGAAAAACCTAACCCTGACTTACTTTTGATGCAAAAAAGGTCCTGAGATACAGAGGATGATTAGGCATACCTAAAGTGAAAAACACTGATCATAAGACACAAGATAATGCTAAAAGCCCATTCTATTCCGTATTGGGTACATCCTAGAAGTACAAAATATACCAAAATATGAAGAGATTATTTTGGTGGAAGGGAATGGAAGTAGTTGTGGCTAGATGCATGTTTCAGTAACTGAATTATCAGCAAGTAAAGGTTGAAAGACAAAGACCAACATGGCTCACTACAACAACTATCGGAGCCAGTCTGGAAGTGAAACTGCATTACAATGAACTATGTCACCGATTTGCCACTGACTCCTAGATCGGTTGACGCAGTTTCGGCGATTATTGATCCCCTTATAAAGATAGCTCATTTTATTGCTATACGATCTCGGTATGCTTTGGAGCGGCTAAGTGTAAGACCCGTATCGAACTAACCGGTCTTACCACCTTGTACCAGGTCTACCTATCATGGTTAAGCCAAATGGACCAAGTGCGTGAAGGAAATAGCAAAATCAGGTATTAAACTGACCCAAAAATAGTAAAATAAAGGGCAGGGTCGCATACCCAGATAGGTAGGGTTAGACCCCCCTCATTAGGAAGTCAGACCCCTGAAATTTTAACCGGGGGTCGGACAATTTAGACCTGAGGGTCGACGGGATCTTCGACCCCCTCATCGACCCCCTCATTGTCGACAGAAATCGTAAATAGGAAACTTTCCAAATTTCAAGGGGATTCTTTCCTAATCTCAATGAGATTTATTTTGGGAGGTTCTCATCTATAAATAGGACATCCCTTAGCCTCTTTCACTCCTTTTGAAATCCTAATTGAAAGTGAGAGAAAGAGAAGAAAAGCAGAAGAGAAGGAAAGTTGGAGAAGAAGAATAAAGAGAAGAATTCAGAGACACCTCTGAATCTCAGCAAACCTAAGGTATGGGTATGTTTCCATTAATGATTTAAGACCATAGAATAGTTCATGAAGAGGGTATGGTCTAGGAGAAACCCAAATCATCCATCCATAGGAGGATTTCAATGAAATCCATGGAGAAAATCATGGTAGGCAAAGTAAAGAAGAAACCTAAAGTTTTAAGCCATAGAACAAGTATAGAATGGTTATGGAAGTAAGCCATAGGACCCAAACATGAAAAAATGGACTGTAGGATGAAATTCTCGACTCAAACCACGGGGGGTCGCACATGGGGTCGAATGGGAATCGACCCTACCAGACCACAGGATCGACCCCCAGCATTCGGGAAGTCCAGGGATGCGGTGGTTACACCCAGGGTCGATGGAACGTCCGACCCTGGCATCGACCCTACCCCTGGGGGTCACAGAAAACTGCTACCCTACCTGTGACCCGTCCTGCGACCTTCGCTTAACAACAAGCCTAAAATTGTCGTAATGAATTTTAATTAAAATCTATCGACTTGTTAGGTTTTCCTATTGATATAAAAGTGATTCTTAAAGCATGAAAGAGGATCTACACTCAAGCAAAGGTGAGGGAACAAGACCTAAACTAATTGGCTAATAATAAACTGTTTCTATTTCTTGAGTCCAATGCCATGACTGATCCTATGCATGTATGCTTGTAATGTGCATTCAACATGTCATCCAATATTCCTGCTATTAATGTTCATGCATATTTAATTCTATTTTATTTATAACATGATGATGATGATGATGCTAGGAATAGACATGTGAATGTATGTGTGTGGTTAGTATGCTTGATGCGAGTGGAGCATCAAGGGGAGGACGTGACATTGTGGTTCAGTCTGGTTACTAGACTCTAGCTCTACCTCTACTCAAGTTTGTCCACTAACATCATCGTATCGCCATTACCTTAGCAGAACTATTACGTCGAAGGGTATCAGGGGAGGTGGTCTTGGACCGGATAGTATTCGACTCAACCGGGGGTCCTTAGCTCTATCTTTATGGACGTATTGAGGGATGCTGGGGTGAGGCCTTGGGTACACTGTTTGACATTAGGATTGATTAGTTGCGAGCCCAGTTTGCAAGCCTTCGCCAGCAGGGGCTTACATGTTGGTATGGGTAGAGTATCAGGGGAAGTGTGATGCGGTGTGGTCCTAAGCACTTTAGCTCTATCTCTATTCCATGGTGGGTGCATGTGGAATGACAATAAACGTTAACCTTTGGATGGCTTCACACACTCGTGTATAGAGGTGAGGTTGTTAGACCCGTATCAAACTAACCCGGTCTTACCACCTTGAACCAGGTCTACCCATCATGGATGAGCCAAATGAACCAAGTGCGTGAAGGAGATCACGATCCCAGGTAATAAACTGACCCAAAAACATTTAAATTAAGGGGAGGGTCGCATACCCAGCAAGGGAGGGTCGGACCCCCCAAGACAGAAGTCAGACCCCTAGTTTTGCATGGGGGGTCGGACACTTTAGGAACTAGGGGTCGACGGGATCTCCGAACCCCCTATCGACCCCCGGTACTCGGTAAATCTGAAAATTAAGAAAGTTTCCTAATTTCGATGGGATTCCTTCCAAATCTCAATGGGACTTATTTTAGGAGTTTCTACTCTATAAATAGGACGTCCCTAAGCCTATTTTACTCCTTTTACAACCCTAATTGAATTGAGAGAAAGAGAAGAGAAGGAAAAGAAGGAAAAGAGAAGAGAAGGAAGAGAAGGAAAAGAGAAGGAAAGAAGAGAAGAAGGCCAAGGGAGAAGAGTTGCAGAGAAGGAGTATTCTTCTCAAGTATGGATACTAATTCCATGAATTGCTAAAGACATTAGAATAGATAATGCGGAGAGTATGATCTCGGAGAAACCCAAACCATCAACCTATGGTTAGGTTTTCATGGAAAACCATGGGGGAAAATCATGAAATCCATATAGGTGTAGAATCATGGTTCTAGACCAGAGAACATGTATAGAATGGATTATAGGAGCCTGCCATAGGACCCCAAACACGAAGAATAGATTGAAGGAAGAAAATCGACCAAAACCCACAGGGGGTCGCATGGGGGGTCGATGGCCAATCGACCCTACCAGACCCTGAGCATCGACCCCCAGTGTTCGGAAAGTCCAGAATAGGGGTGGTCGCACCCAGGGTCGATCATTACTCCGACCCTACCTCCGACCCCCAGTTAACAGAATGGTTTTTAAATTCAGAATTAATTTTAATTAAATTCTATCGACTTTGTTAGGTCTTCTAGAAATATAATAACAATATAAAGGTGATCTTAAAGCTTGTAAGAGGATCTATTAGCAAGCTAAGGTGAGTAAATAGAACTCTAAACTAATTTGTTAATAACAAACTATTTTCTCTTTTCTTGAGTCCAATGCTATGCTTGATCCTATGCGAATATGTTTGTAATGTGCATACAACATGTCATCCAATATTTCTATTATTTATTCATGCATATTTACCTTATTGTTTATAACATGATGATGATGATGATGATGATAGGAATAGGCATGTGAATGTATGTGGGTGGTTGGTGTACTTGATGTGAGCGAGTATCAGGGGGTGTCATAGGCTGGGCCTCAGCACTCTAGCTCTATCTCTAACTCAAGTCTTGTGCATTAGCATCGTCGTATCGCCATTACTTTAGCAAAACTATTACGTCATAGAGCATCAGGGGAGGTGGTCTCGGTCCTTGTAGTCTCTGACTCTACCAGGGGGCCTTAGCTCTATCTCTATGGACGTTCTGAGGGATGCTGGGGTGAGGCCTTGGATACACTTTTTGGCATTAGGATTGGTTAGTTGCGAGCCCAGTTTGTAGCCCTCGCCAGTAGGGGCTTACGTGTTGGTATGGCACTGTACAACAATAAACGTTAACCTTTGTTGTACAATGTTCATGATTTGGGTGCTTGTGAGTCGACGATAAATGTTACCTTTGGGGGCGGCGTCACACACTTGTACATAGAGGCGGGGTCAATAAACGTTAACCTTTGACTACCTAAACCTTTATATTGCATATTGCAAACTTTAAACCAGACCAAAGATAATAATTGACTGCATGCATATGTATTGTTGCATTGTTTTGTTTGCTCACTGAGCCATGATGTCTGCTCACCCCCTCGACGTCGAATTTTTTTAGTTGATGATGCAGGTACTACCGTCGAAGATTATGTCAATGCTCCAGTGTACGGGCACGTGGCGACGATGGAAGTTGAAGTTGAAGTGGATACACATGACTCCTCTTGCTAGTGCAACTCATGTGTATTCGATTAAATTTTTAGTTTTCTTTATTTGGATTTAATAAATACATGTATTTGATATTTATTTATGTCTTAGTTGATACAGAATAATTTGCTATTTAAATATTAATATTACAGTAGATTCTCAGTTCATTTTACTATAAGACTTTCGCTATTATGTATTTACTCTGATTATGAATGTGGATGTATGAGGTTTAGATAAAACGGATTCTGCTTGTCCGAGATCCTGGTTGAACCGTTGGTTTGCTAGCGGTTCATCACACCATTCTGAAGTATGTGGAATTGGGGTGTGACAACTTGGTATTAGAGCATCTCAGGCCGTGTCCGCTAAACTAGCATACCTTCACGACAAATGGTGAACTGAGATAGGATAAAAGTAAAAATTGTAATATTAACACACTATAAGCACAAGTGATGTTTGAGACCAAATTTGAAAAGAAAATAATGCATCTATTGAAGGAAGAACAATTTTAAATACAATGAGAGATAAACAAACATGTACAAATAGCTAAAACAGAGTACAGTCCACAACCCGGACAGTTACTCTGTAGTACAAAGAAAGAAAATAAGTACAATCATGAAGCTGAAGGTGAAGGAGGGGGCGGTGCCTCACGATCTCTGTCATAATCCTCAGCATAGACTTTAGTCAACCAGGCTATCTGAGTCTGGGACGTCTGAAGTCTAGCTGTAAGATCAGCTACCCGCTGATCAGTCCGGCGCTGAGCCTCTATTAACTCTCCCATCCTCAAGTTTGATGTACGCTGGGCGTCTAGTAGCTCATCCACTCTCACCCGCTGAGCATCTAGTAACTCCCCCATCCTCAGATCAGATCTGCGCTGAGCCTCTCTGATCTCATGCAATATCTCCATCATATCAGGAGGTAGGTGAGAAGGACTAGCCGCATGTGAAGGACCAGCCGCATATGAAGTACTAGCTCCAGCCGCATGTGTAGGTGAAGGATGTGGTATAGAGTCTACATCCATGTACATACGGTCATCATTACCAGCAGGCTCCGTATGAACTCCAGCGGCGGCGGTAGCTGCCTCAGCGTCAGCTATCTCTACGCGAGTGCAAGGGCGCACTCAGCGTCAGCAATCTCTACGCGAGTGTGAGGGTGCACCATCATGTTCCTCTCCTCATCACTGACCTGAGCATCCTGCATGCCCATCTTGCAAATAGCCTCCCAATCTAGAGGCGATGAGAAGGACTTCTCCTAAATCTTCTCATCCACTAAATCAACCCCCCAGCGGGTAAGCAAGATAGTGATCATACTCCGTAGGGAAGGTTACCAGTGTGACTGGGCAACGTAGCAGTGATCATGGTACGCATGATGATGTACGGAAGGCAGACGGGCTGCCTAGTGCAAATACTATATAGAAGATACTGGGTCAGCTGGGAAACCCTCTTGTAAGGACCACTCTGCGGGATCAGGTTATGCTGAATGATCTTGCAATATACCCGTGGAGCTGGACACATATAACATGCTCTCATCTGCCAGCGATCAGGACGAAGGAGATGGTTATCGATCTCGGACCTCATCTGAAGAGAGAAGAACTTGGGCTCTCCAGGAGCACAGAAAACCACGGGGCCATCATAGGAGATGCCCAGTAGGTCGGCTAGCGGCCGATAGTCAAACGAGATGTTCACCCCTTTGATGTAACTTGTGATGCGTAACTCGTGACCCCTCTTAACATCATTGTAATCCCCCACCACCTGGTGGTAACAATAGAACTGGCGTACCAAGTCAGGGAAGGTACACGCGTCGTAAGTAATGACAGGGAGCCATCCCATATCACCAAATGCTCTCTCTACATTGAATAGGGCTAACTCAGCCAAGTTCACCTTACGACCTCCCTCTACTTTTTTGCGAGCGTAGTGGGCATACTGTGCCTCGGCTACGTTGGAACGGAAACAAAGAGGATCACGAACTCTGGGTACTTTGGTACGAGCCATAGTATCTGCAAATAAGAAAGAGAAACCAATAATGGGTTAGTAGAGAGTAAAAACCAAAATTGGGACATTATAACGACGTAAGTTGGCCAAAAAGCCTCACTTATCACCCATACACGTGGGCAGGAGGACTTACATAGGATCTAACAGATACTACAACACTCGCACAATAGGAAATTCTAACTAATGGAATCCAATTTGAAGAAATTGTGAGAAATCAAAAATTTCAACAAATTAGGGTAAAAAGAGAAAAATCCAAGTTTCTCGATAACCAACCGATGAAACTCAATAATTTTTGAGGGCTTTCGTTCCTTGAGTCACCAATAAAAAAAGCCCCCAATAAAAATCAAATTTTTACGATTGGAAAAATTTTAATTTGAAAAATACAAGATAAACGGGCAAAAACCTAGAAATGAAAACCTAAAAACAGGTAAAAATGAGAAGACATACCTGTAGGAAAGATGTGGACGTCGAAACACAGAACCGAAATGACCAATATAGCGGAGTGACACTATAGCAACTCAGAGGTGGGAGACGAGTCGAAACGGGGAAGGAATAATGGGAAATGGACCCAGAATCGGACCTTAAAAATCTGATTTTTGGTCTGGGGGTCGGAGAATTCGACCAGGATAATCGACCCCCACATCGACCCCCATATCGACCCCCAGCTCTCGGGAACTTGACAGAAAACCAGGGGTCGCACCTGGGGGTCGGACATCCATCGACCCCCGTATCGACCCCCAGCTCTCAGGAATCTGACAAGAAACCAAGGATCGCACCTGGGGATCGACACCCATCGACCCCCGCATCGACCCCCGGCTCTCGGTAAGAATAGGTACATTCCCAGGGTCGGATACTGAGGGTCGGACATACCATCGACCCTGCATAGAAAAGACATTATTTTTCACAGAATGATCTAGAAATTTTGAAAATAACATCGGTTAGCGTGCCTACATGAAGTATAAATGATTGCCTCACGTTTGTTAATGATTTTCTGGCATCACCAATATCAGAGGAAAATGGCTGGACGTAGAGTAACCAGGCAGAGCCGAAACATAGTTCCACCACCTCCACCCATGGAGGAAACCAGCCAAGAAAATATATACGCACAGGGTAATCCGCAGGTTGCACCACCAGTAAATCCGGTCCAGGCAAATCCTGTAAACTTGCCACCTCCACCACCAGAGTTAGCAACCGTGGTTATGAACTTAGCGCAACAGCTGCAACAAATGCAATACGCACAGGCTCAAATGCAAGCAGCAATGGGGATTATGTTCTAGGCAGCACATGCTACACCAATGCCGACAGGACAAACCAGTGCAGCACAGGTGGGTAACCACCCAGCACCTCAAACACCTCAACCACTAGCTGCACAGATTCCAGTACCAGGTTCGGAAGCAGCTCAGGGTAATTATCAGTATCTACAACCTATGTTTCGGGCATACCCCCAAAATCAGATGGATCACTCTCGATTGGTTGAGAGATTCTTGAAGATGAAGCCCAAGGAATTTAACGGTAAACCGTTTGATCCATTATGGCCAGGACATTGGATCGACGAGATGGAGAGAAATTTTCTTATGATGACTATTACAGAAGAAGAAAAGGTATTATGTGCCACCTTCATGCTAAAAGGTGATGCACATCATTGGTGGAAATCGACCAGGACCTATCTATTAACCAAGCACGCCCTATTGACTTAGGCTATATATAAAGAAGCTTTCTTTGAGAAGTACTTTCCCCGAAGCTTCAAAGATTCTATGGAGAAGGAGTTCCTGAGTTTATATCAGGGACAGATGTCCGTGGATGCATATCAACAACGTTTTGAGGAGCTATTTTTCTTTGCACCACTCAGCATGCAAGAAGAAGACACTAAGACCCGTAGGTTTGTCACGGGGCTTAGAGGTTGTCACACCCCAATTCTGCTCTATTCAGAATGGTGTGATGAACCGCTAAGAAATCAACGGTTCAACCAGGATCTCGAGTAGGCTATATCCGTTTTATCTAAACCCCATACATCCATATTCATAATCTAAGTAAATACACAATAGCGGAAGTCTTAATAAAATGAATTGAGAATCTACTGTGTTATTAATATTCAAATAGCAAAATAATTCTGTATCAACTAAGACATAAATATCAAATACATGTCCTTAATAAATCCAAATAAAGAAAACTAGA
The DNA here is from genome assembly GCA_028583415.1 of Protea cynaroides. Lineage (NCBI taxonomy): Eukaryota > Viridiplantae > Streptophyta > Magnoliopsida > Proteales > Proteaceae > Protea > Protea cynaroides. The sequence continues at coordinate 37,128,121 of CM053276.1, read as the reverse complement.
AAAATAACTAATCGAATACACATGAGTTGCACTCGCAAGAGGAGTCATGTGTATCCACTTCCTCTTCCACTTCCATCGCCGCCACGTTCCCGTACACTGGAGCATTTACATAATCTTCAACAGTCGTACCTGCATCATCAACTAAAAATATTCGACGTCGAAAGGGTGAGCACACATCACGGCTCAGTGAGCAAACAAAATAATGCAATAATACATATGCATGCATCAAATCATATCTTTGGTCCAGTTTAAAGTTTGCACTGTGCTATAGAAAGGATAGGTGGCCGCCGCACCTCTATACACGAGTGTGTGGAAACACCGAATGAAAACGGCACCGTTGCTCCACATGCATCCAGAATGGCATAATATACACCCCATGAAAAACGGTCATGGCTGTACCGGTTGATACCATACCAACAAATAAACCCCTGCTGGCTAGGGTTGCAAACTAGGCTCGCAACTAACCAATCCTAATGCCAAACAGTGTATCCAAGGCCTCACCCCAGCATCCCTCAGAACATCCATAGAGATAGAGCTAAGGCCCCCTGGTAGAGTTAGAGACTACAAGGACCGAGACCACCTCCCCTGATACTCTACGACATAATAGTTCTGCTAAGGTAATGGCGATACGACGACGTCAGTGGACATGACTTGAGTAGACCATGGCATAATATACACCCCATGAATAACGGTCATGGCTGTACCGGTTGATACCATCCCTATCCGCACCATATACACTGGCCAAACACAAACATTCACATGCCTATTCCTATCATGTTCATCATCATCATGTTATAAACAATAAAGTAAATATGCATGAACAAATAATAGAAATATTGGATGACATGTTGAATGCACATACAAACATACACGCATAAAATCAATATGGCATTAGACTCAAGAAATAAAATAGTTTATTATTAACCAGTTAGTTTAGGTCTTATTCCCTCACCTTAGCTTATTAATAGATCCTCTTCCAAGCTTTAGAATCACCATTATAATGTTATTACATTGCCAGAAGACCTAACAAAGTCGATAGAATTTAATTAGAATTAATTCCAAATTTAAAAACCATGCTGTTAACTGGGGGTCGGTGATAGGGTCGGAGTCATGATCGACCCCTGGTGCGACCACCCCTATTATGGACTTCCCAAACACTGGAGGTCGATGTTCAGGGTCTGATAGGGTCGATTGGCCATCGACCCTCTGTGCGACGCCCTGTGGGTTTTGGTCAATTTTCTTCCTTTCAGTCTATTCTTCGTGTTTGGGGTCCTATGGCTTGCTCCTAAAGTTCATTATACACACATTCTATGGTCTAAAACCATGAATCAATCACCTATATAGCTTTCATGAATTCCCCCATGATTTTCCATGTAAACCTAATCATGGGTTGATGGTTTGGGACTCTCCGAGATCATACTCTCTTCATTACCTATCCTAAGGTCTGTAGAAACTCATGGAATTAGTATCCATAGCTGAGAAGAATACTCCTTCTCTGCAACTCTTCTTCTTTTTGCTTTCTTCTCTTCCATGCATCTCTTCTTCCTCTCTTCCTTCTCTTCTCTTTCTCCTAATTCAATTAGGGTGGTAAAAGGAGTGAAAGAGGCTTAGGGACGTCATATTTATAGAGTAGAAACTCCTAAAATAAGTCCCATTGAGTTTAGGAAAAAGTCCAACCAAAATTAGGAAACATTCCTAATTTCTGTTTCTGGCGGCAACTGAGGGACGATGATCCCGTCGACCCCTAACTCCTAAAGTGTCCGACCCCCTCTGTAAAACAGGGGGTCTGACTTTCTGCCTTGGGGGGTCCGACCCTCCCTTGTTGGGTACGCGACCCTCCCCTTAATTTAAGTGTTTTTGGGTCGATTTGATACCTGGGATCACGATCTCCTTCACGCCCTTGGTCCATTTGGCTCGACCATGATGGGTAAACCTGATTCAAGGTGGTAAGACCGGGCTAGTTTGATACGGGTCTTACAACTCCCCCCTACTTATAAAAATTTCGTCCTCGAAATTGTACGTACCTTCTGAATCAAATAAGTGAGGGTATTGCTTCCGCATAGCATTCTCTTCTTCCCATGTAATTTCTTCCATGTCTCTACTTCTCCAAGTGACCTTAACATAATAGATATCTCGTTTGTGTAGTCGTTGAACCTTTCGGCTGGTGATTTCAGTTGGTGTTACTTCAAATGTCAATTCATCAGTCAATTCTGGTAGATCTACTGTCAGGACGTGCGTTGGATCCTTGACATACTTCTTCAATAGGAAAATATGAAATACGTCATGCACACTTGACATAGATGGTGGTAGTGCTTGCTGGTAAGCCACTTTTCCACGATTAGCTAAAATCTCATATGGCCCGACATATCTTGGACTTAATTTCACTTTCTGTCCGAACCGTTTCAATCCTCGCATAGGCGATACTTTCAAGAATACTTTATCACCCACGACGAACTCAAGATCTCTGCATCGAGTATCTGCATATTGCTTCTAACGGTTCTGAGCTGTTCTTACCCTTTCCTTGATAATGTCGACCACGCGACAAGTCTCTTTGACAAATTCCGGCCCAACAATACTGCGTTTTCCAACTTCATTCCAAAACAAAGGAGTTCGACACTTTCTGCCATACAGTGCTTCGTAGGGTGACATCTGTATAGTAGCCTGGTATCTATTGTTATAAGCGAACTCGATGAGTGGTAACTTTTCATCCCATGATCCTTTGAAGTCAATTACACATGCTTGTAGCATATCTTCAAGTCTCTGAATTGTACGCTCTGACTGTCCATCTGTCTGTGGATGGAATGCAGTACTAAACTTCAATGTTGTACCCATAGCCTTTTGCAATCCTTCCCAAAACTTAAAAGTAAATCGTGGATCTCTATCAGACACAATGCTCTCTAGTACACCATGAAATCGAACAATATTATCCACATACAGCTTTGCTAACCTTTTTCAGTGTATACTGAGGTCATATCGGTATAAAGCGAGCTGTCTTAGTCAGACGGTCTACAATCACCCAAACTGCGTCAACTACTCGAGGAGTCAGTGGTAATCCCGTGACAAAGTCCATAGTGATGCAGTCCCATTTCCATGCTGGTTCCGGTAATGGCTGTAACAGTCCTGCGGGTCTTTGTCGTTCAGCCTTTACTTTCTAAAAATTTAGGCATTGAGACACAAACTTGGCTACATCCGCTTTCATTCCTCTCCACCAATATAGTTTCTTTAGATCATGATACATTTTTGTACTTCCAGGATGTATCGAATAGATGGTGGTATGGGCTTCTTTCATCAGTCGGTGTCTAATGTCCACACTTTCTGTTTTGGGTACACATATCATTCCTTTGTACTTCAGTACCTTCTCTTCGTCCAAGGTGAACTCAAGGTTAGTTCTACCTTTTTCGATGTCTTCTTGTACCGTTCTCAGATAAGGGTCTGATTTGATAGCTGTCTTCACTTCATCAATTATATCTGGTATAATCTTCAATGCAGCGAACATGTTTGAAAACCGATGAATAAACCCTTGGTTGGCTGATCCACCCGTTGTATCTATCACATACTGCTCGTTGCCGTGATTGAATACCATTCCTGTAGTACACATTGCTGCAGTTGTGCTAACCTCCCCTTTAGATTTTATCATTGCCTTTCTGCTCAACGCATCTGCTACTACATTAGCTTTCCCTGGATGATACTGGATATCACAATCATAGTCTTTCAATAGTTCCAGCCATCTTCTTTGTCTCATATTCAACTCCTTCTGATTAAATAAATAAGTAAGACTTTTATGGTCCGACTTAATCTGGAACTTCTCTCCGTATAGGTAATGTCTCCATATGTTGACAGCATGTACAACTGCTGCTAACTCCAAATCATGAGTGGGATAGTTTTTCTCATGTGTCTTCAACTGCCTTGAGGCATAAGCAATTATTTTTTCTCCTTGCATAAGCACACATCCTAATCCCAGTCCTGACGCATCAATGTATAGGGTAAATGGCTATCCTAGGACAGGAATAGTTAAAATCGGAGCGGATATCAACCTGGTCTTCAATGTCTGGAAGCTCTTCTCACATTTATCCGTCCACACAAACTTTTCACCTATCTTAGTCAAACTGGTGAGAGGTACGACAATCCGGGAATAGTCTTCCACAAATCTCCGATAATAACCAGCGAGACCCAGAAAACTTATAATTTCTGCAACGCTCTTTGGTGCTTCCCACTTTACAATAGCCTCGATCTTACTGGGGTCCACTTTGATTCCTTCAACGGATACTACATGGCCTAGGATGGCGACTTCACTTAGCCAAAACTCATACTTGGTAAATTTGGCATATAGTTTTCTTTCCTTAAATGCTGTAGGGCGGCGTTTAGGTTCTTAATATGGGTTTCTTTGTCCTTGGAATATACCAATATATCATCAATAAATACAATAACCGACGTATCCAACATATCGTGGAAAACCCGGTTCATAAGTTCCATGAAAGTTGCTGGTGCGTTTGTTAATCCAAAAGGCATGGCCAAGAATTCATAATGTCCATATCTGGTCCTGAAAGCTGTCTTAGGAATATCACCCTCTTTAATCTTCAATTGATGGTAGCCTGACCGAAGATCGATCTTAGAAATACTTTTGCCCCTTGCAACTGATCGAACAAGTCATCGATCCTAGATAGTGGATATCGATTCTTGATTGTCAGCTTGTTCAACTCCCAATAGTCGATACATAATCGAACGCTACCGTCCTTCTACTTTACGAACAATACTGGTGCTCCCCATGGTGATATACTGGGTCGAATATAACCCTTGTCCAGCAGTTCCTGTAGTTGCACTTTCAATTCCTTCAGTTCAATAGGAGCCATTCTATAAGGTGCTTTTGATACTGGTGCGGCTCCAGGTATAAGGTCTATCACAAACTCTGTGGCTCTGTCGAGTGGTAATCCTGGTAGTTCCTTCGAAAATACATTGGGATAGTCCCGCACGACATCAATATCTTCCATTCGTGGTGCTTCCTTGGTTAGGTCGACCACTAATACTAGATACTCGACTGCCCCCTTCTCAAGGCACTTCTTAGCCTTTAGTGCTGAGAGTATGAGCTTGCGTTTACAGGGAAGTTTGGTTCCCGCAAAATAGAATTCTGCTCCTTCTTTGTCTTTAAATGTTAATTTCTTTTCGACGCATAGTAGGTTCGCAGAATGCCGAGCTAACCAGTCCATTCCCAAGATGACGTCAAAGTCTGCCATCCCAAGTTGGATCAAGGTTGCATCTAAGGTTTTCTCGCCAATGAGAACTGGGCATGGCCCATAACTTTTCTCTAATTCCACTTCTAACCCCATCGGTGACCGTACAAGTAGTTTGTAGTCCAATGTTTTGATGGGTAAGTTCAGCTTCTTTCCAAACGATACAGATATAAAGGAATGAGTAGCTCTTGAATCAAAGAGTACTCTGGCGGGTATGCCATTTATAGGTACGATACCTGTGATTTATTTGACTTAGTCTACATGCTCATACAATGTAATAGAACTTAAAGGTTTAGGTCATACATGTGACCACATCGGGTGATGCGGCAGCATCCTCGGATGTAACAGCATATACTCGTCCTTGATGTAAGTGCTTCTTGGGCTTAGGACACTCCCTTGTTTGGATTTGGTTGCTGTTGAGTTACTGGGGTAGTCTTGGATGCAGCAGTAAAGCCTTGAGCACGGAAGGGTTTAAATGTCTTGTTGTGCCCTCCGTTATAAGCATTTTCAGCTGGCCTTTTTATGTCTCTGTTCTGTGTAAAGTAACTTTCCTTCTGGCTCGATTCTATAACTTGAGTAATTTGGACAACATCATTATATATCTTCTTTTCCAAACCCAGAATGTGCTCTCTGATGCTTCCTCTAATCCCCGTGACAAACCTACGGGTCTTAGTGTCTTCTTCTTGCATACTAAGTGGTGCAAAGAAAAACAGCTCCTCATAACGCTGTTGATATGCATCCACTGACATCTGGCCCTGATATAAACTCAGGAACTCCTTCTCCATAGAATCTCTGAAGCTTCGAGGAAAATAATTCTCAAAGAAAACTTCTTTATAAATAGCCCAAGTCAATAGGGCGTGCTTGGCCAATAGATAGGCCCTAGTAGATTTCCACCAATGATGTGCATCGCCTTTTAGTATGAAGGTGGCACATAATACGTTTTCTTCTTCTGTAATAGTCATCATAATAAAGTTTCTCTCCATCTCGTCGATCCAGTGTGCTGGCCATAACGGATCAGATGGTTTACCATTAATTTCCCTAGGCTTCATCTTCAAAAATCTCTCAACCAGTCGAGAGTGATCCATTTGATTTTGGGGGTATGCTCCAAACATAGGTTATGGATACTGATAATGAACCTGAGCTACTTCCGGACCTGGTACTGGAATCTGTGCAGTTGGTGGTTGAGGTGTTTGAGGTGCTGGGTGGTTACCCACCGGTGCTGCACTGGCTTGTCCAGTCTGCATGGGTGTAGCATGTGTGGCCTGGAACATAATCCCCATTGCAACTTGCATTTGAGCCTGTGCGTATTGCATTTGTTGCAGCTGCTTGCTAAGTTGATTACCACAGTTGCTAACTCTGGTGGTGGAGGTGGCAAGTTTGTAGGATTCGCCTGAACCGGATTTTCTGGTGGTGCAACCTGCGGATTTCCCTGTGCATATATATTTTCTTGACTAGTTTCCTCCACAGGTGGTGGTGGAACTGCATTTCGGCTCTGCCTGGTTACTCTACGCCCAGACATATTTTCTTCTGAGAATGGAGGTGCCTGAAAATCATCAAAATACGTGAGACAATCATGTATACTTCATGTAGGCACGCTAATCGATATAAACTTTCAAAATTTTCAGCTCATTGTATGAAAATTATTGTCTTTTCTATGCAGGGTCGATGGTGGGGGTTGATGATATGTCCGACCCTCAGTATTCGACCATGGGAATAACCTGTTCTTCTCGAGAGCTGGGGGTCGATATGGGGGTTGATGGGTGTCCGACCCCTAGTTTTCTGTCAGATTCCCTAGAGCTGGGGGTCGATATGGGGGTCGGTATGGGGGTCGATGATCCTGGTCGAATTGTCCGACCCCCAGACCAAAAATCAAACTTTTAAGATCCGATTCTGGGTTCATTTCCCATCATTTCTTCCCCGTTTTGACTCGTCTCTCACCTCTAAGTTGCTACAGTGCCACTCCGCTGTATTGATCATTTTGGTTCTGTGTTTCGACGTCCACATCACTCCTACAGGTATGTTTTCTCATTTTTACCTGTTTTTAGGTTTCCATTTCTAGGTTTTTACCATTTAACTTGTATTTTTCAATTTAAACTTTGTCCAACCGTAAAATTTTGATTTTTATTGGGGGCTTTTGTTATTGGTGTCTCGAGGAATGAAAGCCCTCAAAAAATTTTGAGTTTCATCGGTTGGTTATCGAGAAACTTGAATTTTTGCTCTTTTTGCCCTAATTTGTCGAAATTTTTGATTTCTCGCAATTTCTTCAAATTGGATCCCATTAGTTAGAATTTCCTACTGTGTGAGTATTGTAGGATATGTTAGAACCTACATAAGTCCTCCAGCCCACGTGTATGGGTGACAAGTGAGGCTTTTGGCCAACTTACGTCGTTATAATGTCAAAATTTTGGCTTTTCTACCCTACTAACGTACTATCTATTTTTCTTTCTTATTTGCAGACATCATGGCTCATACCAAAGTACCTAGAGTTCGTGATCCTCTTCGTTTTCGTTCCAAGGAAGCCGAAGCACAGTATGCCTACTTCACTCGCAAGAAAGTAGAGGGTGGTCGTAAGGTGAACTTGGCTGAGTTAGCCCTGTTCAATGTAGAGAGGGCGTTTGGTGATATGGGATGGCTCCCTGTCATCACTTACGACGCTTGCACCTGTCCGGATTTGGTACGCCAGTTCTATTGTAACCTCCAGGTGGTGGGGGATTACAATGATGTCGAGAGGGGTCATGAGCTGCGCATCACAAGCTATGTCAATGGGGTGAACATTTTATTCGATTATCGACAGCTGGCCGACCTACTGGGCATTTCCTACGATGGCCCCATGGTTTACTGTGCTCCTGGAGAGCACCAGTTCTCCTCTACAGAGATGAGGGCTGAGATTGATAATCAGCTTCTACAACCTGATCGCTGAGAGATGAGGGCATGCTATATGCGTCCAGCTCCACGGGTATATTGCAAGATTATTCAGCATAACCTGATCCCGTAGAGTGGCCATTATGAGAGGGTTTCCTAGCTGACCTAGTATCTACTGTACAACATTTGCACTAGACAGCCCGTCTGCCTTCCGTACATCGTTATGCGTACTATGATCACTGCTACGTTGCCCAGTCACACTGGCAACCTTTCGTACGGACGTATGATCACTGTTCTGCTTACCCACCTGGGGGTTGATTTATTGGATGAGAAGATTCAGGAGAAGTCCTTCTCATCGCCTCTAGATTGGGAGGCTATTTGCAAGATGGGCATGCAGAATGCTCAGGTCAGTGATGAGAAGAGGAACGCGATGGTGCGCCCTCGCACTCGCGTAGAGATAGCTGACGCTGAGGCCGCTGCCGCCGCTGCTGAAGTTCATGCAGAGCCTGCTGATGATGATGACCGCATGTACATGGATGTAGACTCGATACCACCGCCTTCACCTACGCATGCGGCTGGAGCTGGTACTTCATATGCGGCTGGTCCTTCACACCCACCTTCTGATATGATGGAGATGTTGCATGAGATCAGAGAGGCTCAGCGCAGATCTGATCTGAGGATAGCGGAGTTACTAGACGCTCAGCGTGTGAGAGTGGATGAGCTCATAGACGCCCAGCGTACATTAGACATGAGGATGGGAGAGTTACTAGACGCTCAACGGGTGAGAGTGGATGAGCTACTAGACTCCCAGCGGACATCAGCCATGAGGATGGGAGAGCTCATGGAGGCTCAGCACCGGACTAATCAGCAGGTAGCCGATCTTACAGCTAGTCTGCAGATGACCCAGACTGAGATAGCCTGGTTGACTAGAGTCTACGCAGAGGACTATGACAGAGATCGTGAGGCAACGCCTCCTCCTTCGCCTCCAGCTTCATGATTGTATCTTTTTTCTTTCTTTGTACTATAGGGTAACTGTCCGGGTTATGGACTGTACTCTGTCTTAGCTATGTATATACGTTTGTTTCTTTCACATTGTATTTAAATTTGTTCTTCCTTTAATAGATGCATTATTCTCTTTTAAGTTTGGTCTCAAACATTACTTGTGCTTATAATGTGTTAGTATTACTGTTTTTATTTTTATCCTATCTCAGTTCATAATTTGTCATGAATGTATGCTAGTTCAGCGGACAAGGCCTGAGATGCTCTGATACCAAGTTGTCACACCCTAATTCCGCTCTATTCAGAATGGTGTGATGAACCGCTAACAAATCAACGGTTCAACCAGGATCTCGAGTAGGCTATATCCATTTTATCTAAACCCCATACATCCATATTCATAATCAGAGTAAATCCACAATAGCGGAAGTCTTATAATAAAATAAACTGAGAATCTACTGTGTTATTAATATTCAAATAGCAAATTATTCTGTATCAACTAAGACATAAATATCAAATACATGTCCTTAATATATCCAAATAAAGAAAACTAGAAAAATAACTAATCGAATACACATGAGTTACATTCGCAAGAGGAGTCATGTGTATCCACTTCCTCTTCCACTTCCATCGCCGCCACGTTCCCGTACACTGGAGCATTTACATAATCTTCAACAGTCGTACCTGCATCATCAACTAAAAATATTCGACGTCGAAAGGGTGAGCACACATCACGGCTCAGTGAGCAAACAAAACAATGCAATAATACATATGCATGCAGTCAAATCATATCTTTGGTTCGGTTTAAAGTTTGCACTGTGCTATAGAAAGGATAGGTGGCCGCCGCACCTCTATACACGAGTGTGTGGAAACGCCCAATGAAAATGGCACCGTCACCCCACATGCACCCAGAATGGCACAATATACACCCCATGAAAAACGATCATGGCTGTACCGATTGATACCATACCAACAAATAAACCCCTGCTGGCTAGGGTTGCAAACTAGGCTCGCAACTAACCAATCCTAATGCCAAACAGTGTATCCAAGGCCTCACCCCAGCATCCCTCAGAACATCCATAGAGATAGAGCTAAGGCCCCCCGATAGAGTCAGAGACTACAAGGACCGAGACCACCTCCCCTGATATTCTATGACATAATAGTTCTGCTAAGGTAATGGCGATACGACGACGTCAGTGGACATGACTTGAGTAGACCATGGCACAATATACACCCCATGAAGAACGGTCATGGCTGTACCGGTTGATACCATCCCTACCCGTACCATATACACTGGCCAAATACAAACATTCACATGCCTATTCCTATCATCATCATCATCATCATGTTATAAACAATAAAGTAAATATGCATGAAGAAATAATAGAAATATTGGATGACATGTTGAATGCACATACAAACATACACGCATAAAATCAATATGACATTGGACTCAAGAAATAAAACAGTTTATTATTAACCAGTTAGTTTAGGTCTTGTTCCCTCACCTTAGCTTGTTAATAGATCCTCTTCCAAGCTTTAGAATCACCTTTATAATGTTATTATATTGCTAGAATACCTAACAAAGTCGATAGAATTTAATTAGAATTAATTTTGAATTTAAAAACCATGCTGTTAACTGGGGGTCGGAGTCATGATAGACCCCTGGTGCGACCACCCCTATTCTGGACTTCCCGAACACTGGGGGTCGATGTTCAGGGTCTGAGAGGGTCGATTGGCCATCGACCCTCTATGAGACCCCCTGTGGGTTTTGGTCATTTTTCTTCCTTTCAGTCCATTCTTCATGTTTGGGGTCCTATGGCTTGCTCCTAAAGTCCATTATACAGACATTTTATGGTCTAAAACCATGAATCAATCACCTATATAGCTTTCATGAATTCCCCCATGATTTTCCATGAAAACCTAATCATGGGTTGATGGTTTGGGACTCTCCGAGATCATACTCTCTTCATTACCTATCCTAAGGTCTGTAGAAACTGATGGAATTAGTATCCATACCGGAGAAGAATACTCCTTCTCTGCAACTCTTCTCCTTTTTGCTTTCTTCTCTTCCTTGCTTCTCTTCTTCCTCTCTTCCTTCTCTTCTCTTTCTCTTAATTCAATTAGGGTGGTAAAAGGAGTGAAAGAGGCTTAGGGATGTCCTATTTATAGAGTAGAAACTCTAAAATAAGTTCCATTGAGTTTAGGAAAGAGCCCAACCGAAATTAGGAAACATTCTTAATTTTCGTTTCTGGCGGCAACTGGGGGTCGATGAGGGGGTCGATGATCCCGTCGACCCCTAACTCCTAAAGTGTCTGACCCCTCTGTAAAACAGGGGTTTGACTTTCAGTCTTGGGGGGTCCGACCCTCCCTTGCTGGGTATGCGACCCTCCCTTTAATTTAAGTGTTTTTGGGTCGATTTGATACCTGGGATCACGATCTCCTTCACGCCCTTGGTCCATTTGGCTCGACCATGATGGGTAAACCTGATTCAAGGTGGTAAGACCGGGTTAGTTTGATACGGGTCTTACAGAGGAAACATCAGAGAGCATGTTCTAGGTTTGGAGAAGAAAATATATAATGAAGCTGTGCAAATTTCTCGAGTTATTGAATCGAGCCAGAAGGATCTACTTGATTTAGCTGAAGATTTGACCTTTGAAGTAACACCAACGAAAATCACTAGCCGAAAGGTTCAACAACTACGCAACCGAGATATCTATTATGTCAAGGTCACATGGAGAAGTAGAGACATGGAAGAAATTACATGGGAGGAAGAGAATGCTATGCGAAAGCAATATCCTCACTTATTCGGCTCAGAAGGTATGAACAATTTCGGGGACAAAATTTTTATAAGTAGGGGGGAGTTGTAAGACCTGTATCAAACTAACCCGGTCTTACCACCTTGAACTAGGTCTACCCATCATGGATGAGCCAAATGGACCAAGTGCGTGAAGGAGATCACGATCCTAGGTATTAAACTGACCCAAAAACACTTAAATTAAGGTGAGGGTCGCATACCCAGCAAGGGAGGGTCGGACCCCCCCAAGACAGAAGTCAGACCCCCAGTTTTACATGGGGGGTCGGGCCCTAGGAACCAGGGGTCGACAGGATCTCCGACCCCCCTATCGACCCCCGGTACTCGGTAAATCTGAAAATTAGGAAAGTTTCCTAATTTCGATGGGATTCCTTCCAAATCTCAATGGGACTTATTTTAGGAGTTTCTACTCTATAAATAGGACGTCCCTAAGCCTCGTTTACTCCTTTTACTACCCTAATTGAATTGAGAGAAAGAGAAGAGAAGGAAGTGAAGGAAAAGAGAAGGAAAGAAGAGAAGAAGGCCAAAGGAGAAGAGTTGTAGAGAAGGAGTATTCTTCTCAGGTATGGATACTAATTCCATGAATTGATAAAGACCTTAGGATAGATAATGCAGAGAGTATGATCTCGGAGAAACCCAAACCATCAACCTATGGTTAGGTTTTCATGAAAAACCATGGGGGAAAATCATGAAAGCCATATAGGTGGTAGAATCATAGTTCTAGACCATAGAACATGTGTAGAATGAATTATAGGAGCAAGCCATAGGACCCCAAACACGAAGAATGGATTGAAGGAAGAAAATCAACCAAAACCCACAGGGGGTCGCATGGGGTTGATGGCCAATCGACCCTACCAGACCCTGAGCATCGACCCCCAGTGTTCGGGAAGTCCAGAATAGGGGTGGTCGCACCCAGGGTCGATCATTACTCCGACCCTACCTCCGACCCCCAGTTAACATAATGGTTTTTTAAATTCAGAATTAATTCTAATTAAATTCTATCAACTTTGTTAGGTCTTCTAGGAATATAATAACAATATAAAGGTGATCTTAAAGCTTGTAAGAGGATCTATTAGCAAGCTAAGTTGAGGAAACAGAACTCTAAACTAATTGGTTAATAACAAACTATTTTCTGTTTTGTTGAGTCCAATGCTATGCTTGATCCTATGCAAATATGTTTGTAATGTGCATACAACATGTCATCCAATATTTCTATTATTTATTCATGCATATTTACCTTATTGTTTATAACATGATGATGATGATGATGATATGAATAGGCATGTGAATGTATGTATGTGATTGGTGTACTTGATGCGAGCGAGTATCAGGGGGGTGTCATATGCTAGGCCTCAGCACTCTAGCTCTATCTCTAACTCAAATCTTGTGCATTAGCATCGTCGTATTGTCATTACTTTAGTAGAACTATTACGTCGTAGAGCAATAGGGGAGGTGGTCTCGGTCCTTGTAGTCTCTGACTCTACCGGGGGGCCTTAGCTCTATCTCTATGGACGTTCTGAGGGATGTTGGGGTGAGGCCTTGGATACACTTTTTGGCATTAGGATTGGTTAGTTACGAGCCCAGTTTGCAGCCCTCGCCAGCAGGGACTTACGTGTTGGTATGGCACTGTACAACAATAAACGTTAACCTTTGTTGTACAATGTTCATGATTTGGGTGCTTGTGAGTCGACAATAAATGTTACCTTCGGGCGGCGTCACACACTTGTATATAGAGGCGGGGTCAATAAACGTTAACCTTTGACTACCTAAACCTTTCTATTGCATATTGCAAACTTTAAACCAGACCGAAGATATGAATTGACTGTATGCATATGTATTGTTGCATTGTTTTGTTTGCTCACTGAGCCATGATGTGTGCTCACCCCCTCGACGTCGAATATTTTTAGTTGATGATGCAGGTACTACCGTCGAAGATTTTGTCAATGCTCTAGTGTACGGGTACGTGGCGGTGATGGAAGTTGAAGATGAAGTGGATACACATGACTCCTCTTGCGAGTACAACTCATGTGTATTCAATTAGATTTTTAGTTTTCTTTATTTGGATTTAATAAAGGCATGTATTTGATATTTATTTATGTCTCTAGTTGATATAGAATAATTTGCTATTTAAATATTAATATCACAGTAGATTCTCAGTTCATTTTACTATAAGACTTCCGCTATTGTGTATTTACTCTGATTATGAATGAGGATGTATGAGGTTTAGATAAAATGGATTCCGCTTATCCGAGATCATGGTTGAACCATTGGTTTGCTAGCGGTTCATCACACCATTCTGAAGTGTACGGAATTGGGGTGTGACAGAGGTGTCCACCGAACCTTTCTATAGCACATTGCATACTTATATACCAGACCACAAATATGAATTGAATGCATGCATATGTTTGTTGCATTGTTTTGTTTGCTTACTGAGCCATGATGTGTGTTCACCCTTTCGATGTCGAATATTTTTAGTTGATGATGCAGGTACTACTGTGGAAGATTATATGAATGCTTCTGTGTACGGGCACGTGGCTGCGATGGAGGCTGAAGACATAGTGGAGACGCATGACTCCTCATGCGAGTGCAACTCATGCGTTTTCGATTAGATTTTTATTTGAACTATTAAGGAAATGTAATTGATATTTTATTTACTTATGTCTCGGTTGATACAACATAATTTGATATTTTATTTATGATTATCACTGTTAGATTCCTCAGTTTATTTAATATTAAGACTTCTTCTATTGTGTATTTATTCTGATTATGGTTGTGGATGTGTATGGTTTAGTTTACAAGGACACAGCCTATTAGAGATCTTGGTTGACCGTTGGTTTATTAGCGGTTCATCACACCGTTCTGAATAGTATGGAATTGGGGTGTGACAACTTGGTATCAGAGCTCTCAGGCCCTGTCTTTTAAATCAGTATACTACTACAAAAGTTTGTGAACTGAGATAGGATAAAAATTTAAAAGCTATAATAATAACACACCATAAGCATTTGTGTTGTTTGAGACAAAAATTGAAAGAGAATAATGCATTTATTAAATGAGAAACAAATTTAAATACACTCGAAGGAAGAACAAACGTATATACACAAGTCTAAAGCAGTCCACAACCCAGACAGTTACTCTGAAGTACAAAAAAAATAAAATAAAAAGAAAATACATCAGGAAGCTGGAGGTGATGGGGGAGGCGGTGCCTCGCGGTCTCTATCATAATCCTCAGCATAGACTCTAGTCAACCAAGCTATCTGAGTCTGGGTCGTCTGAAGACTAGTTGTGAGATCAGCCACCCGCTGATCAGTCACACGCTGAGCATCTAGAAGCTCTCCCACCCTCAGATCTGACATGCGCTGAGCATCTAGAAACTCTCCCATCCTCAGATTAGACATGCGCTGAGCCTCTCTAATCTCATGCAATATCCCCATCATGTCGTCAGAAGGTGGGTGTGAAAGACCAGCTGCATGTGAAGGACCAGCTCTCGTAGCATGAGTAGGTGATGGAGGAGGTATGGAATCCACATCCATGTACAAACGATCATCATCACCCCCATGAACCCCTACTCCAGTGGCTGCTGCTGCTGCCTCAGCGTCAGCCATCTCCACTCGAGTACGCGGACGCACCAGAGCGTTCCTCTCATCGTCGCTGACCTGAGCATCCCGCATGCCCATCTTACAGATGGCCTCCCAATCTAGAGGTGATGAGAAGGATTTCTCTTAATCCTCTCATCCACATCAACACCCAGGCGGGTAAGCAGTGTAGTGATCATGCATCCATAAGGCAGGTTACCAACATGATCGGGCAATATGGAACTAATCATCGTCCGCATAATGATATAAGGGAGGCAGACAGGCTGCCTAGTCCAGATACAATACAACAGGAACTGGGTCAACTGGGAGATCCTCTCGTAGTGCCCACTCTGAGGTATCAGGTTGTGCAGAATAATCTTACAGTACACCTGAGGCTCTGGACGTAGGAGATCACTTTCAAGCGATCCTCTCTGATGAGCTGATGGTCTATCTCAACCCTCATCTCCAATGAAAAGAACTGGGGCTCTCCAGGAGCACAGAACACCAAGGGGCCATCGTATGAAATGCCCAAGAGATCCGCTAGCTGCCGATAATCAAAGGAAACCTCGACTCCCTTGACGTAGCTAGTGATCCTGAGCTCTCTACCCCACTCAGCATCGTTGTAATCCCCTACCACTTGGAGATTACAATAAAATTGTCGCACCATTATGGACAAGTACAGGCATCGTAAGTGATCACAAGAAGCTAGCCCATGTCACCGAAAGCCCTCTCTACATCAAACAATGCCAGGCTAGCCAAGTCCACCCGACGACCTCCCTCTACCTTCTTACGAGCGTAGCGGGCATACTGTGCCTCAGCCTCGTTAGAACGGAAGAGGACTGGGTCATGAACCCTGGGTACTTTGGTACGAGCCATATTATCTGCAAAAACAAAGAAAAACAGATACTGGCTTAGTAAAGATGAAAAACCTGAAAATTTTGACATTATAATGACATAAATTGGTCAAAAGCCTCACTTTTCACCCATACACATGAGCAGGAGGACTTATATAGATTCTAAATGATCCTGTAAGACTCTTATAGTTGGAAATTTTATCTAAAGAGATTGAATTTGAAGAAATTTTAAGAAATTCAAAAATCTCGACAAATTAGGGAAAAAATGAGAAAATTTTAAGTTTCTCGATAACCAACCGATGAAACTCAAATATTTTTGAGGGCTTTCGTCCATTGAGTCACCAACAACAAAAGCCCCCAATAAAAATCAAATTTTTACAGTTAAAAAAAGTTTAATTTGAAGAAAATGATATAAACGAGCAAAAACCTAGTTAAGAACCCCTAAAAAAATGAAACCGTAGAGAACATACCTGTAGAAGAGGAGTAGACGTTGAAAAGAAAAGCAAAAATCACCAACGGGTCGGAGTTGTCACTGTAGCAACTCAGAGGAACGAGCCGAGTCGGAAAGGAGGAGAAAGAATGAGAAATGGATTCAAATTCGAGATTTTAAAACCTGATTTTTAGTCCTAGGGTCGAAGAATTTGACCAAAACATCCAACGCTCCCTCCGACCCCCTCATTGACCCTTGGCTCTCGGTGATCTGATAGAGAACCAGGGGTCAATCCCAGGGTCGGACATCCATCGACCCCCTCATCGACACTTGGCTCTCGATAAGTATCAGTGATTCTCAGGGTCGCATACCCTAAGGTCGGACATCCATCGACCCCCACCATCGACCCTGCAATGTAAAATACAATATTTTTGACAGAATGATTTGAAAATTTTATAAATATCATTGATTAGTGGATATAAATATGAGAATGAAGTATATAATGATTTCCTCACATATTCTATGATTTTCAGGCATCACCACTACCAGAACAGATAATGGCTGGACGCAGAGTGACCAGACAAAGCCGTAACTCTATTCCACCACCACCACCTGTGGGAGAAGACAACCATATACACCCTGAAACACAGGAGAATCCAA
Source organism: Protea cynaroides (assembly GCA_028583415.1). Classification (NCBI taxonomy): domain Eukaryota; kingdom Viridiplantae; phylum Streptophyta; class Magnoliopsida; order Proteales; family Proteaceae; genus Protea; species Protea cynaroides. The sequence continues at coordinate 37,110,704 of CM053276.1, read as the reverse complement.
AAACGGCACCGTCCGTAGTTAATGGGTAGACAAATCCTACGAATCTACCAGCTCCACCTACAGACCTGGATACAACCGTAACGAATTTGGCCCAACAGCTGCAGCAAATACAACAGGTACAAGCTACTATGCAAGCTGCCATAGGCATGACTTTTCCAACTGCATAGGCGACACCGATGCCAGCAGGACAGGCAAGCACAGTACCAGGGGGAAGTAACACAGTACCCCATGCACCTTAGACTCCCATCATGTAGGCTCAACTATAAAACCCTGAAGTAGCTCCAGGTGGATATCAATACCAACCACCTATGTATGGGGCTTATGTTCCGCATCAACTAGACCACTCCAGACTAGTGGAGCATTTTCTGAAGATGAAGCCCAAGGAGTATAGTGGAAAGCCAGCTGATCCGTTGTGGCCAGCACACTAGATCGATGAGATAGAGAAAAACTTTACGATGATGACAGTGAATGAAGAAGAGAAGGTATTGTGTGCAACATTCATGCTAAAAGGCAATGCACACCACTGGTGGAAGTCCACACGTACGTATCAGATGACAAAGCACACCCAATTGACTTGGGATATATAAAAGGAGGCATTCTTTGAGAAGTATTTTCCTAGGAGTTTCAGATTCTATGGAGAAGGAGTTCCTGAGTTTATATCAGGGACAGATGACTGTCGATGCATATCAACAGCGTTATGAGGAGCTATTTTTCTTTGCACCAGTCAGTATGCAAGTGGAAGATACAAAGACTTGAAGGTTCGTCATGGGACTTAGAGGAAGCATACGTGAACATGTTCTGGGACTTTAAAAGAAAATGTAAGACCGTATCAAACTAACCCGGTCTTACCATCTTGAACCAGGTCTACCCATCATGGATGAGCCAAATGGACCAAGTGCGTGAAGGAGATCACGATCCCAGGTATTAAACTGACCCAAAAATACTTAAATTAAGGGGAGGGTCGCATACCCAGCAAGGTAGGGTCGGACCCCCCCAAGACAGAAGTCAGAGCTCTAGTTTTACATTGGGGGTCGGACACTTTAGGAACCAGGGGTCGACGGGATCTCCGACCCCCCTATCGACCCCCGGTACTAGGTAAATCTGAAAATTAGGAAAGTTTCCTAATTTCGATGGGATTTCTTCCAAATCTCAATGGGACTAATTTTAGGAGTTTCTACTCTATAAATAGGACGTTCGTAAGCCTCTTTTACTCCTTTTACAACCCTAATTGAATTGAGAGAAAGAGAAGAGAAGGAAGAGAAGGAAAAGAGAAGGAAAGAAGAGAATAAGGCCAAGGGAGAAGAGTTACAGAGAAGGAGTATTCTTCTCAAGTATGGATACTAATTCCATGAATTGCTAAAGTCCTTAGGATAGATAATGCAGAGAGTATGATCTCGGAGAAACCCAAACCATCAACCTATGGTTAGGTTTTCATGGAAAACCATGGGAGAAAATCATGAAAGCCATATAGGTGGTAGAATCATGGTTCTAGACCATAGAACATGTGTAGAATGGATTATAGGAGCAAGCCATTAGGACCCCAAACACGAAGAATGGATTGAAGGAAGAAAATCGACCATAATCCACAGGGGGTCGCATGGGGGTCGATGGTCAATCGACCCGACCAGACCCTGAGCATCGACCCCCAGTGTTCGGGAAGTCCAGAATAGGGGTGGTCGCATCCAGGGTCGATCATTACTCCGACCCTACCTCCGACCCCCAGTTAACAAAATGGTTTTTAAATTCAGAATTAATTCTAATTAAATTCTATCGACTTTGTTAGGTCTTTTAGCAATATAATAACAATATAAAGGTGATCTTATAGCTTGTAAGGGGATCTATTAGCAAGCTAAGGTGAGGAAATAGAACTCTAAACTAATTGGTTAATAACAAACTGTTTTCTCTTTTGTTAAGTCCAATGCTATGCTTGATCCTATGCGAATATGTTTGTAATGTGCATACAACATGTCATCCAATATTTCTATTATTTATTCATGCATATTTACCTTATTGTTTATAACATGATGATGATGATGATGATAGGAATAGGCATGTGAATGTATGTGTGTGGTTTGTGTACTTGATGCGAGCGAGTATCAGGGGGAGTGTCATAGGCTGGGCCTCAGCACTCTAGCTCTATCTCTAACTCAAGTCTTGTGCATTAGCATCGTCGTATCGCCATTACTTTAGCAGAACTATTACGTCATAGAGCATCAGGGGAGGTGGTCTCGGTCCTTGTAGTCTCTGACTCTACCGGGGGGCCTTAGCTCTATCTCTATGGACGTTCTGAGGGATGCTGGGGTGACGCCTTGGATACACTTTTTGGCATTAGGATTGGTTAGTTGCGAGCCCAGTTTGCAGCCCTCTCCAGCAGGGGCTTACGTGTTGGTATGGCACTGTACAACAATAAAAGTTAACCTTTGTTGTACAATGTTCATGAATTGGGTGCTTGTGAGTCGACGATAAACGTTACCTTCGGGCGGCGTCACACACTTGTGTATAGAGGCGAGGTCAATAAACATTAACCTTTGACTACCTAAACCTTTCTATTGCTTATTGCAAACTTTAAACCAGACCAAAGATATGAATTGACTGCATGCATATGTATTGTTGCATTGTTTTGTTTCCTCACTGAGCCATGATGTGTGCTCACCCCCTCGACGTCAAATATTTTTAGTTGATGATGCAGGTACTACCGTCAAAGATTATGTAAATGCTCCAGTGTATGGTCACGTGGCGGCGATGGAAGTTGAAGATGAATTTGATGCACATGACTCCTCTTGCGAGTGCAACTCATGTGTATTCGATTAGATTTCTAGTTTTCTTTATTTGGATTTAATAGATATGTATTTGATATTTATTTATGTCTTAGTTGATACAGAATAATTTTCTATTTAAATATTAATATCAAAGTAGATTCTCAGTTCATTTTACTATAAGACTTCCGCTATTGTGTATTTACTCTGATTATGAATGTGGATGTATGAGGTTTAGATAAATGAATTTCGTTTGTCCAAGATCCTGGTTGAACCATTGGTTTGCTAGCGGTTTATCACACCATTCTGAAATGTGTGGAATTGGGGTGTGACAACTTGGTATCAGAGCATCTCAGGCCGTGTCTACTAAACTAGCATACCTTCACGACGAATTGTGAACTGAGATAGGATAAAAGTAAAAACTATAATATTAACACACTATAGGCACAAGTGATGTTTGAGACCAAATTTGAAATGAAAATAATGCATCTATTAAAGGAAGAACAATTTTAAATACAATGAGAGATAAACAAGCATGTACAAATAGCTAAAACAGAGTACAGTCCACAACCCAGACAGTTACTCTGTAGTACAAAGAAAGAAAATAAGTACAATCATGAAGCTAGAGGTAAAGGAGGGGGCGGTGCCTCACGATCTCTATCATAATCCTCAGCGTAGACTCTAGTCAACCAGGCTATCTGAGTCTGGGACGTCTGAAGACTAGCTGTAAGATCAGCTACCCGCTGATCAGTCCAGTGCTGAGCCTCTATGAACTCTCCCATCCTCATGTCTGATGTACGCTGGGTGTCTAGTAGCTCATCCACTTTCACCCGCTGAGCATCTACTAACTCCCCCATCCTCAAATCAGATCTGTGCTGAGCCTCTCTGATCTCATGCAATATCTCCATCATATCAGAAGGTGGGTGTGAAGGACCAGCCGCATGAGAAGGACCAGCCGCACGTAAAGGACCAGCCACATATGAAGTACTAGCTCCAACCGCATGTGTAGGTGAAGGAGGTGGTATAGAGTCTACATCCATGTACATACGGTCATCATCACCAGCAGGCTCCGTATGAACTCCAGCGGCGGCGGCAGCTGCCTTAGCGTCAGCTATCTCTACGCGAGTGCAAGGGCGCACCATCGTGTTCCTCTCCTCATCACTGACCTGAGCATCCTGCATGCCCATCTTGCAAATAGCCTCCCAATCTAGAGGCCATGAGAAGGACTTCTCCTGAATCTTCTCATCCACTAAATCAACCCCCAGGCGGGTAAGCAAGATAGTGATCATACATCCGTAGGGAAGGTTACCAGTGTGACTGGGCAATGTAGCAGTGATCATGGTACGCATGATGATGTACGGAAGGCAGATGGACTGCCTAGTGCAAATACTGTATAGAAGATACTGGGTCAGCTGGGAAACCCTCTCGTAATGACCACTCTACGGGATCAGGTTATGCTGAATGATCTTGCAATATACCCGTGGAGCTGGACACATATAACATGCCCTCATCTGCCAGCGATCAGGACGAAGGAGCTGGTTATCGATCTCGGCCCACATCTGTAGAGAGAAGAACTGGGGCTCTCCAAAAGAACAATAAACCATGGGGGCGATCGTAGGAGATGCCCAGTAGGTCGGCTAGCTGCCGATAGTCAAACAAGATGTTCACCCCTTTGACGTAACTCGTGATGCACAACTCGTGACCCCTCTCAACATCATTGTAATCCCCCATCACCTGGAGGTTTCAATAGAACTGGCGTACCAAGTCGGGGCAGGTGCACACGTCGTAAGTAATGACAGGGAGCCATCCCATATCACCAAATGCTCTCTCCACATTGAACAGGGCTAACTCAGCCAAGTTCACCTTACGACCTCCCTCTACTTTCTTGCGAGCGTAGTGGGTATACTGTGCCTCGGCTTCGTTGGAATGGAAACGAAGAGGATCATGAAATCTGGGTACTTTGGTATGAGCCATAGTATCTGCAAATAAGAAAGAGAAACCAATAATGGGTTAGTAGAGAGTAAAAACCAAAATTGGGACATTATAACGACGTAAGTTGGCCAAAAAGCCTCACTTGTCACCCATACACATGGGCAGGAGGACTTACGTAGGTTCTAACAGATCCTACAACACTCACACAGTAGGAAATTCTAACTAATGGAATCCAATTTGAAGAAATTGCGAGAAATTGAAAATTTCGACAAATTAGGGCAAAAAGAGCAAAATCCAAGTTTCTCGATAACCAACCGATGAAACTCAAAAATTTTTGAGGGCTTTCGTTCCTCGAGTCACCAATAACAAAAGCCCCTAGTAAAAATTGAATTTTTACGGTTGGAAAAAGTTTAATTTGAAAAATACAAGATAAACGGGCAAAAACCTAGAAATGAAAACCTAAAAACAGGTAAAAAATGATAAGACATACCTATAGGAATGATGTGGACATCAAAACACGGAACCGAAATGATCAATATAGCGGAGTGACACTGTAGCAACTCAAAGGTGGGAGACGAGTCGAAACGGGGAAGGAATAATGGGAAATGGACCCGGAATCGGACCTTAAAAATCAAATTTTTGGTCCGAGGGTCGGAGAATTCGACCAGGATAATCGACCCCCACATCGACCCCCATATCGACCCTCAGCTCTCGGGAACCTGACAGAAAACCAGGGGTCGCACCTGGGGGTTGGACATCCATTGACCCCCGTATTGACCCCCAGCTCTCGGGAATCTGACAGGAAACCAGGGGTCGCACCTGGGGGTTAGACACCCATCGACCCCCGCATCGACCCCCGGCTCTCGGGAAGAAGAGGTACATTCCCAGGGTCGGATACTGAGGGTCGGACATACCATCGACCCCCACCATCGACCCTACATAGAAAAGACAGTATTTTTCACAGAATGATCTGAAAACTTTGAAAATAACATCGGTTAGTGTGTCTACATGAAGTATAAATGATTGCCTCACGTATTTTAATGATTTTCAGGCACCACCAATCTCAGAGGAACATATGGCTGGATGTAGAGTAACCAGGCAATGCCGAAACGCAGTTCCACCACCACCACCCATGGAGGAAACCAGCCAAGAAAATATATACGCACAGGGTAATCCGCAGGTTGCACCATCAGTAAATCCGGTTCAGGAAAATCCTACAAACTTGCCACCTCCACCACCGGAGTTAACAACCGTGGTTATGAACTTAGCGCAACAGCTGCAACAAATGCAATACTCATAGGCTCAAATGCAAGCAGCAATGGGGATTATGTTCCAGGCCGCACATGCTACACCAATGCCGACTGGACAAACCAGTGCAGCACAGGTGGGTAAACACCTAGCACCTCAAACACCTCAACAACCAGCTGCACAGATTCCAGTACCAGGTCCGAAAGCAGCTCAGGGTAATTATCAGTATCCACAACCTATGTTTGGGGCATACCCCCAAAATCAGATGGATCACTCTCGATTGATTGAGAGATTCTTGAAGATGAAGCCCAAGGAATTTGACCGTAAATCGTCTGATCCGTTATGACCAGCACATTGGATCGACGAGATGGAGAAAATTTTTCTTATGATGACTATTACAGAAGAAGAGAAGGTATTATGTGCCACCTTCATGCTAAAAGGCAATGCACATCATTGGTGGAAATCGACCAGGACCTATATATTAACCAAGCACGCCCTATTGACTTGGGCTATATATAAAGAAGCTTTCTTTGAGAAGTACTTTCCTCGAAGCTTCAAAATTCTATGGAGAAGGAGTTCCTGAGTTTATATCAGTGACAGATGTCCGTGGATGCATATCAACAGCGTTTTGAGGAGCTATTTTTCTTTGCACCACTTAGCATGCAAGAAGAAGACACTAAGACCCGTAGGTTTGTCACGGGGCTTAGAGGAAGCATCAAAGAGCATGTTCTAGGTTTGGAGAAGAAAATATATAATGAAGCTGTGCAAAATGCTCGAGTTATTGAATCAAGCCAGAAGGAACGCTATTTTACACAGAACAGAGTTATGAAAAGACCAGCCGGAAATGCTTATAACGGAGGGAATAATAAGACATTTAAACCCTTCCGTGCTCAAGGCTTTGCTACCGCACCCAAGACTATCCCAGTAGTTCAACATCAGCCAAAGCCAAATACGGAAGGCCCAAAATGTTTTAACTGCAACCAAGCGGGGCATATGGCAAGGGAGTGTCCAAAGCCCAGGAAGCAGTTACATCTAGGATGAGTATATGCTGTTACATCCGAGGATGCTGCCGCATCACCCGATGTGGTCACAGGTATGACTGAAACTTTTTTTTAGTTGTATTACATTGTATGAGCATGTAGACTAAGAAAAATAAATCACAGGTATCGTACCCATAAATGGCATACCCGCCAGAGTACTCTTCGACTCAGGAGCCACTCATTCTTTTATATCTGTGTCATTTGGAAAGAAGCTGAATTTACCCAACAAAACATTAGACTACAAAATACTTGTACGGTCACCAATGGGGTTAGAAGTGGAGTTAGAAAAAGGCTATGGGCCATGTCCAGTTCTCATTGGCGAGAAAACCTTAGATGCAACCTTGATCAAACTCGGGATGGCAGACTTTGACGTCATCTTGGGAATGGACTGGTTAGCTCGGCATTCTACGAACCTACTATGCGCCGAAAAGAAGCTAACATTTAAAGACAAAGAAGGAGCAGAATTCAGTTTTGCGGGAACCAAACTTCCCCGTAAACGCAAGCTCATACTCTCAGCACTAAAGGCTAAGAAGTGCCTTGAGAAGGGAGCAGTCGGATATCTAGTATCAGTGGTCGACCTCACCAAGGAAGTACAACGGATGGAAGATATTGATGTCATGTGGAACTGTCCCGACGTATTTCCTGAGAAACTACCAGGATTACCACCCGACTGAGCCATAGAGTTTGTGATAGATCTTGTTCCTGGAGCCGCACCAGTATCAAAAGCACCTTATCGAATGGCTCCTACTGAACTAAAGGAATTGAAAGTACAACTACAAGAACTACTGGACAAGGGTTATATTTGACCCAGTATATCACCATGGGGAGCGCCAGTATTGTTCGTAAAGAAGAAGGATGGTAGCGTTCGATTATGTATCGACTATCAGGAGTTGAAAAAACTGGCAATCAAGAATCGATATCCACTACCTCGGATCGATGACTTGTTCGATCAGTTGCAAGGAGCAAAATTATTTTCTAAGATCAATCTGCGGTCAGGCTACCATCAGTTGAATATTAAGGATGGTGATATTCCGAATACAGCTTTCAGGACCAGATATGGACATTATGAATTCTTGGGCATGTCTTTTGGATTAACAAACGCACCAGCAACTTTCATGGAACTTATGAACCGGGTTTTCCACGATATGTTGGATATGTCGGTTATTGTATTTATTGATGATATATTGGTATATTCCAAGGACAAGGAAACCCATATTAAAAAACTAAACGCCGCTCTACAGCGTTTAAGGAAAGAGAAGCTATATGCCAAATTTACCAAGTGTGAGTTTTGGCTAAGTGAAGTCGCCTTCCTAGGCCATGTAGTATCCGCTGAAGGAATCAAAGTGGATCCCAGCAAAATCGAAGCTATTGTAAAGTGGGAAGCACCAAAGAGAGTTGCAGAAATTGAAAGTTTCCTGGGTCTCGCTGTTTATTAACGGCGATTTGTGGAAGACTATTCCTGGATTGCCGTACCTCTCACCAGTCTGACTAAGAAAGGTGAAAAGTTTGTGTGGATGGATAAATGCGAGAAGAGCTTTCAAACCCTAAAGACCAGATTGATATCCGCTCTGATTTTGACTATTCCTCTTCCCGGACAGCCATTTACCCTATACACCGATGCGTCAGTATTGGGATTAGGATGTGTGCTTATGGAAGGAGAATTGCTTATGCCTCAAGACAGTTAAAGACACATGAGAAGAATTATCCCACTCATGATCTGGAGTTAGCGGCAGTAGTACAGGCTGTCAAGATATGGAGACATTACCTATATGAAGAGAAATTCCAGATTAAATCGGACCATAAAAGTCTTACTTATTTATTTAATCAAAAAGAGTTGAATATGAGACAAAGAAGATGGCTGGAACAATTGAAAGATTATGATTGTGATATCCAGTATCATCTGGGAAAAGCTAATGTAGTAGCGGATGCGTTGAGCAGAAAGGCAATGATAAAATCTCAGGGGGAGGTTAGCACAACTGCAACAATGTGTACTATCGGAATGGTATTCAATCACGGCAATGAGCAGTATGTGATAGATACACCGGATGGATCAGCCAACCAAGGGTTTATTCATCGGTTTTCAAATATGTTTGCTGCGTTGAAGATTATACCGGATATAATTGATGAAGTAAAGACAGCCATCAAAGCAGACCCTTACCTAAGAACGGTACAAGAAGACATTAAAAAAGGTAAGACTAACCCTGAGTTCACCTTGGACGAAGAGAAGGTACTGAAGTACAAAGGAAGAATATGTGTACCCAAAACAGAAAGAGTAGACATTAGACACCGACTGATGAAAGAAGCCCATACCACCATCTATTCGATACACTCGGGAAGTACAAAAATGTATCATGATCTAAAGAAAGTATATTGGTGGAGAGAAATGAAAGCAGACATAGCTAAATTCGTGTCTCAATGCCTAAATTGTCAGAAAGTAAAGGCTGAACGACAAAGACCCACTGGACTGTTACAGTCGTTACCAGAACCAGCATGGAAATGGGACTGCATCCCTATGGACTTTGTCATAGGATTACCATTGACCCCTCGAGTAGTTGATGCAGTTTGGGTGATTGTAGACGGCCTGACCAAAATAGCTTGCTTTATATCGATACGACCTAAGTATACACTAGAGAGGTTAGCAAAGCTGTATGTAGATAATATTGTTTGATTACACGGTGTCCTAGAGAGCATTGTGTTCGATAGAGATCCACGATTTACTTTGAAGATTTGGGAAGGATTGCAAAAGGCTATGGGTACAACATTGAAGTTTAGTACTGCATTCCATCCACAGACAGATGGACAGTCAGAGCGTACAATTCAGATTCTAGAAGATATACTACGAGCATGTGTAATTGATTTTAAAGGATCATGGGATGAAAAGTTACCACTGATCGAGTTCGCTTATAACAACAGCTATCAGGCTACTATACAGATGTCACCCTATGAAGCACTGTATGGTAGAAAGTGTCGAACTCCTTTATTTTGGAATGAAGTTGGGGAATGTAGTCTCGTTGGACCAGAATTTGTTGAAGAGACTTGTCGAGTGGTCGACATTATCAAGGAAAGAGTGAGAACAGCCCAGAATCGTCAGAAGCAATATGCAGATACTCGACGCAGAGATCTTGAGTTCGTCGTGGGTGATAAAGTATTCTTGAAGGTATCGCCTATGCGAGGTCTGAAACGGTTCGGACAGAAAGAGAAACTAAGTCCAAGATATGTCGGGCCATATGAGATTTTAGCTAAGCGTGGGAAAGTGGCTTACCAGTTAGCACTACCACCATCTATGTCAAGTGTGTATGACGTATTTTATATTTCCTTATTGAAGAAGTATGTTAAAGATCCAACGCACGTTCTGACAGCAGATCTACCTGATTTAACTGAAGATTTGACTTTTGAAGTAACACCAACGGAAATCACCAGCCCAAAGGTTCAACGACTATGCAACCAAGATATCTATTATGTCAAGGTCACTTGGAGAAGTAGAGACATGGAAGAAATTACATGGGAGGAAGAGAATGCTATGCGAAAGCAATATCCTCACTTATTTGACTCAGAAGGTATGAACAATTTCGGGGACAAAATTTTTATAAGTAGGGGGGAGTTGTAAGACCCGTATCAAACTAACCCGGTCTTACCACCTTGAACCAGGTCTACCCATCATGGATGAGCCAAATGGACCAAGTGCGTGAAAGAGATCACGATCCCAGGTATTAAACTGACCCAAAAACACTTAAATTAAGGGGAGGGTTGCATACCCAGCAAGGGAGGGTCGGACCCCCCAAGACAGAAGTCAGACCCCCAGTTTTACATGGGGGGTCGGACACTTTAGGAACCAGGGGTCGACAGGATCTCCGACCCCCCTATCGACCCCCGGTACTCGGTAAATCTGAAAATTAGGAAAGTTTCCTAATTTCGATGGGATTCCTTCCAAATCGCAATGGGACTTATTTTAGGAGTTTCTACTCTATAAATAGGACGTCCCTAAGCCTCTTTTACTCCTTTTACAATCCTAATTGAATTGAGAGAAAGAGAAGAGAAGGGAGAGAAGGAAAAAAGAAGGAAAGAAGAGAAGAAGGCTAAGGGAGAAGAGTTGTAGAGAAGGAGTATTCTTCTCAGGTATGGATACTAATTCCATGAATTGCTAAAGACCTTAGGATAGATAATGTAGAGAGTATGATCTCGGAGAAACCCAAACCATCAACCTATGGTTAGGTTTTCATGGAAAACCATGGAGGAAAATCATGAAAGCCATATAGGTGGTAGAATCATGGTTCTAGACCATAGAACATGTGTAGAATGGATTATAGGAGCAAGCCATAGGACCCCCAAACACGAAGAATGGATTGAAGGAAGAAAATCGACCAAAACCCACAGGGGGTCGCATGGGGGGTCGATGGCCAATCGACCCTACCAGACCCTGAGCATCGACCCCCAGTGTTCGAGAAGTCCAAAATAGGGGTGGTCGCACCCAGGGTCGATCATTACTCCGACCCTACCTCCGACCCCCAGTTAACAGAATGGTTTTTAAATTCATAATTAATTCTAATTAAATTCTATCGACTTTGTTAGGGCTTCTAGCAATATAATTACAATATAAAGGTGATCTTAAAGCTTTTAAGGGGATCTATTAGCAAGCTAAGGTGAGGAAACATAACTCTAAACTAATTGGTTAATAACAAACTGTTTTCTCTTTTCTTGAGTCCAATGCTATGCTTGATCCTATGTGAATATGTTTGTAATGTGCATACAACATGTCATCCAATATTTTTATTATTTATTCATGTATATTTACCTTATTATTTATAACATGATGATGATGATGATGATAGGAATAGGCATGTGAATGTATGTGTGTGGTTGGTGTACTTGATGCGAGCGAGTATCAGGGGGGTGTCATAGGCTGGGCCTCAACACTCTAGCTCTATCTTTAACTCAAGTCTTGTACATTAGCATCGTCGTATCGCCATTACTTTAGCAGAACTATTACGTCGTAGAGCATCAGGGGAGGTGGTCTCGGTCCTTGTAGTCTCTGAATCTACCGGGAGGCCTTAGCTCTTTCTCTATGGACGTTCTGAGGGATGCTGGGGTGAGGCCTTGGATACACTTTTTGGCATTAGGATTGGTTAGTTGCGAGCCCAGTTTGCAGCCCTCACCAGCAGGGGCTTACGTGTTGGTATGGCACTGTAAAGCAATAAACGTTAACCTTTGTTGTACAATGTTCATGAATTGGGTGCTTGTGAGTCGACGATAAACGTTACCTTCGGGCGACATCACACACTTGTGTATAGAGGCAGGGTTAATAAACGTTAACCTTTGACTACCTAAACCTTTCTATTGCATATTGCAAACTTTAAACCAGACCAAAGATATGAATTGACTGCATGCATATGTATTGTTGCATTGTTTTGTTTGCTCACTGAGCCATGATGTGTGCTCACCCCCTCGACGTCGAATATTTTTAGTTGATGATGCAGGTACTACCGTCGAAGATTATGTAAATGCTCCAGTGTATGGTCACGTGGCGGCGATGGAAGTTGAAGATGAAGTGGATGCACATGACTCCTCTTGCGAGTGCAACTCATGTGTATTCAATTAGATTTCTTGTTTTCTTTATTTAGATTTAATAAAGACATGTATTTTATATTTATTTATGTCTTAGTTGATACAGAATAATTTTCTATTTAAATATTAATATCACAGTAGATTCTCAGTTCATTTTACTATAAGACTTCCGCTATTGTGTATTTACTCTGATTATGAATGTGGATGTATGAGGTTTAGATAAATGAATTTTGCTTGTCCAAGATCCTGGTTGAACCGTTGGTTTGCTAGCGGTTCATCACACCATTCTGAAGTGTGTGGAATTAGGGTGTGACAGAAAATCTACAATGAAGCTGTAAAAATTGCTCGAGTGATAGAGTCGTGCCAGAAAGAGAGCTACTTTGCTCAAAATAGAGGAATCAAAAGGCCAAATGGAAATTCTTACAACGGAGGGAACACCAAGGTATTCAAACCTTCCGTACTCAAGGTTTCAATGCTGCAGCCAAGACTACTTCAGTAGCTCAACAGCAACAAAAGCCAAATAATGAAGGGTTAAAATGCTATAATTGCAATCAATTGGGACATATGGCAAGGGAGTGTCCTAAGCCCAAGAAGCAACTACAACAAGGCAGAGTTTACACGGTTACATCTGAGGAAGCTACCGCATCGCCTAATGTGGTCATAGGTATGACCTGAATCTTATCATTTTGTGTTACATTATGTGAGCATGTAGACTAAATCAAAACAAATCACAGGTATCGTACCTATTAATGGCATTCCCGCCAGAGTACTCTTTGAATCAGGAGCTACCCATTCTTTTATATCTGTGTCATTTGGAAAGAAGCCAAATCTACCCCTCAAATCCTTAGACTACAAACTGCTTGTACGATCGTCTATGGGATTAGAAGTGGAACTAGAAAAAGGTTATGGACCATGTCCAGTTCTTATTGACGAAAAGACTGTGGATGCAACCTTGATTCAACTTGAGATGGCAGACTTTGACGTCATCTTGGGAATGGACTAGTTAGCTCGGCATTCTGCAAACCTATTGTGTGCCAAAAAGAAGCTGACATTTAAAGACAAGGAAGGAGCAGAGTTCAGTTTTGTGGGAACCAAACTTCCCCGTAAACGAAAGCTCATACTCTTAAAGGCTAGGAAGTGCCTTGAGAAAGGAGCAGTTGGGTATCTAGTATCTGTGGTCGATCTTACCAAAGAAGCACCACGAATGGAGGATATTGATGTCATGCGTGACTATCCAGATGTATTTCCTGAAGAACTACCAGACTACCATCCAACCGCGCTACAAAGTTTGTTATAGATCTGATACCTGGAGCCGCACCAGTATCTAAAGCACCTTATTGAATGGCTCCTACTGAACTGAAGGAATTAAAAGTACAACTACAAGAACTGTTGGAAAAGGGTTACATCTGACTTAGCATATATATCACCATGGGGAGCGCCAGTATTATTCGTGAAGAAGAAGGACGGTAGTGTTCGATTGTGTATAGACTACCGAGAACTGAAAAAACTGATAATCAAGAATCGGTATCCATTGCCTCGGATCGATGACCTATTCGAGCAGTTGCAATGTAAGATCCGTATCAAACTAACCCGGTCTTACCACCTTGAACTAGGTTTACCCATCATGGACGAGATGAATGAACCAAGGACGTGAAGGTGATCGTGATCCCATGTATCAAATTGACCTAAAAACACTTAATTTAAAGGGAGGGTCGCATACCCAGCAAGGGAGGGTCGGACCCCCCAAGATAGAAAGTCAGACCCTCTATTTTACAAGGAGGGTCGGACACTATAGGAAACCAAGGGTTGCGGGATCATCAACCCTCTCATCGACCCTTAGTTCCCGCCAGAAACTGAAATTAGGAAAGTTTTTAAATTTTGATTGGATTCCTTCCAAATCCCAATGGGACTTAGTTTAGGAGTTTCCACCTTATAAATAGGACGTCCCTAAGCCTCTTTCACTCCTTTTACAACCTTAATTGAATTGAGAGAAAGAGAAGAAAAGGAAGAGAAGAAGAAGAGAAACATGGAAGAAAAAAAAAAGTAAAAAGGAGAAGAATTTCAGAGAAGGAGTATTCTTCCCAAGTATGGATACTAATTCCATGAATTTCTACAGACCTTAGGTTAGATAAGGATGAGAGTGTGACCTCGGAGAAATCCAAACCATCAACCGATGGTTAGGTTTCCATGGAAAACCATGGGAGAATACATAAAAGCTATATAGGTGGATGATTCATGGTTCTAGACCATGGAATGTATGTTGAATGGACTGTAGGAGCAAGCCATAGGGCCCCAAACACGAAGAATGGACTAAAAGGAGGAAAATTGACCAAAACCCATAGGGGGTCGCACAGAGGGTCGATGACCATCCGACCCTATGTGATTCTGAGTATTGACCCTCAGGATTCTGGAAGTTCAGATTAGGGGAGGGTTGCACTAGGGGTCGGTCATAACTCAGACCCTACCTCCGACCCTCAGTTAACAGAATGGTTTTAAAAACTAAAATAAATTCTAAATAAATTTTATCGAGTTTGTTAGGTCTTCTAGCAATATAATAGCAATATAAAGGTGATTCTAAAGCTTCGAAGAGGATCCATTACAAGCTAAGGTGAGGGAACAAGACCTAAACTAATTGGTTAAAAATAAACTACTTTTATTTTCTTGAGTCCAATGCCATGCTTGATTCTATGCGAATATGCTTGTAATGTGCATTCAACATGTCATCCAGTATTCCTGCTATTATTGTTCATGCATATTTAATTTTGTTTACTTATAACATGATGACGATGATTGATGCTAGGAATAGGCATGTGAATGTTTGTGTGTAGTTAGTGTGCTTGACGCGAGTAGGGCATCAGGGGAAGTGTTAGGCGGTGTTTGATCCGGGCACTTTAGCTCTATCTCTGACTCAAGTCTTGTGCATTAGCATTGTCGTATCGCCGTTACCTTAGCAGAACTATTGCGACGTAGGGCATCAAGGAGGGTCTCGGTCCTTGAGTCATATACTCTATCGGGAGGCCTTAGCTCTATCTCTACGGGTGCTCTGGGGGATGCTGGGGTGAGGCCTTGGATACATTGTTTGACATTAGGATTGGTTAGTAGCGAGCCCCGTTTGCAGCCATAGCCATCAGGGGTTTATTTGCTGGTATGGAGTTGTGCAGCGATAAACGTGACCTTCGTGTACAATGTCCATTGTGGGTGCTGTGGGCGACGATGAGAGTTCATCGGGCGTATCCACACTCTCGTGCATAGAGGTGCCGTGGCCACCTATCCTTTCTATAACACAGTGCAAACGTAAAACCAGACCAAAGATATGAATTGATTGCATGCATATGTATTGTTGCATTGTTTTGTTTGCTCACTGAGCCGTGATGTGTGCTCACCCTCTCGACGTCGAATATTTTTAGTTGATGATGCAGGTACCACTGTTGCAGATTATATTGATGCCCCAGCGTATGGACATGTGGCGGCGATTGAAGTTGAAGATGTAGAGGATACGCATGACTCCTATTACGAGTGCAACTCATTCGATTAGAGTTTCTTTTATTGTTTGGATTTATTAAGGAAATGTAAATGATATTTTACTTACTTATGTCTCGGTTGAAACAAAATAATTTGATACCTTAATATGATTATCACATTTAGATTCTCAGTTCGTTTTACTATAAGACTTCCGCTATTGTGTATTTTACTCTGATTATGAATGTGGATGTATGAGGTTTAGATAAAACTGATATAGCCTACTCGAGATCCTGGTTGAACCGTTGGTTTGCTAGCGGTTCAACACACCATTCTGAATAGTACAGAATTGGGGTGTGGCAACTTGGTATCAGAGCTCTCGTAGGCCTTGCCCATTAAACCTGAATACTTCCACTGGAGTCCATGAACTGAGTTAGGATAAATTAAAGCCTTAATACAAACAAACCATAAGCACCTGTGTTGGTTGAGACAGAAATTAAACAAGACGATAATGTACATATAAAAGGTGGAACCATATATATACACTCAAACAGAAAGAGAAAGAAGTTGGAGATATGGTATTTGTGGTATACATTACCAAAGAAGCACCACAGATGGAAGATATAGATGTGATGCGTGAATTCCTTGATGTGTTTCCAGGAGACTTATCTGGGGTTACCATCTGATTATGCGACCGAGTTCGTCATCGACTTGTTACCAAGGACGATACCTGTGTCAAAGGAACCTGTAGAGTAGCTCCTATGGAGTTGAAGGAACTGACACTCAACTACAAGAGTTATTAGACCAAGGTCCTAGTCGGCTAAGTATTGCATCACGGGGAGCGCCAATGCAATTTGAGAAGAAGAAGGACGGTAGTGTCCGATTATGTATAGACTACCAGGAACTAAACAAGCTCACGGTCAAGAATCGATATCTACAACCTCAGATCAATGACTTGTTTAAATAGTTGCAAAGAGCAAAGATAATTTCTAGGATTGATCTTCGGTCAAGATATCATCAGCTGAAGAATTTTGGACAGAAATATCTCGAAAATAGCTTTTAGAATCGAGATTTGACATTATGAGTTCTCGATTATGATGATTGGATTAACCAATGACCTTATGTCTTTTATGGAACTGATGAACTGGGTGTTTCATGACATGTTGGACACGTCGGTCGTAGTTTTCATAGATGATATTTGGTTGATTCCAAGAATGAAGCAACTCATATAACGGATTTTAGAACAGCTTCACAACAGTTGAGAAGTAAAAAGCTTATTGCCAATTCCAAGGAATATGAGACCTGATTAAACAAAGTGATCTTCTTAGATCACGTAGCATCATAAAAAGGGATTAAAGTGGACCTTATTAAGATAGAAGCAATTGTGTGGTGAGAAACACCTGAAGAATATTGCGAAGATCAGAAGTTTCTTGAGTTTAGCTGGTTATTACAGACGATTTTTGGAGGACCCCTCTAAGATCGCAAAACCTCTTACCAAGCTAACCAGGAAGGGAGATGAGTTTAATTGGACTGACCAGTGTAAAGAATGGTTGATATCAACTCTCACCTTGATCGTTCGTACACCAGGAAACCTTTTACCCTATACATTGAAGCTTTCGGATTGGATGTAAGATGCGAGATAATGCAAGGTAAATAAGTGATTTCATATGCTTTAAGAAAACTGAAAGAGCATGAGAAGAGTTACCCTACTCATGATTTGGAATTATCGATGATGAAATATGCAATCAAAACTTGGAGACATTATCTATACGGAGAAGAATGTTAGATTTAATGGGAATACAAGAGTTATTTATCTCTTCATCAGAAAGAGTTGAACATGAGGATAAAATAGTTGAAATTGCCCAAGGATTAAGACTGTGATATTCAGTGTCACCCGAGCAAGGCTAGTGTAGTAGCTAAGGCCTTACGCAAAAAGGGATTATGAGGTCTGAAGAAGGACCGAGTATAAATGTTTCCTTATGTTCTGCAGCAACAGATTCAGATTTGGAAAAAGGGTAACATATAATAGAATCTAGGGATGATCCAATTAAGCGAGAACTTATGGATGAACTTATGGAGCAATAATTCCTCGCTTGCGTTCAGTACATTAAAGATCATCTCTGAATTAATGGATGAAGTAAAAGTAGCAATTTTGTTAGATCTGTATATAAGAATAATGCAAGGAGATTTGGAGAAAGGAAAACCAAACCTGACTTATTTTGGATGCGGAGACGGTACTTAGATACAGTGGTAGATTCTGAATACCTGAAGATAAAGATTCAGATGTCAAGAAGAGGATAATGATAAGATCCCATTGTACTCAATATTCCGGACATCCTGGAATACCAATATGTATCATGAGCTGAAGAGATTGTATTGGTAAAGAGGAATGATAACGAAGGTGGTGTAGTGCGTGTTCCAGTGTCTGGATTATCAGCAAGTAAAGGCTGAAAGACAAAGACCAACATGGCTTACTATAATAACTATCGGAGCCAGTCTGAAAGTGGAACTGCATTACAATGAACTATGTTACCGGTATACCACTGATAGAGTTCGCTTATAACAATAGCTATCAGGCTACTATACAGATGTCACCATATGAAGCACTGTATGGTAGAAAGTGTCGAACTCTGTTGTTTTCGAATGAAGTTGGAGAACATAGTATTGTTGGGCCAGAATTTGTTGAAGGGACTTGTCGAGTGGTAGACATTATCAAGGAAAGGGTAAAAACAGCTCAGAACCGTCAGAAGCAATATGCAGATACTCGACGTAGAGATCTTGAGTTCACTGTAGGTGATAAAGTATTCTTAAAGGTATCGCCTATGCGAGGATTGAAATGGTTCAGGCAGAAAGGGAAACTCAGTCCAAGATATGTCGGGCCGTATGAAATTCTAGCTAAGCGTGGAAAAGTGGCTTATCAGTTAGCATTACCACAATCTATGTCAAGTGTGCATGACGTATTTCATATTTCCCTATTAAAGAAGTATGTCAAGGATCCAACACACGTCCTGACAGTAGATCTACCGAAATTGACTGATGAATCGACATTTGAAGTAACACCAACAAAAATCACCAGTCGAAAGGTTCAACGACTATGCAACCTAGATATCTATTATGTTAAGGTCATTTAGAAAAGTAGAGACATGGAAGAAATTACTTGGGAGGAAGAGAATGCTATGCGGAAGCAATACCCTCACTTATTTGATTCAGAAGGTACGTATAATTTCGGGGACAAAATTTTTATAAGTAGGGGGGAGTTGTAAGATCCGTATCAAACTAACCCGGTCTTACCACCTTGAACCAGGTTTACCCATCATGGACGAGATGAATGAACCAAGGGCGTGAAGGAGATCGTGATCCCAGGTATCAAATTGACCCAAAAATACTTAATTTAAAGGGAGGGTCGCATACCCAGCAAGGGAGGGTCAGACCCCCCAAGATAGAAAGTCAGACCCTCTGTTTTACAGGGAGGGTCGGATACTTTTGGGAAACCAAGGGTCGACGGGATCATCGACCCTCAGTTGCCGCCAGAAATTGAAATTAGGAAAGTTTCCAAATTTTGATTGGATTCCTTCCAAATCCCAATGGGAATTAGTTTAGGAGTTTCCACCCTATAAATAGGACGTCCCTAAGCCTCTTTCACTCCTTTTACAACCCTAATTAATTGAGAGAAAGAGAAGAGAAGGAAGAGAAGAAGAAGAGAAACAAGGAAGAGAAGAAAAAGTAAAAAGGAGAAGAATTTCAGACAAGGAGTATTCTTCCCAGGTATGGATACTAATTCCATGAATTTCTACAAACCTTTGGTTAGATAAGGATGAGAGTGTGACCTCGGAGAAATCCAAACCATCAACCCATGGTTAGGTTTTCATGGAAAACCATGGGAGAATACATAAAAGCTGTATAGGTGGATGATTCATGATTCTAGACCATGGAATGTATGTTGAATGGACTGTATGAGCAAGCCATAGGACCCCAAACACGAAGAATGGAATAAAAGGAGGAAAATTAACCAAAACCCACAGGGGGTCGCACAGAGGGTCGATGACCATCCGACCCTATGTGATTCTGAGTATCGACCCTCAGGGTTCTGGAAGTTCAGATTAGGGGAAGGTCGCACCAGGGGTCAGTCATAACTCAGACCCTACCTCCGACCCTCAGTTAATAGAATGGTTTTAAAAATTAAAATAAATTCTAATTAAATTTTATCGACTTTGTTAGGTCTTCTAGCAATATAATAGCAATATAAAGGTGATTCTAAAGCTTGGAAGAGGATCCATTAACAAGCTAAGGTGAGGGAACAAAACCTAAACTAATTGGTTAATAATAAACTACTTTTATTTTCTTGAGTCCAATGCCATGCTTGATTCTATGCGAATATGCTTGTAATGTGCATTCAACATGTCATCAAATATTCCTGCTATTATTGTTCATGCATATTTAATTTTGTTTACTTATAACATGATGATGATAATTGATGCTAGGAATAGGCATATGAATGTTTGTGTGCGGTTAGTGTGCTTGATGCGAGTAGGGCATCAGGGGAAGTGTTAGGCGGTGTTTGATCCGGGCACTTTAGCTCTATCTCTGACTCAAGTCTTGTGCATTAGCATCGTCGTATCGTCGTTACCTTAGCAGAACTATTACGACGTAGGGCATCAAGGAGGGTCTCGATCCTTGAGTCCTATACTCTATCGGGAGGCCTTAGCTTTATCTCTACGGGTGCTCTGAGGGATGCTGGGGTGAGGCCTTGGATACATTGTTTGACATTAGGATTGGTTAGTAGCGAGCCCCGTTTGCAGCCCTAGCCATCAGGGGTTTATTTATTGGTATGGAGTTGTGCAGCGATAAACGTGACCTTCGTGTACAATGTCCATTGTGGGTGCTGTGGGCGACGGTGAGAGTTCATCGGGCATATCCACACTCTCGTGCATAGAGGTGCGGCGGCCACCTATCCTTTCTATAGCATAGTGCAAACGTAAAACCAGACCAAAGATATGAATTGATTGCATGCATATGTATTGTTGCATTGTTTTGTTTGCTCACTGAGCCGTGATGTGTGCTCACCCTATCCACGTCGAATATTTTTAGTTGATGATGCAGGTACCACTGTTGCAGATTATATTGATGCCCCAGCGTATGGACATGTGGCGGCGATTGAAGCTGAAGAAGTAGATGATACGCATGACTCCTATTACGAGTGCAACTCATGCATATTCGATTAGAGTTTCTTTTATTGTTTGGATTTATTAAGGAAATGTAAATGATATTTTACTTACTTATGTCTCGGTTGAAACAAAATAATTTGATACCTTAATATCATTATCACATTTAGATTCTCAGTTCATTTTACTATAAGACTTCCGCTATTGTGTATTTTACTCTGATTAAGAATGTGGATGTATGAAGTTTAGATAAAACTGATATAGCCTACTCGAGATCCTAGTTGAACCATTGGTTTGCTAGCGGTTCAACATACCATTCTGAATAGTACGGAATTGGGGTGTGACATGCAAGGTGCCAAAGTGTTCTCCAAGATCGATCTTTGGTCAGGCTACCATCAGTTGAAGATTATAGATGGTGATATTCCCAAGACAACATTCAGGACCAGATATGGACATTATGATTTTTTAGTCATGTCTTTTGGATTGACGAACGCACCAGCAACCTTTATGGAACTTATGAATCGGGTATTCCATGATATGTTGGATACGTCGGTTATTGTATTCATCGATGATATATTGGTCTACTCCAAGGACAAGGAAACTCATATTAAGAATCTAAATACCGCTCTGCAGCGATTACGGAAGGAGAAGCTCTACGCCAAATTTACAAAGTGTGAGTTTTGGCTAAAGGAAGTCGCTTTTCTAGGCCATATTGTATCCGCTGAAGGAATTAAAGTGGATCCTAGCAAGATTGAAGCTATTGTGAAGTGGGAAGCACCGAAGAGCGTTGCAGAAATTAGAAGTTTCTTAGGTCTAGTTGGGTATTATCGATGATTTGTGGAAGACTATTCCCGAATTGCCGTACCTCTCACCAGTTTGACTAAGAAGGGCGAAAAGTTTGTTTGGACTGATAAATGCAAGAAGAGTTTCTAAACATTGAAGGCTAGATTGATATCTGCTCCAATCTTAACCATTCCGATTCCAGGACTGCCATTTATTTTGTACACTGATGCATCAGGATTGGGATTAGGATGTGTACTTATGCAAGGAGAACAAGTAATTGCTTATGCCTCAAGACAGTTGAAGACACATGAGAAGAACTATCCCACTCATGATTTGGAATTAGCAGCAGTAGTACATGCTGTCAAAATATGGAGACATTAATTGTACGGAGAGAAATTTCAGATTAAATCAGATCATAAGAGTCTTACTTACCTCTTTAATCAGAAGGAGTTGAATATGAGACAAGAAGATGGCTGGAACTATTGAAAGACTGATTGTGATACCCAGTATCATCCGGGGAAAGCTAATGTGGTTGCTGACGCACTGAGTAGAAAGGCAATGATAAAATCTCAAGGGGAGGTTAGCACCACTACTGCACTGTGTACTACCAAAAAAGTATTCAATTACAGTAATGAGCAGTTTATGATAGATGCACTGGGTGAATCAACCAACCAATGGTTTATCCATCGGTTTGTAAATATGTTCGCACATTGAAGATTGTACCCGATATACTTGATGAAGTGAAAACAACGATTAAATCAGACCCTTATCTAAGAATGGTACAAGAAGACATCGAAAAAGGTAGGACTATTCCTGAGTTCACCTTAGATGATGAAAAGGTACTGAAGTACAAATAAAGAATATGTGTACCAAAAACAGAAAGTTTGGACATTAGACACCGACTAATGAAGGAAGCCCATACCATGACCTATTCGATACACCCTGGAAGTATAAAAATGTATCATGACCTAAAGAAATTATATTGGTGGAGAGGAATGAAAGCAGCTATTGCCAAGTTTGTGTCTCAATGCCTAAATTGTCAGAAGGTGAAAGCTGAACGACAAAGACCAGCAGGACTGTTACAGCCATTACCAGAACCAGCATGGAAATGGGACTGCATCACTATGGACTTCGTTACAGGGTTACCATTGACTCCCCGAGTAGTTGACGCAGTTGGGGTGATTGTAGACCTACTGACTAAAACGGTTCGATTTATAGCTATACGACCTCAGTATACACTGGAGAGGTTAGCTAAGTTGTAGTGGATAACATTGTCAGATTACACGGTGTACCTGAAAGCATTGTGTCCGACAGAGATCCACGATTTACTTCAAAATTTTGGGAAGGATTACAGAAGGCTATGGGTACAACATTGAAGTTCAGTACTGCATTCCATCCTCAGATAGACGGACAATCGGAGCGCACCATTCAAAATCTAGAAGACATGCTCTGAGCTTGTGTAATTGATTTTAAAGGATCATGGGACAAAAAGTTACCACTGATTGAGTTCGCTTATAACAATAGCTATTAGGCTACTATACATATGTCACCCTATGAAGCACTGTATGGCAGGAAGTGTCGAACTCCTTTGTTTTGGAATGAAGTTGGAGAATGTAGTATTATTGGACTAGAATTTGTTGAAGAGACTTGTCGAGTAGTCGACATTATCAAGGAAAGAGTAAGAATGACTCAGAATCGTCAGAAGCAATATGCAGATACTAGACACCGAGACCTTAAATTCATCGTAGGTGATAAGGTATTCCTCAAAGTGTCACCTATGCGAGGTTTGAAATGGTTCTGACAGAAAGGGAAAATAAGTCTGAGATATGTCAGACCATATGAGATTTTAGCTAAACGTGAAAAAGTGGCTTACCAGTTAGCACTACCACCATCTATGTCAAGTGTGCATGATGTATTTCATATCTCCTTATTGAAGAAATATGTTAGAGATCCAACGCACGTTTTGATAGTAGATCTACCTGATTTGACTGATGATTTGACATTTGAAGTAGCACCAACTAAAATCACCAGCCAAAAGGTGCAACGACTATGCAACCGTAACATTTACTATGTTAAGGTCACCTGGAGAAGCAGAGATATAGAAGAAATCACATGGGAAGAAGAGAATGCTATGTGAAAGCAATACCCTCATCTATTCGACTCGGAAGGTATGTACAATTTCGAGGACGAAATTTTTATAAGCAGGGGGGAGTTGTAATACCCGTATCGAACTAACCGATCTTACCACCTTGTACCAGGTCTACCTATCATGGTCGAGCCAAATGGACCAAGTGCGTGAAGGAAATAGCAAAATAAGGTATTAAACTGACCCAAAAAAAGTAAAATAGAGGGCAGGGTCGCATACCCAGTTAGGCAGGGTCGGACCCCCCTCATTAGGAAGTCAGACCCATGAAATTTTAACCGGGGGTCAGACAATTTGGACCTGAGGGTCGACGGGATCTCCGACCCCCTCATCGAACCCCTCAGTGTCAACAGAAACCGTAAATAGGAAACTTTCCAAATTTCAAGGGGATTCTTTCCTAATCTCAATGGGACTTATTTTGGGAGGTTCTCCTCTATAAATAGGATGTCCCTTAGCCTCTTTAACTCCTTTTGAAACCCTAATTGAAAGTGAGAGAAAGAGAAGAGAAGGAGAAGAGAAGGAAAGTTGGAGAAGAAGAATAAAGAGAAAAATTCAGAGACACCTCTGAATCTCAACAAACCTAAGGTATGGGTATGTTTCCATTAATGATTTAAGACCTTAGAATAGTTCATGAAGAGGGTATGGTCTAGGAGAAACCCAAATCATCCATCCATGGGAGGATTTTAATGAAATCCATGGAGGAAATCATGGTGGAAAAAGAAAGGAAGAAACCTAAAGTTTTAAGCCATAGAACAAGTATAGAATGGTTGTGGAAGTAAGCCATAGGACCCAACACATGAAAGAATGGACTGTAGGAAGAAATTTTTGACTCAAACCATGGGGGGTCGCACGTGGGGTCGATTGGGAATCGACCCTACCAGACCACAGGATCAACCCCCAACATTCAAGAAATCCAGGGATGCGGTGGTCGCACCCAGGGTCGATGGAACATCCGACCCTGGCATCGACCCTACCCCTGGGGGTCGTAGAAAACTTCTACCCTACCTGCGACCCATCCTGCGACCCTCGCTTAACAACAAGCCTAAAATTATCGGAATGACTTGTAATTAAAATCTATCGACTTGTTAGGTTTTTCTATTGATATAAAAGTGATTCTTAAAGCTTGAAAGAGGATCTATACTCAAGCAAAGGTGAGGGAACAAGACCTAAACTAATTGGCTAATAATAAACTGTTTCTATTTCTTGAGTCCAATGCCATGACTGATCCTATGCGTGTATGCTTGTAATGTGCATTCAACATGTCATCCAATATTCCTGCTATTAATGTTCATGCATATTTAATTCTATTTTATTTATAACATGATGATGATGATGATGCTAGGAATAGACATGTGAATGTATGTGTGTGGTTAGTATGCTTGATGCGAGTGGAGCATCAAGGGGAGGACATGACATTGTGGTTCAGCCTGGTCACTAGACTCTAGCTCTTTCTCTACTCAAGTCTTGTCCACTGACATCATCGTATCGCCATTACCTTAGCAGAACTATTATGTCGTAGGGTATCAGGGGAGGTGGTCTCGGACCATGTAGTCTTCGACTCTGCCGGGGGGCCTTAGCTCTATCTCTATGGATGTATTGAGGGATGCTAGGGTGAGGCCTTGGGTACACTGTTTGACATTAGGATTGGTTAGTTGCGAGCCTAGTTTGCAAGCCCTCGCCAGCAGGGGCTTACGTATTGGTATGGGTAGAGTATCAGGGGAAGTGTGATGCGGTGTGGCCCTAAGCACTTTTGCTCTATCTCTATTCCATGGTGGGTGCATGTGGAACGACAATAATCGTTAACCTTTGGACGGCTTCACACACTCAGGAATAAAGGTGAGGCGGTTACCGAACCTTTCTATAGCACATTGCAAACTTATATACCAGACCTCATATATGAATTGAATGCATGCATATGTTTGTTGCATTGTTTTGTTTGCTCACTCAGCCGTGATGTGTGCTCACCCTTTTGACGTCGAATATTTTTAGTTGATGATGCAGGTACTACTGTGGAAGATTATATGAATGCTTCTGTGTACGGGCATGTGGCTGCGATGGAGGCTGAAGACATAGTGGAGACGCATGACTCCTCATGTGAGTGCAAATCATGCGTTTTCGATTAGATTTTTATTTGAACTATTAAGGAAATGTAATTGATATTTTATTTACTTATGTCTCGGTTGATACAACATAATTTGATATTTTATTTATGATTATCACAGTTAGATTCCTCAGTTCATTTAATATGAAGACTTTTGCTATTGTGTATTTATTCTGATTATGGTTGTGGATGTGTATGGTTTAGTTTACAAGGACACAGCCTATTTGAGATCCTGGTTGAACCGTTGTTTTATTAGCGCTTCATCACACCGTTCTGAATAGTGCAGAATTGGGGTGTGACACTAACTAAGCTATATGTGGATTGAATTTTCTACCAAGCTACTATGTAGATGTCACCTATGAAGCATGGTACGGTAGAAATGTCGAATTCCTTTATTTTGGAATGAAGTCGGAGAATAAGGAATTGTAAGACCTGAGTCTGTTGAAGAAACCTGTCGAGTGGCAGACAAGATCAAAGAAAAGGGCCAAGATAGCTCAGGTTTGTCAGAAGAGAGACCAAGACCTCGTGTTTGCCATAAGTGATAAAGTGTTCTTGAAGATATCATTTATGTATGGTTTGAAACGATTCAACAAGTAGGGAAAGTTGTATCCTATATATGTTTTGGGACCTCATAAAAATTTTGGAGAGACGTAGAAAAGTTAAATATCAACTAATGTTACCACTGTCCATGTCTAGTGTGTTGGACGTATTTCGCGTGTCTCTATTGAAGAAGTACGTTGGAGATCCATATCAAAGGTATTGACCACTGATCCACTAGATTAGATAAAAGATTTAACTATTGAAGTCATACCAGCCTAGTTCACTGGTTGGAAGGTACAACATCTCTACAACTGGGATAATTATTATATAAAGGTAACTTGGTGAAGCCAAGATGGGAAGGAGATTTCATGGGAAGAAGAAGATGCAATGCGGAAACAGTATTCCCGCCTATTGACCCCGAAGAAAATTCAAATTTCGAGGACAAAATTTCTTTTAAGGATGGGAGAGTTGTAAGATCTGTACGTTCAAATTTTGATGACGAAATTTCTTTTAAGGGTGGTGGAGTTGTAAGACCGACACTCCACGAATCCGGTCTAACCTTACATTCTCATGTCGTGACCGGTCTTCCTATCATAATCGGCCCAAGTGGACCAAGTGCATAAAGAAACCACAAGGTTAGGTATGAAATTTAATCCAAAATCATTTATTTAGGAGTGTGTGGTCACATACCTAAACAGGTGTGGTCGACCACACCTCAGAATAATGTGACCATAGAAGTCTGGGACAACTGGTCACAGTTTTTGGCTGTGTGGTTGATGGGTTCTGCGACCCCACGTGCGACCACACGAAGTCAAACAGACTCCATGATTAGGAAACCTTCCTAATTCGAAGGGGGTTCTTTCCTAATCTAAGTTGGACTCTATATGGAGGATTTTCCTCTATATATAGGACGTCTCTTAGCCTCTTTCATCCTTTAGAACTCAAATTGAAAGAGAGAGAAAGAGAAGAGGAGGAAGAGAAGGAGAATTGAAGAGGAAGACTAAGAGGAGGAATTTCAGAGAGAACACTGAATCTTCAACATGTTTAAGGTATGAAAATATTCTCCACATCAGTTGAATACCTAGAATAGATGGAAGAGATGGTGATTCAAAGTGAGATCCAATCATCAAACCATGGATAAATTCTAAGAGTTCCATGGAGGGAATCTATTAGGATGATGGATTGTGTAAAATATAAATTTTAAGCCATAAAACAATCATAGGAAGGATCATGATGATAAGCCAAGGAATCAAAACATAAAGGAATTGAGTTGGGAGTGAAAAAGTCGACCATCACATGTGTGGTCGCATGTGTGGTCGCATGATATGCGACCACACGAGGCACATATGATCGACCACACACCCTCAGGAAAGTTCCAGGGAGGGTGTGGTCGCATGTGTGGTTGCATGATATGCGACTACACCTATCGACCACACGCCCTCGGGAAAGTTCCAAGGAGGGTGTGGTCACATGATATACGACCACACATAGAGACCACACGCCCTCGAGGAAAATTCAGGGAGGGTGTGGTCGCATGTATGGTCGCTTGATATGCGATCACACCTTGCGACCACACACCCTATGGTCGCAGAAACTGAGACCACAGGTGCAGCCGCACCTGCCACCACTCATCTTCTGGAAGTCTGAATTAATGGAAATAAATTTTAATTTAAAATCTGTAAATTTGTTAGGTTTCTAGGTGGTCTAAAATTGATTTACAAAGCTTGGACGGGGAATAACCATTGACAAATGGTGAGGGAACAAGACCTAAATTAATTGGCTAATAATAAACTGTTTTACTTATTGAGTCCAATGCCATGAATGATTCTATGCTCGTATGCTTGTAATGTGCATTTCACATGTCATCCAATATTCCTGCTACTACTGCTCATGCATATTTAATTCAGTTTATTTATAACATGATGATGATAATGATGCTAGGAATAGGCATATGAATGTATGTGTATGGTTAGTGTGCTTGATGCGAGTGAAGCATCAGGGGGAGGACGTGACATTGTGGTTCATCTTGGTCACCAGACTCTAGCTCTATCTCTACTCAAGTCTTGTCCACTGACATCGTCGTATTGCTATTACCTTAGCAGAACTATTATGTCGTAGGGCATCAGGAGAGGTGGTCTCAGACCATGTAGTCTCTGACTTTGCCGGGTGGTCTTAGCTCTATCTCTATGTTCGTATTGAGGGATTCTGGGGTGAAGCCTTGGATACACTGTTTGACATTAGGATTGGTTAGTTGTGAGCCCAGTTTGCAAGCCCTCGCCAATAGGGGCTTACGTGTTGGTATGGGTAGGGCATTAGGGGAAGTGTTATGCGGTGTTTGATCCGGGCACTTTAGCTCTATCTCTATTCCATGATGGGTGCATATGGGACGGCAATGGTGTTTGATCCATTGGATGGCTTCACACACTTGGGTATAGAGGTGCGGTGGACACAAATCCTTTCTATAGCACATTGCAAACTTATAAACCATACCAAAGATATGAATTGAATGTATGCATATGTTTGTTGCATTGTTTTGTTTACTCACTGAGCTCAAGTTGGAGAGCTGATCCTCGCGCGTAAAATTATTTTTAGTTTCTGATGTTGTAGGTATTACGATTGAAGATTATGTCGACACGTCAACATATGAATAGGTGGCGGCTATGGATGACCAAGCTGTAGAGGACTATTATGATTCGATAAGTGAGCGTTTCAACTATGGATGCGCTTAGTGTTTAACTTTCGTATTTGGATATTTGTTATATGTATTAAATTATGTTTTGATTACTTAGAGATAACTGGAATATTAATTATTTATCATGATTAGACCTCAGTTCATTATTAATAAGACTTCTGCTATTTACTTTATTATCTCTGATAAAGTGGAATATTTTTTTGGTTTAACATGGTTTGCATAGCCTATACGAGATCTTGGTTGAACCATTCGTTTATTGACGATTCATCACACCATTCTAGTTAGTCTAGAATTGGGGTGTGACACATATCCTTCCTTTATATTTTAGTACATTTTCAATGTCCAAGGTGAACTCAGGAGTAGTCCTACCTTTTTCGAGGTCTTCCTGTACCGTTCTCAGACAAGGGTCTGATTTAATAGCGGCTTTTACTTCATCTAATATATCAGGCACATTCTTTAATGTAGCAAACATGTTTGAGAATAAATGAATAAACCCTTGGTCAGTTGATTCATTCGGAATATCAATCACGAACTGCTCTTTACCGTAATTAAATACTCTTCCTGTGACACACGCCACAACATTTGCACTAACTTCTTCTTGGGATTCTGTCATAGCTTTCCTGCTTAGTGCGTCAGCAACTACATTAGCTTTTCCTGGATGATACTGAATATCACAAATACAATCCTTCAATAATTTTAGCCATCTTCTTTGTCTTATGTTCAACACCTTCTGATTAAAAAGATGAGTGAAACTCTTATGATCAGATTTAATCAGAAATTTCTATCCATACAAATATTGTCTCCATATCTTAATAGCATGTACTACTACTGCTAATTCTAAGTCATGAGTGGGATAGTTCTTCTCATGTGTCTTCAGTTGTCTTGAGACATAGGCAACTACTTGTTCTCCTTGCATAAGTACACATCCTAGACCTAACCCAGACGCATCAGCATACAAGGTAAATGGTTGTCCTGAGATCAGAATAGTCAAGATGGGAGCTAAAATCAATCTAGCCTTCAATGTTTGAAAACACTCTTCATCGGTCCAAACAAACTTTTCTCCTTTCTTTGTCAGACTCGTGAGTGGTACGGCGATTCTAGAGTAATCTTCTATGAATCGTCAATAGTAACCAGCTAAACCTAAGAAACTTCTGATTTTGGCAACATTCTTAGGTGCTTCCCATTTTACAATGGCTTCAATCTTGCTAGGATCCACTTTAATTCCTTCAGCGGATACAACATGGCCTAAGAAAGCGACTTCATTTAGCTAGAACTCACACTTAGTAAATTTTGCGTAAAGCTTCCCTTTTCTTAGTCGCTGCAGTGGGTCTTAGATTTGTGACATGAGTTTCTTTGTCCTTGGAGTAGACTAGTATGTCGTCAATAAATACAATGATTGATGTATCCAACATATCATGGAATACCCGATTCATGAGTTCCATAAAAGTTACGGGTGCATTAGTTAATCCAAAAGACATGACTAAAAATTCATAATGTCCATATCTTGTTCTAAATGCTGCCTTCGGGTTATCACCTTCCTTAATCTTTAACTGATGGAATCCTGACTGAAGATCAATTTTGGAGAATACCTTGGCACCTTGCAATTGATCGAACAAGTCATCGATCCTAGGTAACGGGTACCGATTCTTGATTGTAAGCTTATTCAATTCTCGATAATCTATACACAGTCAAAAGCTACGTCCTTCTTTTTTACGAATAATACTGGCACTCCCCATGGTGATATGCTAGGTCCAATATAACCCTTGTCCAGTAATTTCTGTAACTGTACCTTCAGTTCCTTCAGTTCAGTAGGAGCCATTCGATAGGGTGCTTTCGATACTGGTGCGGCTCTAGGTATAAGATATATAGCGAACTCTGTCGCTCGGTCGGGTGGTAGTCAAGGTAGTTCTTCAGGAAGTACATCAAAAAATTCATGCACAACTTCAATATCCTCCATTCATGGCGCTTCCTTGGTGAGGTCGATT
Organism: Protea cynaroides; assembly: GCA_028583415.1. Classification (NCBI taxonomy): domain Eukaryota; kingdom Viridiplantae; phylum Streptophyta; class Magnoliopsida; order Proteales; family Proteaceae; genus Protea; species Protea cynaroides. The sequence continues at coordinate 37,079,301 of CM053276.1, read as the reverse complement.
ACGGATATTAAATACCCAATTCCTCCTTTCTCGAGGCATTTTCTAGCCTTCAATGCAGAGAGAATGAGTTTTTGTTTACGGGGAAGTTTGGTTCCCGTAAAACTAAACTCTGCTCTTTCCTTGTCTTTAAATGTCAATTTCTTTTCCGCACATAATAGGTTTGCAGAGTGCCGAGCTAACCAATCCATTCCCATGATAATGTCAAAGTCTGCCATCTCGATTTGAATTAAGGTTGCATCCAAAATCTTCTCACCGACAAGAACTGGACATGGTCCATAACCCTTGTCTAGTTCCACTTCTAATCCCATAGGTGATCATACAAGCAGTTTGCAGTCTAAAGGTCTGAGGGGTAGATTTAACTTCTTTCTAAATGACACAGATATAAAAGAATGAGTAGCCTCAGAGTCAAAGAGTACTTTGACGGGTAAGCCATTAATAGGTACGATACCTGTTATTTGATTTAATTTAGTCTACATGCTTACACAAGGTAGTACAAATGAACAGTTAAAGTCATACCTATGACAACATCAGACGATGTGGCAGCTTCCTCAGATGTAACTGCATAAACCTTTCCTTGCTGTAACTTCTTCCTTGACTTAGGACACTCCCTTGAATAATGTCCTACTTTATTACTGTTAAAGCATTTAACTCCATCACTACTTTGCTTCTGTTGAGGTTGGGCTATCGGAGTAGTCTTGGCTACAACATTGAAGCCTTGAGTACGAAAGGGTTTAAACGTCTTTGAGTTCCCTCCGTTTTATGAATTTCCGTTAGGCCTTTTAATACCTCTGTTCTGAGCAAAATAACTTTCCCTCTTGCTCGATTCCAGTACTCGAGCAATCTGTATAGATTTGTTATATATTTTCTTTCCTAGTCCAATACATGCTCACGGATGCTTCCCCTAAGTCCCATGATGAACCTTCGGGTTTTGGTATTTTCCTCCTGCATGCTAGAGGGAGCAAAGAAAAATATTTCTTCATAACGCTGTTGATATGCGTCTACAATCATTTGTCCCTGATACAGACTCAGAAACTCTTTTTCCATTTGATCTTTGAAGCTCCTGGGAAAATACTTTTCGAAGAAAGATTCTTTATAGATAACCTAGGTCAGTTGGGAGTGCTTTGTCAATAGATAACTCTGAGTAGATTTCCACCAATGGTGTGCATAAAAGTGGCACATAATACCTTTTCTTCTTCATTTATAGTCATCATTATAAAGTTTCTTTCCATCTCATCGATCCAATGAGCTAGCCATAACGGACCTGATGGCTTTCCTATAAACTCCTTCGGCTTCAACTTCAGGAAATACTCGATCAGTCTGGAGTAATCAAGCTAATACTGTACATATACTCCATACATAGGTGGCTGGTACTGATAATTTCCTTGGTTATACCCGCCTTGTGGTGCTTCAGGCTTTTGCACTTGGCCTTGTACTGCTAGTGTTTACGGTGCTTGGGGTACGGTGTAGCTACCACTATGTGCAGTACTAGCTTGTCCTACAGGTAGAGGTGTCGTGTTTGCAGCAAGGAAAGCCATTCCTATAGCAGCTTGCATGTTGGCTTGCACTTGCTGTATTTGCTGAAATTGTTGTGCTAAATTCATCACCACAGTAGCCAAGTTTGTAGGTGGTGCAGGTAGGTGGGTTGGGTTGGCTTGGGTGTGCACATTTTGAGGTGCAACATTTTGAGTTCCAATATTTCCTTCCTGTCCTTGCTGACCTTCATTGTCATTAGTCTCCATAGGTAGTGGAGATGGGTTTACATTTTGTCTCCTTCTACTTACTCGGCTTTCAGCCATTTAAACTCTTGGTTGAATGGTACATGGAAAGGTTGTACATGTAAGACAAGATATAATGGTAGTATTGGATTAGTCTCATAATGGAAAGCGAGAGAAAAACAAAATCAATAGGCAAAAGTTCAAGCAGAATCAAAATGTAGACTACAGTAGGTCATACGGTCGATGGCCTACGGTCGCATGTTGTGTGACCATAGGTGTGACCATCACATCCCTGGAAACTTACCGAGACCCTATGGTCGGTCATACGGTCAATGGTTTTGGTCAAATTGTGCGACTGTAAGATCCAAAATCAGTTTTTAAAAACCTAATTTTGAGAGTTTTCCCTCTCATTCACCTTTTTCCTCCTACGGTCTCTACTCAACTCACCACCAGTGAGTTGCTATACTGTCGACCATACAAATTTGGTGATTTTTTACTTTGATCTATGACCTACATTCCATTCTACAAGGTATGTTCTCTACTCTCTTTCATTTTTAAGCTTTCATACCTAGGGTTTTTGCCATTTGTAGGGTTTTCTTTTAATTAATATTTTTCTAACCATCAAAATTTAATTTTTATTGGGGGCTTTTGCTATTGGCCACCCAATGGATGAAAGCCCTCAAGAAAATTTGAGTTTCATCGGTTGGTTTGGAAAAAACTTAAAAATTCCCATTTTTTACCTAAATTTTGGGGTTTTTGCCCAATTGTCAAAATTTTTCAAATTCAACCTACCTAGTTAAAATTTTTGATTGGATATGCATTGCAAGATGGTTTGGGACCTATGTATGTCCTCCTGCCTAAATGTTTGGGTGGAAAATGAGGCTTTTTCCATTTTACGTCGTTATGCTGTTAATTTTTTCAAATTTATCTTACTTGTTTTCTTATTTTTTTTCTTACAGTTATCATGGTTCGCACCAAAGTTCCTCGAGTTCATGACCCACTTTGCTTGAGGTATGTGGAAGCAGAAGTACAATATCCTTGGTTTGAGCGAAAGAAAGTTGAAGGGGGTCGGTGTGTAAACCTAGCCCACTTAGCCCTGTTTGATGTGGAGAGGGCATTTGGCGATATGGGCTGGATTCCAGGGATCCTATACGAGGCTTATACTCTCCCAGACTTGGTTAAGCAGTTCTACTGTCACCTTCAGGTAGAGGGTGACCTAGAGGATATAGAGAGGGGCAGAGAGCTTCGGATCACCAGCTGGGTAAAAAGGGGTTTCGATTTCTGTCAACTGCCAAGAGTTGGCTAATCTCCTAGGTATCTCCAATGATGGACAGTTGGTTTACTGTGCACCCAGAGAGCCACAGTTTTTGTCTACACAGATGCGTGCAGAAATAGATAGCCAGATTCTTTGGGATGACCATTGGGAGGTAAAAACAGTCAACCTACGTCCAGAGCCACGGGTCTACTGTAAGATTATACAGCATAAACTAATTCCCCAGGGTGAACATTATGAGATGATCTCACAGCTGACTCAGTACCACCTGTACGGTATCTATACTAGGCAGCCTGTCGGCCTCCAATACATTATTCTCCGGACTATGCACCGAGCTACATTGCCTGACTCAAGAGGCAACTTGCCCTATGGGCGGTTGATCTCCACCTTGCTCGCTCGTCTACAAGTAGACCTAGTGGATGAGAGGATCATTGAGGATACCTTCTCAGCTAACCTTGATTGGGAGGCCATCAGTAGGATGGGCATGAAAGAGATATAGGTCAGTGATGATGAGAGGAATGCTATGAGATGTCCTCTCACTTGGGTAGCGGCAGTAGATGCAGAGGAGGCAGCAGCAGCAGAGGAGGTAGCAGCAGAGGCACACGAGGGTGGTGATGAGGAGGATGATGATCAGATGTACATGGATGTGGATGCCATTCCTCCTCCATCGCCAAAGTATTCTACTGGAGCTGGCCCTTCTAGGGCTTCTCATTCAGTAGGCCCTTCACGCCTACCACCAGATGACATGATGGGGCTATTACATGAGATTAGAGAGGCTCAGCGCGTGATTGATTGGAGAGTAGGAGAGCTTCTTGATGCCCAGTTCTCTACAGACCAACGGGTAGAGAATCTGACGGCTAGTCTTCAAGCGACTCAGACTTAGGTGGCCTGGCTCGCGAGAGTATATGTTGAAGACTACGATAGAGATCGTGAGGCACCACCTCCTCCAGCACCTCTAGCTCCATGATTGTCATTTATATTTTATTCCCTTTTATACTACAGAGTAGCTATCTAGATTGTGGACTGTACTTTGAATTTGATGTACACATGTCTTATTCCCATATATATATATATATATATATATATATATATATATATATATATAAAATTAGTTTTCCCTTTACATATGTGCATTAATCTCTTTCTTAGTTTGTCTCATAATACACAGGTGCTTATGGTGTGTTCTTATTACAACTTTTAATTTTATCCTAACTCAGTTCATGACTCACGTGGAAGTAGTTAGGTCAATGGGTAGAACCTGAGATGCCCTGATACCAAGCTGTCACACCCCAATTCTGGTCTAACCAAAATGGTGTGATTAACTTCCAATAAACCAACGGTTCACCCAAAATCTTGCTTAGGTCGTACCCACCATATCAAACCATACACACATTCCATATTAATAATCAGAGGTAATAAACAAATAAGCAAAAGTCTTACAGATATGAACTGAGGGTCTAACAGTGATAAATAAATATTTAATCCAATTATCTCTAAACCGAAAGACATAAAAATAAATAATCAATTACATATCCGATGTTCAAATTATAACTAAACTTAAGCAAAAACACATTGGTTGCACTCGCAAGAAGAATCATGCGCATCTTCTTCAGCATCTACGTCCATCGCAGCAACGTGTCCATACGTCGGTGCATTTATATATTCTTCAACCGTAGGACCTGCATCATCAACTAAAAATACTCGACGTCGAAAGGGTGAGCACACATCAAGCTCAGTGAGCGAACAAAACAATGCAAAAATATATGCATCCATTCAATTCATATCTTTCGTCTGGTTTTTAAGTTTGCAAAGTGTTATAGAAAGGTTTCGTCTGGTTTTTAAGTTTGCAAAGTGTTATAGAAAGGTTTGGTGGCCTCCGTACCTTTATACACGAGTGTGTGAATCCACCCAATGGATCAAATACCATTTCCGTCCCACATGCACCCATCATGGAATAGAGATAGAGCTAAAGTGTCTGGATCAAACACCGCAAAATACTTTCCCTGATGCCCTACCCATACCAACACATAAGCCCCTATTAGCGAGGGCTTGCAAACTGGGCTCGCAATTAACCAATCCTAATGCCAAACAGTGTATCCAAGGCCTCACCCTAGCATCCCTTAATACATCCCTTGAGATAGAGCTAAAGCCCCCCGGTAGAGTCAGAGACCACACGGTCTGAGACCACCTCCCCTGATGCCCTACGACATAATAGTTCTGCTAAGGTAATGATGATACGACGATGTTAGTTGGAAAGACTTGAGTAGAGATAGAGCTAGAGTCTGGTGACGAGGTCAAAGACCACCATGCCAAGTCCTTCCCCTAATGCTCGATTCGCATCCAATACACCAACCACACACATACATTCACATGCCTATTTCTAGCATCATCATCATCATGTTATAAATAAATAGAATTAAATATGCATGAACAATAATAGCATGAATTTTGGATGACATGTGAGATGCACATTACAAGCATACAAGCATAGAATCAATCATGGGAATTGGACTTAATAAAAATAAACAGTTTGTTATTAACCAATTAGTTTAGGTCTTGTTCCCTCACCTGTTAGCAATTCTCGATGTCCTTCCAAGCCTTAAAATTCTCTTTGAATTGATTTAACAACCTAAAAGTTATATGAATTTAAGTTAGGGTTCATATGTGACATGTTATCGTAGTCAAAAATCAAAACAGAGCACTGCTAAGTGCCTGATTGGTCATATAGTCTCATGCTGTATCGACTTTACTATCTATGGTTGATACCCTACGGTCGCATATGGTGCGACCGTAGCTACGACCATATGATTTCTGAAATCTTCCCGAATGCCTATGGTCAATCCTCTGGTCATACTGGTCATGCTATGGTCGACCGTAGCTGCGATCTTAAGATTTTTGGTCACAGTCTACCTGAAATTCGAGTACTTTCTAGGTCAATTCTTCTGTTCTTCAATGGGGTTTATCCTAAGGTCATCCTATGGCCGTCATTAGTAATTTCTTATCAACCCTAATCATCAAAAACACTCCTCATGGTTCTCCTTGGGATTTTCTCAAGGAAATCACATAGATCATAATAGGTTGATATGGCCTATCCTCCATAGAAGTCTTATTCCTTAGAGTTTACATCTCCAGAGATTCATTTCACACCTTTTCTTGTGATAGAGAGTCAATCCTTTCTCACCAAATTCTTCTGCTTAGCTTTTACTTTTTCTTCTTGTCTTCCTTCTCTTCCTTCTCTTTCTCTAGGGTTTAGTAATGTTCTAAAAGAGTGAAAAAGGGCTGAGGGATGTCCTTTATATAGAGTAAAACTCTCCATATAGAGTCCTCTTTCAATTAGGAAAGCAATCCCTTAGTTTAAGAAAGTTTGCAAAACTCGAAGTTTGATCTGGGTTCTCATGGTCGGTCGTACGGTCGCATAAACCGTCGACCGTAAGGTCAAAATCATTGACCGTGGGGTTCTAGATTTGAGATTTTTGGTTCCCTTTCTTATGGTCTACCATACCTACCCAGGCATGTGACCTTAGGTATGTTTTTAGTGTTTTTAACTCGATTCTCATACTTGGTTTGTGATCTATCTTCACGTGCTCGGTCCACTTGGTCCAGGAATGATGGGAAGATTTGGCACGACACGGTTAGACCAAGTTAGTAGAGTACGGGTCTTACACCTGTGATTTAATTTAATTTAGTCTACATGCTTACACAAGGTAGTACAAAATGAACAGTTCAGGTCGTACCTATGTCCACATCAGGCGATGTAACAACATCCTCAGAATTAACTGCATAAACTTTTCCTTGCTGTAGCTGCTTCTTTGACTTAGGACACTCTCTTGAATAATGTCCTACTTGATCGCAATTGAAGCATTTGACCCCAGCATTACTTTGCTTCTATTGAGGTTGGGCTATCGGAGTAGTCTTGGCTGCAGCATTGAAGCCTTGAGTACGAAAGGATTTAAATGTCTTTGGGTTCCCTCCATTGTATGAGTTTCCATTGGGCCTTTTAATACTTCTGTTCTGAGCAAAATAACTTTTCCTCTGGCTTGATTCCAGTACTTGAGCAATCTGTATAGCTTTATTATAAATCTTCTTTTCTAGTCCCAATACATGCTCACGGATGCTTCCCCTATGTCCCATGACGAACCTTCGGATTATGGTACTTTCCTCCTGCATGCTAGAGGGGGCAAAGAAAAATAGTTCTTCATAACGCTGTTGATATATGTCTACAGTCATCTGTCCCTGATACAGACTCGGAAACTCCTTTTCCATTTGATCTCTGAAACTCCTGGGAAAATACATCTCGAAGAAAGCTTCTTTATAGATAGCCCAGGTCAGTTGGGCATGCTTTGCCAACAGATAACTCCAAGTAGATTTACACCAATGATGTGCATCACCTTTCAGCATAAAAGTGGCACATAATACCTTCTCTTCTTCATTTATAGTCATCATCATAAAGTTTCTTTCCATTTTGTCGATCCAGTGAGCTGGCCATAACGGATCTGAGGGCTTGCCTATAAATTCCTTCAGCTTCAACTTCAGGAAACACTCGAAAAGTTTAGAGTGATCAAGCTGATACTATGCATATGCTCCATACATAGGTGGTTGGAACTGATAATTACCTTGGTTATACCTGCCTTGCAGTACTTCAGGGTTTGTCACTTGGCCTTGTACTGCTGGTGTTTGCAGTGCTGGGGGTACAGTGTTGCTACCACCAGGTGCCATACTAGCTTGTCCTGCAGGTAGAGAGGTTATGTTTGCAGTTGAAAAAGCAATTCCCATAGCAGCTTGCATGTTGGCTTGCACTTACTGTATTTGCTTCATTTGTTGTGCTATTTTTTATCACTGCAGTAGCCAAATCTGTAGGTGGTGCAGGTATGTTGGTTGGGTTAGCTTGGGTGTGCACATTCTGAGGTGCAGCATTTTGAGTTCCAATATTTTCTTCTTGTCCTTGTTGACCTACATTATCATTAGTCTCTATAGGTGGTGGAGATGGGTTTGCATTCTGTCTCCTATTACTTACTCCGTGTTCAGCCATTTAAACTCTTGGTTATATGGTACTTGGAAAGGCTGTACATGTGAGACAAGATATGATGGTAGTATTGGGTTAGTCTTACAATGGAAGCGAGAGGAAAAAAAAATCAATAGACAAAAGTTCAAGCAGAATCAAAATGTAGACAACAGTCATTCATACGATCGATGGCCTACGGTCGCATGTTATGCCACCATAGGTGCGACCTTTAAAATCCTGGCAACTTACCGAGACCCTATGGTCGATCATACGATCGATGGTTTTGGTCGAATTGTATGATCATAAGATTCAAAATCAGGTTTTAAAACCTACTTTTCAAAAATTTTCCCGCTCATTCTCCTTCTTCCTCGTACGGTCTCTACTCAACTTGCTACCAGTGAGTTGCTATAGTGTCGACCATACAAATTTGGTGATTTTTCCATCGATCAACATCCGTCACTCCATTCCTTGAGGTATGTTCTCTACTTTTCTCCGTTTTTAAGCATTCATACCTAGGGTTTTTGCTATTTGTAGAGTTTTCTTCAAATTAATATTTTTTTGACCGTAAAAATTTAATTTTTATTGGGGGCTTTTGTAATTGGTCACCCAATGGATGAAAGCCCTCAAGAAAATTTGAGTTTCATTGGTTAGTTTAGTAGAAACTTGAAAATTCTCATTTTGGACCTAAAAATTGGGGTTTTTCTCAATTGTCAAAATTTCTTCAAATTCGACTTACCTAGTTTAAATTTCCAATTGTATGAGCCTTGCAGGATGGTTTGGGACCTATGTAAGTCCTGCAAAAAATATGGGTGAAAAGTGAGGCTTTTTCCATTTTACGTCGTTATGCTGTCAAATTTTTAAATTTATCTAACTTGTGTTTCTTATTATTCTTCTCTTGCAGTTATCATGGTTCGCACTAAGGTTCCTCAAGTCCATGACCCATGATGTTTCAGGTCCGTTGAAGCAAAGGTGCGATATCCTTGGTTTGACCGAAAGAAAGTGGAAGGGGGTCGGTGTAAGACCCGCACTCCACTAACTTTGTCCAACCGTGTCCTGCTAGGTCTTCCCATAATTTCTGGACCAAGTGGACCGAGCGTGTAAAGATAGATCACAAACCATGTATGCGAATCGAGTTAAAAACACTAAAAACATACCTAAGGTCGTATGCCTGGGTAGGTATGTCACACCCCAATTCCGTACTATTCAGAATGGTGTGATGAACCGCTAATAAACCAACGGTTCAACCAGGATCTCGAGTAGGCTATATCCGGGTTATCTGAACCCCCATACATCCATAATCATAATAAGAGTAAATACACAATAATGGAAGTCTTATAATAAAATGAACTGAGAATCTACTATGATATTAATATTTAAATAGAAAATTATTCTGTATCAACTGAGACATAAGTAAATATCAAATACATGTCCATAACAAATCCAAGTAAGGAAACCTAAGAAAAATATCTAATCGAATACACATGAGTTGCACTCGCAAGAGGAGTCATGTGTATCCACTTCAGCTTCAACCTCCATCGCTGCTACGTTCCCGAACGCTGGAGCATTTACATAATCTTCAACGATATAACCTGCTTCATCAACTAATAATATTCGACGTCGAGGGGTGAGCACACATCACGGCTCAGTGAGTAGACAAAACAATGCAATATTACATATGCATGCAATCAATTCATATCTTTGGTCTGGTTTATAATTTGCAATGCGCAATAGAAATGTTGGGTGGTCAAAGGTTAACGTTTATTGACCCCGCCTCTATACACAGGGTGTGGAAGTCCACCCGAAGGTTAACGTTTATCGTCGTCCCCATCCACCCTAATCATGAACATTATATAACCAAGGTTAACATGTATTGCTATATAGTGCCATACCAACACGTAAACCCCTGTACCCTAATCATGAACATTATATAACAAAGGTTAACGTTTATTGATATATAGTGCCATACCAACACGTAAACCTCTGTTGGCGAGGGCTTGCAAACTGGGTTCGCAACTAACCAATCCTAAATGCCAAACAGTGTATCCAAGGCCTCACCCCAGCATCCCTCAGAATGTCCATAGAGATAGAGCTAAGGCCCCCCGGTAGAGTCAGAGACTACAAGGACCGAGACCACCTCCCCTGATACTCTACGACATAATAGTTCTGCTAAAGTAATGGCAATACGACGATGCTAATGCACAAGACTTGAGTTAGAGATAGAGCTAAAGTGCTGAGACCTGCCAAAGGTTAGCGTTTATTGACGTTCTCATCACACCTCCCCTGATACTCGCTCGCATCAAGTACACCAACCACACACATACAATCACATGCCTATTCCTATCATCATCACCATCATGTTATAAACAATAAAATAAATATGCATGAACAAATAATAGAAATATTAGATGACATGCTGTATGCACATTACAATCACATTCGCATAGAATCAAGCATGGCATTGGACTCAAGAAAAGAGAAAACAGTTTGTTATTAACCAATTAGTTTAGAGTTCCGTTTCCTCACCTTAGCTTGCTAATAGATACTTTTACAAGCTTTACAATCACCTATATATTGTTATTGTATTGCTAGAAGACCTAACAAAGTTGATAGAATTTAATTAGAATTAATTCTGAATTTAAAAACCATTCTATTAACTGAGGGTCGGAGGTAGGGTCGGAGTCCTGATCGACCCTGGGTGCGACCCTCCCCAAAATCTGAACTTTCCGAACACTGAGGGTCGATACTCAGGATCACCTAGGGTCGGATGGTCATCGACCCTCGGTGCGACCCTCTGTGTACTTTGGTCAATTTTCCTCTTTTTAGTTCATTCTTTGTGCTTGGGATCCTATGGCTTTCTCCTACATTCCATTCAACATTCATTTCATGGTCTGGAACCATGAATCATCCACCTAAATAGCTTTCATGCATTCTCCTATGGTTTTCCATGAAACCTAACCATGGGTTGATGGTTTGGGTTTTACCGAGATCACACTCTCATCAATATCTATCCTAAGGTCTGTAGAAACTCATGGAATTAGTATCCATACCTGAGAAGAATACTCCTTCTCTGCAACTCTCCTTTTTTGGCTAAATTCTCTTCCTTGTTTTTCTTCTTCTTCTTTTCCTTCTCTTCTCTTTCTTTCAATTCAATTAGGGTTGTGAAAGGAGTGAAAGAGGCTTAGGGACGTCCTTTAAATAGAGTAGGAACATCCTAAAATAAGTCCCTTTGAGATTAGGAAAGAATCCAAATCAAAAATTAGAAAATTTCCTAATTTCAGTTTCGGCGGCAACTGAGGGTCGATGGGAGGGTCGATGATCTCGTCAACCCTAGGTTTCTAAGTTGTCCGACCCTCCCTTCAAAATTGAAGGTCTGACTTTCTATTTTTGGGGGTCCGACCCTCCTTGGCTGGGTATGCGACCCTCCCTTAAATTAAGTGTTTTTGGGTCGATTTGATACCTGGGATCTCGATCTCCTTCACGCCCTTGGTCCATTTGACTCGACCATGATGGGTAAACCTGGTTCAAGGTGGTAAGACCGGGTTAGATTGACACGGGTCTTACAACTCCCCCCAACTTATAAAAATTTCATCCTCAAAATTATACGTACCTTCTGAATCAAATAAATGAGGGTATTGCTTCCGCATAGCATTTTCTACTTCCCATGTAATTTCTTCCATGTCTCTACTTTTCAGTGTGACCTTAACATAATAGATATCTCGGTTGCATAGACGTTGAATCTTTCGGTTGGTGATTTCTGTTGGTATTATTTCAAATGTCAAATCATCAGTCAATCTCGGCAAATCTACTGTCAAAACATGCGTTGGATCCTTGACATACTTCTTCAATAGGGAAATGTGAAATACGTCATGCACACTTGACATAGATGGTGGTAGTGCTAACTGATAAGCCACTTTCCCACGCTTAGCTAGAATTTCATACGGCCCGACATATCTTGGACTTAGTTTCCCCTTCTGTCCGAACCTTAATCCTCGCATAGGCGATACCTTCAAAATACTTTATCACCTACAGCGAACTCCAGATCTCTGCGTCGAGTATCTACATATTGCTTTTGACGGTTATGAGCCGTTCTCACTCTTTCCTTGATAATGTCGACCACTCGACAAGTCTCTTCAACAAATTCTGGTCCAACAATACTTCGTTCTCCAACTTCATTCCAAAACAAAGGAGTTCGACACTTCCTGCCGTACAGTGCTTCATAAGGTGACATCTGTATAGTAGCCTGATAGCTATTGTTATAAGAGAACTTGATCAGTGGTAATCTTTCATCCCATGATCCCTTGAAATCAATTACACATGCTCGTAGCATGTCTTCTAGAATCTGGATTGTACGCTCTGACTATCGGTCTATCTGTGGGTGGAATGCAGTACTGAACTTCAACGTTGTACCCATAGCCTTTTGCAATCCCTCCCAAAACTTGGAAGTAAATCGTGGATCTCTATCAGATACAATGCTCTCTGGTACACCGTGTAATCGAACAATATTGTGAACATACAGCTTTGCTAACCTTTCTAGAGTATACTAAGGTCGTATAGGTATGAAGCGAGCTATTTTTGTTAGACGATCCACAATCACCCAAACTGCGTCAACTACTCGAGGAGTCAGTGGTAGTCCCATGACGAAGCCCATAGTGATGCAGTCCCATTTCCATGTTGGTTCCGGTAATGGCTGTAACAGTCCTGCGGGTCATTGTCGTTCAGCCTTTACTTTCTGACAATTTAGGCATTGAGACACGAACTTGGGTACATCTGCTTTTATTCCCCTCCACCAATATAGTTTCTTTAGATCATGATACATTTTTGTATTTCCAGGATGTATCGAATGGATGGTGGTATGGGCTTCTTTCATCAGTCGGTGTCTAATGTCCATACTTTCTGTTTCAGGTACACATATTCTTCCTTTGTATTTTAGTACTCTCTCTTCGTCCAAGGTGAACTCAGGATTAGACCTACCTTTCTCGATATCTTCTTGTACTGTTCTCAGATAAGGATCTAATTTAATAGCTGTCTTCACTTCATCCATTATATCCGATATAATCTTCAAAGCGGCAAACATATTTGAAAACCGATGAATGAACCCTTGGTTGGCTGATTCATCCGTTGCGTCTATCACATATTGCTCATTGTCGTGATTGAATACCATTCCGGTAGTACACATTGCTGTAGTTGTGCTAACCTCTCCTTGCGATTTTATCATTGCCTTTCTGCTTAACGCATCCGCTACTACGTTCGCTTTTCCCGGATGATACTGGATATCACAATCATAGTCTTTCAATAGTTCCAGCCATCGTCTTTGTCTCATATTCAACTCCTTCTGATTAAATAAATAAGTAAGACTCTTATGGTCCGACTTAATCTGAAATTTCTCTCCGTATAGGTAATGTCTTCATATCTTGACAGCATGTACTACTGCCCCTAACTCCAAATCATGAGTGGGGTAATTTTTCTCATGTATCTTCAACTGTCTCGAGGCATAAGCAATTACTTGTTCTCCATGCATAAGCACACATCCTAATCCCAGTCCTGACGCATCAGTGTATAGGGTAAATGGCTGTCCAGAAACGAAAATAGTCAAAATCGGAGCGGATATCAATCTGTTCTTCAATGTTTGGAAGCTTTTATCATATTTATCCGTCCACAAAAACTTTTCACCTTTCTTAGTCAGACTGGTGAGAGGTACGGTAATCCGGGAATAGTCTTCCACAAATCTCCGATAATAACCAGCGAGAGCCAGAAAACTTCTAATTTCTGCAACGCTCTTTGGTGCTTCCTACTTTACAATAGCCTCGATCTTGCTAGGGTCTACTTTAATTCCTTCAGCGGATACTACATGGCCTAGGAAGGTGACTTCACTTAGCCAAAACTCACACTTTGAAAATTTGGCATATAACTTCTCTTTCCTTAAACGCTGTAGGGCGGCGTTTAGGTTCTTGATATGGGTTTCTTCGTCCTTGGAGTATTCCAATATATCATCAATAAATACTATAACCGATGTATCCAACATATCGTGGAAGACCCGGTTCATAAGTTTCATGAAAGTTTCTGGTGCGTTTGTTAATCTAAAAGACATGACCAAGAACTCATAATGTCCATATCTGGTCCTGAAAGCTGTCTTAGGAATATCACCCTCTTTAATCTTCAATTGATGATAGCCCAATCGAAGATCGATCTTAGAAAATACCTTTGCTCCTTGCAACTGATCGAACAAGTCATCGATCTGAGGTAGTGGACATCAATTCTTGATTGTCAGTTTATTTAAGTCCTGATAGTCGATGCATAATCGAACGCTACCATCCTTCTTCTTTACGAATAATACCGGTGCTCCCCATGGTGATATACTGGGTCGAATATAACCCTTGTCTAGCAGTTCCTATAGTTGCACTTTCAGTTCTTTTAGTTCAGTAGGAGCCATTCTGTAAGGTGCTTTTGATACTGGTGCGGCTCCAGGTACAAGATCTATCACAAACTCTGTGGCTCGGTCCTGGTAGTTCTTCCAGAAATACATCAGGGTAGTCCCACACGACATCAATATCTTCTATTCGTGGTGCTTTCTTGGTTAGGTCGACCACTGATACTAAATACCCGACTGCCCCCTTCTCAAGGCACTTCTTAGCCTTTAGTGCTGAGAGTATGAGCTTGCGTCTACGGGGAAGTTTGGTTCCCGCAAAACTGAATTCTTCTCCTTCTTTGATTTTAAATGTTAGCTTCTTTTCGACGCATAATAGGTTTGCAGAATGCCGAGCTAACCAGTCCATTCCCAAGATGACGTCAAAGTTTGCCATCTCAAGTTGTATCAAGGTTGCATCTAAGGTTCTCTCGCCAATGAGAACTGGACATGGTCCATAACCTTTCTCTAATTCCACTTCTAACCCCATTGGTGACCGTACAAGTAGTTTGTAATCTAATGTTTTGATGGGTAAATTTATCTTCTTTCCGAATGACACAGATATAAAGGAATGAGTAGCTCCTGAATCAAAGAGTACTCTGGCGGGTACGCCATTTATCGGTTCGATACCTGTGATTTATTTTACTTAGTTTACATGCTCATACAATGTAATTACAACTTTAAAAGGTTTCAGTCATACCTGTGACCACATCGGGTGATGCAGCAGCATCCTCGGATGTAACAGCATATACCCGTCCCTGATGTAACTGCTTCTTGGGCTTAGGGCACTCCCTTGCCATATGTCCCGATTGGTTGCAGTTATAACACTTCGGGCTTTCAGAATTTGGCTTTGGCTGAGGTTGAGCTACTGGGATAGTCTTGGTTGCAGCAGTAAAATTCTGAGGGCGGAAAGGCTTATATGTCCTGTTATTGCCTCCGTTGTATGAATTTCCAGCTGGCCTTTTTATACCCCTGTTCTGTGTGAAATAACTCTCCTTCTAGCTCGATTTTATGACTCGAGCAATTTGGATAGCTTCATTGTATACCTTCTTTTCCAAGCCCAGAACGTGCTCTCTGATGCTTTCTCTCAGTCCTGTGACAAACCTACGGGTTTTTGTGTCTTCTTCCTGCATACTAAGTGGTGCAAAGAAAAACAGCTCTTCATAACGCTGTTGATATGCATCCACTGACATCTGTCCCTGATATAAACTCAAGAACTCCTTCTCCATAGAATCTCTGAAGCTTCGTGGAAAATACTTCTCAAAGAAAGCTTCTTTATATATAGCCCAAGTCAATAGGGCGTGCTTGGTCAATAAGTAAGCCCTAGCAAACTTCCACCAATGATGTGCGTCACCCTTTAGCATGATGGTGGCACATAGTACTTTCTCTTCTTCGGTGATAGTCATCATAAGAAAATTTCTCTCCATCTCGTCTATCCAGTGTGCTGGCCATAAAGGATCAGACGGTTTGTCATTAAACTCCTTGGGCTTCATCTTCAAGAATCTCTCAACCAGTCGAGAGTGATCCAACTGATTTCGGGGGTATGCCCCAAACATAGGTGGTGGATACTGATAATTAATCTGAGCTGCTTTCGGACCTAGTACTAGAATCTGTGCAGCAGGTTGTTGAGGTGTTTGAGGTGTTGGGTGGTTACCCACCGGTGCTGCACTGGCTTGTCCCGTCTGCATGGGTGTAGCCTGAGTAGCTTGGAACATGATTCCCATTGCAACTTGCATTTGAGCCTGCACTTGTTGCATCTGTTGTAGTTGCTGTGCCAAATTCATTACCACAGTTGCTAACTCCGGGGGTGGAGGTGGCAAGTTGGTAGGATTTGCCTGGTCTGGGTTTTCTGGTACATTCATATTTTCCTGACTGGTCTCCTCCACAGGTGGTGGTGGTGGAACTGCATTCCGACTCTGCCTGGTCACTCTTCGTCCAAACATATTTTTCTCTGATATTGGTGGTGCCTGAAAATCATCAAAAAGGTGAGAAAGTCATTTATACTTCATGTAGGCATTCTAACCGATGTAAAATTTCAAATTTCGACTCATTTTATAATAAATTTACTGTCTTTCCTATGCAGGGTCGATGGTGAGGTTCGATGGCATGTCCGACCCTTAGTATCAGACCCTGGGAATGACCTGTTCTTCCCGAGAGCTGAGGGTCGATGTGAGGGTCGATGGGTGTCCGACCCTCAGTTCCGACCCTTAGTTTTCTGTCAGATTCCCGAGAGCCGAGGGTCGATGGGAGGGTTGATCCGAGGGTCGATGGTTCTGATCGAATTGTCCGACCCTCAGACCAAAAATCAGATTTTTAAGATCCGATTTTGGGTCATTTTTTATTATTTCCCTCCCATTTCGACTCGTCTCTCCCTTCTAAGTTCCTACAGTGCCACTCCACTATTCTTGGTCGGTTTGAGTCCGGGTTTCGACGTCCACATCATCCCTACAGGTATGCTTTCTCATTTTTTTACCTGTTTTTAGGTTTACATTTCTAGGTTTTTGCCCATTTAACGTGTATTTTTCAAATTAAACTTTTTCCAACAGTGAAATTTTGATTTTTATTGGGGGTTTTTGTTATTGGTGTATCGAGGAACGAAAACCCTAAAAAATTTTCGAGTTTCATCGGTTGGTTATCGAGAAACTTGGATTTTTGCTCTTTTTGCCCTAGTTTGTTGAAAATTTTCAATTTCTTGAAATTCCTTCAAATTGGACTTCATTAGTTCAAAATTCCTACTATGTGAGTGTTGTAGGATATGTTGGAACCTACATAAGCCCTCCTGCCCACGTGTACGGGTGAAAAGTGAGGCTTTTGGCCAATTTACGTCGTTATAATGTAAAATTTCGGATTTTTATCCTATTAACTCCTTGTCTCCCTTTTTCTTTCTTATCTGCAGATACCATGGCTCGTACCAAGGTACCCAGAGTTCGTGATCCGCTTCGCTTCCGCTCCAATGAAGCCGAGGCACAGTATGCCGACTATGCTCGTAAGAATGTAGAGGGTGGTCGTATGGTGAACTTGGCTGAGCTAGCCTTGTTCAACATAGAGAGGGCATTCGGTGACATGGGGTGGCTCCCTGTCATCACTTACGACGCGTGCACATGTCCGGATTTGGTGCGCCAGTTCTATTGTAATCTCCAGGTGGTGGGGAATTACAATGATGTCGAGAGGGGTAAAGAGTTGCGCATCACCAGCTACGTCAAAGGGGTGAATATCTCATTTGACTATCGGCAACTGGCCGACCTACTGGGCATTCCTTATGATGGCCCCATGGTTTATTGTGTGCCTGGAGAGCCCCAGTTTGTTTCCATGGAGATGAGGGCGAAGATCGACAATCACCTGCTACGACCTGATCGGCCGGCAGATGAGAGCTTGTTACCCGCGTCCCAGCTCCACGGGTCTTCGCAAGATTATCCAAAGATAATCCGATTCCACGGAGTGGGCACTATGAGAGGGTTTCTCGGCTGACCCGGTTTCGATATATAGTATCCGCACCCGGGCAGCCCGGTCGCCTTCCCTACATCATCATGTGGACCATGATTAGTGCTACATTGTCCGGTCATAGGGGTAATCTACCCTATAGACGTATGATTACAGTTCTACTGACCCGCCTGGGGGTTGACTTAGTAGATGAGAAGATTCAGGAGAAAACCTTCTCGTCGCCTCTAGATTGGGAGGCTATCTACAAGATGGGTATGCGGGATGCCCAAGTCAGTGATGAGGAGAGGAACGAGATGGTATGCCCTCACACTCGCATTGAGATGGCTGACACTGAGGCTGCTGCTGCCGCTGCTAGAGCTCATGTGGATCCTATCGATGATGACGATCGTATGTATATGGATGTCGATTCGATACGACCGCCTTCACCTACGCATGAGGCTAGAGTTGGTAATTCATCTGCGGTGGATCCTGTACCTGAGACTGGTCCTTCTCATGTGGCCGGTCCTTCACGCCCACCTTCTGCCCTAATGGAGATGTTGCAGGAGATCAGGGAGGCTCAGCGCAGATCTGATCTGAGGATGGAGGAGTTCTAGACACTCAGCGTATGAGAGTGGATGAGCTGCTAGTCGCCCAGCGGATATCAGACACGCAGATGGGAGAGCTCGTAGAGGTTCAGCGTGCGACTGATAGGAGGGTAGCCGATCTTACGACTAGTCTACAGACGACCCAGACTCAGATAGCCTAGTTGACTAGAGTCTATGCCGAGGACTACGACAGAGACCGTGAGGCGCCGCCTCCTCCTTCACCTCCAGCTTCTTGATTGTATTTATTTTTCTTTGTACTACAAAGTAACTGTATGAGTTGTGGACTGTACTCTGCTTTTGTTATGTATAAACGTTTGTTTCTCTCTCATTGAATGTAAAATTGTTTCCCCTTTAATAGATGCATTATTCTCTTTTTAAATTTGGTCTCAACCATCACTTGTGCTTATAATGTGTTAATATTACTGTTTTTACTTTTATCCTATCTCAGTTCACAATTGTCTTGAATGTATGTTAGTTTAGCGGACAAGGCCTGAGATTCTCTGATACCAAGTTGTCACACCCCAATTCCGTACTATTCAGAATGGTATGATGAACCGCTAATAAACCAACGGTTCAACCAGGATCTCGAGTAGGCTATATCCGGGTTATCTGAACCCCCATACATCCATAATCATAATCAGAGTAAATACACAATAACATAAGTCTTATAATAAAATGAACTGAGAATCTACTATGATATTAATATTTAAATAGAAAATTATTCTGTATCAACTGAGACATAAGTAAATATCAAATATATGTCCATAACAAATCCAAGTAAAGAAACCTAAGAAAAATATCTAATCGAATACACATGAGTTGCACTCGCAAGAGGAGTCATGTGTATCCACTTCAGCTTCAACCTCCATCGCGGCTACGTTTGAGAACGCTGGAGCATTTACATAATCTTCAACGATATAACCTGCATCATCAACTAAAAATATTCGACATCGAGGGGTGAGCACACATCACGGCTCAGTGAGTAGAGAAAACAATGCAACATTACATATGCATGCAATCAATTCATATCTTTGGTCTGGTTTATAGTTTGCAATGCGCAATCAGAAGGTTGGGTGGTTAAAGGTTAACGTTTATTGACCCCGCCTGTATACACAGGGTGTGGAAGTCCGCCCGAAGGTTAACGTTTATCGTCGTCCCCATCCACCCTAATCATGAACATTATATAACAATGGTTAACGTTTATTGCTATATAGTGCCATACCAACACGTAAACCCCTGTTAGCGAGGGCTTGCAAACTGGGCTTGCAACTAACCAATCCTAAATTCCAAATAGTGTATCCAAGGCCTCACCCCAGCATCCCTCAAAATGTCCATAGAGATAGAGCTAAGGCCCCCCGGTAGAGTCAGAGACTACAAGGACCGAGACCACCTCCCCTGATACTCTACGACATAATAGTTCTGCTAAAGTAATGGAGATACGACGATGCTAATGCACAAGACTTGAGTTAGAGATAGAGCTAAAGTGCTGAGACCTGCCAAAGGTGCACGTTTATTGACGTTCTCATCACACCTCCCCTGATACTCGCTCGCATCAAGTACACCAACCACACACATACAATCACATGCCTATTCCTATCATCATCACCCTCATGTTATAAACAATAAAATAAATATGCATGAACAAATAATAGAAATATTGGATGACATGGTGTATGCACATTACAAACACATTCGCATAGAATCAAGCATGGCATTGGACTCAAGAAAAGAGAAAATAGTTTGTTATTAACCAATTAGTTTAGAGTTCCGTTTCCTCACCTGAGCTTGCTAATAAATACTTTTCCAAGCTTTACAATCTCCTTTATATTGTTATTGTATTGCTAGAAGACCTAACAAAGTTGATAAAATTTAATTATAATTAATTCTAAATTTAAAAACCATTCTGTTAACTGAGGGTCGGAGGTAAGGTCGGAGTCCTGATCGACCCTGGGTGCGACCCTCCCCAAAATCAGAACTTCCCAAACACTGAGGGTCAATACTCAAGATCACCTAGGGTTGGATGGTCATCGACCCTCGGTTCGACCCTCGGTGTACTTTGGTCAATTTTCCTCTTTTTAGTTCATTCTTTGTGCTTGGGATCCTATGGCTTGCTCCTACATTCCATTCAACATTCATTCCATGGTCTGGAACCATGAATCATCCACTTAAATAGCTTTCATGCATTCTCCTATGGTTTTCCATGAAACCTAACCATGGGTTGATGGTTTGGGTTTCACCGAAATTACACTCTCATCAATATCTATCCTAAGGTCTGTAGAAACTCATGGAATTAGTATCCATACCTGAGAAAAATACTCGTTCTTTGCAACTCTCCTCTTTTGGCTAAATTCTCTTCCTTGTTTTTCTTCTTCTTCTTTTCCTTCTCTTCTCTTTCTCTCAATTCAATTAGGGTTGTGAAAGGAGTGAAAGAGGCTTAGGGACGTCCTTTAAATAGAGTAGGAACATCCTAAAATAAGTCCCTTTGAGATTAGGAAAGAATCCAAATCAAAAATTAGAAAATTTCCTAATTTCAGTTTCGACGGCAACTGAGGGTCGATGGGAGGGTCTATGATCCCGTCAACCCTAGGTTTTTAAGTTGTCCAACCCTCCCTTCAAAACTGAGGGTCTGACTTTCTATTTTGGGGGGTCCGACCCTCCTTGGCTGGGTATGCGACCATCCCCTTAAATTAAGTGTTTTTGGGTCGATTTGATACCTGGGATCTCGATCTCCTTCACGCCCTTGGTCCATTTGACTCGACCATGATGGGTAAACCTGGTTCAAGGTGGTAAGACTGGGTTAGATTGACACGGGTCTTACAAGGTATGGTTGACCATAAGGAAAGGAACCAAAAATCTCAAATCCAGAACCCCACGGTTGATGGTTTCGACCCTACACTCGATGGTTTATGCGACCGTATGATCGATCGTGAGAACCCAGATCAGACTCCGAGTTTTGAAAACTTTCCTAAGCTAAGGGATTGCATTCTTAATTTAAAGAGGACTTTATATGAAGAGTTTTCCTCTATATAAAGGACGTCCCTCAGTCCTTTTTCACTCTTTTAGAACATTAGTAAACCCTAGAGAAAGAGAAGGAAGAGAAGGAGAAGAAGAAAAAGCTAAGGAGAAGAATTTGCTGAGAAGAGATTGGCTCTCTATCACAGGCAAACGTATGGAACGAATCTCTGGAGATGTAAACTCTAAGGAATAAAACTTCTATGAAAGATATGCAATATCAACCTATTATGATTTATGTGATTTCCTTGAGAAAATCCCACGGAGAACCATGAGGAGTGAATTTGATGATTAGGGTTGATAACAAATTACTAATGATGGCCATAGGATGACCTTAAAATAAACCCCATTGAAGAACAGAAGAATTGATCCAGGAAGAACTCGAATTTCATGTAGACTGTGATCCGAAATCTCAAGGTCGCAGCTACGGTCGACCATAGCATGACCAGTATGACCAGAGGATCGACCATAGGCATTCGAGATGATTTCAAAAATCATTTGGACACAGCTATGGTCGCACCAATGCGACCGTAAGGTATACCATAAGACTAATTAGATACCTATCAGTGCTCTGTTTCGATTTTCGACTTCTGTAACATGTCACATATGAACCCTAACTTAAATTCATATAACTTTTAGGTTGTTAAATTAATTCAAAGAGAATTTCAAGGCTTGGAAGGACATCGAGTATTGCTAACAGGTGTGGGAACAAGACCTAAATTAATTGGGTAATAACAAACTGTTTATTTTTATTGAGTCCAATGCCATGATTGATTCTATGCTTGTATGCTTGTAATGTACATCTCACATGTCATCTAATATTCCTGCCATTTTTGTTCATGCATATTTAATTCTGTTTATTTATAACATGATGGTGATGATGATATAACATGATGGTGATGATGATGCTAGGAATAGGCATGTGAATGTATGTGTGTGGTTGGTGTGTTGGATGCGAGTGGAGCATCATGGGGAGGACGTGGCATGGTGGTCTTCGACCTTGTCACTAGACTGTAGCTCAATCTCTACTCAAGTCTTGCCCACTATCATCGTCGTATCGCCATACCTTAGCAGAACTATTACGTTGTAGGGCATCAGGGGAGGTGTTCTCGGACCGTGTGGTCTCAGAGTCTTTCGGGGGCCTTAGTTCTATCTCTATGGACGTATTGAGGGATGCAGAGGTGAGGCCTTGGATACACTATTTGGAATTAGGATTGGTTAATTGTGAGCCCAGTTTGCAAGCCCTCGCCAATAGGGGCTTACGTGTTGGTATGGGTAGGGCATTAGGGGAAGTGTTGGCGGTGTTTGATCTGGACACTTTAGCTCTATCTCTATTCCATGGTGGGTGCATGTGGGACGACAATAATGTTTGATCCATTGGGCGGATTCATACACTCGTGTATAAAGGTGCGGCGACCGCCAAACCTTTCTATAGCACATTGCAAACTTAAAAACCAGACCAAAGATATGAATTGAATGCATGCATATGTTTGTTGCGTTGTTTTGTTTGCTCACTGAGCCGTGATGTGTGCTCACCCTTTCGACGTCGAATATTTTTAGTTGATGATACAGGTCCTACTGTTGAGAAAATTTTGAATGCGCCAACGTATGGATACGTTGCTGCGATGGACATAGAAGCTGAAGAAGATGGGCATGATTCATCATGCGAGTGCAACCAATGTGTTTTTGCTTAAGTTTAGTTATAATTTGAACATCATATATGTAATTGATTATTTATTTTATGTCTTGTGGTTTGGAGATAATTGGATTAAATACTTATTTATCACTGTTAGACTCTCAGTTCATTATCTGTAAGACTTTTGCTTATTTGTTTGTCACCTCTAATTATTAATGTGGAATGTGTGTTTGGTTTGATATGGTGGGTACGACCTATACGAGATCTTGGGTGAATCGTTGGTTTATTGGCGGTTCATCACACCATTCTAGTTAGATCAGAATTGGGGTGTGACAACTTGGTATCAGAGCTTCTCAGGTTCTACCATTGACCTAACTACTTCCACATGAGTCATGAACTGAGTTAGGATAAAATTAAAAGCTATAATATGAACACACCAAAAGCACCTGTGTTGTATGAGACATAAACTAAGAAAAAGAATAATGCACATATGTAAAGGGGAAACCAATTATATATATATATATATATATATATATATATACAAATGGGAATAAGACAAATGTACATCCAAATCAGAGTACAGTCCATAATCCAGACAGTTACTCCATAGTATACAAAGGAAAAAGGAATAAATGATATCATGGAGCTAGAGGTGCTGGAGGAGGAGGTGCCTCACGATCTCTATTGTAGTCCTCAGCATATACTCTCTCGAGCCAGGCCACCTGAGTCTGAGTCGCTTGGAGACTAGCTGTCAGATCAGCTACCCGCTAGTGTGTAGAGTGCTGGGAATCTAGAAGCTCTCCTACTCTCCAATCAGTCAGGCGTTGAGCCTCCCGAATCTCATGTAACAACCCCATTAGATCATCTGGTGGTGGGCGTGAAGGGCCAGCTGAATGAGAAGCCCTAGAAAGGCGAGCTCCAGTAGAATGCTCTGGCGATGGAAGAGGGATGGCATCCACATCCATGTACATCTGATCATCATCCTCCTTGTCATCACCCTCATGTGCCTCTACTACTGCCTCTGCTGCTACCTCTGCTACTACTGCTACTACCGCCTCTGCATCTGCTGCCACTACCCGAGTGAGAGGACATCTCATAGCATTCCTATCATCATCACTGACCTGTATCTCTCTCATGCCTATCGTGTTGATGACCTCCCAATCAAGGTCAGCTGAGAAGGTGTCTTCAAGGATCCTCTCATCCACTAGGTCCACCTGTAGACGAGCGAGCATGGTGGAGATCAACCACCCATAGGGCAAGTTACTTCTCGAGTCAAGCAACGTAGCTCTGTGCATAGTCTGAAGAATGATATATGGGTGGCAGACTGATTGCCTAGTACAGATACAGTACATCAGATACTGAGTCAGCTGTGAGACCATTTCGTAGTGTCCACCCTAGGGTATAAGATTATGCTGGATAATCTTACAGTAGACCCATGGCTCGGGATGCAAGTTGACTGCTTTCATCTCCCAGTGGTCATCCCGAAGAATCTGATTATCTATTTCTACACGCACCTGTGTAGATAGAAACTGTGGCTCCCTGGGTCCACAGTAAACCAACTGACCATCGTTGGAAATGCCTAGGAGATCAGCCAACTCTTGACAGTTGAAAGAGATCGGAACCCCTTTCACCCAGCTGGTGATCCGAAGTTCTCTACCCCTGTCAACATCTTCTAAGTCACCCTCTACTTGTAGGTGACAGTAGAACTGTTTGACCAAGTCCGGGAGAGTGCAAGCCTCGTACAAGATCACTGGAAGCCAACCCATGTCACCAAACGCCCTTTCCACATCAAATAGGGCTAAATGGGCTAGGTTCACACACCGACCCCCTTCAACTTTCTTTCGGTCAAACCAAGGATATCGCACCTCTGCTTCAACGGACTTGAAGCATCGTGGGTTATGAACTCGAGGAACCTTAGTGAGAACCATGATAACTGCAAGAGAAGAAAATAAGAAAAGAAGTTAGATAAATTTAAAAAATTTGACAGCATAACGACGTAAAATGGAAAAAGTCTCACTTTTCACCCAAACATTTAGGCAGGAGGACTTACATAGGTCCCAAACCATCTTGCAAAACTCATACAATCGGAAATTTAAACTAGGTAGGTCGAATTTGAAGAGATTTTGATAATTGAGAAAACTCCAAAATTTAGGTCAAAAATGAGAATTTTCAAGTTTCTACTAAACTAGCCAATGAAACTCAAATTTTCTTGAGGGCTTTCATCCATTGGGAGACCAATAGCAAAAGCCCCCAATAAAAATTAAATTTTTATGGTCAGAAAAATATTAATTAGAAGAAAACCCTACAAATGGCAAAAACCCTAGGTACGAAAGCTTAAAAATGGAGAAAAGTAGAGAACATACCTCAAGGAATGGAGTAACGGATGTTGATCGATGGAAAAATCACCAAGTTTGTATGGTTGACACTGTAGCAACTCACTGGTGGTGAGTTGAGTAGAGACCGTAGGAGGAAGAAGGAGAATGAGAGGGAAAAAATTCAAAAAACAGGTTTAAAAACCTGATCTTGAATCATACGGTCACACAATTCGACCAAAACCATTGACCGTATGATCGACCATATGATCGACCATAGGGTCTCGGTAAGTTTTCATGATTTTGAAGGTCGCACAACATGTGACCGTAGGCCATCGACCGTATGAGTGACTGTTGTCTGCATTTTGATTCTACTTAAACTTTTGTCTATTGATTTTGTTTTTCTCTCGCATTCTATTGTGAGACTAACCCAATACTACCATCATATCTTGTCTTACATGTACAACCTTTCCAAGTACCATTCAACCAAGAGTTTAAACGGCAGGACGCAGCTAAGTAGAAAGAGACAAAATGCAAACCCATCTCCACCACCTATGGAGACTAATGACAATGAGGGTTAGCAAGGACAGGAAGGAAATATTGGAATTCCAAATGCTGCACCTCAGAATGTGTACACCCAAGCCAACCCAACCAACCTACCTGCATCACATACAGATTTGGCTACTGCGGTGATGAATTTAGCACAATAAATGCAGCAAATACAACAAGTGCAAGCTAATATGCAAGCTGCTACGGGAATTGCTTTCATAGCTGCAAACCTAATACCTCTACCTGCAGGACAAGCTAGTACTGCACCTGGTGGTAGCAACACTGTACCCCAAGTATCGCAAACACCAGCAGTACAAGGCCAAGTGCCAAACCCTAAAGCACCGCAAGGCGGGTATAACCAAGGTAATTACTAGTACCATCCGCCTATGTATGGAGCATATGCACATTATCAGCTTGATCACTCTAGACTGATCGAGCGTTTCCTGAAGTTGAAGTTGAAGGAATTTATAGGCAAGCCATCAGATCCGTTATGGCCAGCTCATTAGATCGTTGAGATGGAAAGAAACTTTATGATGATGACTATAAATGAAGAAGAGAAGGTATTATGTGCCACTTTTATGCTGAAAGGTGATGCGCACCATTGGTGGAAATCTATTTGGAGTTATCTGTTGACAAAGCACGCCCAACTGACTTGGGCTATCTATAAAGAAGCTTTCTTCGAGAATTATTTTCCTAGGAGTTTCAGAGATCAAATGGAAAAGGAGTTTCTGAGTCTGTATTAGGGACAGATGACTGTAGATGCATATCAACAGCATTATGAAGAACTATTTTTCTTTGCCCCCTCTAGCATGTAGGAGGAAAATACCAAAATCCAAAGGTTCGTCATGGGACTTAGGGGAAGCATCAATGAGCATGTATTGGGACTAGAAAAGAAAATTTATAATGAAGCTGTACAAATTGCTCGAGTACTAGAATCGAGCCAGAGGGAAAGTTATTTGCTCAAAACAGAGGTATTAAAAGGCCTAATGGAAACTCATACAACGGAGGGAACTCAAAGACATTTAAACCCTTTCGTACTCAAGGCTTCAATGCTGCAGCCAAGACTACTCCGACAATCCAACCTCAACAGAAGCAAAGTAATGCTCGAGTCAAATGCTTTAATTACGATCAAGTATGACATTGTTCAAGAGAGTGTCCTAAGCCAAGGAAGCAGCTACAGCAAGGAAAGGTTTATGCAGTTACATCTGAGGAGCTGTCTCATCGCCTAATGTGGTTATAGGTATGACCTGAAATGTTCATTTTATACTACCTTGTACTATCTTGTGTAAGCATGTAGACTAAATTAAATCAAATCAAAGGTATCGTACATATTAATTGCTTACCCGCTAGAGTACTCTTTGACTCTAGAGCTACTTTTTCTTTTATATCTGTGTCATTTGAAAAGAAGTTAAATCTACCCCTAAGACTTTTAGACTTCAAATTGCTTGTACAATCACCTATGGGATTAGAAGTGGAACTAGACAAAGGTTATGGACCATGTCCAGTTCTTATCGACTTCTTATCGACAAGAAGATTTTGGATGCAACCTTAATTCAACTCGAGATGGCAAACTTTGACGTTATCTTGGGAATGGATTGGTTAGCTCGGCACTCTGTAAACCTATTATGTACAGAAAAGAAATTAACATTTAATGATAAGGAAGGAGCAGAGTTTAGTTTTGTGGGAACCAAACTTTCTCGTAAATGAAAACTCATTCTCTTTGAATTAAAGGCTAGAAAATACCTCGAGAATGGAGGAATTGGATATCTAGTATCCGTGGTCGACCTCACCAAGGAAGCACCACGAATGAAGGATATTGAAGTTGTGCATAAATTTTTGGATGTATTTTCTGAAGAACTACTAGGACTACCACCCGACCGAGCGATAAAGTTCGTTATAGATCTTCTACCCAGAGCCGCACCAGTATCGAAAGTACCCTATCGAATGGCTCCTACTGAATTGAAGGAACTAAAGGTACAATTACAGGAATTACTGGACAAAGGTTATATCAGACCCAGCATATCACCATGGGGAGCGCCTGTATTGTTCGTAAAAAAGAAGGACGGTAGCGTTCGACTGTGTATAAATTATTGAAAATTGAATAAGCTTACAATCAAGAATCGGTGCCCGTTTCCTCGGATCGATGACTTATTCGATCAGTTACAAGGCGCCAAAGTGTTCTCCAAAATTGATCTTCGGTCAAGATACCATCAGTTGAAGATTCAGGAATGAGATATTCTGAAGACAGCATTCAGAACCAGATATGGACATTATGAATTTTTAGTCATGTCTTTTGGATTAACTAATCCTCTTGTAACTTTTATGGAACTCATGAATCAGGTATTCCATGATATGTTGGATACATTAGTCATTGTATTTATTGATGACATACTAGTTTACTCCAAGGACAAAGAAACTCATGTCACAAATCTAAGAGCCGCTCTGCAGCGACTAAGAAAAGAGAAGCTTTACGCAAATTTTACATGTGTGAGTTCTAGCTAAATGAAGTCACTTTATTAGGCCATGTTGTATCCGCTGAAGGAATTAAAGTGGATCCTAGCAAGATTGAAGCCATTGTGAAATGGGAAGCACCTAAGAATATTGCTGAAATCAGAAGTTTCTTAGGTTTAGCTGGTTACTATCGACGATTCATGGAAGATTACTCTAGAATCGCTATACCTCTCACCAATCTGACAAAGAAAAGAGAAAAGTTTGTTTGGACCGATAAATGTGAAGAGTGTTTTCAAACATTGAAGGCTAGATTGATATCAGCTCCCGTCTTGACTATTTCGATCCCAGGACAACCATTTACCTTGCACACTGATGCATTTGGATTAGGTTTAAGATGTGTGCTTATGCATGGAGAATAAGTAATTACATATTCCTTAAGATAATTGAAGACACATGAGAAGAACAATCCTACTCATGACTTGGAATTAGCAGCAGTAGTACCTGGTGTTAAGATATGGAGATATTATTTGTATGGAGAAAAATTTCAGATTAAATCAGATCATAAGGGTCTCATTCATCTTTTTAATCAGAAGGAGTTGAACATTAGACAAAGAAGACGGCTGGAATTATTGAAGGATTATGATTGTGATATCCAGTATCATCCAGGAAAAGCTAATGTAGTTGCAGACGCACTAAGCAGGAAAGCAATGACAGAATCCAAAGAAGAAGTTAGTGCAAATGTTGTGGCGTGTGTCACAGGGAGAGTATTTAATTATGGTAAAGAGCAGTTCGTATATTCCGAATGAATCAACTGACTAAGGTTTTATTCATTTATTTTCAAACATGTTTGCTACATTGAAGATTGTACCTGATCTATTAGACGAAGTGAAAGCCGCCATTAAATCAGACCCTTATCTGAGAACGGTGCAAGAAGACCTCAAAAAATGTAGGACTACTCCTGAGTTTACCTTGGACATTGAAAATGTACTAAAATACAAAGGAAGGGTATGTGTTCCTGAAAATGAAGACTTGGATATTAGACACAGACTAATGAAGGAAGCTCACACCACTGCTTATTCAGTACATCCTGGAAGTACGAAGATGTTTCATGATCTGAAGAAACTATATTGGTGGAGAGGAATGAAAACGGATGTAGCTAAATTTGTATCTCAATGATTGAATTGTCAACAAGTAAAGGCTGAAAGGAAAAGACCTACAAGATTATTGTAGCCACTGCCAGAACCAGCATGGAAATGGGACTGCATCACTATGGACTTTGTCACTAGGTTATCATTGACTCCCCGAGTAGTTGACACAGCCTGAGTGATTGTGGATCGTTTGACCAAGACAACTCTTTTCATAGATACACAACCTTAGTATACCCTAGAGAGGTTAGCTAAGCTTTATGTAGATAATATTGTCCGATTACATGGTGTACCTGAAAGCATTGTGTCCGACAGAGACCCACGCTTTACCTCAAAGTTTTGGGAAGGAATACAGAAGGCTATGGGTACAACATTGAAGTTTAGTACTGTATTCCATCCTCAGACAGACGGACAATTAGAGCATACTATTCAGATTTTAGAAGACATGCTTCGAGCTTGTGTTATTGATTTCAAAGGATCATGGGATGAGAAATGATCATTGATTGAGTTCGCTTATAACAACAGCTATTAAGCGACTATACAGATGTCACCCTATGAAGCACTGTATGGTAGGAAATGTCGAACCCTTTGTTTTGAAATAAAGTTGGAGAACAGAGTATTGTTGGACCAGAGTTTGTTGAAGAGACTTTTTGAGTAGTCGACATTATCAAGGAAAGAGTCTGAATAGCTCAGAACCGTCAGAAGCAATATGCAGATAATCGATGCAGAGATCTCAAATTTACCATAGGTGAAAAGTATTTCTGAAAATATCTCCTATGCGTGGTTTGAAAAGGTTTGGACAGAAGGGAAAATTGTGTCCCAGATATATTGGACCTTATGAAGTTCTAGATAGATGTGGAAATGTAGCTTATCAGTTAGCACTACCACCATCCATGTCAAATGTGCATGATGTATTTCATATCTTATTACTGAAGATGTACGTCAGAGATCCAACACACGTGTTAACAACAGATTGATCGGATTTGACTGAAGATTTGACGTTCGAAGTAGTACCTTTTGAGATCACTAGCTGGAAGGTGCAACATTTTCTCAACTACGACATTTACTACTTTAAGGTTACTTGGAGAAGCCAAAATGTAGAAGAAATTACATGGAAAGAAGAGAACGCTATGCGGAAGAAATATCCTCACCTATTCGACTCGGAAGGTATGAGCAAATTTCGAGGATGAAATTTATATAATAAGGGGAGAGTTGTAAGACCCGAACTCCACTAACTTGGTCTAATCGTGTCGTGCCAGGTCTTTCCATCATTCCTGGACCAAGTAGACCGAGCGTGTGAAGATAGATCACAAACTAGGTATGAGAATCGAGTTAAAAACACTAAAAACATACCTAAGGTCGCATCCGTGGGTAGGTATGGTCGACCATAAGGAAGGGAACCAAAAATCTCAAATCTAGAACTGCACAGTCGATGGTTTCGACCCTATGGTCCACTTTTCATCCGACCATATGATCAACTGTGAGAACCCATATCAAACTTCGTGTTTTGGAAACTTTTCTAAACTAAGGGATTGTTTTCCTAATTGAAAGAGGACTTTATATGGAGAGTTTTTCTCAATATAAAGGATGTCCTTTAGCCCTTTTTCACTCTTTTAGAACATTAGTAAACCCTAGAGAAAGAGACGGAAGAGAAAGAAGAGAAGAAGAAGAAGTAAAAGCTAAGGAGAAGAATTTGCTGAGAAGAGATTGGCTCTCTATCACAGGAAAAGGTATGAAACAAATCTTTAGAGATGTAAACTCTAAGGAATAAGACTTCTATGAAAAATAGACAATATCAACCTATTATGATTTATATGATTTCCTTGAGAAAATCCCAAGGAGAACCATGAGGACTGAATTTGATGATTAGGGTTGACAAGAAATTACTAATGATGGCCATACGATGACCTTAAAATAAACCCCATTGAAGAATAGAAGATTTGATCCAAGAAGAACTCAAATTTCATGTAGACTGTGACCAAAAATCTCAAGGTCGCAGTGATGATCGACCATAGCATGACCGGTATAACCAGAGGATCGACCATAGGCATTTGGGAAGATTTCAGAAATCATATGATCGCAGCTATGGTCGCACCATATGCGACCGTAGGGTATCGACCGTAGACAATATGGTCGATACAGCATGAGACCATAGGACTAATCAGACACCTATCAGTGCTCTGTTTTGATTTTCAACTACTGTAACACGTCACATATGAACCCTAACTTAAATTCATATAACTTTTAGGTTGTTAAATCAATTCAAAGGGAATTTCAAGGCTTGAAAGGACATCGAGTATTGCTAACAGGTGAGGGAACAAGACCTAAAATAATTGGATAATAACAAACTATTTATTTTTATTGAGTCCAATGCCATGATTGATTCTTTGCTTGTATGCTTGTAATATTTATTTTACATGTCATCCAATATTCTTGCTATTACTGTTCATGCATATTTAATTCTGTTTATTTATAACATAATGATGATGATGATGATGCTTGGAATAGACATGTGAATGTATGTGTGTGGTTGGTGTGTTGGATGCGAGTGGAGCATCAGGGGAGGACGTGGCACAGTGGTCTTCGATCTCGTCACCAGACTCTAGCTCTAGCTCTACTCAAGTCTTGCCCA
Organism: Protea cynaroides; assembly: GCA_028583415.1. Taxonomy (NCBI): domain Eukaryota; kingdom Viridiplantae; phylum Streptophyta; class Magnoliopsida; order Proteales; family Proteaceae; genus Protea; species Protea cynaroides. The sequence goes on along the minus strand of CM053276.1, from coordinate 37,047,146 downwards.
CTAACATCGTCATATTGTCATTACCTTAGCAGAACTATTATGTCGTAGGGCATCAGGGGAGGTGGTCTCGGACCATGTGGTCTCTGACTCTGCCAGGGGCCTTAGCTCTATCTCTATGGATTTATTGAGGGATGCTGGGGTGAGTCCTTGGATACACTGTTTGGCATTAAGATTGGTTACTTGCAAGCCTAGTTCACAAGCCCTTTCCAGTAAGGGCTTATGTGTTGGTATAGGTAGAGCATCAGGGTAAGTGTTGGTGGTGTTTGATCCAAACACTTTAGCTCTATCTCTATTCCATGGTGGGTGCATGTGGGACGGCAATGGTGTTTGATCCATTAAGTAGATTCACACACTCGTGTATAGAGGTGCGGCGGCCACCAAACCTTTCTATAGCATATTGCAAACTTATAAACCTGACCAAAGATATGAATTGAATGCATGCATATGTTTGTTGCATTGTTTTGTTTGCTCACTGAGCCGTATTGTGTGCTCACCCTTTTGATGTTGAATATTTTTAGTTGATGATGCAGGTTCTACTGTTGAGGAATATATGAATGCACCGACGTATGGACACGTTGCTGCGATGAACGTAGAAACTAAAGAAGATGCGCATGATTCATCATGCGAGTGAAACCAATGTGTTTTTGCTTAAGTTTAGTTATAATTTGAACATCAAATATGTAATTGGTTATTTATTTTTATGTCTTGTGGTTTGGAGATAATTAGGTTAAATGCTTATTTATCATTGTTAACCCCAATTCCTGTAAGACTTCGCTTGTTTGTTTATTACCTCTGATTATTTTTTTTTTTTTTTTTTTTTTTTTTTTTTTAATTTTTTAAATTAAATTTTAATGGTGTGATGAACCGCTAAATAAACAACGGCTCAACCAAGATCTCAAATAGGCTATCCCCGCATTATCCAAACTTAACACGCATCCACAATCATAATCGAGTAATACACAATAGCGGAAAATTTATAAATAATATGAACTCGAGAACTAAAATGATATCCATAAATAATAGCAAATTATTCCGTGTTTAACCGAGACATAAATATTTAAATACCAAATACATGTCTTATAAATCCAATAAAGAAACCTACAAAAAATATCTAATCAAATACACACGAGGTTGCACTCGCAAGAGAGATCGTGTGTATCATCTTCAGCTCCAACGTCCATAGCTGCAACGCTTCCGTACGCCGACGCATTCATATAATCTTCAACCGTATAACCCGCATCATCAACTAAAAATATTCGACGCCGAGGGGTGAGCACACAACACGGCTCGCTGAGTAGCCAAAACAATGCAACAATACATATGCATGCAAAAAAATCAATTTATATCTTTGGTCTTGGTTTATAGTTTGCAATGTGCAATAGAAAGGTTGGGTGGTCAAAGGTTAACGCTTATTGACACCGCCTCTATACACGGGGTGTGGAAGCCCGCCCCGAAGGTTAACGTTTATCGTCGTCCCCATCCACCCTACCATAACATTATACAACAAAGGTTAACGCTTATTGCTATATAATGCTATACCAACACGTAAGCCCCCCGTTAGCGAGGGCTTGCAAACCGGGCTCGCTAAACCAATCCTAATGCCAAACAAGGTATCCAAGGCCTCACCCCAAAGATCCCTCCGAATGCCCATAGAGATAGAGCTAAGGCCCCCCGGTAGAGTCAGAGACTACAAGGACCGAGACCACCTCCCCTGATACCCTACGACATAATAGTTCCGCTAAGGTAATGGCGATACGACGATGTCAATGCACAAGACTTGAGTTAGAGATAGAGCTAAAGTGCAGAGACCCGCCAAAGGTTAACGCTTTATTGACGCTCTCATCACACCTCCCCGATACTCGCCGCATCAAGCACACCAACCACACACATACAAGCACATGCCTATTCCTATCATCATCATCATCATCATGTTATAAACAATAAAATAAATATGCATGAACAAGTAATAGAAATATTGGATGGCATGTCGGATGCACATTACAAACATATTCGCATAGAATCAAACATGGCATAGGACTCAAGAAAAGAAAACAGTTTATTATTAACCAATTTAGTTTGGGGTTAAGGTTCCTCACCTTAGCTTGCTAAAAGATATTTTTCCAAGCTTTAGAATCACCTTTATAATGTTATTATACTGCTAGCAAACCTAACAAAGTCGATAGAATTTAATTAGAATTAATTCAGAATTTAAAAACCATTCTCACAACCCGAGGGTCGATGCTAGGGTCGATGCTAGGGTCGATGGGTCTATCGACCCTCCCTCCATTCCCGAACTTCCCGAATGCCGAGGGTCGATGGTCGAAAACACCTAGGGTCGGATGGTCTATCGACCCCGGTGCGAACCCCCTGGTGCACTCTGGTCCAATTTCCACTTTTTAATCCATTCTTCGCGTTTGGGGTCCTATGACTTGCTTCCGACCTCAACAGTCATTCCATGGTCTAGAACCATGTATAAGCCATCTAAATAGTTTTCGTGGCATCCTCCTATGGTTTTCCATGAAAAACCTAACCATGGATGGATGGTTTGAGTTTCTCCGAAATCCTACACTCAACCATATCTAACCTAAGGTCCGTAGAAACTCATGGAATTAGTATCCATACCCGAGAAGATTACTTTTCTCTCGCAATTTCTTCTCCTTTTGCTAAGCCTCTTCCTAGCCTCCTTTCTTCCTCTTTTCCTTCTTCCTCTCTTTTCTCTCAATTCAATTAGGGTTGCGAAAGGAGTGAATGTGGCTTAGGAACGCCCTTAAATAGACTAGGAATGTCCTATAATAGTCCCATTGAGATTTGGAAAGAATCCCAACCGAAAAATTAGGAAATTTCCTAATTTCGCTCGTCGAAACCGAGGGTCGATGGGAGGGTCGATGATCCCGCCGACCCTAGGGTCTTAAGCCGTCCGACCCTCCCTCAAAAACCGAGGGTCCGACTTTCTGCTTTGGGAGGTCCGACCCTGCTTCACTGGGTGTGCGACCCTCCCCTAGAATTAAGTGTTTTTGGGTCGATTTCATACCCGGGATCTCGATCTCCTTCATGCCCTTGGTCCATTTGACTCGACCATGATGGGTAAACCTGGTTCAAGGTGGTAAGACCGGGTTAGATTGACACGGGTCTTACAACTCCCCCAACTTATAAAAAATTTTGTCCCTCGAAATTGTACATACCTTCCGAATCAAACAAGTGAGGGTATTGCTTTCTCATAGCATTTTCTTCTTCCCATGTAATCTCTTCCATATCTCTACTTTTCCATGTGACCTTAACATAATAGATATCTCTTTGCGTAGACATTGAACCTTTCGACTAGTGATTTCCATTGGTATTATTCCGACATATCTTGGACTTAGTTTTCCTTCTCGTCCGAACCTCTTCAATCCTCGCATAGGCGATACTTTCAAAAATACTTTATCACCTACGGCGAACTCTAGATCTCTTCGCCGAGTATCCGCGCATTGCTTCCGACGGTCTCGAGCTACTCTTACTCTTTCCTTGATGATGTCGACCACTCGACAAGTCTCTTCAACAAATTCCGGTCCAACAATACTACGCTCTCCAACTTCATTCCAAAACAAGGGAGTTCGACACTTCCTACCATACAAGGCTTCATAAGGTGACATCCGTATAGTAGCCCGATAGCTGTTATTGTAAGCGAACTCGACGCTGGTAACTTTTCGTCCCATGATCCCTTGAAATCAATCACACATGCTCGTAGCATATCTTCTAAAATCTGGATTGTACGCCCGACCGTCCGTCGGCCTGGGGGTGGAATGCAAGATCGAACTTCAATGTTGTACCCATAGCCTTTTGCAGCCCTTCCCAAAATTTGGAAGTAAATCGTGGATCTCTATCGGACACAATGCTTTCCGAACACCGTGTAACCGAACAATGTTATCCACATACAGCTTTGCTAACCTTTCGAGTGTATATTGGGGTCGTATCGGTATGAAGCGAGCCGTCTTAGTCGACGGCCCACAATCACCCAAACTGCGCAACTACTCGAGGAGTCAATGGTAGTCCCGTGACGAAGTCCATAGTGATGCAGCCCCATTTCCATGCTGGTTCCGTAATGGTTGTAACAGCCCTGCGGGTCTTTGTCGCTCCGCCTTTACCTTCTCGACAATTTAGGCATTGAGACACGAACTTGGCTACATCTCGCCTTCATTCCCTCCACCAATACAGCTTCTTTAGATCATGATACATTTTTGTACTTCCAGGATGTACCGAGTAGATGGTGGTATGGGCTTCTTTCATGAGTCGGTGTCTAATGTCTACACTTTCTGCTTCGGGTACACATATTCTTCCTTTGTATTTCAGTACCTTTTCGTCATCCAAGGTGAACTCGTGGTTAGTCCTACCTTTCTCAATATCTTCTTGTAACGCTCTCGATAAGGATCCGCTTTGATAGCCGCCTTCACTTCGCCCACTATATCCGGTATAATCTTCAATGCCGCGAACATATTTGAAAACCGATGAATGAACCCTTGGTTGGTTGATCCATCCGGTGTATCTATCACATACCGCTCGCTGCCGTGATTAAACACCATTCCATTGGTATACATTGCTGCGACCGTGCTGGTTTCTCCTTGAGATTTTATCATTGCTTTCCCGCTCAATGCATCCGCTACCACATTCGCTTCCCCGGATGATACCGGATATCACAATCATAGTCTTTCAATAGTTCCAGCCATCTTCTCTGCCTCATATTTAACTCCTTCTCGATTAAATAGATAAGTAAGACTTTTATGGTCCGACTTAATCCGAAATTTCTCTCCGTATAGGTAGTGTCTCCATATCTTGACAAGCATGTACTACCGCCGCTAATTCCAAATCATGGGTTGGGTAATTTTTCTCATGTACCTTCAACCGCCCCGATGCATACGCAACTACTTGTTCTCCTTGCATAAGCACACATCCTAGTCCCAATCCCGATGCATCGCTGTATAAAGTAAATGTCCGTCCCGGAACGGGAATGGTTAAAATTGGAGCGGATATCAATCTGGTCTTCGTGTTTGAAAGCTCTTTTCACACTTATCCGTCCATACAAACTTTTCTCCTTTCTTGGTCAAACCGGTGAGAGGTACGGCAATCCGAGAATAGTCTTCTACGAATCTCCGATAATATCCAGCTAGACCCAAAAACTTCTAATTTCTGAGACGCCTTTGGTGCTTCCCACTTCACAATAGCTTCGATCTTACCGGGGTCCACTTTGATTCCCTCCGCGGATACTACATGGCCTAAAAATGCGACTTCGCTTAGCCAAAACTCACACTTAGAAAATTTGGCGTATAACTTCTCTTTCCTTAAACGCCGTAGGGCTGCGTTTAGGTTCTTGACATGGGTTTCCTTGTCCTTGGAGTATACCAATATGTCATCAATAAATACTATCACCGACGTGTCCAACATATCGCGGAAAACTCGGTTCATAAGTTCCATGAACGCTGCCGGTGCATTAGTTAGTCCGAAGGACATCACTAAGAATTCATAATGTCCGTATCTTGTCCCGAAAGCTGTCTTCGAATGTCACCTTCTTTAATCTTCAATTGATGATAGCCCGATCGAAGATCGATCTTTGAAAATACCTTCGCTCCTTGTAACCGATCGAACAAGTCATCGATCCCGGGTAGTGGATATCGATTCTTGATTGTCGCCTTATTCAACTCTCTATAGTCGATACATAACCGAACGCTACCATCTTTCTTCTTTACGAACAACACCGGTGCTCCCCATGGAGATATACTGGGTCTAATATAACCCTTATCCAGCAGCCTTGTAGTTGCACTTTTAATTCCTTCCGCCAATAGGAGCCATTCTATAAGGTGCTTTTGATACCGGTGCGGCCCGTGTATCAGGTCCATTACAAACTCCGTGGCTCGGCCGGGTGGTAATCCGGGTAGTTCCTCCGAAATACATCAGGAAAATCTCGCACTACATCAATATCTTCCATTTGTGGCACGCCCTTGGTTAGGTCGACCACCGATACTAGATATCCGACCGCTCCTTTCTCAAGGCACTTCTTAGCCTTTAATGCCGAGAGTATGAGCTTGCGCCTCCCGGGAAGTTTGGTTCCCGAGAAACCGAATTCCGCTCCTTCTTTGTCTTTGAACGTTAGCTTCTTCTCGGCGCATAACAAATTTGCAGAGTGCCGAGCTAACCAGTCCATTCCCAAGATGACGCCAAAGTCTGCCATCTCAAGTTGTATTAAGGTTGCATCCAAGGTCCGCTCTCCAATGAGAACCGGACATGGTCCATAACCTTTCTCTAATTCCACTTCTAATCCCATCGGTGACCGTACAAGTAATTTGTAGTCTAATGTTTTGATGGGCAGATTGGTCTTCTTTCCAAACGACACGTATATAAATGAATGAGTAGCTCCCCGAATCAAAAGAGTACTCGCAGGGTACGCCATTGATAGGTACGATACCCGTGATCCGCTTTTTACTTAGTCTACATACTCAATCAATGCTAATTATAACCTTAAAAGTTTCGGGTCATACCCGTGACCACATCGGGCGATGCGGCTGCATCCTCCGATGTAACAAAGCATATACCCGCCCTTGATGTAATTGCTTCTTGGGTTTTGGGCACTCTCTTGCCATATGCCCCGGTTGGTTGCGATTATAGCACTTCGGGGCTTCGGAATTTGGCTTTGGCCGTGGTTGAGCTGCGCGGGTAGCTTTGGTGCAGCATTAAAATTTTGAGGACGGAAAGGTTTATACGTCCCATTGTTGCCTCCGTTATAAGAATTCCCAACTGGCCTTTTTATGCCTTTGTTTTGAGTGAAATAACTCTCTTTCTGGCTCGATTCAATCACTCGAGCGATCCGAACAGCTTCATTATATATGGTCTTCTCTAATCCCAAACATGTTCCCCGATACTTCCTCTCGCCCCGCGACAAACCTACGGGTTTTTGGTATCTTCTTCCCGCATGCTAGCTGGTGCGAAGAAAAACAGCTCTTCATAACGCTGTTGGTACGCATCCACCGACATCCGCCCCCGATAAAGACTCAGGAACTCCTTCTCCATTGAATCTCCAAGCTTCTTGGGAAAATAATTCTCAAAGAAAGCTTCTTTATATAGCCCAAGTCGTAGGGGGCGTGCTTGGTCAATAAGTACGCCTTTGTAGATTTCCACCAATGGTGTGCGTCGCCTTTGAGCATGAAGGTGGCGCATAGTACTTTCTCCTCCTCGCAATAGTCATCATAAGGAAGTTCCTTTCCATCTCGTCTATCCAAAGGTGCTGGCCACAAGGGATCGACGGCTTTCCGTTGAATTCCTCTTGGTTTCATTTTCAAAAATCTCTCCACTAGCCGGGAGTGATCCAGCTTGAACCCCGTGCGTAATTGTTCTCTTGACTAGTCTCATCCGCCGGTGGTGGTGGTGGGACTGTGTTTCGGGTCTGTCGGGTAACTCTACGGCCAGACATATTTACTTTTGAGATGGGTGGTGCCTGAAAATCATCAAAATCAGTGAGAAATCATTTATACTTCATGTAGGCACGCTAACCGATATAAAATTTAAAATCCTCAATTCATTCTGAAAAAAATACTGTCTTTTCTATGTAGGGTCGATGGTGAGGGTCGATGGTATGTCCGACCCTTGGTATCCGACCCTGGGAATGACCTGTTCTTCCCGAGAGCTGAGGGTCGATGCGAGGGTCGATGGGTGTCCGACCCTCAGTCCGACCCCTTGAATTTCTGTCAGATTCCCGAGAGTCGAGGGTCGATTGGAGGGTCGATCCGAGGGTCGATGGTGTCAGTCGAATTGTCCGACCCTCGGACTAAAAATCAGATTTTTAAGATCCGATTCTGGGTCATTTCTCACTATTCCCCCTCCGTTTCGACTCGTCTCTACTCTCCGAGTTACTACAGTGCTACTTCACTATTGTGGATCGTTCTTAGTCCGAGTTTCGACATCCACATCACCACTACAGTAAAATTTCCCAACTTTTCCCTGTTTTTAGGTTTTTATTTCGAGGTTTTTGCTTATTTAACTCGTATTTTCCGAATTAAACTTTGTCCAACCGTAAAAATTCTATTTTTATTGGGGGCTTTTGTTATTGGGGTCTTGAGGAACGAAAGCCCTCAAAAATTTTTGAGTTTCATCGGTTGGTCATCGAGAAACTTAAATTTTTCTCCTTTTGCCCTAATTTGTCGACATTTTTGGTTTTTCTTGCATTTCTCCAAATTGGACCTTATCCGTTAAAATTTTCTACTGCATGTAGATTGTAGGATATGTTTTAACCTACGTAAGTCCTTACGTCCACTTGGATGGTGAGAAATGGGACTTTATTGTTAACTTACGTCGTTATTAAACCCAATTTCGGATTTTATCCTACTAACTCCTGGTTTATTTCCTCTTTCTTATTTCGCAGTACTATGGCCCGTACCAAAGTGCCAAGATTGCGTGATCCTCTCCGTTTCCGCTCAAATGAAGCCGAGGCACGCATGCCTACTATACGGGCCAAGAAAGTGGAAGGGGGTCGTATGGTGAACCCGGGCTGATCTAGCCTTGTTCAACGTAGAGAGAGCATTTGGCGACATGGGGTGGCTCCTTGTCATCACATACGACGCGCGCACATGTCCGGACTTGGTGCGCCGCTCTATTGCAATCTCCGGTGGTGGGGGATTACAATGATGTCGAGCGTGGTCGAGTTGCGCATCACTAGCTACGCCAAGGGGGGTGCACATTTCTTTTGACTATCGGCAACTGGCCGATCTGTTGGGCATTCCCTTCGATGGTCCTATGGTGTACTGTGCGCCGGGAGAGCCACAGCTTGTTGAGATGGAGATGAGAGCGAGAGATCGACAATCGCTGTGCTCGGTCCCGATAGATGGCGGATGAGAGCTTGCTACTTGCGTCCATCTCCACGAGTCTTCTCGCAAGATTATCCAAAGATAATCTGATTCCGCAGAGTGGGCACTATGAGAGGGTGTCTCGACTGACCCGGCTTCTTGATCTACAACGATATGCACTCGACAACCGGCCCGCCTTCCTTACATCATCATGCGGACGATGATCGCTGCCACATTGTCCGGTCATAGGGGTAATCTACCCTATGGACGCATGATTACAAGTGCTACTGACCCGCTTGGGGGTGGATCCGGTCGATGAGAAGATCCAGAGAAGACCTTCTCGTCGCCTCTAGATTGGGAGGCTATCCGCAAGATGGGGCTGCGAGATGCGGAGGTTAGCGATGAGGAGAGGAACGCGATGGTGCGCCCTCACACTCGGGTCGAGGTGGCCGATGCCGCGGCCGCCGCTAGGGCTCGGGGGGATCCGGCGACGATGATGATCGCTTGTATATGGATGTCGACGCGATACCCCCGCCATCACCCACGCAAGCGGATGGAGCTGGTACTTCGCGCGCGGCGGCTTCGCACCCGAGGCCGGTCCTTCTCACTGGGCTGATCCTTCACTTCCACCTTCAGCCATGATGGAGATGTTGCACGAGATCGAGATCGTGGATGCTCGGCGCGAGATCTGATCCGAGGATGGATGAGCTGTTGGCTGCTCAAAGACGCATCGACGCGCGGATGGGGAGAGCTCCTGGAGGTGCGACTGCGCGACCGGACCGAGGATAGCCGGTCCCACGGCTAGTCTCCGGACGACCCGGACTCCAGTGGCCCGGTTGACTAGGGTCTATGCCGAGGACTACGACAGAGATCGTGAGGCACCGCCTCCTCCTTCGCCTCCGGCTTCTTGATTGTACTTTACTTTTCTTGTACTACGCAGTAACCGTCCCGGGTTGTGGACCGTACTCGCTTTAGCGATGTATATACGTTTTAGTTCTCTTACTCATTGTATGTAACCGGTTTTCCCCTTTAATAGATGCATTATTCTCTTTTTAATTCGGTTTCAATCATCACTTGTGCTTACAATGCGTTTGTATTAAAGCTTTTAATTTATCCTATCTCGCCACAATGGTCTTGAATGTGTGCTAGTTCGGCGGGCAAGGCCCGAGATGCTCGATACCAAGTTGTCACACCCCAATTCCACACTCGTTCCGAATGGTGTGATGAACCGCTAAATAAACGACGGCTCAACCAGGATCTCAAATAGGCTATCCCCGCGTTATCCAAACTTAACACGCATCCACAATCATAATCGAGTAATACACAATAGCGGAAAATTTATAAATAATATGAACTCGAGAACTAAGATGATATCCATAAATAATAGCAAATTATTCTGTGATTAACCGAGACATAAATATTTAAATACCAAATACATGTCTTATAAATCCAATAAAGAAACCTACGAAAAATGTCTAATCAAATACACACGAGTTGCACTCGCAAGAGAGATCGTGTGTATCATCTTCAGCCCAACGCCCATAGCTGCAACGCTTCCGTACGCCGACGCATTCATATAATCTTCAACCGTATAACCTGCATCATCAACTAAAAATATTCGACGCCGAGGGGTGAGCACACAACACGGCTCGCTGAGTAGCCAAAACAATGCAACAATACATATGCATGCAAAAAAATCAATTTATATCTTTGGTCTTGGTTTATAGTTTGCAATGTGCAATAGAAAGGTTGGGTGGTCAAAGGTTAACGTTTATTGACACCGCCTCTATACACGCGGTGTGGAAGCCCGCCCGAAGGTTAACGTTTATCGTCGTCCCCATCCACCCTACCATAACATTATACAACAAAGGTTAACGTTTATTGCTATATAATGCTATACCAACACGTAAGCCCCGTAGCGAGGGCTTGCAAACCGGGCTCGCTGCTAACCAATCCTAATGCCAAACAAGGTATCCAAGGCCCCACCCCAAAGATCCCCCGAATGCCCATAGAGATAGAGCTAAGGCCCCCCGGTAGAGTCAGAGACTACAAGGACCGAGACCACCTCCCCTGATACCCTACGACATAATAGTTCCGCTAAGGTAATGGCGATACGACGATGTCAATGCACAAGACTTGAGTTAGAGATAGAGCTAAAGTGCAGAGACCCGCCAAAGGTTAACGCTTATTGACGTTCTCATCACACCTCCCCCGATACTCGCCGCATCAAGCACACCAACCACACACATACAAGCACATGCCTATTCCTATCATCATCATCATCATCATGTTATAAACAATAAAGTAAATATGCATGAACAAGTAATAGAAATATTGGATGGCATGCTGTATGCACATTACAAACACCTTCGCATAGAATCAAACATGGCATAGGACTCAAGAAAAGAAAACAGTTTATTATTAACCAATTTAGTTTGGGGTTAAGGTTCCTCACCTTAGCTTGCTAATAGATACTTTTCCAAGCTTTAGAATCACCTTTATAATGTTATTATACTGCTAGCAAACCTAACAAAGTCGATAGAATTTAATTAGAATTAATTCAGAATTTAAAAACCATTCTGTCAACTGAGGGTCGATGCTAGGGTCGATGCTAGGGTCGATGGGTCTATCGACCCTCCCTCCATTCCGAACTTCCCGAATGCTGAGGGTCGATGGTCAGAAACACCTAGGGTCGGATGGTCTATCGACCTTCGGTGCGACCCTTGGTGCACTCTGGTCCAATTTCCAATTTTAATCCATTCTTCGTGTTTGGGGTCCTATGGCTTGCTTCCTACATTCATTCAACAGTCATTCCATGGTCTAGAACCATGTATAAACCATCTAAATAGTTTTCGTGCATCCTCCTATGGTTTTCCATGAAAACCTAACCATGGATGGATGGTTTGAGTTTCTCCAAAATCCTACACTCAACCATATCTAACCTAAGGTCTGTAGAAACTCATGGAATTAGTATCCATACCTGAGAAGATTACTTTTCTCTGCAATTTCTTCTCCTTTTTGCTAAGCCTTCCTCCTAGCCTCCTTTCTTCCTCTTTTCCTTCTTCTCTCTTTCTCTCAATTCAATTAGGGTTGTGAAAGGAGTGAAAGTGGCTTAGGGACGTCCTTTAAATAGACTAGGAATGTCCTATAATAGTCCCATTGAGATTTGGAAAGAATCCCAACCGAAAAATTAGGAAATTTCCTAATTTCGGTTTTCGTCGCAAACCGAGGGTCGATGGGAGGGTCGATGATCCCGTCGACCCTAGGGTCTTAAGCTGTCCGACCCTCCCCTCAAAAACCGAGGGTCCGACTTTCTCGCTTTGGGAGGTCCGACCCCACTTCACTGGGTGTGCGACCCTCCCCTAGAATTAAGTGTTTTTGGGTCGATTTCATACCTGGGATCTCGATCTCCTTCATGCCCTTGGTCCATTTGACTCGACCATGATGGGTAAACCTGGTTCAAGGTGGTAAGACCGGGTTAGATTGACACGGGTCTTACACTATATTTGTACTAGACAGCCTGTCTGCCTCCCATATATTATTCTTTTTTCCCCACCCCCCCCCCCCCCCCCCCCGGAATTACCTTCCCCCCCTTACCCCCCCCCCCCCCCCTTTCCCCCTTTTTTTTTAAATAACCAGAAGAGGGGGGGGTCTTTGGGGACCCCCCCTTCAGCTCCCCCCCGACCTTGATTGGGAAGCCATCAACAGGATGGGCTTGAGAGAGATACAGGTCAGTGATGATGAGAGGGATGCTATGAGACATCCTCTTACTCGGGTAGCGACAGAAGATGTAGAGGCGGCAGCAGCAGCAGCAGCAGCAGAGGTAGTAGCAGAGGCACACGAGGGTGATGATGAGGAGGATGATGATAGGATGTACATGGATGTGGATGCCATCCTTCCTCCATCACCACAACATTCTACTAGAGCTGGCCCTTCTAGGGCTTCTCATTCAGCTGACCCTTCATGCCCACCACCAGATGACATGATGGGGCTGTTACGTGAGATTTGGGAGGCTCAACACTTGACTGATTAGAGAGTAGGAGAGCTTTTAGAGGCCAAGTGCTCTACAGGCCAGTGGGTAGTGGATCTGACAGCTAGTCTCCTAGCGACTCAGACTCAGGTGGCCTGGCTAGCGAGAGTATATGCTAAAGACTATGATAGAGATCGTGAGGCACTTCCTCTTACAGCACCTCCAGCTCTATGATTTCCATTTATATCTTCTTCCTTTTTATACTAAAGAGTAACTGTTCGGACTGTGAACTGTACTCCGAATTGGATGTATATTTGTCTTGTTTTTATTCGGCATATATATATATATATATATATATAATTGGTTTCCCTTTTACATATGTGTATTATTCACTTTCTCAGTTTATGTCTCATACAATACAGGTGCTTATGGTGTGATCTTATTACAACTTTTAAATTCTATTTCCTAACTTAGTTCATGACTCATGTGGAAGTAGTTAGGTCAATGGGTAGAACCTGAGAAGCTCTGATACCAAGTTATCACACCCCAATTCTGGTCTAACCAGAATGGTGTGATGAACCGCCAATAAACCAATGGTTCACCCAGGATCTCGTATAGGTCGTACCCACCATATCAAACCACACACACATTCCACATTAATAATCAAAGGTAATAAACAAATAAACAGAAGTCTTATAGATAATGAAATGAGAGTCTAACCGTGATAAATAAGTATTTAATTCAATTATCTCCAAACCACAAGACATAAAAATAAGTAATCAATTACATATCTGATATTTAAATTACAACTAAACTTAAGCAAAAACACATTGGTTGCACTCACATGATGAATCATGCGCATCTTCTTTAACTTCTACGTCCATCGCAATAACGTGTCCATACGTAGGCGCATTCATATATTCTTTAACAGTAGGACCTGCATCATCAAATAAAAATATTCGACGTCAAAAGGGTGATCACACATCACGGCTCAGTGAGTAAACAAAACAATGAAACAAACATATACATGCATTCAATTCATATCTTTTGTCTGGTTTATAAGTTTGCAATATGCTATAGAAAGGTTTGGTGGCTGTCGCACCTCTATACATGAGTGTGTGAATCCGTCCAATGGATCAAACACCATTGTCGTCCCACATGCACCCCCCATGGAATAAAGATAGAGCTAAAGTACCCGGATCAAACACCGCCAATACTTCCCCTGAGGCCCTACCCATACCAACACGTAAGCCTTTATTGGCGAGGACTTGTAAACTGGGCTTGCAACTAACCAATCTTAATGCCAACCAGTGTATCCAAGGCCTCACCCCAGCATCCCTCAATACGTCCATAGAGATAGAGCTAAGGCCCCCCGACAGAGTCAGAGACCCCACGGTCCGAGACCACCTCCCCTGATGCCCTACGACGTAATAGTTCTGCTAAGGTAATGGCGATACGACGATGTTAGTGGGAAAGACTTGAGTAGAGATAGAACTAGAGTCTGGTGACGAGGTCGAAGACCACCATGCCAAGTCCTCCCCCTGATGCTCCACTTGCATCCAACGCACTAACCACACACATACATTCACATGCCTATTCCTAGTATCATCATCATCATCATGTAATAAATAAACAAAATTAAATATGCATGAACAGTAATAGCCAGAATATTGGATGACATGTGAGATGCACATTATAAGCATACAAGCATGGATTTAATCATGGCATTGGACTTAATAAAAATAAACAGTTTGTTATTATCCAATTAGTTTAGGTCTTGTTCCCTCACCTGTTAGTAATACTCGATGTCCTTCCATGCCTTGAAATTCTCTTTGAATTGATTTAACAACCTAAAAGTTATATGAATTTAAGTTAGGGTTCATATGTGACATGTTACAGTTGTCAAAAATCAAAATAGAGCACTGATAGGTGTCTGATTGGTCCTATGGTCTCATGTTGTATCGACCTTATTGCCCATGGTCGATACCCTACGGTCTCATATGGTGCAACCGTAGTTGTGACCATATGATTTCTGAAATCTTCTCGAATGCCTATGATCGATGCTCTGGTCATACTGGTCATGCTTTGGTCGACCATAGCTGCGACCTTTAGATTTCTGGTCACTGTCTACGTACAATTCATGCTCTTCCTGGGTCAATTCTTCTGTTCTTCAATGGGGTTTATTCTAAAATCATCCTATGGCCATCATTAGTAATTTCTTATCAATCCTAATCATCAAATTCACTCCTCATGGTTCTCCTTGGGATTTTCTCTAGGAAATCACATAGATCATAATAGGTTAATATTGCCTATCTTCCATAGAAGTCTTATACTTAGAGTTTACACTTTCGGAGATTCGTTTCATACCTTTGCCTGTGATAGAGAGTAAATATCTTCTCAGTAAATTCTTCTCCTTAGCTTTTTCTTCTTCTCTTTCTCTTCCTTCTCTTTCTCTAGGGTTCACTAATGTTCTAAAAGAGTAAAAAGGGCTAAGGGACGTCCTTTATATAGAGGAAAACTCTCCATATAAAGTCCTCTTTCAATTAGAAAAGCAATCCCTTAGTTTAGGAAAGTTTCCAAAACTCGAAGTCTGATCTGGGTTCTCATGGTCGATCATACGGTAGCATAAATCATCGACCGTAAGGTCGAAATCATCGACCATGGGGTTCTGGATTTGAGATTTTGGTCCCTTCCTTATGGTTGACCATACCTACCTAGGTATGCGACCTTAGGTATGTTTTTAGTGTTTTTAACTCGATTCTCATACCTGGTTTGTGATCTATCTTCACACGCTTGGTCCACTTAGTCCAGGAATGATGGGAAGACCTGGCACGATACGGTTAGACCAAGTTAGTGGAGTGCGGGTCTTACAATTTTGATTTGACAACTAACTGGAATACCAGATCTGGTTTATACCTTTAGATCTGATTTCTAAACCTTCAGATCCACTCTAAGGTCTCCAACAACCATAGTTATCTATTATGTCCATTTGATACATTATTTTTCTTATCCGTTAAGCCATGTACAATACCGTTCATGATTCTGATCAATGAATAGTAGCCTACCTAGTTTTCACACCCATAATTATGAATGGTTCCTTTCCATTGATTTACTCATAACACTTCGATCTGGTTAGGAAGGAAACCATCATAGCATGGGGAGATTTAACAGCAAAAAGATGCTATATTATGATGCTACTGTTAAACATCTCCGCTATAGTTTCATGATTCGATTTAAGGAATGTTCGTAGTATATCACTAATGAAGAGATGATTACCTACAATGATCTCCTTCATCTTTGAGTTCTCCAACAACCAAGTCGATGATCCAGAGGTAAGCTTGTCTTGTCTTCCTTTTCTTTTCTTTTCTCCTCTGCATTTTTTCTTTTTTCTTATCTCTTTGCGCAGTAGTTAGAGGAAGCTCTTCCTCTCTTCTTCTTTTTATTTTCTCTCTTCTTTCTCTTCTTTCTTAAACATGTCAGCGTCTCTTTTACATTTTTGGTTTGATTCAATTAGGTTAGATTCATTCTTGTGTTAAAATTGTTAAGATGGAGCACCAAAATGGAAACAGAGAAGATCCTCCTCCTTTCCTTCCATTCTTGGCTCAACCATGGTCAACATACCATGAATAGAGTCGATCAAAATTGGTTTTTTATGCGGGGAGTAGATAGAGTTCCAATCGATGGGTCTCGCATTCAGTCTGTTACAACAGCGACAGTGCATAGGGTGTGGCGGTACAGCGTGTAATTGTTGATGCGTGATCTCACCACCTCTGTCTCTAGCTGGACCATTTTTTTGGTTGGCTAGCTAAGATGCGTGCGTGCCAGAACCTGGGGGTCATATAGACTAGGTCTGAGACTTTTAGTGCAAATGTCGTGCGCTCTAATGACAAAGGAAGTTCAAGATATTGGTTTTGTGTCACCTCACAGGTATATCATCATCTTTGGTCCTGTCAATCCGACACATTGGCATGTGGGAAGACTCGACACATGCCCAAAATTGATTGAATAGATCATCGATCAACTCCTTATACTTGAGTGTATGGAGATTCCTTGCAATTAATCGAAGAGATCATCATTGTAAGACCTGTGCCCAAATTCCATTACACTATGACCATTATGGGCATGTGTAGGGTCCTCCCACGTGTAAATGTTTAGGACAAACTCTATTGATGCCAATGACATATGCGAGAGGTGATACAAAACATTATCCTGAACCTCCCATGTCCTTTGAATGTAAGAAAGTGCACTAGAAGGAACCTCGGACCCAAACCAAACAACTCCCAAGAGTTTGTCATGCACAAACCTAAGCTAGCCAGCCGAATAGGAGGTCCGACATGTGACCAAGGAGGTGTGGTCCAACATGTGCCGCACGGTCCAGCCGCACCCCTTGTGCCCGAACTGGGTTTGAGATCGACTGGCTATGGGTCCCACCGATTTGAACCAGGATTCTTTCTCTGTATAGGTCTATCCTCAGCATCGTATTCATGGTAAGCCATCCTTGATTGAACCAAGAATGGAAGGAAGGGGAGGAAAATCTCTCCCATTCCATTCCCATACTCCATCTTGTCGGTTTTGACAATTGAAAGGAGATCTCTCTCCCAATTAGTCTATCAAATCAGAGAAGAGAGAGAGAGGAGCCTGGCACATCTCTGAGAAAAATGAGAGAAAGAAGAAGAGAAAAAGAAAGAAGGAAGAAGAAGGAAAAGAGAAGAGAGGAAGCACTCCCTCTTATTACCACCCAGCAAAGAGGAAACACAGAGAAGAAAGAAGAGAAAGAGAGAAGGAGACCAACCTCTAGAATGGCACCTCCATTTCTGAAGAGCTCGAAAGGGAATTGAATCTTCCTGTAAGTGCCCTTTTTACTTAAGATTTTATCTGGTTAACGAGCATCTGTGTAATGGGAGATTTAGTAAATTAAAGAGATGACGTCTCTCGTATATTAATGGTGCCTCCATAATAAATCTTTGTAGCTAAAGTAGAGGATGAAGTAATGAACCTGCATCCATGGCAGAACCATGAACCTGCAGGCCATTGTTCACAGATGAACTGTAGGCAATAGCATTTAAGGTATGTTGAATTAGTGATTTTGGATCATTAAAAAATATCAATAATGATCCATGGACTTTGGGAAACCATAGGATGACCTTTAGTTATCTTGAGTTGACTGTTGAAGACTCAGCTCATGGATCAATGAGAAGATCCAAATGCTTTGAGATCGGATCTGGAGTTTAGAATCAGATCTGGTATCTCGTTATTTTGACAGATTGAAATAACGATCAAAACCTAGTGTAACCATCGAACTTGAAGCTCAAACTTCTCATTCTAGACAAGAAAAATATGAGAATCATGTCGGAAGAGTTTGGAGGCCATCAGACCACGTTCTAAAGTGCAGTTGATGGGATGAGCTGCACAACCCTTTCGTTGTAATGTGTGGTAGCACATTAGCCGCATGCCATTCTGATGGGGTATCAAGGCCAAACTTGGCCCGTGACTCCTGGTGGATTTATTAGAATTTATTGTGGGATTGGAAGCCCAGAATAGTGTCTCCTTGATGCGAAAATCCATTGCGCATCAGGTATACCTGAAACAAGTTTTGGTTTACACCTAGGGTCAATGAATAGCGGACTATCCTTGCGAGGTAAGACCATAGATCAATCCTACAGGAGCTAAGCAACCTTTATGGGTGCCGGCACGGTCAAGTGACCATGTTTTAATGTACGATTGGTGACACGTGCCACACGCCTAGTAGGGCAGACTGTGCCATCGACCACATGCCACACATGATGCTGACCTCGATTATCGATAAGCTTTGGTTAGTAACTTTCTAGAAATTTTGTTAACCTGATTATGATTTTAGATCTCAGAAATTGAATGTCTACGAGCATTAATTATGTTGGTTTAACTAGAAGTTTTAAAAATTAATTGCGTACCTTATTGTTCTTTGTTTTTAATGGAAACTAACCATTGGACGGAAAGTATGAAACCTTAGGGACTAGAAACCAGACCCTTATATGATGTTAGAACCCTTGACTTCGTGATAAGAAGTATTTCTTAGTATTAAGGATTTTAAAAGGAAATCCTTGCTAGTAACTGTGCTATTTTATGGAGGATTAATATTCATAGTACTTGACCTCTACGAACAGCAGGCTTGCTGTGAGTGTAGACATACCTGAGAGTTATGAATAGTAAGGAATGAATTTAGTAATGAACCCCTAGATGCTATGTCATGATAAACACACAGTAAATAATGGGCATGAGTTATCAGATAAGCTATTAAAGGTATGAGTACCAGAATAATGAACTTAAAGAGAAATCTAATTAATTCTATTGAATAACACATTAACAATGTTATTATCTATGATATTGATTCTCAGCTATGAGGACTCTGGTAGGTAGCTACCAGAATGGCTTACCAAGGATTTTACTTTCTAACTGTCTATAAGGAAACTAAACCCTTGTTTGGTAGAATTAGCTATATTGGACTATGTTGTGTGATGGATGCGATTGGTAACATGCTCTTGTGTGATAACATGCCATCCAATAAATTATTTATTGTGATCATGCATATGTATTCTTATGTTTGGGATCAACAGTGCCGGTAAGGATTAGAGGGCAAGTGGAATGGGACACCCGCTACCTTTCTACAAAAACAACTAATCAGTGTTTGATTCATGATGTCTGGTCAAGTCGGTAAAGAGGAAGGTGGGTGGAATGGGACGCTTGCACCTCTTCTTACTGACATTGCTTTGCATTGACCATATGTAACCTAGCTGAGTCACTACGTCTTAGATGGGAGGACGGATGGGGTTGGAAGCTTGGCGATGTTATGGTCCAGTAATACGATTAATTAGGTAGACATGGCTAGTTGAACATAAATATCCCTATAACTGTACCCCTAGCCATTAAGGGGTTATGAAATGGCATGGGTGCATTAAAAAGGTGGTATGATCATAACTGTGATGCTCCCTATCCCCGACGTAGTCTAGATGGGCGGGCGAGTCTAATAGTGGGATTACCATCTCCTCAAGTGGTTGGCAGAATATAGGCTTGGGATGAGTTGTGGGCAAGTGGCTGGTGGAATACGGGCTTGTTCCATAACGATGTACCCATACTTGGGGGTGATACTGTATGTTGAGTGAGGTGGTATCATTTGATGGGTGGAGACTGTGCATACTGGAGACTCTATGTGTGGGTTGTCCTGAGCTGGCACTTATAGTTATTTACCAAACCATAGTTGATAGTTGCACGCATATTGTCTGTTGCACATTTAGTTTTCTTGCTAAGCTCGATGGTTGAGCTTACCTTGTGCATACAAACTCTTTTAGATGTTGTAGGTACTTCTCGTGACGTTTCTGGTTGTAGTCCATTTGGTGTGGAGGATGAGGACTCTAAACTTGAGGAAGAACTCTTTGATTCTTGAAGAGATTTGTAGTGCTATGCATGGGTCTAGGCTGTGCCCATGTTTCCTTTTCTAATTGGGATATTCTACTTTTATTTTGGATTTACGACAGAGATAAACTTTGAACAAGATTCATTTTATCTTGGTCATTTTATTATGGAATATTTGGATAATGATTTTAATTATGGTTGTAACTTTAATATTAATTTTTCATTAGTAATTCGTCAGCTTTTGATAATTGGATTTAAGTCTTTCGGTAATTTACATTCTTTAGTTCAATGATTGTTTAAAATAAGATTTGTAAATTTTACTTTGATAATTACTTGTCTGGATTAACTTGTAGAGTACCGTGATGTGTGATCCTGGAAGGGAATTTCTTGTGCCCTGATAGGATGGAGAGATCCCATTGCATTCTATAGTACCGATACATCGGGAACGGGGTGTGATAATCATTCTTGGGCAATGGGTATCTCTTCCATAATCAATTTCCTAGAGCATTCATGGATTGTTTTCCCATTACAAGTTTGGTCATGTAGGAATTTTTTTTAATACAAGTGCCAATCTTAGGGGTGGATCGACTTTGCATTCTGTCTCCTTCTGAAGTGGATTGATCAGTTCTTCCAAAATTGCTTCTAAAATTTATTTTGCATCTCAATGTCTACCATCTTAGGGGTAGTAACAATGGTGTCCTTTATAGACGTCATTGTAAGCACCCCATTTTTGCCTCCCTCAGCATAGGTGAACCAATATGGCAGATTTTCGGCCTTTAACCCAAAGGTTGGTGATTCTCTAATGAACCCCATAGTAGGATCATTGGATATTACCTACTTAGATGAATAGGTCGTGAAATTATCTTCGAAATGAGACTGGAATCATCAAATTTTAACATCAAACAAGGAAGATATCGCAGTTTGAAAGTGCAAGGGCATTTACGTAATTATCGTATGTTGCATGCATTATCATTCAATCTTCAAGACATCATATCTTGGTCATCTGATATCGGAATCAGATGATTCAAAGGCCAATATTCCTTTTTTTCAGTCCTCTTCAAAGTGGACGTGGAAAATCTCGGGTAGAAGTCACCAGCGGGCCCCATGCAAGCTTTCATGCAAAATTATCGTTAAAACTTCAAAGCTTCATATCTTTGTCGTTCTACGTCAGATTCAGATGATTCCAAGGCCATTATTCCTCATATTTAATGTGTTACAAAGTGAACACAGAAAATTTAGAATAAATGCTATCGAAAAATTCCATATGGAAGGGTGACATAAATGGACTATGAAATATCAACCTTAGTTTAAACCAGCTTAATCCAGCTTAGTTTAACATAGCCCAACCCAGCCCAGACCAATCTAGATTAAGTTATGTCAGTTCATATGCATGCATTCCTTTTATATGTGTATAATGTATAATATATTATTATATAATATATATATATATATATATATATATATATATATCGATATATTATATGTATTAATATATTTATGTATATATGTATACATATATATTATAGGAAAGAGAGAGGAAAGTGATGCCGTGGAAAGAGAGAGGAAAGAGAGGCCATAAGAAAGAGAATGGGAGAAAGAAAAAAAGGAAAGAGAGAAAAAAAATGAAAAAAGAAAAGATCCCCTTTACGTTTTCTAGAAAGAAAACGTGAAAGAGAGAAGGAGAAAGAAAAAAAAAAGAAGAAGAAGAAAAGGAAGGAAAGAAAAAAAAAAGAAAAAAAAAAGAAAAAAAAGAAAAAAAAGGAAACGTTTTCTAAGAAAGAAAACGTGAAAAGAGAGGGAGAAAGGAAAAAGGAAGGAAAAGAAGGGAAAAGAAAAGGAAAGAAGAAAGAAAGGAAAGAGAGAATGAATTTTCTAGAAGAAGGAAAGAGAGAAAAGAAACAGAGAAGGGATTTTCTAGAAGAAGACATAGAAAAAGGAAAGAAAGGAAGAAGAAAAAATGTGGGAAGGAAGAGAAGAAAGGAAAAAAGAAAAAATGGAAAGAAAGGATTTTCTAGAAGAAAAATAAGAAAATGAAAGAAGAGAGAAGAAGGAAAGAAGAGGAGAGGATTTTCTAGAAGAGGGAAAAGAAGAAAACATGTGGAATAGAGAGGGAGAAGAAAAAAGGGAAGGAAGATAAGAAAGGAAAGAAGAAAAAAGGAAGAGAAAAAGATTTTCTAGAAAAAGAAGAAAAGGAAAGAAGGATCTTTTAGAAGAGGAGAGAAAAAACATAAATAGGTCAAGAGAAGAGAGAGGATGCTTTTTTTCCAGACCATAGAGAGAGGAGAACGTGATAGAGAGAGGAGGACGTGAGTGAGAGAGAGAAAACGTGAGAGAGGGAGAAAGAAAGAGAGAAGAAAAGAGAAGAAGAAAAGAGAGAAAGAGAAGAGAGAGAGAAGCAGAAGAGAGGAGAAGGAGGATTCGCATTCAAAGGGGTTGATACAACCTCCAATCATCCTTCATCGATGGTTTTGCTCGATTTGAGCACAAGGTTAGTACTCTAAACAAATTTAGAGGTCGTTAGAATGCTCGAATGCCAATTTTGCTTGAAAAAGGCTAATTTCCATGAAACCTTAATCATGAATGCTCTATTACATGCTTGTTAATGTTAGGATGCCTATGTCTAACATTTTTCATGAATGATAATTTGTCTAAGCTATTCAATGATGAATTTTTGAATGATATACAATGATGTTTGATTTTTTTGTAAATTTCATAAAGTGGTTTTCTAATCTGAAATTTTCAGATTTAGGATTCAAACTTAGTACGTACATCACATGCATTTTTTCTAAGATTTTTAAGCCCAAATTTTTATGGGAGTCTCTTTGATATGTTAGAAGACTACACTACAAATTTTCGTTCCATTTGGAATTGAGAAATATATCAAAAAATTTATCTTTGACACTGCAGTTTTTCTCGGATGTAATGCAATCCTCCATCAGAAAGTCTCTAGACAATGGTCTTATGGCCATAATCAGAACATCTAAATAATATGAACTTTTTAGATATGAAATTCTTCTAAAAAATGGTACTATTTTAGTATTTTTTCAAATTTTTATTGAATTGATATCAATTTTTAAGTGCATAGTGCTCTGATTTTGAATCTGTCATGATGTACTGATTTGCATGATTGAAAAAAATCATTTTTCACAAAGAAAATATACTGTTTTAACTTATTTTTCTTGATGAATCTACATAGAGATACATCTGTATTTAATTTTCATTGACCAGTGCACATGTCTGGTCTTAGGGCATATCTTTGACCTACTTTTGCTTTATGTTAGAATTCACTCCTTCATATGAAATATAATATATTACTTCATCTTTCTATGAAAAAAAGTTGAGCTTGATTTGAGTTTCGAAAGACCTACTTATGGTCATTCTTGTGTAATGTGACAAAATCTGAATATAGTTCATAGTTTTGTTCATTATCTAAAACCTTCTGTCACAATTTTGACAGTTTTGAGTAATTAATCTTCCCAAATTTCTTCATAAAAATTACAATTTTTTCAAAGAACATTAAACATATATTTTTTTTAATAATTTTATACTTTTCAAAAAAAGGTTTCATTGATGTCTCATTCATTATAACATCAATGATCGTTTAAGTGAATTCTGCCATATTTGGATAAATGGCTATATTTGGAGCATTCATATGCTTTGTTTGGATTGTGCATACCATGTTTGCCACATTCCATGTCTTGCTATTTTTTGGTAGAATAGATAAATTTTTATCATATTTTAGTAAAATCTTAATAATTACTATTTTTAAGTCTTACTATGCTTAGAAAATATCATATAAGATCATTCCTTTTTTGAAAAATTCATGTCATATGTGCAATCTATGATTGGTTCTTACCATATTGATATATAGATGCATATTAGATATTTCCATGCTTAAATCTTATCATATTAGGTTCTTGCCTTATTTGCAATACATGCCATATTAGGGAGATTTTCATAATCTTACTATATGTTGTGATAGTTATCACAAATATCATACATGCCATGCTTAGAATATTCCTTTTTTAGCAATAATTTAATTTATGCTACACCCTAGTTGAACTGTCATATCTGTACACCTAGCAAACATATTAGGTGTGGGGACGTGCATTTAGGCACCCACATTCTTGGGAAGGGCATAATGAGAATAATAAAAACCTTAATAAAGAAAAAGAATGCTTTGCCAAACCTTTCAAAATTAAAACTTAGGTTGAAAAGGGTAATTCAGGATGATTTTGCCCCTCGATAAACCCTAAACCTAGAATAGGTTCTCAAACCTAAACCTAGAACAGGTTCTAAACCCTAAACCTAGAATAGGTTCTCACATTCTAATCTAGAACAGGTTATCAGATCCCGAACTACGTGGATTCTGATTCCTAGGTCAAACCCTAGGATAAGTAGGCTATTTGGGAGAATCCCAAATTCGGATCCACACCTTAGTTCACTCGGACTACCCATAGATCCACTAGGATATTTATCCATTCCCATTCAACCCAGGGCCCGAACTACGTTGATTCTGATTCTTAGGGCAAACCCTAAGATATGTAAGCTATTTGGGAGAAACCCAAATTTGGATCCAAACCTTGTCCACTCGGACTATCCATAGATTCACTTGGATATCCACCCACCCCGAACTACACTGATTCTGATTCCTAGGGCAAACCCTAGGATACGTAGGCCATTTGGGAGAATCCAAAATTTGGATCCACACCTTAGTCCACTCGGATTATCCATATATCCTCTAGGATATTTATCTAAATTCTAACCCAAATAGGGTTATCCACATTCCAACCCAGATAGGGTTATCCACATTTCAACCCAGATAGGGTTATCCTTATTCCAACCCAGAATAGGTTATTCATATTTTGACCCAGAAAGGGTTATCCATTCTTAGATCCACTAGGACTATCTATCAGTTCGCATGGACTATCCAGATCCTAACCCATAGGGTTTTCTCATCCTTTCAAGCATAAACTTCAACTTGAACAATGAACTTAATCATGCACAAGCATAAATCACTACCATAAACTTTAATCACACCTGAACTACGATGGTGAATCTGATTTTCAGAATAATTTTGTGATACGTAGGCAATCTGATGGATATAGATTTGGTTCAATGATATCAAACCACTTGGTTTGGTTTTGGTTTAACAGATAGAGTCTAGCATAGGAAAGGTATAGGAGACCGATTTCGATCGGGCGGTTTGGGTGCCTAACCCCTTCCCATAACCGTAACCTGACGCTTACCCAATCTCTGATGGACCAGAAATCCAATCTAAGGGTCATGAGTCAATCGAAGTCTTACCTTGGGGTGAGATTTCACATTTCTAAGGTCCTAGACCTTAATCTAGGTGGCGACTTCCAAGATTTCATCTTTTTCCTCACAATCATATCGTTATATAGTCCTCAAGAATAGAATTTTCTTACCAACAATTTTAAGATAGAAAGAATCAATTTCTTCTGTTTTCTCTGATTTATCTCTAACAAGTATAATCACTTTATATCATCGTATGTCTCAACTATTATGTTTTCCATTACCAGCATTAGGATGTAAGTCTTAACATTTGTTAGGTGATCCACCCATAACATTTCCATAGAAATCCATTACCTTCAATAACTTCAAATTCGTATTGATAACTTTTGTCCAACTTGGACTCAACATAGTTCTAGGTAATATGATAGTTCAGCTTGGTGTCGTAATGGTTACCACCTTTTATATTTGACTTTAAAAGTTTTAGCAAGTTCTTAACCTTTTTATTGATCATCTAAAATGTAACTAAGTGGACTTCATCCAAGTTTATAAGAATTGATTCAAAATTTCCCATCTTCAAAATGTTCACCAATGATATATAGTAATTTGACTAATCATGTACAATTTCAGATTCTACATGTATGTGCAAAACTTGATGTATAATAATATAGGAAAAGGAATACCTGTAATCCTATCAGCGATCGCATTTATTTCTTCCATTTTCCAAGGGAAAATGTTATTTTTTCATGGCTTCTATTCCGCTTTGTAGGAGCAGTCCTTTCGCGAGTGGATGTCTTGGCAGTTGAGAGTGCAACAACCATGGAGGGTGCGACTTGCACAGAGGAACTCTCCTGAATAACCACCAATGGTGTCACAGGCCATTATAGGGAATCAAACATGATATACGGGTCAATCCAATAGTCAACATGAATCTTTCAGTGATCAATCAACCACAAGACTTACCATACGAATCCCACAGTCTACGTATACAATATCCATAAGACCAAATTAGATAAATCAGAGTAATAGTAGCGGAAGCATAATAATGGTCACAGATGTCATGTACTGATATTAAAACATAAATAAGTTTGTTATGTCTTTCAAAACAAGTTGCACAATATCATATCATAATTTACTATACAATATCCCAAAGAGTAAATCTGAGTATCACAGTTGTAGATAGACTAAAGCACCATCTATCTATGAGGATCTCAAAGAAGTAGGCAAAGCTTTGCATTAGGTCCCGTAGATGCAATCCTAGCAAGAATAGTCCTTGGGATGATCCCTCAGCGAAACTCCACAAAGAGATGAGCTCTCTACCATAGTAGGATCCATCTGGTTAGCAGCTATAGAAGAAGTACCTACAATCAATGCTAAAAAGATTTCAATATCCAGGGGTGAGCTCCTATCCTAGCTTAGCGAGAAGTCGAGTAATAGTGCACTCCTATCATCAACATCAAATCATGAATTTATGAAGAAGTAAACATAATAACAATGCACATCAAAGTATAAATGCCCCATGTTCTTAGTTGTACCCCAGCAGAGATCTGTCTGAACCACACCACCCCTGGACTTGTTCGCATGCCCCCCTTCCTGAACATATTTACATGCCTTAAACACCTGAACCTCCCTTCTCTTGGTAAGTCACCACGATAAAGCACAGGACAAACTGTCACACCCTAATTCTGGTCTAACTGGAATGGTGTGATGAACCACCAATAAACCAACGGTTTAATCTGCCACACCCTAATTCTGCACCATTCAGAACGGTGTGATGAACCGCTATAAACCAACGATTCAACCAGGATCTCTAATAGGCGGTATCCATTAAAAATAAAACCATGCGCATCCACAACCATAATAAGAATAAATACACAATAGCGGAAGTCTTATAGTAAATGAACTGAGCATTCTAAATGTAATAATCATAATTAAAAATATCAAATTATTGTTGTATCAACTGGGACATAAATAAATAATATATCAATTACATCTTTTATAAATCCAAATAAAATCCTACTAGAACACGCATGAGTTGCACTCGCACGAGGGGTCATGCGTATCCGCTAAGTCTTCAGCCTCCATTGCAGCAACACGCGCATACACCGAATCATTTATATAATCTGCAACTGTGGTACCTGCATCATCAACTAAAAATATTCGACGTCGAGAGGGTGAGCACACATCATGGCCCAGTGAGCAAACAAAACAATGCAACAAACATATGCATGCATTCAATTCATATCTTTGGTCTGATAAATAAGTTTGCAATGTGCTACGGAAAGGATAGGTGGCCAAAGATCACGTTTATTGACGCCGCACCTCTATACACAAGTGTGTGAAGCCGCCCAAAGGTAACGTTTATTGTCAACTTACATGCACCCAACCATGGACAATGTACACACAAAGGTCATGTTTATTGTTGTATCCGTTGCCCATACCAACACGTAAGCCCCTGCTGGCGAGGGCTCGCAAACTGGGCTTGCAACTAACCAATCCTAATGCCAATCAGTGTATCCAAGGCCTCACCCTAGCATCCCTCAATACGTCCATAGAGATAGTAGGGCTAAGGCCCCCCGGCAGAGTCAGAGACTACACGGTCCGAAACCACCTCCTCTCATACCCTATGACGTAATAGTTCTGCTAAGGTAATGGCGATACGACGATGTCAATGGACAAGACTTGAGTTAGAGATAGAGGTAGAGTGTTGAGGCCCCGCCTATGACACCTCCCCCTGATACTCGCTCGCATCAAGCACACCAACCACAAACATACGTCCACATGCCTATTCCTATCATCATCATCATCATCATTATCATAAATAATAAATAAATATGTATGAACAGTAATAATAAAAATATTGGATGACATGTTGTATGCACATATCAATCATACACTCATAAATCATTCATGGCATTGGACTCAAGAATAAAAATAGTTTATTATTAACCAATTAGTTTAGGTCTTGTTCCCTCACCTTTACTTGATCGTAGATCCTCTTTCAAGCTTTAAGAATCAACTGTATATCGATATTATATCACTAGAAGACCTAACCAAGTTGATAGAATTTAATTAGAATTAATTCTGATTTTAAAAAGCATGCTGTTAACTGGGGGTCGATGCTAGGGTCGGAGGTTTCATCGACCCTGGATGCGACCACCCCTATTCTGGACTTCCCGAACACTGGGGGTCGATGATCAGGGTTTGGTAGGGTCGATTGGCCATCGACCCCCCGTGCGACCCCCTGTGGTTTTTATCGATTTTCATCCTACAGTCCATTCTTCGTGTTTGGGGTCCTATGGCTTGCTTCTACAATACATTCCACACATGTTCTATGGCCTAGAACCGTGGTTCGTTCACCTAGATGGCTTTCATGATTTTCCCCATGGTTTTCCATGAAAACCTAACCATGGGTGGATGATTTGGGTTTCTCATAGATTATTCTCTCTTCTCTATCTATCCTAAGGTCTGTAGAATTTCGTGGGGATAGTATCCATACCTGAGAATTAGGCTTGTTTCTCTGAAGCCTTCTCCTTAATCTTTTTCTCCACTTTCCTTCTCTTCTCTTTCACTTCTCCTTCTCTTTCTCTTTCTCTCAATCCAATTAGGGTTCTAAAAGGAGTGAAAGAGGCTTAGGGACGTCCTATTTATAGATTAGAAACTCCCAAAATAAGTCCCATTGAGATTAGGAAGGAATCCCATTGAAATTAGGATAGCTTCCTAATTTCGGTTCGTGCTGTTTTTATCGATTATCGGGGGTCGATGGGGGGGTCGGAGATCCCGTCGACCCCTGGTTCTTAAAATGTCCGACCCCTAGTATAAAACTGGGGGTCTGACTTTTATAATGGGGGGGTTCCGACCCTCCCTTGTTGGGTATGCGACCCTCCTCCTATTTTTGGTGTTTTTGGGTCAGTTTAATACCTGGAATCGTGATCTCCTTCACGCACTTGATCCGTTTGGTTCGACCATGATGGGTAGACCTGGTTCAAGGTGGTAAGACTGGGTTAGTTCGATACGGGTCTTACAACTCCCCCCTACTTATAAAAATTTTGTCCTCGAAATTGTACATACCTTCTGAGTCGAATAAGTGAGGGT
The DNA here is from genome assembly GCA_028583415.1 of Protea cynaroides. Taxonomy (NCBI): domain Eukaryota; kingdom Viridiplantae; phylum Streptophyta; class Magnoliopsida; order Proteales; family Proteaceae; genus Protea; species Protea cynaroides. The sequence continues at coordinate 37,017,632 of CM053276.1, read as the reverse complement.
ATTGCTTTCGCATAGCATTCTCTTCTTCCCATGTAATTTCTTCCATGTCTCTACTTTTCCAGGTGACCTTAACATAATAGATATCTCGGTTGTGTAGTCGTTGAACCTTTCAGCTGGTGATTTCAGATGGTGTTACTTCAAATGTCAAATCATCAGTCAAATCAGGTAAGTCTATTGTCAAAACGTGTGTTGGATCCTTTACATACTTCTTCAATAAGGAAATGTGAAATACGTCATGCACACTTGACATAGATGGTGGTAGTGCTAACTGGTAAGCCACTTTCCCACGCTTAGCTAGAATCTCATATGGCCCGACATATCTTGGACTTAATTTCCCTTTCTGTCCGAACCGTTTCAATCCTCGCATAGGCGATACTTTTAAGAATACTTTATCACCCACGACGAACTCAAGGTCTCGACGTCGGGTATCGGCATACTGCTTTTGATGATTCTGAGCTGTTCTCACTCTTTCTTTGATAATGTCGACCACTCGACAAGTCTCTTCAACAAATTCTGGTCCAACAATACTACGTTCCCCGACTTCGTTCCAAAACAAAGGAGTTCGACACTTTCTGCCATACAATGCTTCATAGGGTGACATCTATATAGTAGCCTGATAGCTATTATTATAAGCGAACTCAATCAGTGGTAACTTTTCATCCCATGATCCTTTGAAGTCAATTACACATGCTCGAAGCATATCTTCTAGAATCTGAATTGTACGCTCCGACTGCCCATCTGTCTGTGGATGGAATGCAGTACTAAACTTCAATGTTGTACCCATAGCCTTTTGCAATCCTTCCCAAAACTTTAAAGTAAATTGTGGATCTCTATCGGACACAATACTTTTAGGTACACCATGTAATCGCACAATGTTATCCACATACAGCTTAGCTAACTTGTCCAGTGTATACTGGGGTCGTATAGGTATAAAGCGAGTTGTTTTAGTCAGGCGGTCTACAATCACCCAAACTGCGTCAACTACTCGAGGAGTCAGTGGTAATCCTGGGACGAAGTCCATAGTGATGCAGTCCCATTTCCATGCTGGTTCCAGTAATGGTTGTAACAGTCCTACCGGTCTTTGTCATTCAGCCTTTACTTTCTGAAAATTTAGGCATTGAGACACGAACTTAGCTACATCTGCTTTCATTCCTCTCCACCAATATAGTTTCTTTAGATCATGATACATCTTAGTGCTTCCAGGATGTATCGAATAGATGGTGGTATGGGCTTCTTTCATCAATCGGTGTCTAATGTCCACACTTTCTATTTCGGGTACACATATTCGTCCTTTGTACTTCAATACCTTTTCTTTGTCCAAGGTGAACTCAGGGTTAGTTCTACCTTTTTCGATGTCTTCTTGTACCGTTCTCAGGTAAGGGTCTGATTTGATAGCTGTCTTCACTTCATCAACTATATCTGGTATAATTTTCAATGTGGCGAACATATTTGAAAATCGATGAATAAACCCTTGGTTGGTTGATCCATCTGGTGCATCTATCACAAACTGCTCGTTACAGATAATGTCTCCATATTTTGACAGCATGTACTACTGCCGCTAGTTCCAAATCATGAGTGGGGTAGTTCTTTTCATGTGTCTTCAGTTGTCTTGAGGCATATGCAATATCTTGTTCTCCTTGCATAAGTACACATCCTAATCCCAGTCCTGACGCATCGGTGTACAAGATGAATGGTTGTCCTAGAATCGGGATGGTCAAGATTGGAGCTGATATCAATCTAGCTTTCAAGGTTTGGACACTCTTCTCGCATTTGTCCATCCAGACAAACTTCTCGCCCTTCTTAGTCAAACTGGTAAGAGGTACGACAATTCGGGAATAGTCTTCCATAAATCGTCGATAATACCCAGCTAGACCCAGAAAACTTCTAATTTCCGCAATGCACTTCGGTGCTTTCCACTTTACAATAGCCTCGATCTTGCTGGGATCCACTTTAATTCCTTCCGCGGATACTACATGGCCTAGAAATGCGACTTCCTTTATCCAAAACTCACACTTTGTAAATTTGGCGTCGAGCATTTCCCTTCGGCGTTTAGATTCTTGACATGAGTTTCCTCGTCTTTGGAGTAGACTAATATATCATCAATAAATACAATAACCGATGTATCCAACATGTCGTGGAAAACCCGGTTCATAAGTTCCATAAAGGTTGCTGGTGCGTTTCTCAACCCAAAAGACATGACCGAAAATTCATAATGTCCATATCTGGTCCTGAATGCTGTCTTGGGGATATCACCATCCTTAATCTTCAGCTGATGGTAGCCTGACCGAAGACCAATCTTTGAGAATACTTTGGCACCTTGCAACTGATCGAACAGGTCATCGATCCAAGGCAATGGATATCGATTCTTGATTGTCAGTTTATTCAGTTCTCGGTAGTCTATACACAAGCAAACGCTACCGTCCTTTTTCTTCACAAATAATACTGGCGCTCCCCATGGTGATATGCTAGGGCGAATGTAACCCTTGTCCAGCAGTTCTAGTAGTTGTACTTTCAATTCCTTCACTTCAGTAGGAGCCATTCGATAAGGTGCTTTCAATACTGGTGCGGCTCCAGGTATAAGATCTATAACGAACTCTGTAGCTTGGTCGGGTGGTAATCCTGGTAATTCTTCAGAAAATACGTCTGGATAGTCACGCATGACATCAATATCTTTCATTCGTGGTGCTTCCTTGGTAATGTCAACCACAGATACTAAATAACTGACTACTCCTTTCTCAAGGCACTTCTTAGCCTTTAGCGCCGAGAGTATGAGCTTTCGTTTTCGGGGAAGTTTCGTTCCTGTAAAACTGAACTTGGCTCCTTCCTGGTCTTTAAATGTCAGCTTCTTTTCGGCACACAATAGGTTTACAGAATGCCAAACTAACCAGTCCACTCCAAGATGACATCAAAGTCTGCCATCTCAAGTTGGATCAAGGTTGCATCCAAGGTCTTTTCATCAATAAGAACTGGACATGGTCCATAACCTTTTTCTAACTCCACTTCTAATCCCATAGGTGATCGTACAAGTAGTTTGTAGTCTAAGGATTTAAGGGGTAGATTTAACTTCTTTCCAAACGTCACAGATATAAAGGAATGAGTAGCTCCTAAATCAAAGAGTACTCTCGCGGGAATGCCATTAATAGGTATGATACCTGTGATTTATTTTGGTTTAGTCTACATGCTCATACAATGTAATACAACTAACAAAATGTAAGTCATACCTGTAACCACATCAGGCGATGCGGCAGCATCCTCGGATGTAACCGCGTAAACTCGTCCTTGATGTAGCTGCTTCTTAGGCTTAGGACATTCCCTTGCTATATGTCCCACTTGGTTGCAGTTAAAATATTTTATCCCTTCAGTAATTGGCCTCTGTTGCTGTTGAACTACGGAGATAGTCTTGGTCGCAGCAGTAAATCCTTGAGCACGGAAGGGTTTGAATGTCTTGTTATTCCCTCTGTTATATGAATTTTCAGCTGGCCTTTTTATACCTCTGTTTTGCATGAAATAACTCTCCTTCTAGCTCGATTTTATAACTCGAGCAATTTGTGCTACTTCATTATAGATTTTCTTTTCATGTCCCAAAACATGCTCACGGATGCTTCCCCTAAGTCCCATGACAAACCTTCGGGTCTTTGTGTTTTCCTCTTGCATACTAGTGGGTGCAAAGAAGAACAGCTCTTCATAACGTTGTTGATACGCATCCACGGTCATCTGTCCCTGATATAAACTCAGGAACTCTCTTTCCATAGAATCTCTGAAACTTCTTGGAAAGTACTTCTTAAAGAACGCCTCCTTATATATATCCCAAGTTAGTTGGGCGTGCTTTGTAAGTAAATACGTCCTGGTAGACCTCCACCAATGGTGTGCATCTCCTTTCAGCATAAAGGTGGCATACAACAGTTTCTCTTCTTCATTTAATGTCATCATCATAAAGTTTCTTTCCATTTTGTCAACCAAGTGTGCCAGCCATAAAGGATCTGCTGGCTTGCCATTGAATTCTCTGGGCTTTAATTTCAGAAAATGCTCCACCAGTCTGGAGTGGTCTAGTGGCTGCGGAATATACGCTCCATACATAGGTGGTTGGTATTGATATCCACCTTGAGCTATTTCAGGATTTGGTACTTGGGCCTGCATGATAGGAGTCTGAGGTGCATGGGGTACTGTGTTACTTCCCTCGGGTGTTATGCTTGCCTGTCCAGCTAGCATTGGAGGTGTTTGTGCAGCTGGAAGAGTTATGCCTATGGCCGTTTGGATAGTAGTTTGTGCCTGTTGCATCTATTGCAGCTGTTGGGCCAAGTTCATTACGACTGTGGCCAAGTCTGTAGGTGGAGCTGACAGATTGGTAGGATTTTCCTGCCCATTTATGACGGATGGTGCAGTGTTCCTGTCCCCTTGTGGTTTCGGGTGTGTCTGGTTATCTTCCCCCACAGGTGGTGGTGGTGGGATAGAGTTACGGCTCTGTCTGGTTGTTCTACGTCCCGCCATTAATTAATCTGCTAGTAGGATTGCCTGAAATCATTGAACACGAGAGACAATCATTAAATACTTCATTCTCATATTTTAAATCCACTAACAAATGCAAATTTCAAATTTTTCAGATCATTCTGTCAAAAATGTTGTGTTTTCACTGTAGGGTCGATGGTGGGGGTCGATGGGTATCCGACCCTCAGTATTCGACCCTGGGAAATCACCCATTCTTCCTGAGAGCCGGGGGTCGATGGGGGGTTGGAGTATGTCCGACCCAGGGTGTGACCCCTAGTTCTCTGTCAGGTTCTCGAGAGCAAAGGGTCGATGTGGGGGTCGATTGTTTTAATCGAATTTTCCGACCCCCGGACAAAAAATCTGATTTTTAAGTCCGATTCAAAGTCCATTTCTCATTCTTTCTTCTCCGCTTCGACTCAGCTCGTCCCTCTGAGTTGCTACAGTGCCCATTCCAATCCGTTGGTGGTTTGCACTTCTCGTTTTGTCGTCTACACCTCCGCTACAGGTATTTCTTCTACCTTTTCATGTTTTTAGGTTTCTTAACCTAGGTTTTTGCTCGTTTATCTTGTATTTTTAAAATTAAACTTTTTCCAACCGTAAAAATTTGATTTTTATTGGGGGCTTTGTTGTTGGTGACTCGAGGAACGAAAGCCCTCAAAAATATTTGAGTTTCATTGGTTGGTTATCGAGAAACTCAAAATTTTCACTTTTTGCCCTAATTTTGTCAAAATTTTGAATTTCTTGAAATTTCTTGCAATTCAATCCAATTAGTTGAAATTGCCGACTGTTTGAGTCTCATAAGATAGTTTAGGATCTATGTAAGTCCTCCTGCCCACGTGTATGGGTGAAAAGTGAGGTTTTTGACCCATTTACCTCGTTATTACGTCGAAATCTCAGGTTTTTCCTCTCTACTAACCCATTATTTGTTTTTCTTTCTTATTTGCAGATACTATGGCTCGTACCAAGGTACCCAGAGTTCGCGACCATCTTCGCTTCCGTACCAACGAAGCCAAGGCACAGTATGCCCACTACGCTCGCAAGAAGGTAGAGGTAGGCCGCAAAGTGGACTTGGCTGACTTAGCCTTGTTCAATGTGGAGAGAGCCTTTGGTGATATGGGATGGCTCTTTGTCATCACTTATGACGCGTGTACCCATCCTGACTTGGTACGCCAGTTCTACTGTAATCTCCAGGTGGTGGGAGATTACAATGATGTGAAGAGGGGTGATGAGCTTCGCATCACGAGCTACATCAAGGGGGTTGACGTTTCATTTGATTATCGGCAGCTGGCCGACTTGTTGGGCATTTTCTATGCTGGCCCCATGGTGTTCTGTGCTCCTGGAGAGCCCCAGTTCTTTTCTCTACAGATGAGGACTGAGATCAATAGCCAGCTCATCCGACCTGATCGCTGGCAGATGAAAGCGAGTTTTCTGCGCTCTGATCCACAGGTATATTGCAAGATCATTCAGCATAACCTGATACCGCAGAGTGATCACTACGAGAGGATCTCCCAGTTGACCCAGTATCTATTATACTGTATATGCACTAGGCAGCCCGTCTGCCTTCCATACATCATCATGTGTACCATGATCAGTGCCACACCGCCCAGTCACACTGGCAACCTTCCTTACGGATGCATGATCACTATCTCGCTTACCCGCCTAGGGGTTGACTTAGTGGATGAGAAGATTCAGGAGAAATCCTTCTCATCGCCTCTGGATTGGGAGGCTATTTGCAAGATGGGCATGTGGGATGCCCAGGTCAGTGATGAGGAGAGGAACACGATGGTTCGCCCTCGCACTCGAATGGAGATGGCTGATGCTGAGGCCGCAGCAGCAGCCGCTGGAGCAGGAGTTCCTGGGGATGATGACGATCGGTTGTACATGGATGTAGATGTCATACCTCCTCCATCACCTACCCATGCTACTGGAGCTGGTCCCTCTTCTTCAGCTGGTCCTTCGCATGCAGCTGGTCGTTCGTATATTCCATCTGAGGACATGATGAGGATATTACACGAGATACGAGAGGCTCAGCGTATGTCTGACCTAAGGATGGGAGAGCTTATAGAGGCTCAGCGTATGACTGACCAGCGGGTGGCTGATCTCACAGCTAGTCTCTAGAAGAGCCAGACTCAGCTAGCTTGGTTGACCAGGGTCTATGCTGAGGACTATGATAGTGACCGTGAGGCACCACCTCCCCCATCACCTCTAGCTTCTTGATGTACTTCTTTTATTTTTTCTTTTGTACTTCAGAGTAACTGTCCAGACTGTGGACTGTACTCTGCTTTAATTATATATATAAACATTTGTTCTTCCTTTTGGTTGTATATAATTTTGTTTCTTATTTAATAGATGCATTATTCTCTTTCAGTTTAGTCTCAAACAACACAGATGCTTATGGTGTGTTATTATTATGTCTTTTATATTTTTATCCTATCTCAGTTCACGACCTTTCGTGGAAGTATATGGTTTCACAGATAAAGCCTGAGATGCTCTGATACCAAGTTGTCTCACCCCAATTCTGCACCATTCAGAACGGTGTGATGAACCGTTATAAACCAACGTTTCAACCAGGATCTCTAATAGCCGGTATCCATTAAAAATAAAATCATGCGCAGCCACAACCATAATCAGAATAAATACACAATAGCGGAAGTCTTATAGTAAATGAACTGAGCATTCTAAATATAATAATCATAATTAAAAATATCAAATTATTGTTGTATCAACTGGGACATAAATAAATAAAATATCAATTACATCTTTATAACTCCAAATAAAATCCTAATAGAACACGCATGAGTTGCACTCGCATGAGGGGTCATGCGTATCCTCTAAGTCTTCAGCCTCCATTGCAGCAACACGCGCATATACCGAATCATTTATATAATCTGCAACTGTGGTACCTGCATCATCAACTAAAAATATTCGACGTCGAGAGGGTGAGCACACATCATGGCCCAGTGAGCAAACAAAACAATGCAACAAACATATGCATGCATTCAATTCATATCTTTGGTCTGATAAATAAGTTTGCAATGTGCTATGGAAAGGATAGGTGGCCAAAGATCACGTTTATTGACGCCGCACCTCTATACACAAGTGTGTGAAACCGCCCAAAGGTAACGTTTATTGTCAACTTACATGCACCCAACCATGGACAATGTACACACAAAGGTCATGTTTATTGTTGTACCCGTTGCCCATACCAACACGTAAGCCCCTGTTGGCGAGGGCTCACAAACTGGGCTTGCAACTAACCAATCCTAATGCCAATCAGTGTATCCAAGGCCTCACCCTAGCATCCCTCAATACGTCCATAGAGATAGTAGGGCTAAGGCCCCCCGATAGAGTCAGAGACTACACGATCCGAGACCACCTCCCCTCATACCCTATGACGTAATAGTTCTGCTAAGGTAATGGCGATACGACGATGTCAGTGGACAAGACTTGAGTTAGAGATAGAGGTAGAGTGCAGAGGCCCCGCCTATGACACCTCTCCCTGATACTCGCTCGCATCAAACACACCAACCACACACATACATCCACATGCCTATTCCAATCATCATCATCATCATCATTATCATAAACAATAAATAAATATGCATGAACAGTAATAATAGAAATATTGGATGAAATGTTGTATGCACATAACAATTATACACTCATAAATCATTCATGGCATTGGACTCAAGAATAAAAACAGTTTATTATTAACCAATTAGTTTAGGTCTTGTTCCTCACCTTTAATTGATCGTAGATCCTCTTTCAATATTTAAGAATCAACTATATATCGATATTATATCACTAGAAGACCTAACCAAGTCGATAGAATTTAATTAGAATTATTTTTTATTTTAAAAAGCATGCTGTTAACTGGGGGCGATGCTAGGGTCAGAGGTTTCATCGACCCTGGGTGCGACCACCCCTATTATGGACTTCCCAAACACTGGGGGTCGATGATCAGGGTCTGGTAGGGTCGATTGGCCATCGACCCCCGTGCGACCCCCTATGGTTTTTGTCGATTTTTCATCCTACAGTCCATTCTTCGTGTTTGGGAGTCCTATGGCTTGCTTCTACAATCCATTCCACACATATTCTATTTCCTAGAACCGTGGTTCATTCACCTAGATGGCTTTCATGATTTTTCCCATGGTTTTCCATGAAAACCTAACCATGGGTGGATGATTTGGGTTTCTCCTAGATCATTCCCTCTTCTCTATCTATCCTGAGGTCTGTAGAATTTCATGGGGATAGTATCCATACCTGAGAATTAGGCTTGTTTCTCTGAAGCCTTCTCCTTAATCTTCTTCTCCACTTTCCTTCTCTTCTCTTTCTCTTCTCCTTCTCTTCTCTTTCTCTCAATCCAATTAAGGTTATAAAAGGAGTGAAAGAGGCTTAGGGACGTCCTATTTATAGATTAGAAACTCCCAAAATAAGTCCCATTGAGATTAGGAAGGAATCCCATTGAAATTTAGAAAGTTTTCTAATTTCGATTCGTGCTGTTTTTACCGATTACCGGGGGTCGATGGGGGGGGGGGGTCGGAGATCCCGTCGACCCCTGGTTCTTAAAATGTCTGACCCCGGTATAAAACTGGGGGTTTGACTTTTATACTGGGGGGGTTCCGACCCTCCCTTGCTGGGTATGCGACCCTCCCCCTATTTTTGATGTTTTTGGGTCAGTTTAATACCTGGGATCGTGATCTCCTTCACGCACTTGATCCGTTTGGTTCGACCATGATGGGTAGACTTGGTTCAAGGTGGTAAGACCGGGTTAGTTCGATACGGGTCTTACACAAGTAGGATCTTTTATAGGTCGTACCCACCATATCAAACCATACACACATTTCACATTAATAATCAGAGGTAATAAACAAATAAGCGGAAGTCTTATAGATATTGGACTGAGTATCTAACAATAATAATAAATAATTAATTCGATTATCTTTAAAACTCAAGACATAAAAGTAAATAATCCATTACATGTTTCATTAATTAAATATAGCTAAACTAATCAAATACGCACTGATTGCACTCGCATGATGAATTATGCGCATCTTTAACAGCTTCTACGTCCATAGCGGCAATGTGTCCATACGTCGGAGCATCCATATAATCTTCAATAGTAGGATCTGCATCATCAACTAAAAATATTCGATGTCGAAAGGGTGAGCACACATCACGGCTCAGTGAGCAAACAAAACAATGTAACAAACATATGCATGCATTCAATTCATATCTTTGGTCTGGTTTTATGTTTGCAATGTGCTATAGAAAGGTTTAGTGGCCCCCGCACCTCTATACATGAGTGTGTGAATCCATCCTATGAATCAAACCCCATTGCCGTCCCACATGCACCCACCATGTAATAGAGATAGAGCTAAAGTGTTCGGATCAAACACCGCCAATACTTCCCCTGATGCCCTACCCATACAAACACGTAAGCCCCTATTGGTGAGGGCTTGCAAATTGGGCTCGCAACTAACCAATCCTAATGCCAAATAGTGTATCCAAGGCCTCACCCCAGCATCCCTCAATACGTTCATAGAGATAAAGCTATGGCCTCTCGACAGAGTCAGAGACCACACGGTTCGAGGCCACCTCCCCTGATGCCCTACGACTTAATAGTTCTGCTAAGGTAATGGCGATACGACGATGTTAGTGGGCAAGACTTGAGTAGAGATAGAGCTAGAGTCTGGTGATGAGGTCAAAGACCACCATGACACATCCTTCTCCTGATGCTCTACTCGCATCCAATACACCAACCACACACATACATTCACATGCCTATTCCTAGCATTATCATCATCATCATGTTATAAATAAACAGAATTACATATGCATGAACAGTAATAGCAGGAATATTGGATGACATGTGAAATGCACATTACAAATATACAAGCATAGAATCAATCATGGCATTGGACTCAATAAAAATAAACAGTTTGTTATTATCCAATTAGTATAGGTCTTGTTCCCTCACCTGTTAGCAATACTCTATCTTCTTTCAAGCCTTGAAATTCCCTTTGAATTGATTTAACAACCTAAAAGTTATATGAATTTAAGTTAGGGTTCATATGTAACATGTTACAGTAGTCAAAAATTGAAACAGACCACTGATAGGTATCTGATTGGTCTTATGGTCTCATACTGTATCAACCTTACTGCTTACGATCGATATCCTACGGTCGCATATGGTGTGACCTTAGCTGCGACCATATGGTTTTTGGATCTTCCCAAATGCCTATGGTCGATCCTCTGGTCATGTTGGTCATGCTATGGTCGACTGTAGCTGCGACCTTGAGATTTCTGGTTACAAACTACATGCAATTCAAGTTCTTCCTGGGTTAAATCCTCTACTCTTCATTTGGATTTATTCTAAGGTCATCTTGTGGCCATCATTAGTAGTTTCTTATCAACCCTAATCATCAAACTCACTCCTCATGGTTCTCCTTGGGATTTTCTCAAAGAAATCACATGGATCATAATAGATTGATATTGCTTATCTTCCATAAAAGTCTTATTCCTTAGAGTTTACATCTCTAGAGATTCGGTTCATATCTTTGCCTATGATAGAGAGCCAATCTCTTCTCAGCAAATTCCTCTCTTTAGCCTTTTCTTCTTCTCCTTCTCTTCCTTCTCTTCCCTTCTCTTTCTCTAGGGTTTACTAATGTTCTAATAGAGTGAAAAAGGGCTGAGGGACGTCCTTTATATAGATGAAAACTCTCCATATAGAGTCCTCTTTTAATTAGGAAAGAAATCCCTTAGTTTAGGAAAGTTTCCAAAACATAGAGTCAGATCTGGGGTCTCATGGTCGAAAGCTACGGTCGCAGAATCCGTCGACTGTAGGGTTAAAATCATTGATCGTAGGGTCATTGATCAGTGACCATTGTTTCTTTCCATATGGTCGACCGTACCTACCTAGGTATGCGACCATATATATACAGTTTTGGATGTTGAGTCAATTTTTATACCTGATTTGTGATCTATCTTCACACTCTCGATCCACTTGGTCTAGGAATGATGGGAAGACCTAGCACAACATGGTTAAACCAAGTTAGTGGAGTGTGGGTCTTACAACTCGCCCTCTTATATAAATATCATCCTCAAAATTTGCACATACCTTTCAAGTCGAATAAGTAAGGATATTGCTTCTGCATAGCGTTCTTTTCTTCCCATGTAATTTCTTTCACAATTTGGCTCCTCCAAGTAACCTTAACGTAATAAATGTCAAGGTTGCAAAGACATTGCACCTTTCGGCTAGTGATCTCAAAAGGTACCAATTCGAACATCAAATCTTTAGTCAAATCCGGTGGATCCGCTGTTAACCCATGTGTTGGATCTCTGACGTACTTCTTCAATTGTGAGACATGGAATACATCATGTACACTAGTTATTGATGGTGGTAGTGCTAACTGATATGCTATCTTTCCACGTCTAGCTAGAACTTCATAGGGTCCAATATATCTGGGACACAGCTTTCCCTTCTCTGAACCTTTTCAAACCATGCATAGGAGATATTTTCAGAAATACCTTATCACCTAGGGTGAATCTCTACGTCGATTATCTGCATATTGCTTCTGACAGTTCTGAGCTGTTTGGACTCTTTCCTTGATAATGCTGACCACTCGACAAGTCTCTTCAACAAACTCTGGTCCAATAATACTCCGTTCTCCAACTTTGTTCCAAAATAAAGGAGTTCAACATTTCCTACCATACAGTGCTTTATAGGGCAACATCTATATTGTAGCTTGATAGCTATTGTTATAAGCGAACTCAATTAATGGTAATTTCTCATCCCATGATCCTTTGAAATTAATTACGCAAGCTCAGAGCATATCTTCTAAAATCTAAATGGTACGTTCTGATTGTCCATCGGTCTGAGGATGGAATGCAATACTAAACTTCAATGTTGTACCCATAGCCTTCTGTAATCCTTTTCAAAACTTTAAAGTAAAACGTGGGTCTCTGTCGGACACAATGCTTTCAGGTACATCATGTAATCTGATAATATTATCTACATAAAGCTTAGCTAACCTCTCTAGGGTATACTAAGGTCGTATAGCTATGAAACGAGCTGTCTTGGTCAAATGATCCACAATCACCCAGACTGCGTCAACTACTTGGGGAGTCAATGGTAATCCGGTGACAATGTCCATAGTGATGCAGTCCCATTTCCATGCTGGTTCTGGCAGTGGTTGCAATAATCCTGTAGGTCTTTGCCTTTCAGCCTTGACCTGCTGACAATTTAGGCATTGAGACACAAATTTAGCTACATCTGCTTTCATTCCTCTCCACCAATATAGTTTCTTCAGATCATGATACATCTTTGTACTTTCAAGATGTACCGAATAAGCGGTGGTGTGGGCTTCCTTCATTAGCCTGTGTCTAATATCCAAGTCTTCATTTTTAGGAACACATACTCTCCCTTTGTATCTTATTACTTTCTCAGGATCCAAAGTGAAGTCAGGGTTAGTCCTACCTTTTTCAAGGTCTTCTTGCACCGTTGTCAAATAAGGGTCTGATTTAATAGCTTCTTTCACTTCGTTTAATAGATCAGGTACAATCATCAATGTAGCAAACATGTTTGAGAATAGATGAATAAACCCTTAGTCAGTTGATTCATTCGGAATATCATGAACTGCTTGTTATTGTAATTAAATACTCTTCCTGTGACACACACTACAACATTGCACTAGCTTCTTCTTGGGATTTTGTCACAGCTTTCATGCTTAATGTGTTAGCAACTACATTAGCTTTTCTTGGATGATACTAGATATTGCAATCATAATCCTTCAGTAATTCCAACCATCTTCTTTGTCTCATGTTAAACTCCTTCTGATTAAAAAGATGAGTGAGACTCTTATGATCTGATTTAATCTGAAATTTCTCTCCATACAAATAATGTCTTCATATCTTGACAGCATGTACCACTGCTGCTAATTCCAAGTTATGAGTGGGATAGTTCTTCTCATGTGTCTTTAGTTGTCTTGAGGTATACACAATTACTTGTTCTCCTTGCATAAGCACACATCCCAAACCTAACCTAGACGCATCAGTGTACAAGGTAAATGTTTATCCTGGGATCAAAATAGTCAAGATAGGAGCTGATATCAATTTAGCCTTATATGTTTGGAAACACTCTTCACATTTATCGATCCAAACAAACTTTTCTCCTTTCTTTGTCAGACTGGTGAGAGGTCGGCAATTCTAGAGTAATCTTCCATGAATCGTTGATAATAACCAGCTAACCTAAGAAACTTCTGATTTCAGAAATATTCTTAGGTGCTTCCCATTTTACAATGGCTTCAATTTTACTAGGATCCCCTTTAATGTCTTCAGCGGATACAACATGGCCTAAGAAAGTAACTTCATTCAGTCAGAACTCACACTTAATAAATTTAGCGTAAAGCTTCTCTTTTCTTAGTCGCTGCAAAGCGGCTCTTAGATTTGTGATATGAGTTTCTTTGTCCTTGGAGTAGATTAGTATGTCATTAATAAATAAATAAGTGACATATCCAACATATCATGGAATACCCGATTCATGAGTTCCACAAAAGTTACGGGTGCATTAGTCAATCCAAAAGACATAACCAAAAATTCATAATGTCCATATCTGGTTCTGAATGCTGTCTTTAGAATATCACCTACCTTAATCTTCAACTGATAGTATTCTAATCGAAGATCAATTTTGGAGAACACTTTGGCACCTTGCAACTGATCGAACAAGTCATCGATCCGAGACAACGGGTATCGATTCTTGATTGTAAGCTTATTCAATTCTCGATAATCTATACACAGTCGAACGCTACCGTCCTTCTTTTTCATGAACAATACTGGCGCTCCCCATGGTGATAGCTGGGTCTAATATAGCCCTTGTCCAGTAATTCCTATAATTGTACCTGTAGTTTCTACAGTTCTGTAGGAGCCATTCGATAAGGTGCTTTTGATAATGGTGCGGCTCCGGGTATAAGATCTATAACAAACTCTGTCACTCAGTCAAGTGGTATTTTTGGTAGTTCCTCAGGAAATACATCCAAAAATTCACACACAACTTTAATATCCTTCATTCGTGGGCTTCCTGGGTGAGGTCGACTACGGATACTAGATACCTAATTTCTCCTTTCTCGAGGCATCTTCTAGCCTTTAATACAGAGAGAATGAGTTTTCATTTATGGGGAAGTTTGGTTTTTGTAAACTAAACTCTGCTCCTTCCTCGTCTTTAAATGTCAGTTTTTTTTCCGCACATAATAGGTTTACAGAGTGCCGAGCTAACCAATCCATTCCCAAGATAATGTCAAAGTCTGCCATCTTGAGTTGAATTAAGATTGCATCCAAAATCTTCTCGTCGATAAGAACTAGACATGGTCCATAACCTTTGTCTAGTTCCACTTCTAATCCCATAGGTAATCGTACAAGCAATTTATAGTTTAAAGGTCTGAGGGGTAGATTTAACTTCTTTCCAAACGACACAGATATAAAAGAATGAGTAGCTCCAGAGTCAAAGAGTACTCTGATAGGTAAGCCATTAATAGGTACGATACCTGTGAATTTTTTCTTATATTAATCTATATGCTCACACAAGGTAGTACAAACGAAAGGTTCAGTCATACCTATGACCACATCAGGCGATGTGACAGCATCCTTAGAAGTAACTACATAAACTTTCCCTTGCTATAGCTGCTTCCTTGGCATAGGACACTCTCTTGAATAATGTTCTGCTTGATCGCAATTGAAGCATTTGACTCCAGCTGTGAGGACAAAGATTGAAATCTATAGAAGTTGCCACCTAAATTAAGGTCTACGACCTTAGAAAATGTGAAATCTCACCCTAAGGTAAGACTTCGATTGACTCATGACCCAATTGGATTTCTGGTCCATCAGAGATTGGGTAAGCGTCAGGTTACAATTATGGAAAGGGGTTAGGCACCCAAACCGCCTGATCGAAATCGATCTCCTATGCCTTTCCTATACAAGACTCTATTTGTTAAATCGAACCTAACCAAGTGGTTTGATATCATTGAACCGAATCTGTATCCATCAGATTGCCGACGTATCACGGAATTATTCCAAAAATCAGGTTCACCATCGTTGTTCAGGTGTGAATAAAGTTTATGGCTATGATTTATGCTTGTGCATGATTAAGTTCATTGTTCAAGTTGAAATTTATGCTTGAATGGATAAGAAACTCTATGAGTTAGGATCTGGATAGTCCATGTGGACTGATAGATAGTCCAAGTAGATCTAAGAATAACCCTATTTGGGTCAAAATATGGATAACCCATTCTGGGATGGAATGTGGATAACCCTATCTGGGTTGAAATGTGGATAAATATCCTAGTAAATCAATGGATAGTCCAAGTGGACTAAGGTTTGGATCCGAATTTGGGTTTCTCCCAAATGACCTACGTATCCTAGGGTTTGCCCTAGGAATCAGAATCTAAGTAGTTCGAGCTCTGGGTTGAATGAGAATGGATATCCTAGTGGATCTATGGATAGTTCGAGTGGACTAAGGTGTGGATCCGAATATGAGTTTCTCCCAAATGGCCTACATATCCTAAGGTTTGCCCTAGGAATCAGAATCCACGTAGTTTGGGTTGGATAACCCTATTCTGGGTCAAAATGGGGGTAAATATCCTAGTGGATCTATGGATAGTCCAAGTTGGGTTTCTCTCAAATTGCCTACGTATCCTAGGGTTTGACCTAGGAATCTGAATCTGCGTAGTTCAGACTGATGGGTGGATATCCTAGTGGATCTATGGATAGTTCAAGTGGACTAAGGTGTAGATCCAAATTTGGGTTTCTCCCAAATGGCCTACGTATCCTAAGGTTTGCCCTAGGAATCAGAATCCGTGTAGTTCGGGCATCTGGTAAATATCCTAGTGGATCTTCAGTCCGGATCACGAGAGAGCTCTATGATTCCATTAGTTTGTAGGCACACCCCCCAAACTCCATATATCCTCGATCAACCTTCCTAGGATAGGCGCCACTTCGGAGTCATGGCTTCGTATGTACGGAGTTCACTCTCCTTTTCCCGCCCCATTTCTTGAGCGGGCCTCGTCACGTGAACAACAAGGTGAGAAAGAGAGGCGACCCAACATAACTAACAAAACTGCTTGTTGGATAGTCCGAGTGGAATAAGGTTTGGATCCAAATTTGGGTTTCTCTCAAATAGCCTACGTATCCTAGGGTTTGACCTAGGAATCAGAATCCGTGTAGTTTGGGATTGAGTAATCCTATTTGGATTGGAAAATGGGTAAGTATCCTAGTGGATCTATGGATAGTCCGAGTGGACTAAAATGTGGATCCGAATTTGGGTTTCTCCCAAATGGCCTACGTATCTTAGGGTTTGCCCTAGGAATCAGAATCCGTGTAGTTCGGGCTGATAACCTATTCTAGGTTAATGATTGATAACCTATTCTAGGTTTAGGGTTGAGAACCTATTCTAGGTTTAGGGTTTGTCGAGGGACAAAATCATCCTAAATTACCCTTTTCAACCTATGTTTTAATTTTGGAAAGTTTGGCAAAGCATTTTTCTTTATTTATTAAGGTTTTTATTATTCCCATTATGCCTTTCCCAAGAATGTAGGTGCCTAAATACACGTCCCCACACATAATATGTTTGCTAGGTGGACAGATATGTCAGTTCAACTAGGGTGCAGCATAAATTAAATTATTGCCAAAAAAGGAATATTGTAATTATGGCATGTATGATATTTATGGTAACTATCATATCATATAGTAAGATTATGAAAATCTCCCAAATATGGCTTGTATTGCAAATAAGACAAGAACTTAATTTGGTAAGATCTAATGTGGCAAGATCTAAGCATAGAAAGATCTAATATGGAAAGATCTAACATGCAAGATCTAATATGAATCTATATATCAATATGATAAGTACCAATCATAGAATGCATACATGACATGAATTTTTCAAAAAAAAAAAGAAAGATCTTATATGCTATTTTCTAAGCATAGTAAGACTTAAAAAAATTAAGATTTTGCTAAAATATAGTAAAAATTTATCTATTCTACCAAAAATAGCAACACATGGAACGTGGGAAACATGGTATGCACAATCCAAACAAAGCATATGAATTCTCCAAATATAGTCATTTATCCAAATATGACAGAATTCATTTAAACAATCATTGATGTTATAATGAATGAGACATCAACGAAATTTTTTTTTTTTGAAAAGTGAAAAATTATCAAAACAAACAAATGTTCAATGTTCTTGAAAAAATTATAATTTTTATGAAGAAATTTTGAAAGATTAATGATTCAAAACTGTGAAAATTGTGACACAAGGTTCCAAATAATGGACAAAACTATGAACTGTATTCAGATTTGTCACATTATACAAGAATGACCATAAGTAGGTCTTTCAAAACTCAAATCAAGCTCAACTTCTTTTCATAGAAATATGACTTAATATATTATATTTCATATGAAGGATTTGAATCCCAATAGAAAGTAAAAACAGGTCAAAGATATGCCCTAAGACCGAACATGTGCACTGATCAAATCTGTTCCAGATTTTTGACCAGTTGCACCATAAATTCCAAATAAAATTCTGTTCTCAATGAAAATTAAATACAGACATATGTCTATGTAGATAACTGTATGATCTAAAATTTCATAAAGAAAAACAAGTTAAAACAGAATATTTTCTTTGTGAAAAATGACTCTTTTCAATCATGCAAATCAGTATATCATGACAGATTCAAAATCAGAGCACTATGCACTTAAAAATTGATATCAATTCAACAGAAAATGGAAAAAATATGAAACCAATGTCATTGTTTAGAAGACTTTTATGTCTAAAAAGTTCATGTTAAGTGGAGTTTCTGATTATGGCCATAAGACCTTTGTCTAGAGAATTTCTGATGGAGGATTGCATTACATTCGAGAAAAATAGCATTGTCAAAGACAAATTTTTTGATATATTTCTTCAATTCAAAATGGAATGAAATTTTTAGGGTAGTCTTATACCATATCAGAGAGACTCCCATAAATGTTTGAGCTTCAAAATCTTAGAAAAAATACATGTGATGTACATCCAAGTTTGAATCCTAAATCTGGAATTTTCAGATCAGAAAATCACTTTATGAAATTTACATAAAACATCAAACATCATTGTATACCATTCAAAAATTCATCATTGAATAGCTTAGACAAATTATCATTTATGAAAAATATTAGACATAAGCATCCTAACACTAACAAGCATATAATAGAGAATTCATGATTGAGATTTCATGAAAATTAGCCTTTTTCAAGCAAAATTGGCATTCGAGCATTTTAACGGGCTCTAAATTTGTTTAGAGTACTAACCTTGTGCTCAAATCGAGTGAAACCATCGATGAAGAATGATTGTAGGTTGTATCAACCCCTTTTGAATGCGAATCCTCCTTCTCCTCTCTTCTGTTTCTCTCTCTCTTCTCTTTCTCTCTTTTCTTCTTCTCTTTTCTTTCTTTTTTCTTTTCTTCTCTCTTTCTTTCTCCCTCTCTCACGTTTTCTCTCTCTCACTCATGTTCTCCTCTCCCTCACTCACGTTCTCCTCTCTCCATGGTCTGGAAAAAGAGACCCTCCTCTCTCTTCTCTTCCCTATTTATATTTTTCTCTCATTTTCTAGAAGATCCTTCTTTCCTTTCTTCGTTTTTTAGAAAATATTTTTTTCTTCCTTTTTTTTCTTCTTTTCTTTCTTCTCTTCCTTCCCTTCTCTCTTCTCCCTCTCTATTCTACACGTTTTCCCTCTCTCCCTCTTCTAGAAAATCCTCTCTTCCTCTTTCCTTCTTCTCTCTTCCTTCTTTTTCTTCTTTTTTTTTTCTTCTAGAAAATCCTTTCTTTCTATTTTTTTTTCTTTCCTTTCTTTTCTTCCTTTCCACGTTTTTTCTTCTTCGTTTCTTTCCTTTTTCTCCTTCTTCTTCTAGAAAATCCCTTCTCTCTTTCCTTTCTCTATTTCCTTCTTCTAGAAAATTCCTTCTCTCTTTCCTTTCTTTCTTCTTTCCTTTTCTTCTTCCTTCTTTTTCTTCCTTTTTTTTTCTCCCTCTCTTTTCACGTTTTCTTTCTTAGAAAGCATTTCCTTCTTTTTTTTCCTTTTTCTTCTTTTTTTCTTTTTTTTCTTTCCTTCCTCTTTCCTTCCTTTTTTTTTCTTTCTCCCTCTCTCTTTCACGTTTTCTTTCTAGAAAACGTGAACGGGAATTTTTTATTTTTTTTCCTTTTCTTTTTTCTTTTATTTCTCTCTCTTTCCTTTTTTTCTTTCTCCCATTCTCTTTCCTATGGCTTCTCTTTCCTCTCTCTTTCCACGGCTTCACTTTTCTCTCTCTTTCCTAATATATATGTATATATATATATATATATATATATATATATATATATATATATATATATATATATATATATATATGTATTATATACAATAATATATTATACATTATACATGTATAAAAGAAATGCATGCATATGGATTGACATAACTTGGTCTGGATTGGTCTGAGTTGGGCCGGGCTAAGTTAGACTAAGCTGGATTATGCTGGTTTGGACTAAGGTTGACATTTTATAGTCCATTTCTGTCACCCTTCCATAAGGAATTTTTTGATAGCATATATTCTAAATTTTCTAGTTCACTTTGTAGAACATTAAAAATGAGAAATATTGGAACTTAAATCATCTCATTTGGAAATGAAATGACTAATTTATGAATTTTTGAACTTTAAGCAGGCCAATTATTGATAATTTGGCTGACCATTCTGCATGGGATCCTTCGGAGACTTCTATCGGAGATTTTTTTACGTCCACTTTGTAAAATACTAAAAATGGAACATAAAGAAGCTAAAATTACTTGATTTGGATATGGGGTGACCAAAATATGAATTTTCAAAGATTAAATGACCATTTCCATGTGTAATTTTGCATGGGACTCTTCGAAGACTTCTACCCGAGATTTTTTTTGTCCACTTTGTAGAACATTACAAATGAAGAATAATGGCCTTGGAATCATCTGAATCCGATGTAGAACGAAAAAGATATGAAGCTTTGAAGTTCTAACGATAATTTTGCATGAAAGCTTGCATGGGGCCCACTGGTGACTTCTACCTGGGATTTTTCATGTCCACTTTGAAGAGGACTGAAAATAAGGAATATTGGCTTTTGAATCATCTGATTTCGATATCAGATCACCAAGATATGATGTCTTAAAGTTTGAATGATAATGCATGCATCATACGATAATTATGTAAATGCCCTTGCACTTTCAAACTGCGATATCTTCCTTGTTTGACGTCAGAATTTGATGATTCTGGTCTCATTTCGAAGATAATTTCACGACCTATTCATCGAAGTAGATAATAGCCCATGACCCTACTGTGGGATTCATGAGAGAATCACAAACCCTTGGGTTAAAAGCAGAAAACCTGCCATATTGGTTCACTTATGCAGAGGGTGGCAATAATGGGGTGCTTACAGATGCCCCTCTTTAGCTGAGATTGTTACCAATTAAAGGCTGAAGATAAAAGAACCACATTTTTGGGATATGAGTGAGATTGCTTATTGGGCTGCACTTAGGGTAATTCGTCCTAAACTGCTTACGTATTTTAAGGGTGTCCTAGAAATCAAGCCCTGAACGTAGTTCGACTGGCAAGAAGGTTTGTTCTTCTAGAAAAATTGATGATTATTTTTCTTGTATGAAGCTAGGCTATGAATAGAAGGCTCATTTGTAGGCTGAGAACCTCTTCTTGCTGAGGTGGAACTCATGATGCATGGTACACGCAGGCTTGAACCCGACTTGATCCATTTATAGGCTGATAAACCTCTTCTTGTACGAAGCTAGGCTGTGAATACAAGGCTCATTTATAGGCTCGAAACCTCTTCTTGTTGAGGTGACTCATGATGCAAGGTAGGTGCGGGCTTGGACCCGGCTTGATCCATTTGTAGGCTGATAAACCTCTTATTGTACAAAGCTAGGCTATGAATACAAGGCTCATATGTAGGCTGGGAACCTCTTCTTGCTGAGGTGACTCAAGATGCAAGGTATGTGTGGGCTTGGACCTGGATTGATCCATTTGTAGGCTGATAAACCTCTTCTTGTACGAAGCTAGGCTATAAATACAAGGCTCATTTGTAGGCTTGAAACCTCTTCTTGTATGGAGCTAGGCTGAGAATACAAGGCTGATTGTATGAGCTTGGACTCGGCTTCGATATCTCTGGATGTAAGACTTGATGTGTTTTCTTTGATTGAACTGAGGCTCTTTTGATTGAGATTCTGAAATTGTTTTTCTGAATAAGTTAAGGCTCTGCATTTGATTCATTTATAGGCTGAGATTGACTTGATCTTTGGATGAGCTAGGGCTCTGCATTTGATTCTCTTATAGGTTTAGGTTGATTTGAATTTTGGATGAGCTAGGGCTCTGAATTTGATTCACTAATAGGCTGAGAATGATTTGAACTTTGGATGAGCTAGGGCTCTGCAATTGATTTTCAAATAGGCTGAGATTGATTTGATCTTTGAATGAGCTAGGGCTCTACATTTGATTCACTAATAGGCTGAGATTGATTTGAACTTTGGATTGGCTAGGGCTCTGCATTTGATTATGAAATGAGCAAGAACTCAGAAGGTCACTTTTAGGGTGAGGAATTTTCTATTGATTCTGAAATGAGCTAGAACTCAGAAGGTCACTTATAGGGTGATACTGAATGACTCATCTTTGAAATTCCTACCAGCTTTGGACCTTCGGGGTTGAAAATTGGAATATCATTCTTGGAAGCTCTATGGCTATGATCCTTCGAGAATGGAAACCAAAATATCCTCTTAAGTAGCTTTGTTGCTATGAACCTTTAGGATGCTCGAAAGTGACCCATACAGGAAGTCTTTGACTTTGAACCTTTAGGGTGCTAGACATATTTGAAATGATGGTGAATTCCTTAGCAATTTTTCAAGGTTTTTGCCCCTGCTTTATTGGTGAAGGCATAAAACATGACATCAATGGAAATGGTGTCATAGACTTTGCTGGCAAGATACTTAGATTTGAAATTTGTCATTTATGACTTGGTACTGAAAGTTTGACACAATTTCAGCATAGTAGTGATGACTTGGTTGCTCCCTTGGAAAGGTTCCATTTAATTTGAAAGTGATGATTTTCTTCAGCCAACATTGGTGTTGTTGGATTTTGGATTGAAAGAAACTCTAGCGAGGATTTTGGACAAGAATGAGGGGAGCTTGACAGTCTCTAACCAAAGTGATTTTATTGATTGACCTTGGTGTTAAACTATCGAGGGGCATCTGGTCAACTACGTTCTTTGACTATGTACTATGGTAGACCAAATTGGTAGAACAGCTAAGCGGCGATGAAATGTGACATGGGTTTGGCCCTTGATCTAGGCTCATGAAAAGCTCGGCTTTGCAATATTGTTGTGCCAATTTTGAAAGGTTGATGAATCATGGTCCCAAAGTAGGCATGAGGAGCAAAGGATTTGAAGTGTTCCTTCAGAGAATTTGGTGACCAACTCCTAACAGGTGAGCGACCACGTTGGATTTTCTTCATCAAAAGGATTGGGAGAACTGAGAAATTGGTATAAACCAACTTAGACGGACCTACTTCTATTGACTAGGAAATTCAGTGACTTCAAACTAGACAATGGATCCTAGATGTAATGCTCATGATCAAGTTCAATTCCTCTACCTAGGGTATATCTATGCCCCAATGTTTATATGTTGTGACAGACCGCTACTATAGTGTGCTATGGGCAAGATAGAAGGAAACATGCAATCTAACAGAGTTGGAACTAGATTGAATCTAGATTGCATCTAAAATTTAACCATGCTTCCAAGGTCAAGGGAAAATTGACTGATTGATTGCAGAAAGTGACTTCTTAGATAAACCCTTCTTGAATCTTGAGAAATGAGGGAACTAATGATTTGATGAATTTGGCTACATCCGTAACTAGGCCATGAGAATTTGCTCTCATGACAAAAGGATTTGAAGATATAATTCTGTTGAAAGGCAATGCTATGGAGCCCAAAAGGAAAACAGACAATGGTTTGTTCAACTCTTCTGAGTATGATTCACTGGAGAGCAAGAGGGGTTCCTTTCCTTATGGAGGGTAGACTGGGTATGACACTTGTCCACATAAACCACTGAATTTTTCTATGAAGGGCCAATGAGGGCAATGCTTTAGGGTTGCATCAGGTCGCCTATCCCCACTGAGGTATTATGGGTTGCCCATTGAGGTTTTTGGGTTGCTTTTCCTTGTTGAGGTTTCTTTTATTCCCTATTTTTTTTGCAAACCCCATCTTGGGTTCAATAAAGAGTCCTAATATGGTGAGGATATTGCCAAAACTATGGTCCTATCCAATGGTCTGAAAACCCTTAGGGGAAATCCGAACGGATGACTTTCATGACAAATGGGTAGCCTTGCCCCACTGTTTAAATTGACACCTACACGCATTGATAGGCGGGCAGCTATTTGAATCATCAGTAAAAGCGACCTTAGGGAAATGCAGTCCCACACCAAAGTTAAAAATGGTGTCGAATTATGTTTTCCTTTCTTGGAGATGTTCAGATGGAACTTGTGTCTCAACAAGCTACATCGAGATGTCGAATCAGTCACAATCATATCTGGGCCTGAAACCTTTAAGTTTGTTGACAAGTATTGATGTTAAGGTCTGGGAGGACTGATGTGAAACTATCTACATGGGTCTACCATTGGGAGAGTGTTTAGTGTTTATTTAGAATGGGCTTATCTTACTGAGAAGATCCCATTTTATTGGCTTGAGAAATGAAGGGCTTATAGGAACCTTAGGAAGCCATCGTATGTAATGAATGACAGATGAGAGTTTCAGCCAGATTCATGAATTTGTACATAAAATGATGACATGATCATGAGATTCAATTCCATAAAAATTGATAATCAAAAGAAGGGCTTGTGATAGAGACTCCTTGGAAGGCAGTCAGATTGATAGACGGGAGAGAGAGTTTAATGCCAATGAGAAATCTTTCTCTGATGATGAAGAAGTGATGAAATCGTCTCCTTTAAAGACAGAATGTAATTAGCCAAAATCAAAAGTCCAGTCCAACATGTTGTGAATCTCGAAGAATGATTGCACTTGCTATCAGGCTTTAATTGGAATTACCATCCTCTTGAAGTGAGAGGGACAATTGGCTTACTGTCGAGCTCTAATTCCATTCAACATTTTACTATTTTCTTTTTCTTTTTTTTGGATGTGGAGGCCACATAATGCAGTGCTTCGCTTGATCGTAAAGTTGAATCATGACTTTCAATATTGGATTTGAATCTTCTTCTTCCAAACATTTCCAATCAAATAGAACATCTTTGCCCCAGTTAGTACTCTGATCTTATGTAAACTTTATGAGCATTTGTGACTGCTCATCTAGATCTGATTTTATCTGAATGGTGAATCCGTATGCTGTCCTTTGGAAGTTAATCATCACTTTATGTCTGATATAACTACCTCCCATTATTGATGTAGATAAAACATAGGCTTGAATTTTCTTTTCCTTTCTTTTTGTTTTTTTTTTTTTTTGACATTCTTATGACCTCATTCTTTAATTTTGAGATTGGTCATTCATCATGTATCTCTTGCTTGCAGATGGTGTACTTTATAAGAACTTTGGTATTTCCATCTTTTTGGTGGCACATCTATCCTCCACTCATTTGTATTGATTGGTTGACCTGCTGATATGATCTGTTACTATCTAATGCTTTCCTTGGAATCTTTTCATAGGTAGAACAAATGGCAGCTTCTCCAATACATGTTTCTTGAGAGTACTCTTGTGTCTCCCGATTGATCATTTAAAGCTTTCCCAGACGGGTTGGACCTTTCTTTCTTAAGAGGCCAGGTGGCGTAGAAGTTTAAGAGACGTCTCATCGTTTCAATCATCTTCAGAGTCAGAATTGACTGTGCACATAGAATAGGAGGATGTATGAAATTGGGAGGAAATATATGGAAGAGACAAAGCACAGAGTTTGAAATCCCAAACGGGGTGATTTTCTTTTACTTATAGGATAGATTGGACTAGACTTGTCAACAAGCATATCAATCTTGGACCTAGACATGGATGAGCTATCGAATACCGATAATAGAAAGTTGAAACAACTAGTTCGTCCAAGTGGCTCCAGTTGGGCATAACGCCTTCGACGACCATCTTCAGTCATTGTGGGAATAAATCTTCCTTCAGACCTCTAGCAGCAGGACTCATCATGCCCCTCTATCAATAGGTGCAAGATGCCTTCCTTTCAGGGTTCCATACAATTCTTACCCTTGTTTTTTTTTTTCCTTTTTTTTTTAGTTTGGGATCCATTCATAATCAGACTATTGCTTTTTATGCTCAAGGTTACTCTGGTTCATGCCCCAGTTTGGGGTTCATTGGATTCATCAATGGACCGCTTCCAGTTGAGTTCATAATCATTCTAGCCTATGCCCCAGCTTGGGGAGCAAGGGGTATCGCCATTGCACTACACCATTTTAAGTCCAAGATTAGACTAGTTTATGCCTCGGCTGGGGGTTTAATGGATTTCTTCATTAGACCACTCTCAGTTTGGGTCCAAAGTCAATTTGGTTCATGCCCCAGTTTAGGGCATAATGGTTTTCCTCATTGGACTATACTCAATTTGGGTCCAAGGTCAATCTGGTTCATGACCAACTTAGGGCTCAATGGCTTTTCTCATTGGACCACACTCAATTTGGGTACAAGGTCAATCTAGTTCATGTCCAACTTAGGGCTCAAGGGCTTTCCTCATTGAACCATACCCAATTCAGGCCCAAGGTCAATCCGATTCATGCCCCAGTTCAGGGGTTATTGGCTTTCCTCATTGGACTTCACTCAATTAGGGTCCTAATTAAATCTGGTTCATGCCCCAGTTCAGGGGTTAAGGGTTTCATCATTGGACCATTCCCTAGCTGTGATTCTGGTTCTTACCCTAGCCTAGGGCATATCGGATCTCATCTTTGGTCATTCCTACTGCTTGAAAAAATTTCATTCCTCCTCTGAGAAATATGAGGGAAACCCTTTGGATTCTAGCATTTCCTTGGCCAATGGGGCAGAAATGCCCAAGATGGGATAACACTATCATAGCTGAAGTTTCATGGTCTCCTGATGACTCCAGAATCTGGAATTGATCTTTACTGATAGGCAATGAGGAATGCTTCTCATTCGCCATTCCTGATGAGCGATTCTAACTTGTAGCACTGGGCTATGATGGACATGGATCAAGCTCTAATTGATAGAGCCAGAGGTTGATTTTGAATTGGTCTCCGATTGATAGAGACAAGGTTAACTTTAAACTGGTCTCCGATTAATAGAGACAGGATTGACTTTGAACTAGTCTCTAATTGATAGAGATCAAGATTGACTTTGAATTGGTCTCTGATTGATAGAGATCAAGATTGACTTTGAATTGGTCTCTGATTGATAGAGATCAAGACTGACAGTCATGGACTGGGCTCTAATTGCTTGAGGCAAAGATTGCTTGAGTTGGGCTCCGATTGATAGAGGCCAAGGACGACAATCAAGGAATGGACTCTAATTGCTAGAGATGATGGATTGATTGAGTTTAAATGACTAAAATTCTCTTTAATTCATGGACCAGAGATAATGGTTGAACAGGCCTAGAGGCTAACTCATGCTCACATTGAGTTCATATGAATGAAACCTTTCTTAGTTCCAACATGAATTGAAACCTGAACTGGAGTTGATGGTTGGACAAGCCCAGGGGCTCAAAACCTGAACCAAAGTTGATGGTTGGCCAATGGAACTCTTCTTAGTTCCAACATGAATTAGAACCCTAACCAAAGTTGATGGTCGGATAAGTCTAGTGGCTAATTGAATTCAGATGAATGGAACTTTTCACAGTTCCAACATGAACCGGAACCTAAACAGGAGGTGAAGGGTGAAAAAGCCTAGGGGCCAAATGCCTCCTCCATTTTAACATGATCTGGGAGTGATGATTGAACCTACCTAGGGGTTAAACCTTTCTTTAGTTCTGAGATGAACCAGAAATGGTGTTTGAATCTGGGGCTGAATATTTCTTTGATTCTGAGATGAACTGGATGTGATTGAATCTTCCTAGAGGCTGAATCTTTCCTTAATTCTGGATGAACAGAAATGATGATTGGACCTGCCTAGGGGTTGAATCTTTCCTTCAGTTCTGATATGAACCAGAAATGGTGGTTGAATCTGGGGCTGAATATTTCTTTGATTCTGAGATGAACTGGATGTGATTGAATCTGCCTAGGGGCTGAATCTTTTCTTAATTTTATATGAACCGAAATGATGATTGGACCTGCCTAGGGGCTGAATCTTTCCTTAATTCAAAGGTGAAGGGAACAATGATTGGATTTGCCTAGGGGATGAATCTTTCCTTAATTTAAAGGTGAATAAGGAACAATAATTGGATTTTCCTAGGGGCTGAATCTTTCCTTAATTCAAAGGTGAATAGGGAACAATAATTGAATTTGCCTAGGGGCTAAATCTCTCCTTAAGTCAGAGGTGAAACGAGAAGGTGATTGGATTTACCTAGGGGCTGGATCTTTCCTTAATTCTGAGGAAAATCGAGAACGGTGATTGGATTTGCCTTGGGGCTGGATCTTTCCTTATTTCAGAGGTGAATGGAGAATGGTGATTTGATTTGCCTAGGGACTAAATCTTTCCTTAATTCTGAGATGAATTGAGAACAATGATTGGATTTGCTTAGGGGTTGAATTATTCCTTACTTCAGAGATGAATCGAGAACTATGATTGGATTTGCCTAGGGATTGAATCTTTCCTTAATTCAAAGGTGAATAGGGAACAATAATTGGATTTGCCTAGGGGCTAAATCTCTCCTTAAGTCAGAGGTGAATCGAGAAGGTGATTGGATTTACCTAGGGACTAGATCTTTCCTTAATTCTAAGGTAAATTGAGAACGGTGATTGGATTTACCTAGGGCTGAATTTCTCCTTAATTCAGGGGTACATTGAGAACAGTGATTGAATTTTCCTAGGGGCTGAATCTTTCATTTATTCTGAGGTACATTGAGAAAAGTGATTGGATTTTCCTAGGGGCTGAATCTTTCCTTAATTCTGAGATGAATTGAGAACTATGATTGGATTTGCCTAGGGGCTGAATCTTTCCCTAATTCTGAGATGAATTGAGAACAATGATTGGATTTGCCTAGGGGTTGAATCTTTCCTTAATTCTGAGATGAATTGAATATGATATTTGAGTAAGCCCAAGGACTAACTGTATAGAATATTGTAAACTTTTTCAGGTATAGGTGCTTGTCGCTGCCTAAACTGAACACTCTATTAGACTAGATTGGAGAGTTACTGATTGTGTTCCCAAATCTGGTTGCCTTCTTTCTTACAAAATTTGATGTTCAATGAAGATCTGGATTCATGACTTCCATTGATTCATTTAGAAAGATAACATGGATGGATCTCAAGGTGGGAGATCAAGACAATTCCCTAGTTGTAGGGGTTTCTCACCCTAAAAGGGTGGATATGGCTGCATTGATTCTCTTTTCCAAAGGTATTGAAACCCAAGAAAAATATCAAGATTTTAGACATTTAGATGAGTGGAAGAAGTTACATACTCAATCAAAGATGACTCAACCAAACACAAGTTAGTTCCCTCATAAGGGCGATTCGGTAAACATTATCCAAGTCAATTTAATTGAATTTGATTAAGCCATGTGTTCAGTCTTGGGACCTCGTGATTACAAAATGGATAATCAGTGGTACCAAGGTCTGCCCAATTGGACTAACGAATTCGATGAAATTGAAATGGATATATTAATCCGTCATCCTTATTAGGGATGGTTAGCAAAAGCGGTTCATAGATTAACAAACTAGTAAATTTCTTCTTGACCATAGTATATATGTCTTGACAGGGATTTTCTACTCATTTTTTTGAAATCGACGTGTTAACAATGAGAGATTCGACACATCGAGCTTACTTAATGGAGGGTGTATAGTGACCGTCTATTATGATGTAGAACAGGTGTATACATACCTCATACTCCCAATGGGTGAGAGTTCAAGATGTTCATCATGTAGATTTTAACATGTTGACCAATCGAGGACAAAAAGGGGCAGAACTTCGACGTCTCAAACATGGATGTCATGGTTAAGCAGATTTTACTAGGTCGGTTCAGGGATGAACAAAAAATAACAAATATTGGGCTAGAATCTGGGTTAGGACAGAAAAGGCCACCTTGACAAGGATGGGGTAACCTATCACCGAATGCACAATGAATAATGGGCCCCTAATCCCTTTATATACTATGTTGCAAGGATCCAAGTGACGTGGAGTAGCGTAACGCATTCTCAGGCGGACCCAAAAAACACTCGTTAGAGGCTGCTCGTCGGTCGTGGTCTCACAAAGTATAGGCCAAGGCTGTGTGTTTCGCTTAGTGGGCTGCCCCATATGCATGAGACCTGGTTCGGCTACTCGCACGAATGTGTGACTGAACCCATTCCCCCCAAAGCAATATTATACAAGCATAAATATAGTATCCTAAAATCTAGCATCCAATTCACACAAGAAAAGTTTTCATTTAGGAGTTTCACGTTTATATCCCCAGTGAAGTCGGCACTGTGAGGACAAAGATTGAAATCTTTAGAAGTCGCCACCTAGATTAAGGTCTAGGACCTTAGAAAATGTGAAATCTCACCCTAAGGTAAGACTTTGATTGACTCATGACCCTTAGATTGGATTTTTGGTCCATCAGAGATTGGGTAAGCGTCAGATTACGGTTATGGGAAGGGGTTAGGCACCCAAACCGCCCGATCGAAATCGGTCTCCTATGCCTTTCCTATGCTAGACTCTATCTGTTAAATCGAACCAAACAAGTGGTTTGATATCATTGAACCGAATCTGTATCTATTAGATTGCCTACGTATCATGGAATTATTTCGAAAATCAAGTTCACCATCGTAGTTCAGGTGTGATCAAAGTTTATGGCTGTGATTTATGCTTGTGCATGATTAAGTTCTTTGTTCAAGTTGAAATTTATGCTTGAATGGATAAGAAACCCTATGGGTTAGGATCTGGATAGTCTATGTGGACTGATAGATAGTCCTAGTGGATCTAAGAATAACCTTATATGGGTCAAAATATGGATAACCCATTCTGGGATGGAATGTAGATAACCCTACCTAGGTTGAAATGTGGATAAATATCCTAGTGGATCTATGGATAGTCCAAGTGGACTAAGGTTTGGATCCGAATTTAGGTTTCTCCCAAATGGCCTACGTATCCTAAGGTTTGCCCTAGGAATCAGAATCTGCGTAGTTCGGGCTCTGGGTTAAATGAGAATGGATATCCTAGTGGATCTATGGATAGTCCGAGTGGACTAAGGTGTGGATCTGAATTTGGATTTCTCCCAAATGGCCTATGTATCCTAAGGTTTGCCCTAGGAACCAGAATCCACGTAGTTCGGGCTGGCTAACCCAATTCTGGGTCAAAATGGGGGTAAATATCCTAGTGGATCTATGGATAGTCCAAGTGGACTAAGGTGTGGATCCGAATTTGGGTTTCTCCCAAATGACCTACGTATCCTAGGGTTTGACCTAGGAATCAGAATCCGTATAGTTCCGACTGATGGGTGGATATCCTAGTGGATCTATGGATAGTCCGAGTGGACTAAGGTGTGGATCCAAATTTGGGTTTCTCCCAAATGGCCTACGTATCCTAAGGTTTGCCCTAGGAATCAGAATCCACGTAGTTCGGGCGTCTAGTAAATATCCTAGTGGATCTATGGATAGTCCAAGTGGACTAAGGTTTGGATCCGAATTTGGTTTTCTCCCAAATAGCCTACGTATCCTAGGGTTTGACCTAGGAATCAGAATCCACGTAGTTCAAGATTAAGTAACCCTATTTGGGTTGGAAAATGGGTAAATATCCTCGTGGATCTATGGATAGTCCGAGTGGACTAAAATGTTGATCCGAATTTGGGTTTCTCCCAAATGGCCTACGTATCCTAGGGTTTGCCCTAGGAATCAGAATCCACGTAGTTCGGGCTGGTAACCTATTCTTGGTTAATGATTGAGAACCTATTCTAGGTTTAGGGATGAGAACCTATTCTAGGTTTAGGGTTGAAAACCTATTCTAGGTTTAGGGTTTATCGAGGGGCAAAATCATCCTAAATTACCCTTTTCAACCTAAGTTCTAATTTTGGAAAGTTTGACAAAGCATTTTTCTTTCTTTATTAATATTTTTATTATTCCCATTATGCCCTTCCCAAGAATGTGGGTGCCTAAATGCACGTCCCCACACCTAATATGTTTGCTAGGTGTACAGATATGGCAGTTCAACTAGGGTGCAACATAAATCAAATTATTGCCAAAAAAGGAATATTGTAAGCATGGCATGTATGATATTTATGGTAACTATCATATCATATAGTAAGATTATGAAAATCTCCCTAATATGGCATGTTTTGCAAATAAGGCAAGAACCTAATATGGTAAGATCTAATATGGTAAGATCTAAGCATAGCAAGATCTAATATGACAAGATCTAATATGCAAGATCTAATATGCATCTATATATCAATATGATAGGTACCAATCATAGAATGCATATATGACATGAATTTTTCATAAAAAAGAAAAGATCTTATATGCTATTTTCTAGCATAGTAAGACTTAAAAAAAAAAATTAAGATTTTGCTAAAATATTATAAAAATTTATCTATTCTACCAAAAATAACGACACATGGAATGTGGCAAACATGGTATGCACAATCCAAACAATGCATATGAATGCTCCAAATATAGTCATTTATCCAAATATGGCAGAATTCATTTAAACAATCATTGATGTTATAATGAATGAGACATCAATGAAACTTTTTTTTTTTGAAAAGTACAAAATTATCAAAACAAACATATGTTCAATGTTCTTTGAAAAAATTGTAATTTTTATGAAGAAATTTGGTAAGATTAATGACACAAAAATGTGAAAATTGTGACACAAGGTTCCAGATAATGGACAAAACTATGAACTGTATTCAGATTTGTCACATTATACAAGAATGACCATAAGTAGGTCTTTCAAAACTCAAATCAAGCTCAAATTTTTTCATAGAAAGATGACTTAATATATTATATTTCATATGAAGGATTTGAATCCCACTAGAAAGAAAAAACTGGTCAAAGATATGCCCTAAAACCGAACATGTGCACTGATCAAATCTGTTCCAGATTTTTAACCAGTTGCACCATAAATTCCAAATAAAATTCTATTCTTAATGAAAATTAAATAAAGACATATTTCTATGTAGATAACTATCTGATATAAAATTTTATTATGAAAAACAAGTTAAAACATTATATTTTCTTTGTGAAAAATGACTCTTTTCAATCATGCAAATCAGTATATCATGACAGATTCAAAATCAGAGTACTATGCACTTAAAAATTGATATCAATTCAACAGAAAATGGAAAAAATATGAAACTAGTGCCATTGTTTAGAAATCTTTCATGTCTAAAAAGTTCATGTTAAGTGTATTTTCTGATTATGGCCATAAGGCCTTTGTGTAGAGACTTTCAGATGGAAGATTTCATTACATTCGAGAAAAATAGCAATGTCAAAGACAAATTTTTTGATATATTTTCCCAATTCCAAATGAAACGAACTTTTTAGGGTAGGCTTCTAACATATCAGAGAGACTACCATAAAATATTGGGCTTCAAAATCATAGAAAAAATACATGTGATGTACATCCTAAGTTTGAATTCTAAATCTGAAATTTGTAGATCAGAAAATCACTTTATGAAATATACAAAAAACATCAAACATCATTGTATATTATTAAAAAATTCATCATTGAATAGCTTAGACAAATTATCATTCATGAAAAATGTTAGACATAGGCATCCTAACATTAACAAGCATATAATAGAGCATTCATGATTGAGATGTCATGAAAATTAGTCTTTTTCAAGCAAAATTGGCAATCGAGCATTCTAACGGCCTCTAAATTTGTTTAGAGTACTAACCCTGTGCTCAAATCGAGCGAAACCATCGATGAAGGGTGATTGGAGGTTGTATCAACCCCCTTTGAATGCTAATCCCCCTTCTCCTCTCTTCTGCTTCTCTCTCTCTTCTCTTTCTCTCTTTTCTTCTTTTCTTTTCTTTCTTTTCTCTTTTGTTCTCTCTTTCTTTCTCCCTCTCTCATGTTTTCTCTCTCTCACTCACGTTCTCCTCTCCCTCACTCACGTTCTCCTTTCTCCATGGTCTGGAAAAAGAGACCCTCCTCTCTCTTCTCTTGCCTATTTATATTTTTCTCTCCTTTTCTAGAAGATCCTTCTTTCCTTTCTTCTTTTTCTAGAAAATATTTTTTTCTTCCTTTTTTCTTCTTTCCCTTCTTCTCTTCCTTCCCTTTTCTCTTCTCCCTCTCTATTCTACGCGTTTTCCCTCTCTCCCTCTACTAGAAAATCCTCTCTTCCTCTTTTCTTCTTCTCTCTTCCTTCCTTTTCTTCTTTTTTTTCTTCTAGAAAATCCTTTCTTTCTATTTTTTTTCTTTCCTTTCTTTTCTTCCTTTCCACATTTTTTTCTTCCTTTCTTTCCTTTTTCTCCTTCTTCTTCTAGAAAATCCCTTCTCTCTTTCCTTTCTCTATTTCCTTATTCTAGAAAATTCCTTCTCTCTTTCCTTTCTTTCTTCGTTCCTTTTCTTCTTCCTTCTTTTTCTTCCTTTTTTTTTCTCCCTCTCTTTTCATGTTTTCTTTCTTAGAAAGCATTTCTTTTTTTTTTCCTTTTTCTTCTTTTTTTCTTTTTTTTTTCTTTCCTTCCTCTTTCCTTACTTTTTTTTTTCTTTCTCCCTCTCTCTTTCATGTTTTCTTTCTAGAAAACGTGAAGGGGAATCTTATCTTTTTTTCTTTTCTTTTTTTTTATTTCTCTCTCTTTCCTTTTTTTTCTTTCTCCCATTCTCTTTCCTATGGCTTCTTCTTTCCTCTCTCTTTCTATGGCTTCACTCTCCTCTCTCTTTCCTAATATATATATATATATATATATATATATATATATATATATATATATATATATATATGTATTATATACAATAATATATTATACATTATACATATATAAAAGAAATGCATGCATATGGACTGACATAACTTGGTCTAGATTGGTCTGAGTTGGGCCGGGCTAAGTTAGACTAAGCTGGATTAAGCTGGTTTGGACTAAGGTTGACATTTCATAGTCTATTTCTGTCACCCTTCCATAAGGAATTTTTCAATAGCATCTATTCTAAATTTTCTAGTTCACTTTGTAGAACATTAAAAATGAGGAATATTGGAACTTGAATCATCTCATTTGAAAATGAAATGATCAACTTATGAATTTTTGAAGTTTAAGCAGGCCAATTATTGATAATTTGGCTGACCATTTTGCATGGGATCCTTCAGAGACTTCTACCAGAGATTTTTCACGTCCACTTTGTAGAATACTAAAAATGGAACATAAAGAAGCTGAAATTACTTGATTTGGATATGGGGTGACCAAAATATGTATTTTCAAAGATTAAATGACCATTTTCATGTGTAATTTTTCATGGGACTCTTCGGAGACTTTTACCCGAGATTTTTTTTCGTCCACTTTGTAGAACATTACAAATGAAGAATAATGGCCTTGGAATCATCTGAATCCGATGTCGAACGACAAATATATGAAGCTTTGAAGTTCTAACAATAATTTTGCTTGAAAGCTTGCATGGGGCCCACTGGTGACTTCTACCCGGGATTTTTCACGTCCACTTTGAAGAGGACTAAAAATAAGGAATATTGGCCTTTGAATCATCTGATTCCGATATCAGATGACCAAGATATGATATCTTGAAGTTTGAATGATAATGCATGCATCATACGATAATTACGTAAATACCCTTGCACTTTCAAACTGCGATATCTTCCTTGTTTGACGTCAAAATGTGATGATTCTGGTCTCATTTCGAAGATAATTTCACGACCTATTCTTCCAAGTAGATAATAGGCCATGACCCTTCTGTTGGGTTCATGAGAGAATCACAAACCCTTGGGTTAAAAGCAAAAAACCTGCCATATTGGTTCACTTATGTAGAGGGTGGCAAAAATGGGGTGCTTACACCAGCATTACTTTGCTTCTGTTGAGGTTGGGCTGTCAGAGTAGTCTTGGCTGCAGCCTTGAAGCCTTGAGTATGGAAGGGTTTAAATGTCTTTGAGTTCCCACCTTTGTAAGAGTTTCCATTGGGCCTCTTTATACCTCTGTTCTGAACAAACTAACTTCCCCTCTTGCTCGATTCCCGTACTTGAGCAATCTGTATAGCTTCATTATAAATCTTCTTTTCCAGTCCCAATACATGCTCACAGATGCTTCCCTTAAGTCCCATGACGAACCTTCTGGTTTTGGTATTTTTCTCCTGCATGCTAGAGGGAGCAAAGAAGAACAGTTCTTCATAACACTGTTGATATGCATCTACAGTCATTTGTCCTTGATACAGACTCGGGAACTCCTTTTTCATTTGATCTCTGAAACTCCTGGGAAAATACCTCTCGAAGAAAGCTTCTTTATAAATAGCCCATGTCAATGGGGCATGCTTTATTAACAGATAACTTTGAGTTGATTTCCATTAGTGGTATGCGTCACCTTTCAACATAAACGTGGAACATAATACCTTATCTTCTTCATTTTTAGTCATCATCATAAAGTTTCTTTCCATCTCATCGATCCAGTGAGCTGGCCATAATAGATCTGATGGCTTGCCCTTGAATTCCTTCTGCTTCAACTTCAGGAAACGCTCGATCAGTCTGGAGTGATCAAGTTGATACTTTGCATATGCCCCATACATAGGCGGTTGGTACTGATAATTACCTTGGTTATACCCGCCTTGCTGTGCTTCAGGGTTTTGCACTTGGCCTTGTATTGCTGGTGTTTGCGGTGCTTGAGTTACAATATTGCTACCACCAGGTTCCGTACTAGCTTGTCCTGTAGGTAGAGATGCTGTGTTTGCAACTAGGAAAGCAATTCCCATAGCAGCTTGCATAATGGCTTGCATTTACTGTATATGCTGCATTTGTTGTGCCAAATTCATCACCACAGTACCCAAATCCGTAGGTGGTGCAGGTAAGTTGGTTGGGTTGGCTTGGGTGTGAACATTCTGAGGTACAGCATTCTGAGCTCCAATATTTCCTTCCTGCCCTTGCTGACCTTCATTGTCATTGGTCTCCATAGGTGGTTGAGATGGATTTGCATTATATCTCCTTCTACTTACTCTATGCCCAACCATTTAAATTCTTGGTTGATGTGTTACTGGCAAAGCTACACAGGTGAGACAAAATAGAGTGGTGGTATTGGGTTAGTCTCACAGTGGAAGGTGAGAGAAAAACAAGATTAATAGGCAAAAGTTCGAACATAATCAAAATGTAGACAACAGTCAGTCATACGGTCGATGGCCTACGGTCGCATGTTGTGCAACCATAGGTGCGACCATCAAATCACTGGCAAGTTACCGAGATACTATGGTCTATCATGTGGTCGATCATACGGTCGATGGTTTTGGTTGAATTGTGTGACCGTAAGATTCAAAATCAGTTTTAAAACCTGTTTTTTTTCGAGATTTTCCCTCTCATTTCCCTTTCTTCTTCCTACAGTCTCAACTCAACTCGCTACCAGTAAGTTGCCATAGTATCAACCATATGATTTTAGTGATTTTTCATCGATTGACAATCTTCCTTCCATTTCTCAAGGTATGTTCTCTACTCTTTCTCCTTTTTAAGCTTCATACCTAGGTTTTGTTCCATTTATAGGGTTTTCTTTAAATTAATATTTTTTCTGATTGTAAAAATTTGATTTTTATTGGGGGTTATTGCTATTAGCTACCCAATGGATGAAAGCCCTCAAGAAAATTCGAGTTTCATCAGTTAGTTTAGTAGAAACTTGAAAATTCCCATTTTTGACCTAAATTTTGGGGTTTTTTTCCCAATTGTCAAAATTTCTTCAAATTCGACCTACCTAGTTAAAATTTTCGATTGAATATGCCTTGCAGGATGGTTTGGGACCTATTTAAGTCCTCCTGCCCAAATGTTTGGGTGAAAAGTGAGTCTTTTTCCCATTCTACGTCATTATGCTGTCAAATTTTCAAACTTATCTAATTTGTTTTCCTTATTTTCTTCTCTTGCAGTTATCGGGTTCTCACTAAGGTTCCTCGAGTTCATGACCCACATCGCTTCTGGTCTATGGAAGTAGAAACACAGTACCCTTGGTTTAATCGAAAGAAGGTGGAAGGGGGTAGCTGTGTTAACTTAGCCCATTTAGCCTTGTTTGATGTGGAAAGGGCATTTGGTGATATGGGCTGGCTTTCAGTGAGTCTGTACGAGGCTTGCACTCACCCGGACTTGGTCAAGCAGTTCTACTATCACCTATAAGTAGAGGGTGACCTAGAGGATGTTGACAGGGGTAAAGAGCTTTGGATCACCAACTGGGTGAAAGGGGTTCCGATCTCTTTCAACTGTCAGGTGTTGGCTGATCTCCTAGGCATCTCAAATGATGGTCAGTTGGTTTACTGTGCACCCAGGGAGCCACAGTTTCTGTCTACACAGGCGCTTGCAGAAATAGATAACCAGATTCTTTGAGATGATCGTTGGGAGATGAAAGCAGTCAACCTGCATCCAGAGCCACGGGTCTACTGTAAGATTAATCAGCAGCCTGTATGAGATGGTCTCACAGTACAGCAGGTACTGAGTCAACTGTGCATCCAGTACCTGCTGTACTGTATCTGTACTAGGCAGCCTGTCTGCCTCCCATATATTATTCTTTGGATTATGCACAGAGCTACGTTGCCTGACTCGAGAGGTAACTTGCCCTATGGGTGACTGATCTCCACCCTACTCGTTCGTCTACAGGTGAAACTAGTGGATGAGAGGATCTTTGAGGACACCTTCTCAGCTAACCTTGATTGGGAGGCCATCAGTAGGATGGGCATGAGAGAGATACAGGTCAGTGATGATGAGAGGAATGCTATGAGACATCCTTTCACTAGAGTAGCAGCAGTAGATGTAGAGGCGGCAGCAGTAGTAGCAGCAGAGGCACACGTAAGTGATGATGAGGAGGATGGTGATTGGATGTACATGGATGTAGATGCCATCCCTCCCCCATCACCAGGGCATTCTACTGGAGCTGGCCCTTTTCAGGCTTCTTATTTAACTGGCCCTTTACGCCCACCACCAGATGACATGTTGGGGGTGTTACGTGAGATTCGGGAGGCTCAGTGCGTGACTAATTGGAGAGTAGGAGAGCTTCTAGATGCCCAGCGCTCTAGAGACCAGCGGGTAGCGGATTTGACAGCTAGTCTCTGAGCTACTTAGACTCAGGTTGCTTGGCTCGCGAGAGTATATGCTGAGGACTATGATAGAGATCGTGAGGCACCTCCTGCTCCAGCACCTCTAGCTCTATGATATCATTTATTTCTTTTTCCATTTATTTTACAGAGTAATTGTCCAGATTTATGGACTATACTCTGATTCGGATGTATCTTGTCTTACTCCCATTTGGATATATATATAAAATTGGTTTCCCATTTACATAAGTGCATTATTCTCTTTCTTAGTTTGTGTCTCATACAACACAAGTGCTTATGGTGTGTTCTTATTATAGCTTTTAATTTTATCCTAACTCTGTTCAGGACTTATGTGGAAGTAGTTAGATCAATGGATAGAACCTGAGATGCTCTGATACCAAGTTGTCACACCCCAATTATGGTATAGCCGGAATGGTGTGATGAACAACCAATAAACCAACGGTTCAACTAGGAACTCGTATATTGGTACCCACCATATCAAATCCCATACACATTCTACATTAATAATCAGAGGTAATAAACAAATAAGCGAAAGTCTTACAGATAATGAACTGAGTATCTAAAAATGATAATAAATAATTAATTCGATTATCTCCAAAACTCAATACATAAAAGTAAATAATCTTTTACAAGTTCTATTAATAAAATATAGCTAAACTAATCAAATATGCATTGGTTGCACTCGCATGATGAATCATGCGCATCTTCAATAGCTTCTATGTCCATGGCGGCAATGTGTCCTTATGTCGGTGCATTTATATAATCATCAATAGTAGGACCTGTATCATCAACTAAAAATATTCGACGGCGAAAGGGTAAGCACATATCACGGTTCAGTGAGCAAACAAAACAATACAACAAACATATGCAAGCATTCAATTCATATCTTTGGTCTGGTTTTTAAGTTTGCAATATGCTATAGAAAGGTTTGGTGGCCCCCGCACCTCTATACATGAGTGTGTGAATCCGCCCAATGGATCAAACACCGTTGCCATCCCACATGCACCTACCATGGAATAGAGATAGAGCTAAAGTGTCCAGATTAAACACCGCCAATACTTCCCCTGATGCCCTACCCATACCAACTCGTAAGCCCCTATTGGCGGGGGCTTATAAATTGGGCTCGTAACTAACCAATCCTAATGCCAAACAGTCTATCCAAGGCCTCACCCCAGTATCCCTCAATACGTCCATAGAGATAAAGCTATGGCCCCCTAACAGAGTCAGAGACTACACGATCCGAGACCACCTCCCCTGATGCCCTACTACGTAATAGTTCTTCTAAGGTAATGGCGATACGACGATGTTAGTGGGTAAGACTTGAGTAGAGATAGAGCTAAAGTCTGGTGACGAGGTCAAAGACCACCATGCCACGTCCTCCCCCTGATGCTCCACTCATATCCAACACATCAACCACACACATACATTCACATGCCTATTCCTAGCATCATCGTCATCATCATGTTATAAATAAACAGAATTACATATGCATGAACAGTAATAGCAGGAATATAGGATGACATGTGAAATTCACATTACAAACATATAAGAATATAATCAATCATGGCATTGGACTTAATAAAAATAAATAGTTTGCTATTTTTCAATTAGTTTAGGTCTTGTTCCCTCACCTGTTAGCAATACTCGATCTCCTTCTAAAATTCTCTTTGAATTGATTTAACAACATAAAAGTAACATGAATTTAAGTTAGGGTTCATATGTAACATGTTACAGTAGTCGAAAATCAAAACAGAGCACTAATAGGTGTCTAATTGGTCCTATGGTCTCATACTGTTTCGACCTTACTGCCTACGGTTGATACCCTACGGTCGCATATGGTGTGACCGTAGCTGCAACCATATGATTTTTGGATCTTCCCGAATGCTTATGGTTGATCCTCTGGTCATGCTTATCATGCTATGGTCGACCGTAGCTGTGACCTTGAGATTTCTGGTCACAGACTACAAGCAATTCGAGTTCTTCTTGGGTCAAATCCTCTACTCTTCAATTATATTTATTCTAAGGTCATCCTATGGCCATCATTAGTAGTTTCTTATCAACCCTAATCATCAAACTCACTCCTCATGGTTCTCCTTGGGATTTTCTCAAAGAAATCACATGGATCATAATAGATTGATATTGCTTATCTTCCATAAAAGTCTTATTCCTTAGAGTTTACATCTCTAGAGATTCGGTTCATATCTTTGCCTATGATAGAGAGCCAATCTCTTCTCAGCAAATTCCTCTCTTTAGCCTTTTCTTCTTCTCCTTCTCTTCCTTCTCTTCCCTTCTCTTTCTCTAGGGTTTACTAATGTTCTAATAGAGTGAAAAAGGATTGAGGGACGTCCTTTATATAGAGGAAAACTCTCCATATAGAGTCCTATTTCAATTTGAAAAGAAATCCCTTAGTTTAGGAAAGTTTCCAAAACTCGGAGTCTGATCTAGAGTCTCAGGGTCGATGGCTACGGTCGCAGAACCCATCGACCGTAAGGTCGAAATCATTGACCGTAGGGTCATTGATCAGTGACCATTGTTTCTTTCCATATGGTCGACCGTACCTACCCCAGTATGCGACCATATGTATACAGTTTTGGGTGTTGAGTCGATTTTTATACCTGGTTTGTGATCTATCTTCACACGCTCGGTCCACTTGGTCCAGGAATGATGGAAGACCTGGCACGACATGGTTAAACCAAGTTAGTGGAGTGCGGGTCTTACACATACAACCTTGGATAATAGATGATGCATGAAATACATAAAGTAAAGCGGGCCGTACCCCAGCAAAGACCCCCAACACCACTCCCAAGGACCACCCTGCCCCCTATAGAGTGCTAGCTGTAACATAGAGTCACCAAGCACACAACAATCTCATCAATCTCAATCATCACCAATCATACCCATCATACAAGAAATAAGCAAGACATGGCATATGCATAAAATAAATAAGGCCGCACCCCAATAGAAACCCTCGACTCCCCACTCCCATGGTTCACCGTGTTTCCTCTATAGTGCTAGCAATCCAACATGATTCATGTTTCGTGCTTCACCCTCCGAGTTCTGCACATCACATTAACCATCATACATGGTTATTCTTAATAAGACTATACCCCAATAGGGATCCCAGGTTCCCTACTCCCATGGTTCGCCTTGCCTTTGCTAAGGTACTAGCAATTCCCAACATGATCTGTGTATCCACACATTACCCTTACTTAGGTATTTATATGTCATACGCACCATCATACATGGTCACACATGCATTCCAAACATACATAGTTATAGTTGTTATGTAAATGCATGCTCATACATAACAATTATTGGATGGTATATTATAAAGCATAAAAGTAGACATGTTGTAATTCAACAACAATAATTAATGCACATTACACATGCTCAAACTCAAATTACTCGACCCCTCACCTGTAGGCACCAAGGGTGCTGTTGAACCTCTAATCTGATAGGCAGCTTTGCCTCTACCAATTGTTGGATCACCTACATTAATTTAATAGTTTCATTAGTTGGCTTTCATGTCTTTTAAATTATCACGGACAGGTTCTAGTTGTCCATACATTGTTCCCTTGATGAGTTGAGAACCCACGGGTTGGTCCCATGAGGTCCTAGCTAGGCTTACTGGCTGACAGAGCTAGAAACGGATGGAAGCTCCGGATGGTACAACCTTTGGTTCTTCCCTCCACTACAATACTTAGAATATTTTGTCTAGTTATTCAAAAACACTGGAGGGTGTGACAGATGGCGTGTCATCCGGTACATCCTCTAGAAAACTTCCTATTAGGTGCAGAGAGCAGATGGGACATGATGTGGAGGTACTATTGGATGGTATTCCTCCTAGTACTACCTCTAGATTAGGCCTAAGGCATGCAGATCTCCAAATGTATGGAGACTTTGGAATACTATCGGAGGATGTGTGCCAGGTGGTCTTCGGAGCTCCGATGCTCACTAGAGGGTGTGCCTCCTGTGCTTATCCCTCGATGGATCCTTTTTACCAAAGTTTCCCAAAATAAGGTGGAGGTAGTGGCAGATGGTATTCCCTCTAGTTTTACCTCTGGCTCACTTTGGTATGACACTGTTTAGGTCAAGATTCATCTAGTTCTATGGAGGCAGTGGCC
Source organism: Protea cynaroides (assembly GCA_028583415.1). Lineage (NCBI taxonomy): Eukaryota > Viridiplantae > Streptophyta > Magnoliopsida > Proteales > Proteaceae > Protea > Protea cynaroides. The sequence continues at coordinate 36,974,680 of CM053276.1, read as the reverse complement.
TTGACCAAGCCTCCAAACCAAGCCTCTAATCGACATTCAGAGTTGGATACAAACCAGAGGAAGGCTTTCCTAAGGTTGGGGACTTGGTCCCCACCTCCATGCTACTACAAGGCTTGGTGAGAAACTTATTCCTATCCGTTTTAAAGCCATTGGAGTTCCCAAAACTCCAACGCAAACCTTGGTTTGTGATGTGGGATACCATTCCTAGCTTCTAGTTTAAACTTGGATTCCATTAATGGGGGTCATTAATGGTGGAGTGTTCCACCACTAAATAAAAAATAATACTGGAGGAGAGAGAGAGAAAGAGAGAGAGAGAGAGAGAGTATGATATGGACTCTCAACTAAAGTATGAACCATTTATGTTACTAGATTTAGCTTGCCACCATTAATGGTGACCATTAAGGTAGAGTGTCTCACACTAAGTTACTCATTAGTGCTGAAGGAGGGAAAGGGAGAGGAAAGGATGGACTCACCTCACAAGAGAGAAGCTAAGGCACAAGCTTGAGCTCCTTTACACTCTCCAAAGCCTCCTATATGAATCCCAATGTCCAAGGAGTGAAATGAGGGGCTGGGCTTCTTATTTATAGAATCCCGAAGAGAGAGAGTGTCTTTCCCACATGTTATTTGCACACGAGGCGGGGGCAGTCTATCGGGTGGTGTTCTATCTGGTAAATCCTCTGATTAGGTAAAAAAAGAGGCCCCAAGCTTGGCTCAGTGGATCCACCTCAATGGGTCGATCATGAAGGCATCTAAGCTTCCCTTGCACACATCATCCCTATTGAGTGATCCCATGTTGATCCCATTGTCATTACTTAGTTTTCAACTATCAACTGTCTACCAAGGGTTAACCTGGTAAGACCCGACACAATAGAAATCTGATTTGGATAGGGATTTTGGGTGCAGGTCTTACAACTGGTGCTGGAGTGGGTGCATTATTAGTAGCATGCGATTCTAGCACTGGGGCTGATGTTGGCACTGGAGTTACTAGAGGATTACCTCATTAGAAGGTGGCCAAGAGTTCCTCATTCATTCATTGTTGCTGGTCCTTGATATCTAAAGTTATGCCCCTCAAGATCTCTTTCACACCTTCAATCATTAGGGATCTTGGTATGGGAGGCATCGGTATCGTATGCTCCTGAATCACTTCGATTGGAGGTACAGGTTCATCGCTCTTTTCAACAATCACCACTTATGGTGGAGTGACATTCCTAGCAGGCATTCTCTTGCAAGTATTCGGGGCCATTTATTTGAAAATTTTTATTTGGACCTGGAAGAATTTAAACCATTAGTCGCATTACGAATAGGAATCATTCTATAAGAACATCATGCAATGCAATGAGTATGCTAGAGCTCAGCAATAATGGTTTAACAAGGGCATTGTAGTTGTACAAGTAAACAAACATCCAAAAAGGAGCAAAAACAGTCAAAATGGGACGCGGTTGCACAAAGTGTGCTGCGGGGGCATGCGGTTGCAGTATCCGACCGCACGTCAATGTCCTCGGGTTTAATAAAGGCGTAAATTATTTTTCTCATTCCTTTGTTTTGGTTTGGTGTGCGACTGAAGAAGCACACACCCTTGTTGTATTGCCTCCTTTTGAGGATTCATTGGTGATCTACGGCTTGTATCTCATCATTCATCCTCCAATCACATCGTCAAGGTAAATCTCATACTGATTTTTTCATTTTCTTGCTTTAGACCATTTTCAATTTTGATTCCTGGTGTAATATCGCTTATAATGGTTTGGGATGATGGGGTTTTGTCTCAAAATCATGCTAGGGAGTTATTGTCATGCTTCACCCCACTTTTAATCTCATTTCTATTGTTTCATTTTGGTCATCAAGGCAATATCACATTTTATCACTATTTCTTCAAAACTTGGAATTAGTTTGCTTATCATTTGCTTTCCTTCAACCATGGATGTGTTTTGTCATCAAAACTGTTCATAACTCATTCAATCCTCAATTTAATAGATGTTAGTCACTCAAGCAATAATTTTTTTTCAACTTTAAGCTTTCTCTGTTTCATTCAAATGCTTACATTGACTTTTCTCCATCGATAATCGGCACCATTTAAAATCTCTTTTAATCATTGTTGTGTATTAGTGCACTCGGCTCATCTTGTATTCTAATACTAAAATTTCTTTCTTTGGGACAGATTTGCATCTCCTTGGGTTAGCCTGATTGTAATGACTTCTCCAGAGATTCTAATTTCTATTGAAAAGGAGTATGACCAGTGACAATTTTGGTCAACAGAGGTAGCCAAGAATTGGCGTCATTTTGAGCATAGAGTGATGGAATCAGGTCATTTTATTAGATGCGACGAACTAGAGAGGTTTTCTGTTGATCGAGCATTCATTGATATGGCTTGGTTACCAGTTCTTCGGTACCAGATACCCACACGTTCTATCCTTGTGAGCCAGTTTTATTGTAACCTTCAGGTAGAACAAGGTATGTAGAATGGCATAGATAATTTATCCTTACGAATTTCCAGTTGGGTACTGGGACGAGAGATTATTCTAGACATTCGTAGTTTTGTTCATCTCTTGGATGTCTCTATAGATGGAGAACTTGTGTATGTGGAGCCAAAGATTTCAATTATAGCTAAATGGGAGCTTGCATTGATACTGGAGTAGATGATGTTAGGTCCCGAACTAAGATAAAGTAAATGTCGACCAGTTCCTAGAGTATATAGTCGCATTATCCAGCACAATATTATACCCAGAAGCGAACACAGGGATGCTATTATACATTTCTACGAGTTTGTCGCTTATTGTATCACTATGTAGCGACAACTTTGACTTCCTTACATGATTTTGAGAACACTAATTACTATAGCGCTTTATTCTTGGTCTGGCAGTCTTCCTTATGGGAGGTTGCTCACCCATAATTTTATTTAGCTGGGGATAGACCTTCCTAAAAGTGATTATGTGGAGTGGTCTATCCATTTTGACTTTGGTTGGAATTCACTGTACAGGCTTAGCCTTCATGATGTTGTTCTTAGCGATGACGAGTTGGAGAGAATTCTTCATCTGAATCTACGATCTTGGCAATGATTGGCTAAGAAAATTTAACAAATGGTGATCCCGTCCTCACCTAGGATTGAGTCGACTTCAACAAGTGATAGCAGTGATCCGATATACATCCATACTGATTCTTTTCTTGCTCAAAGTTCAAAAGATACAATATCGTTAGCAAAAGAGCAAGAAAATACGCCATAGTGGCGAGAGGTTTGCAATGATGTGTCACGTGTGATGGTTCCTTAAACTGGGGTTCTTGAGGTTACGATGCTACAAGATGTATTGGCAGATGCTTGCGCTCTAGTGTTTTAAGTTATGGGAGTACCATCAGATACACAGACAGGATTATCATCATATAAGAGGCGCATGCTGCAAAACCTCTCAGGTGTGGAGCGATGTATGAGAGCGATTGAGAATGCTATGTTGTAGTTGCATGACACTCTTGAGGTTACTAGACGAGAGGTGTCCTCTTTAAGGAACGCATTGACGTCGACGAGTTTAATCTTTCATATTTCTGCTGAGGTAGAGGCGAAGGCTATGGATGAGTGTAAAAGAACTCACAAGCATAAAGTTAAATCCATGACTGGGGTTCAGCAAGTGGTTGAACCAAAGAAGAAATCAATGGTAACATCCTTTTATGTTTACCAGTTTGGCGACTTGTCCTATGGAGTGAGTCCGGATTTACCAATAGACATGATGCCTCTCAGGCTAAATTTTCATTTTTCTTCGAAGGTTCAGACTCATGGTTAAGCCTTTTTTTTCCTCACCTCATTTTGTTTAAGGTTAAGGCCCATCCCGCTTAAATTATTGTTCACTTGTTAAGAATTATTTCATTTGGTTTGTATATTATGTTCTTTAGATTTTGTAGTTGTTCTTTGGTCTCTACTTATAGCTTATTCTCATTTGTGTATTATTTTATTCACCTAATTTCAGTATTTATGTTTTTACATGTGAGTAGGATTGATAATGATTATAGCGCGACATTCTCTGATAAAAATTCTAGAATCAGAGTACTATGGATTGATAGCATGACATTGTTCGATCGAGTCATTGGTCTTGCATTGGTCGACCAACCCTGTCATACTTTTCGAGAGTGATCGGTCTCCTCACCGGTCTCCTATATAGTCGACCGGTCAAGGGACTAGACAACTCCTGAGTCATATCCCAGGTTTGTCTTTCAGTCCAAATTTCTTCTGAGTCGATTCTTCGGCTCAATAATAGGATCCATCCTAGGGTCATCCTATGGCCTTTAATTCCTTAAGGTTGACCCTTCAAAGAACCCTAGCATCTAGCGTTATCATAGATTTATGTAACAATTTTTTGAATCAGGTTCATGGTATTGGATTTGATCCAACACATCTCAATTTCACATCCTAGTACAATCTAATCTTTTACAGAGATAAAGGGACTTACCGTTGGCTCCTCATTGCAGTTGGTTGGAAATCGATAGCAATTCTCCTCGCTGTAGAGCTTCCTTTCCTTTCTCCAAGCTTTCTTCCTCTCCAAGCCTTCTGCTCCTTCTCTCCTCTCTTTCTTTCAACTTCTAGAGTTTGAAGAATGATCAAAAGAGTGAGAGAAGATAGAGGGATGACCTCTATATAGAGAGAGTGTCTCCATATAGAGTCCTCTCTCAATTTGGAGAGAGACCTCCTCAAATTAGGAATCTTTCTTAATCATGAAGTCAAATCTGAGCTTGATCGGTCAACTCACCGGTCACCAAACCTGAGGACCGAACAACCTAACACTACTGACTAGACACCCTATGAGAGACTGGTTTCTTACCTGGCTTTGTGATTTCTTCATACGGTCGGTTTGCTTGAGCTGATAATGATGGCAAGACCTTGCACGACATGGTTAGACCAGATTAGTGGAGTGCAGGTCTTACAACTCCCCCCTAAAAGTAAATTTCATCCTCAAAATTTGTACATACCTTTCGAGTCCAATAGGTGAGGATATTGTTTTCGCATAGCATTTTTCTCTTCCCATGTTATCTCTTCCACATCTTGGCTTCTCCAGGTGACCTTGACATATAAATATCTAGGTTGCGAAGATGCTATACCTTTCGACTAGTAATCTCGGCTGGCAATATTTCGAACATCAGGTCCTCTATCAAATCCAATGGATCCATAGTCAAAACGTGTGTTGGATCCTTAATGTATTTCTTCAATAGTGATACGTGGAATACATCATGTACACCAGACATAGATGGCGGTGGCATGAGTTGATATGCTACTTTCCCACGTCTTTCCAAGATCTCATATGGTACAACATATCTGGGACATAACTTACCCTTCTTATCGAACTATTTCAGACCCCGCATAGGTGATATCTTTAGGAATACTTTGTCACCCATGGTGAACTCAAGGTCTCAGAGTTGATTATCTGCATACTACTTCTGACGATCTTGAGCTGTCTTGACCCTTTCTTTGATCTAGTCAACCACTCGACAAGTCTCTTCTATAAACTCTAGCCCCACTATTCTTCATTCATCAATTTCATTCCATAACAGAGGGGTTTAACACTTTCTACTATATAATGCCTCATAGGGTGACATCTGTATAGTAACCTGGTAGCCGTTGTTGTACGCAAACTTGATCAGTGGCAACCTTTCATCCCAAGCTCCTTTAAACCTGGTAGCCTCACTGGTCTTTGTCTTTCAACCTTTACTTGTTGGCAATTTAGACATTGGAACATGTGCCTAACCACATCAGTTTTCATTCCTCTCTACCAACCTAATCTCTTCAGGTCATGGTACATTTTAGTACTTCCAGGATGTACCAAATATGGAGTGGAATGGGCTTCTAACTTTATTCTGTCTCTAAGGTTCGAGTCTTGACTTTTAGCTATACACAATCATCCTCTATATCTCAGTACCTTATCTGCATCCAATGTAAAGTCAGGATTTGGCTTACCCTTCTCCAAATCTTCTTGTACCATCCTTAGATGTGGATCCAGTAGACTTGTTGTTTTCTCTTCATCTATTAGGTCTGGGATGATCTTCAATGCTGCGAACATAAGTGAGAACTTATGGATCAGTCATTGCTCTATTGGATCATCTTGAGTTTCTATTATATGCTACTCTTTATCCCAATCTGAAACTGTTTGCAGAACATAAGATGGCATTTGTACTAGGTCCTTCTCGCTTCATTATTCCTTTTCTGCTCAAAGCATCCGCTATTACATTAGCCTTGCCTGGGTGATATTGAATATCATAGTCATAATCCTTCAGTAGTTCCAACAACCTCCTCTATCTCATGTTCAACTCTTTATGAGTGAAGAGGTAAGTAAGACTCTTGTGATCCGATTTTATCAAAAATTTCTCACTGTACAAGTAGTGTCTCCAAGTCTTAATTGTAAGAATCACTGTCGCTAACTCCAAGTCATGAGTATGGTAATTCTTCTCATGCTCCTTCAGTTATCTTGAAGCATAAGAAATCACTTATTCACTTTGCATCAGCACGCATCCTAGATCAAATCTGGAAGCATCGATATACAGGGAAAATGGTTGCCCTGGTACCAGAATAGTCAAGATGGGAGCCGATATTATCCTTATTTTCAATGTTTGGAAACACTCTTCACACTTGTTGGTCCAAATAAACTTTTTTCCATCCTGGTTAGCTTGGTAAGAGGCACTGTGATCCTGGAGTAGTCCTCCATGAACCGTCTGTAATAACCAGCTAACCCCAAAAAACTTTTAATTTCTGTAACATTTTCAGGCACTTCCCACCCTATAATTTCCATTATCTTTTTGGGGTCCACTTTTATTCCTTCTGATGAAACCACGTGACCTAAGAAAGTCACCTCGTTTAACCAGAACTCACACTTCTTGAATTTGGCATAAGCTTCTCCCTTTTCAGCCATTATAAGGCTTCTCTAAGATTCGTCGTATGAGTCTTTTCATCCTTGGAATATACCAAGATATCATCGATAAAAACTATGACTGAAGAATCCAGCATGTCATGGAATACTGGGTTCATAAGCTCCATAAAAGATGCAAGCACGTTGGTCAATCCAAATGACATAACCAGGAACTTATAATGTCACACCCCAATTCCGCACTATCCAAAATGGTGTGATGAACAGTTAATAACCAACTGTTCAACCAGGATCTCGAATAGGCTGTGTCCGTTTGGTTTAAACCATACACTTCCACAATCATAATCAGAGTAAAAACACAATAGTGGAAGTCTTAATATTAAATGAACTGAGAATCTAAATGTGATAATCATAAATAAAATATCCAATTATCTTGTATTGACTGAGATATAAGTAAATAAAATAAAATATCAAATTATATTTCCTCAATAATCCAAATAAAAATCTAATAGAAAATGCATGAATTGCACTCGCATGATGAGTCATGCGTCTCCACTATATCTTCTGCGTCCATCGCCGCAACATGTACGTATGTGGGAGCACTCATATAATATTCCACAGTCATACCTGCATCATCAACTAAAATATTTGAATTCAAAAAGGTTGAGCACACATCACGGCTCAGTGAGCAAACAAAACAATGCAACAAACATATGCATACATTCATTTCATAACTGTGGTCAGGTATATAAGTTTGCAATGTGCTATAGAAAGGTTCGGAGGCGTCCTCACCTCTATACATGAGTATGTGGAGCAGCCCATGAATACCGGCATTGCCGTCCCACATGCACCCATCATGGAAAAATATACACCCAATGAAAATGGCATTACTGTACCGGCTGCCCATACCAACATGTAAGCCCCTATTGGCGAGGGCTTGGAAACTGGATTCGCAACTAACCAATCCTAATGTCGAACAATGTATCCAAGGCCTCACCCCAGCATCCCTCAATACGTCCATAGAGATAGAGCTAAGGCCCCCCGGCAGAGTCAGAGACTACACGGTCTGAGACCACCTCTCCTGATGCCCTATGACGTAATAGCTCTGCTAAGGTAATGGAGATACGACGATGTTAGTAGACAAGACTTGTAGAGCTAGAGCTAGAGTCTGGTGACCAGAACACACCTCGATATCACGTCCTCCCCCTGATGCCCTACTCGCATCAAATACACTAACCATACACAAACATTCACATGCCTATTCTTAACATCACCATCATCTTCATGTTATAAACATACGAAATTAAATATGCATGAACAATAATAGCAGGAATAGAAGATGACATGTTGAATGCACATTATAATCATACAATCATAAAATCATACATGGCATTGGACTCAATAAACGAAAATAGTTTATTATTAGCCAATTAGTTTAGGTCTTGTTTCCTCACCTTTGCTTGAGTGTAGATCCTCTTTCAAGCTTTAAGAATCACCTTTATATCACTAGGAAAACCAAACAAGTCGATAGATTTTAATTAGAATTAATTCCAACAGTTTTAAGCTTGTTGTAAAGCTAGGGTCGCAGGATGGGTCGCAGGATGGGTCGTAGGTATCTGAGACCCCAGGGTATAGGGTCGGTCATAGGGTCGGTTACCTATCGACCCTATGTGCAACCACAACCCCTTGGACTTCCCGAGAGCATGGGGTCGATCCTATGGTCTTGTAGGTCCATCCTAAGAATGTTCTATGGCTCATAGCTATGCTTTTACACACTTTCCATCGCCTACGATGATTACCTTCATGGATTCCTTCAAAACTCATCCATGGGTTGATGATTTGGGTTTCTCCCAACCCTAACTTCTTCATAAACTATTCTTAGGGTCTTACATAGTTCATGGAGAATGTATCCATACCTTAGGGTTGCTGAGATTCAGAGATTTCTCTGAATTCTTTCTCTTTAGTTATCTTCTCAAATTCTCCTTCTCTTCTTCTTCTCCTCCTTCTCTTCTCTTTCTCCCACTATCAATTAGGGTTTCAAAAGGAGTGAAAGAGGCTAAGAGACATCCTATTTATAGAGGAAAACCTCCCAAAATCCGTCCCAACGAGTTTAGGAAAGGTTCCCTTTGAATTAGGAAAGTTTTCTAATTTTCGGTTTCTGTCAGTTTGCCTAGGGTCGATGCTAGGTCGCAGAATCTGTCGACCCTAGGGTCTCAAGTCATCCGATCCTAGGACCTGAAAATCGTGGGTTGGATCCTGTTGAGGTGGGGTCGACCCTACCTGTTTAGGCATGCGACCTTACCCTCCATTTTACTGTTTTTGGGTCAATTTCATACCTGGTCTTGTGATTTCCTTCACGCACTTGGCCCATGTGGCTCGACCATGATAGGTAGACCTGGTACAAGGTGGTAGATCTACTGTCAACGACTATAACCAGGTAGACGTGTTGATAGTAGATCTACCTGATTTGATGTCATGGTTGCATAGTCGTTGAACCTTTTGGCTGGTGATTTGAGTTGGTGCTACTTCGAATGTCAAATAATCCATCAAATCAGGTAGATCTACTGTCAACACGTGCGTTGGATCTCTGACGTACTTATTTAATAAGGAGATATTAAATACATCATGTGTAAGCACCCCATTTTTTCCATCCCAGCTAAATAAAGTCCTGCTGGTATATGGACAACAAAAGGAAGAAAGATGATTGAAAGTTTGGATTTTTGACTGTGAATTTAAGGAAGTTTTCAATGGGTCTGTGAATTTGAGGAATTTTTCTATGGGTCCCATAGCAAGGTCACGGGTTATAATTTTGCATGGATGCCTAGGTCATGAAATTATCTTCAAAATGAGACCAGAATTGCTCGCTTCTGACATCAAATGAAGAAGATATGATCATTTTAGTCGGATGATACGTACAAGGGAGGCTTCTGAAGTTATCATAAATAATCCCAGGGGCTTTCATGCAAATTATATCGTAAGTTGGATTGTTTAAATTTCAAATCATCATATCTTGATCATCCGACATCTGAATCATATGGTTTAAGTACCATTATTCCTTATTTTTAGTCCTCTTCAAAGTGGACGTAAATGATTTCTGGTAGAAGTCACCAGCAGGCCCCATGCAAGCTTGCATGCAAGCTTATCGTTAGAACTTCAAAGCTTCGTATCTTTTTCGTTCTACGTCGGTTTCTGATGATTCCAAAGCCATTATTTTTCATTTGTGATGTTCTACAAAGTGGACATGGAAAATCTTGGGTAGAAGTCTCCGAAGGGTCCCATGCAAAATTACATATGAAAATGGTCATTTAATCTTCAAAAATTCATATTTTGATCATCCCATATCCAAATCAGGTGATTTCAGTCTCATTATGTTCCATTTTTAGTGCTCTACAAAGTGGACGTAAAATATTTCCAGTAGAAGCCTCCGAAGGAACTCATGCAGAATGGTCAGCCAAATTATCGATAATTGGCCTACTTAAACTTCAGAAAGTCATAAGTTGGCCATTTTATTTCCAAATGAGGTGATTCAAGTTTAAATATTCATAATTTTTAATGTTCTACAAAGTGAACGTAGAAAATTTGGAATAAAGGTGATCAAAAAATTCCGTGCGGGATGACAGTGGAAATGACCCATGAAATAATAGAGAGAGATAATCCAATTAATTCTAATCAATCCAATCAACTTAGTTCAAGCCAGTTTTGGTCCAATCTAGCTCAACCCATATCAGTTTAATTCAGTCAACCCAAGCCAGTCTCAACCCATTTTTGAATCAGTTCATCCATGTGCTTAGTATTTATATATATTATATATATTGTATTATATATATATATATATATATATATATATATATATATATATATATATATATATATATATGTATGTTATTAAATATATGTGTATATATGTATATAATATATATTATTATATATAAATGATAAAATCCAAAAGGAGATTGAGAAGAAAAAGGAAAGATGAGAGAGAGGAGACGTGAAAGAGAGAGGGATTTAGGGTTTTGAGATAATCCAAAAGATTTTGAGAAAAAAAAAGAGAAAAGAAAGAGAAGGGGAGAAGAAACATGAGATTGAGAGGGAGATTGAGAGGAAAAAAAGGAAAGAAAGAGGGGAGAGAGAGGACATAAAAAGGAAGAGGGATTTAGGGTTTCTAGATGATTTCCAAAAGAGAAAAAAGAGGGGAGAGAGAGGAGACGTGAAAAGGGAAGGGAATTTAGGGTTGAGATGATTTCCAAAAGAGAAAAAAAAGGGGGGAGAGAGAAGAGACGTGAAAGAGAGAGGGAATTTAGGGTTGAGAGGATTTCCAAAAAAGAAAAAAAAGGGGGAGAGAGAGGAGACGTGAAAGAGAGAGGGAATTTAGGGTTGAGAGGATTTCCAAAAAAGAAAAAAAAAAGGGGGAGAGAGAGGAGACGTGAAAGAGAGAGGGAATTTAGGGTTGAGAGGATTTCCAAAAGAGAAAAAAAAGGGGGGAGAGAGAGGACGTAAAAAGGGAAGGGGATTTAGAGTTTCTAGATTTTTTTCCAAAAGAGAAAAAAAAAAAAGGGGGAGAGAGAGGACGTGAAAGAGAGAGGGAAATTAGGGTTGAGAGGATTTCCAAAAGAGAAAAAAGAAGGGAAGAAGGGAGAAAAAGGAGGAGAAATAAAGAAAAAAATAAAAAAAACATGAAGAGGGGGGAGGCTCACGGTTTTGGGAGAAAAAGAAGGGAAGAAGAGAGAAAAAAGAGGGAAAAATAAAGAAAAAAGAGGAAAAAATGTGAAGAGGGGGAGAGGCTCATGGTTTTGGGGAAAAAAGGAGAAACAAATGGAGAGCTGCGGGAAAGAGAAGAATGAACGGGGAAGAACAAAAAAGAAGAAGAAGTAGAGAAGAACATAGAGAGAGAAGGAGGTAAGTTGGTTTGCTTCTCTCTTTCTATTAAGTTTTTTTTATGCATATGTTGTTCATTCCACTTGCTGCCCATATCTTCAATTACCCAGCCATCCTGTCCAAAACCAAGCCACCTGACCATCCACCATTCCCATATAAACCCAGCAACACCTAATCTACTCCAACCGACACACTCTCGTGCCTTCTCAGCCACCCAAGCTTGCAACCTATAATCCTCATGCACCCGACTATCTGGCCATGGAAAAATCATCATCACCGCAACTCCATCTCCGTGATTCCCCACCGTGTCATACCCATTGCTGCTTTAGTCCCACCAAGCACCAAACCCAAGTTTCCACTCACATAATCATCTAAACACCTGTCCAGCTACACTCACAATCCCATCTCTTCACTCTTGTCTAGCCTGCATCATTAATCAAAACCCAGCCACGGCTAGGCAGCTTGCTATCATCTGCAGTACCAATTCCATCCTGCAACACCTCATCAAATCTCTCACCTTATACCTGCTCACCACCATATCACTCATCACCCAATATACATCCAATCACCAAATCCCAACAGCAATGCACCAATCCTCACGATCTGTCCACAGCCATACAAATCAGATTGCAACCATTAACATCTACCGTCTCCATTTCTGATTTTCCAATAACCAATCTATACAGCTGCTCCCGAATTACCTTCATCATCTTCATTATGATTAATTTAAGCGAATCTGAATATCATGCATACAAGTTGTTTTCATACATATGATGCCACATAATTGCCATATTTGATGCTCACATGCCATACTTGGAATGCTTTCACATGTTATCTTTGGGTGCTTACATGATTCTTGTTGTTTTAGAATACTACACATGCTTATTGCCATATTTGTCTGTTATACATGCTCACATGCCATATTGGATGATTACTGCCATGTTTGGATGCACACTTACCATGTTTGTATTGATTCACATGCTCACTTGCCATCTTTGACTGATTTGTTGCTAAATTTGAATATATTTCTAACATGCTATATTTGGATGCTTACACTTCTATATTTAAGTTCACATTGCTATGTTAGATTGTTTACATTGTACAACAACTAGGGCAAGATACACCCTAAAATGGAAAGAATTGAACAATTAGGGTAGTGAAACCCTAAAAATGGAAAGAATAATTAGGGCAAAAATAAACCTTAGAATAAAGAGAATAATTAGGGTATGAAACCCTAAAAAATAAAAATCACAATGAAAAGGGATAGGAAACCCTAAAAAACCTAAGAATGGAAACAATAAAAATGGTAGGAATTTAGGTCTCATCCCTAGATTCTATTGACAAAAATAAAAAAATTTGGTACACATCCCAAATAAAAATGGTAGGAATTTAGGTCTCATCCCTAGATCCTATTGACAAAAATAGAAATAATTTGGTACACATCCCAAATAAAAATGATAAGAATTTAGGTCTCATCCCTAGATCCTATTGACAAAAATAGAAAGAATTTGGTACACATCCCAAATAAAATTGGTAGGAATTTAGGTCTCATCCCTAGATCCTATTGACAAAAATGGAAGAAATTTGGTACACATTCCAAATTTGACTCTCAAAACCCTTTCGAACTACGTCGTACCTGATTTCTAGGACACACCCTAGAATACGTAGGCAATTTGAGAATCCCAAATACGGTACAAAGCCACCCATCAACCATACATCTAGCATAAACTTCAACTTGAAAAAAAAAATCTAATTGAAGCACATGCATAAATCACTTTCATAATCTTTAATCACAAAATCCCTTTCGAACTACATTTTTGGACTTGATTTCCAGGATTGGAATACTTAGGCAACTTGAGATGTCTTACACGTCTCAGATTCAGTCCAAGACCGAAGCATCTTTGGTTCGGTTCACTGTATAATATTGTACATTATATTTGCTTGTTTATTTGCTTTAAAACATGATTGACTGAACCCTAGGTTAGAATAACTTAACAACTTGGTTTAGGACATCCTTATTGAACCCTAGTCATCCAGTTGACCAAGCACAGTCAAAATTAAAATTTAAGGAAAGTTTAGGAGGCCGATATTGATCAGGCGGTTTGGGTGCCTAACACCTTCCCATAACCGTACCCTGAATACTTACCCGATCTCTTGCAGACCAAAGAACTGATACATTGGGTCACGAGTCAATAAAAGTCTTACCTTAGGGTGAGGCTACATTTTTAGAGGTCCTAGACCTTAATCTAGGTGGCAACTCCAATAGAATAAATCAATCTTCATCGATACGGATCAACATTCCATCCCGACGAGGAGGATCACAATCGTTTCCCATTGTCCTCACATCATGCACACTTGACATAGATGGTGGTAGTGCTAACTGATAAGCCACTTTTCTACGTTTGGCTAGAATCTCATATGGCCCTACATATCTCGGACTTAATTTCCATTTCTGTCCGAACCGTTTCAGACCTCACATAGGTGATACTTTCAGAAATACCTTATCACCTATGGTAAATTCAAGGTCTCGGTGTCGAGTATCTGCATACTATTTTTGACGATTCTGAGCCGTCCTTACTCTTTCCTTGATAATGTCGACTACTCGACATGTTTCCTCAACAAATTCTGGTCCAACAATGCTACGTTCTCCATCTTCATTCCAAAACAAAGGAGTTCGACACTTCCTACCATACAGTGCTTCATAGGGTGACATCTGTATAGTAGCCTAATAGCTGTTGTTATAAGCGAACTCGATCAATGGTAATTTTTCATCCCATGATCCTTTAAAACCGATTACACAGGCTCGGAGCATGTCTTCTAAAATCTGAATGGTACGCTCCGACTGTCCGTCTATCTGAGGATGGAATGCAGTACTAAACTTCAATGTTGTACCCATAGCCTTTTGCAATCCTTCCCAAAACTTTGAAGTAAATCATTGATCTCTGTCGGACACAATGCTTTCGAGTACACCGTGTAGTCTGATAAAATTGTCCACATACAACTTAGCTAACCTCTCCAGTGTATACTGAGGTCGTATATCTATGAATCGAGCTGTTTTAGTCAGGCGGTCTACAATCACCCAAACCACGTCAACTACTCGGGGAGTCAATGGTAACCCGGTGACGAAGTCCATAGTGATGCAGTCCCATTTCCATGTTGGTTCCAGTAACTGTTGTAACAGTCCTGTCGGTGTTTGTTGTTCAACCTTCACCTTCTGACAGTTTAGGCATTGAGACACGAACTTAGCTAGATCTGCTTTCATTCCAATCCACCAATATAATTTCTTTAGATCATGATACATTTTTGTACTTCCAGGATGTATCGAATAGACGGTGGTGTGGGCTTCTTTCATTAGTCGGTGTCTAATGTCTAAGTTTTCTGTTTCAGGTACACTTATTCTTCCTTTGTACTTCAGTACCTTTTCATCATCCAAGGTGAACTCAGGAATAGTCCTACCTTTTTCGAAGTCCTCTTGTACCGTTCTCAGGTAAGGGTCTGAATTAATGGCGGCTTTTACTTCATTGATTATGTCAGGTACAATCTTCAATGTTGCAAACATATTTGAAAACCGATGAATAAACCCTTGGTTGGTTGGTTCACCCGGTGCATCTATTACGAACTGCTCCTTACCATCATTGAATACTCTTCCTGTAGTACATATAGCTGCAGTCGTGTTAACTTCTCCTTGAGATTTCATCATTGCTTTCTTGCTTAGTGCATCAGCAACTACATTAGCCTTTCTTGGGTGATATTGGATATCACAATCATAATCCTTTAATAATTCCAGCCATCTTCTTTGTCGCATGTTCGACTCCTTTTGATTAAATAGATAAGTAAGACTCTTGTGATCTGATCTAATCTGAAATTCTTCTCCGTATAGATAATGTCTCCAAGTCTTGATTGCATAATTCATCACCGGTAATTCCAAGTCATGAGTAGGGTAATTCTTTTAATGCTCCTTTAGTTTTCTTGAAGCATATGCAATCACTTATTTACCTTGCATCAATCTGTATCCTAGATCCACTCCGAAAGCCTCAATGTATAGGGTAAGAGGTTACCTTGGTAACAGAACGAACAAGATGGGAGCTGATATCAATCTAGCCTTCAATGTTTGGAAACTCTTCTCACATATATCAGTCCAAACCAACTTTTCTCCTTTCTTAGTCAAGCTGGTGAGAGGTACGGAAATTCTAAAATAGTCTTCCACGAATTATTGATAACACCCAGCTAGACTTAGGAAACTTCTAATTTCTGCAACACTCTTCGATGCTTCCCACTTCACAATGGCTTCAATCTTGCTGGGATCCACTTTAATTCCTTTTTAGGATGCTATGTGATTTAAGAAAATCACTTCGTTTATTTAGGTCTCATATTTCTTGGACTTGGCATAAAGCTTTTCCTTTCTCAGCTGTTGTGAAGCTATTCCAAGATCCATTGAATGACTTGCTTCATTCTTGGAATAAACCAAAATATCATCTATGAAAACTATGACCAACGTGTCCAACATGTCATGAAATACCCAGTTCATCAGCTCCATAAAAGATGTAAGGGCATTGGTTAATCCAACCGTCATAATCGAGAACTCATAATGTCCAATCCCGATTCTAAAAACTATCTTCGGAATATCACTGTCCAAATTCTATCTTGACCGAAGATCAATCTTAGAAAATACCTTTGCTCCTTGCAACTGTTTAAACAAGTCATCGATCTGAGGTAGTAATTACCGATTCTTGATCGTGAGCTTGTTTAGTCCCCGGTAGTCTATACATAATCTGACACTACCGTCCTTCTTCTTCACGAATTGGCGCTCCCCGTGATGCAATACTTATCCGATTAGAACCCTTGTCTAATAACTCCCGTAGTTGAGTCTCAATCCCTTCAACTACATAGGAACTACTCTATAGTGCCTTTGACATAAGTATCATCCTTGGTAACAAGTCGATGACAAACTCGGTCATATGATCAGATGGTAACCCAGGTAAGTCTCCTGGAAACACATCAGAAATTTATGCATCACATCAATATCTTTCATCTGTGGTGCTTCTTTGGTAACATATACCACAGATACCATATATCCAACTTCTTTCTCTTTAAAGCATCTCTTCGCCTTTAGCATAGAGATGATCAGCTTTCACTTCTTAGGCAACATGCTTCCAATAAAACTAAATTATATGTCATCTTTACTCTTGAATGATAACCTCTTCTATGCACATAATAACTTTGTAGAGTATTGAGACAATCAGTCTATTCTAAAGAAGACGTCAAAGTCTACCATCTCAAGTCGATTTAGGTTGCATCCAAATTCTGTCCATCCATATGATTCGAACATTGTTTATAACACTCATCTAATACACATCTAGTCCAAAAAGGCTTGAACTAGCAAAATCTAGTATAAAGGTCTTAAGAGCACATCTAGCTCCTTAATCTGTTATGATTTTTCAAAGACTAATGCCAATAATCTCATATCCCAAAAAGCTCATTAGCTTACACCTTCTTTATCATTGTTGTTCCACCCTGATCTCTCTTTCATATACCTCAAAAAATATATTGTGATTGTTACTTACTTTCTTGCTCATACAATCTTTTATAGACATGACTCATATCCTTCCATTCAGTAATCTCGAAACAAATCCTCCATTACTTTATTTGAGGTTCATTGGCTATAGCATTTAATCTGAATCTAATCATCTTTCTTCCAATAATTCCATTATCACTAAACATCTTTTCAATGGATGTCGAGAAATGTAAGAATCAGAATATTTATCCAAAAGCAATTCATTTCCTTCTTTCAATTTAGTTTAATGACAAACACTTGCTTTATCTAGTGAACCTAGGTTTAAAAGATCAGGAGTAAATCTATGGTAATCCAACCAACATCAAAAGATCCTTAAGTTGCATGGTGGTCCAAATATATGAAAATAGAGGTTTTACAGTTCTTAACCTCATGGTTATATGTTCTATTGAGTGTATAATGCCATTGGTCGAGGCACTACAAAGTAAATCTAGAGAAATTTTCGTACATCAATAAATCAGGTATAAATCAAAAGATGTACACTCAACATGATTAAACATTTACTGTTCATTTAGCTCATATCCCTGTTCATGTTGTCGATCATGAGAGTAGCTCAGATTGATATAATTAGGACTAATACTAAAGAAAATTACATCTATAACACCAATTGACAGGTTGAATCAAGAAGGTATCCTGTCAAGACTTAAAAATTTAAAATCAGGTATGTGCATCCTCTATAATCATAAGAGTAAATCAATAATACACCGCATCCTATATAACCTATCTAGTTATATGGCCACAATAGATTTGATCCTTTGCTGAAGATATATGAGGCTACATCATCAGAAAACATTCCTTCAATCCTTGTCGGATCATTTGATCATGATGCCGTTATCCCCTACATCGGTGGCTGATAAGGGTAACCACCTTGATACACTGCTTGTTGTACACCAAGCTTCTATACTGGGGTGTGCATTACTGGGACTTGCTGTATGATAGGCACTGTGTCATAGCTAACAGGTGCTGGAGGTACAGTGTTGTTACCAATTGATACTATACTTGGTTTGACCCGGAGGTGTTGATGTAGCATTGGCAACTTAGATAGTGATTCACATAGCAACTTGCATAGTTGGTCTCTTGTATTTTGTCTGGCCAAGTTTATTACAACTTAGCCAAGGTACTTGGTAGTCCAGGTGATTGGCTGGAGTGGCCTGGTTGTTTACCTCTTTTGATTTTCTCCAATCTGATTATCATTATTTAGCATCTACTCAGATGAGTTTTCATTACCCATTCTCAACCCAGATAGTGGTGGGGTCAAGTTGCAACATCTTCTTAATGCTCAGTGGGCAATGGATCAGCGTGTGGTGGATCTCACTCTAAGTCTCCACGTCACCTAGGAGTATAGCTTTATCTTCTTTTATTCTTAGTGTACTACCATTGTTCTCCTATCTCTGTTGCATTCATCCTGAGATCTTTTCCTTTACCATTGCAGGGACTTAGGCGTTACTAGCCATTTTTCTTCTTTTCCAAATATATCGAGTTTCACATCTTGTGAGTATCAACTCGGTATTCCAATGTTTCGGCTACTATACTATATCCTTTGTATACTTAGATAACTGCTCGACCTATAGATCATACCCTATATTATTTGTTTATCAAGAAACGTTTTGAATTTTCTCTTTCTGTTTGTGTATATATATGGTTCCACCTTTAATATGTACATTATTGTTTTGTTTAAATTCTGTCTCAACTAACACAGGTACTTATTGTCACACCCAATTTCTGCACCATTCAGAATGGTGTGATGAACCGCTAATAAACCAATGGTTCAACCAGGATCTCTAATAGGCTGTGTTCGTTGAAAATAAAATCGTACACATCCACAACCATAATCAGAATAAATACACAATAGCGGAAGTTTTAATAATAAATGAACTGAAGAATCTAACTGTGATAATCATAAATAAAGTATCAAATTATGTTGTATCAACTGAGACATAAGTAAATAAAATATCAATTACATTTCCTTAATAATTCAAATGAAAATCTAATCGAAAACGCATGTCTTGCACTCGCATGAGGAGTCATGCGTTTCCACTAAGTCTTCAGCTTCCATCGCAGCGACGTGCCCGTACACAGAAGCATTCATATAATCTTCCACCATGGTACCTGCATCATCAACTAAAAATATTCGACGTCAAAAGGGTGAGCACACATCACGGCTCAGTGAGCAAATACAACAATGCAACAAACATATGCATGCATTCAATTCATATCTGTGGTCTGGTTTATAAGTTTGCAATGTGCTATAAAAAGGTTCGGTGGCCGCTTTACCTCTATACACGAGTGTGTGAATCCGCTCAATGAGTATCGGCACTATCATCCCACATGCACCCACCATGGACAATATACACCCCATGAAAATGGCATGGCTGTACCTGTTGCCCACACCAACACGTAAGCCCCTGCTAGGGAGGGCTTGCAAACTGGGTACGCAACTAACCAATCCTAATGTCAAACAGTGTATCGAAGGTCTCACCCCAGCATTCCTCAATACATCCATAGAGATAGAGCTAAGGCCCCCCGGCTACAAGGTCCGAGACCACCTCCCCTGATACCCTATGACGTAATAGTTCTGCTAAGGTAATGGCGATACGACGATGTTAGTGGACATGACTTGAGTATAACCATGTCACAATATATACACCCCATGAAAATGGCATGGCTGTACCGGTTGATACCATCCCCTACCCACACCATGTACACTAACCACACACATACATTCACATGCCTATTCCTAGCATCATCATCATCATCATGTTATAAATAAACATAATTAAATATGCATGAACAGTAATACCAAGAATATTGGATGACATATTGAATGCACATACAAGCATACACGCATAGAATCAATCATGGCATTGGACTCAAGAAATAAAAATAGTTTATTATTAACCAATTAGTTTAGGTCTTGTTCCCTCACCTTTGCTTGAGTGTTGATCCTCTTTCAAGATTTAAAATCACTTTTATATCAATAGGAAAACCTAACAAGCCGATAGATTTTGGTTAGAAGTCATTCCGGCATCATTAGGCTTGTTTTTAAGCACGGGTTGCAGGACGGGTCGCAGGTAGGGTAGCAGTCTACATTGACCCCCAAGGTAGGGTCGATGCCAGGGTCGGATGTTCCATCGACCCTGGGTGCGACTACCCCTATTCTGGACTTCCCGAATACTGGGGGTCGATCTTGTGGTCTGGTAGGGTCGATTCCCAATCGACCCCACGTGCGACCCCCCGTGGGTTGAGTCAAGATTTTCATTCTACAGTCCATTCTTTTACGTTTGGGTCCTATGGCTTACTTCCACAATCCATTCTAGGCTTGTTCTATGGCTTAGAACACTAGGTTTCTTCCTTACCTTGTCTACCATGATTTCTCCATTGATTCCATCAAAACTTTTCCATTGGTGTATGATTTGGGTTTCTCCTAGGCCGTACTCTCTTCATGAACTATTCTAAGGTCTTAGATTATCAAATAAAAGCTTGCCCATACATTAGTTATTGCTGGGATTCAGAGATTTCTCTGAATTCTTTAATTCGATCATCTTTTCCAACTTTCCTTCTCTTCTTCTTCTCTTCTCTTTCTCTCACTCTCAATTAGGGTTTCAAAAGGAGTGAAAGAGGCTTAGGGACGTCCTATTTATAGAGTAGAATCTTTAAAAATAAGTCCCATTGAGATTAGGAAGGAATCCCATTGAAATTTGGAAAGTTTCCTATTTACGGTTTCTGTCGGCAAACAGGGGGTCGATGAAGGGGTCGGAGATCCCGTCGACCCTTAGTTCCTATGTTGTCCGACCCCCAGTGAAAAATCAGCAGTCTGTCTTCTATGTAAGGGGGGGTCGACCCTGCTGGTCTAGGTATGCGACCCTACCCTCATTTTGACTGTTTTTGGGTCAGTTTAATACCTGTCTTCGCTATTTTCTTCACGCACTTGGTCCATTTGGCTCGACCATGATAGGTAGACCTGGTACAAGGTGGTAAGAATGGTTAGTTTGATACGGGTCTTACAACTCCCCCCTACTTATAAAAATTTCGTCCTCGAAATTGTACATACCTTCCTAGTCGAATAGATGAGGGTATTGCTTTCGCATAGCATTCTCTTCTTCCCATGTGAGTGACCTTAACATAATAAATGTCACGGTTGCATAGTCGTTGCACCTTTCGGCTGGTGATTTTAGTTGGTGCTACTTCAAACATCAAATCCTCAGTCAAATCAGGTAGATCTACTGTCAATACGTGCATTGGGTCTCTGACATACTTCTTCAATAAGGAGATAGAAATACGTCATGCACACTTGACATAGATGGTGGTAGTACTAACTAGTAAGCCACTTTTCCACGCTTAGCTAGAATCTCATATGGTCCGACATATCTCGGACTTAATTTCCCTTTCTGTGCGAACCGTTTCAAACCTCGCATAGGTGACACTTTGAGGAATACCTTATCACCTACGGCGAATTCAAGGTCTTGGCGTCTAGTGTATGCATATTGGTTCCGACAATTCTGAGCCGTTCTTACTCTTTCCTTGATAATGTCGACTACTCGACAAGTCTCTTCAACAAATTCTGGTCCAACAATACTATGTTCTCCAACTTCATTCCAAAACAAAGGAGTTCGACACTTCCTGCCATACAGTGCTTCATAGGGTGACATCTGTATAGTTGCCTGATAGCTATTGTTATAAGCGAACTCAGTCAGTGGTAGCTTTTCATCCCATGATCCTTTAAAATCAATCACACAAACTCGGAGCATGTCTTCTAGAATCTGAATGGTGCGCTCCGACTGTCCATCTGTCTGGGGATGGAATGCAGTACTAAACTTTAATGTTGTACCCATAGCCTTCTGCAGTCCTTCCAAAACTTTGAAGTAAATCGTGGATCCCTGTCGGACATAATGCTTTCAGGTACGCCGTGTAATTTGACAATGTTGTCCACATACAATTTAGCTAACCTCTCCAGTGTATACTGAGGTCGTATAGCTATAAATCGAGCCGTTTTAGTCAGTCGGTCTACAATCACCCAAACAGCGTCAACTACTCGTGGAGTCAATGGTAACCCTGTGACAAAGTCCATAGTGATGCAGTCCCATTTCCATGCTAGTTCTGATAACGGTTGTAACAGTCCTGTTGGTCTTTGTCGTTCAGCTTTCACCTTTTGACAATTTAGGCATTGAGACACGAACTTGGCTATATCTGCTTTCATTCCCCTCCACCAATATAATTTCTTTAGGTCATGATACATTTTTGTACTTCCAGGGTGTATCGAATAGGCGGTGGTATGGGCTTCCTTCATTAGTCGGTGTCAAATGTTCAAACTTTCTATTTCAGGTACACATATTATTCCTTTGTACTTCAGTACCCTTTCATCATCTAAGGAGAACTCAGGAGTAGTCCTACCTTTTTCGATATCTTCTTGTACCGTTCTTAGATAAGGGTCTGATTTAATCACTGTTTTCACTTCATCAAGTAGATTGGGTACAATCATCAATGTGGCGAACATATTTGCAAACCGATGGATAAACCCTTGGTTGGTTGATTCACCCGGTGCATCTATCACAAACTGTTCATTACCATAATTGAATACTTTTCTGGTAGTACACAGTGCAGCAGTGGTGCTAACCTCTTCTTGAGATTTCATCATTGCCTTTCTACTCAGTGCGTCCGCAACCACATTAGCTTTTTGTGGATGATACTGGATATCACAATCATAGTCTTTCAATAGTTCCAGCCATCTTCTTTGTCTCATATTCAACTCCTTTTGATTAAAGAGATAAGTAAGACTCTTATGATCTGATTTAATCTGAAATTTCTCTCCGTACAAGTAATGTCACCATATTTTGACAGCATGTACTACTACTGCTAATTCCAAATCATGAGTGGGATAGTTCTTCTCATGTGTCTTCAATTGTCTTAAGGCATAAGCAATTACTTGTTCTCCTTGCATAAGTACACATCCTAATCCCAGTCCTGATGCTTCAGTGTACAAAATAAATGGCTGTCCTGGAATGGAAATGGTCAAGATTGGAGCTGATATCAATCTAGCCTTCAATATTTGGAAACTCTTCTCGCATTTATCAGTCTACACAAACTTTTCGCCCTTCTTAGTCAAACTGGTAAGAGGTACGGCAATTCGGGAATAGTCTTCCACAAATCGTCGATAATACCCAGTTAGACCTAAGAAACTTTTAATTTTTGCAACGCTCTTCGGTGCTTTCCACCTCAAAAGAGCTTCGATCTAGCTAGGGTCCACTTTAATTCCTTTAGCGGAAACAACATGGCCTAGGAAAGTGACTTCCTTTAGCCAAAACTCGCATATTGTAAATTTGGCGTAGAGCTTCTCCTTCCGTAATCGCTGCAGAGTGGCGTTTAGATTCTTAATATGAGTTTCCTCGTCTTTGGAGTAGACCAATATATCATCGATGAATACAATAACCGACGTATCCAACATATCATGGAATACCCGATTCATAAGTTCCATAAAGGTTGTTGGTGCGTTCGTCAATCCGAAAGACATGACAAAAAATTCATAATGTCCATATCTGGTCCTGAATGCTATCTTGGGAATATCACCGTCCTTAATCTTGAACTGATGGTAGCCTGACCGAAGATCGATCTTGGAGAACACTTTGGCACCTTGCAACTGATCGAACAAGTCATCGATCCGAGGCAATGGATACCGATTCTTGATTTTTAGTTTATTCAGTTCTCGGTAGTCTACACACAATCGAATGCTACCGTCCTTCTTCTTCACGAATAATACTGGCGCTCCCCATGGTGATATGCTAGGTCGGATGTAACCCTTGTCCAGCAGTTCTTGTAGTTGTACCTTTAATTCCTTCAATTCAGTAGGAGCCATTCTATAAGGTGCTTTAGATATTGGTGCGGCTCCGGGTATCAGATCTATAACAAACTCTGTAGCGCGGTCGGGTGGTAATCCTGGTAGTTCTTCAGAAAATACATCTGGATAGTCACGCACGACAACAATATCCTCCATTCGTGGTGCTTCTTTGGTAAGATCGACCATAGATACTAGATACCCAACTGTTCCTTTCTCAAGGCACTTCCTAGCCTTTAATGCAGAGAGTATGAGCTTTCGTTTACGGGGAAGTTTGGTTCCCGAAAAACT
The DNA here is from genome assembly GCA_028583415.1 of Protea cynaroides. NCBI lineage: Eukaryota > Viridiplantae > Streptophyta > Magnoliopsida > Proteales > Proteaceae > Protea > Protea cynaroides. Next base: position 36,950,280 of record CM053276.1, on the reverse strand, counting down.
GAACTCTGCTCCTTCTTTGTCTTGAAATGTCAACTTCTTTTCGGCACATAATAGATTTGCAGAATGCTGAGCTAACCAATCCATTCCCAAGATGATGTCAAAGTCTGCCATCTCAAGTTGGATCAAGGTTGCATCCAAAGTCTTTTCATCAATAAGAACTGGACATGGTCCATAACCTTTTTCTAACTCCACTTCTAATCCCATAGGTGATCGTACAAGCAGTTTGTAGTCTAAGGATTTAAGGGGTAGATTTAGCTTCTTTCCAAATGACACAGATACAAAAGAATGAGTAGCTCCTGAATCAAAGAGTACTCTGGCGGGAATGTCATTAATAGGTATGATACCTGTGATTTGTTTTGGTTTAGTCTACATGCTAACATAATGTAACACAAATGATAAGATTCAGGTCATACCAGTGACCACATCAGGCGATGCGGCAGCATCCTCGGATGTAACCGCGTAAACTCTGCCTTGTTGTAGTTGCTTCTTGGGCTTAGTACACTCCCTTGCAATATTCCCTACTTGATTGCAATTAAAACTTCTTACTCCTTCACTGACTTGCTTTTGTTGCTGTGGAGCTGCGGTGGTAGTCTTGGCTGCAGCATTAAAGCCTTGAGTACGAAAGGGTTTAAATATCTTGGTGTTCCCTCCATTGTAAGAATTTCCATTAGGCCTTTTGGTTCCCCTATTTTGAGCAAAGTAGCTCTCTTTCTGGCTCGACTCTATCACTCGAGCAATTTGTGCCGCTTTATTATAGATTTTCTTTTCAAGTCCCAGAACATGCTTGCGGATGCTTCCCCTAAGTCCCATGACGAACCTTCGGGTCTTGGTGTCTTCTACCTGCATACTGACTGGTGCGAAGAAAAACAGCTCCTCATAACGCTGTTTGTATGCATCGACAGTCATCTGTCCCTGATATAAACTCAGGAACTCCTTCTCCATGGAATCTCTAAAACTCCTAGGAAAGTACATCTCAAAGAATGCCTCCCTATAAATATCCCATGTCAGTTGGGTGTGCTTTGTTAATAAATATGTCCTGGTAGACCTCCACCAATGGTGTGCATCTCCTTTCAGCATAAAGGTGGCACACAATACTATCTCTTCTTCATTTACTATCATCATCATAAAATTTCTTTCCATTTCGTCAACCCAGTGTGCTGGCCATAAAGGATCTACTGGCTTGCCATTAAATTCTTTGGGCTTCATTTTCAAAAAATGCTCCACCAGTCTGGAGTGGTCTAGTTGTGGAACATACGCCCCATATATAGGTGGTTGGTATTGATATCCACCTTGAGCTACCTCAGGATTCTGCACTTGAGCCTGCATGATGGGAGTCTGAGGTGCGTGGGGTACTGCGTTGCTTCCCCCTGGTACTGTGCTTGCCTGTCCTGTTGGCATCGGTGTCGTCTGTGCAGTTGGAAAGGTCAAGCCTATGGCAGCTTGCATAGTAGCTTGTACCTGTTGCATTTGCTGCAGCTGTTGGGCTAAGTTCATTATGACTGTAGCCAAGTCTATAGGTGGAGCTGGCAGATTTATAGGATTGTCTGCCCATTAATTATGGACGGTGCCGTGTTTGTATTCCCCTGTGTTTTCGGGTGTGTCTGGCTGTCTTCCCCCAAAGGTGGTGGTGGTGGGATAGAGTTACAGCTTTGTCTGGTCACTCTGCGTCCAGCCATTATCTAATCTAGTAGTGGGAATGCCTGAAAATCATAGAACACGTGAAACAATCATTATATACTTCATTCTCATATTTTAAAACCACTAACAAATGCAAATTTTAAAATTTTCAGATCATTCTGTCGAAAATGCTGTATTTTCACTGCAGGGTCGATGGTGGGGGTCGATGGATGTCCGACCCTTAAACTGCGACCCTTAGGAATCACTGATTCTTCCCAAGAGTTGGGGGTCGATGAGGGGGTCGGAGGATGTCCGACCCAGGGTTCGACCCCTGGTTCTCTGTCAGATTACCGAGAGCCGAGGGTCGATGAGGGGGTCGGAGGGGGGGTCGGATGTCTTGGTCAAATTCTCCGACCCTCGGACTAAAAATCAGGTTTTTATTTCCGATTTTGAATCCATTTCTCATTCTTCCTCCTCCTTTCCGACTCGACTCATCCCTCTGAGTTGCTACAGTGCCAATTCATACTCTTTGGTTCTATTTGCTTCCTATTTCGACGTCCACACCTTGTCTACAGGTATGTTCTCTACATTTCATGCTTTTAGGTTTTCTTAGCTAGGTTTTTGCCCATTTAACTCGTTTTCTTCAAATTAAACTTTTTCCAACCGTAAAAATTTGATTTTTATTGGGGGCTTTTGTTGTTGGTGACTTAATGGACGAAAGCCCTCAAAAATATTTGAGTTTCATCGGTTGGTTATCGAGAAACTTGAATTTTCCCATTTTTGCCCTAATTTATGGAGATTTTTGAATTTCTTGAAATTTCTTCAAATTCGATCTCTTTAAATAAAATTTCCAACTATATAAGTCTTGCAGGATTGTTTAAAACCTTTATATGTCCTCCTACCCACGTGTATGGGTGAAAAGTGAGGCTTTTTATCGATTTATGTCGTTATACTGTCAAATTTTTTGGGTTTTTCATCTTTACTAACCCAATATCTATTTCTCATTGTTTTGCAGATACTATGGCTCGTACCAAAGTACCCAGGGTTCATGACCTAGTCCGCTTCCATTCTAACGAGGCGGAGACATAGTATGCCCGCTATTCTCGTAAGAAGGTAAAGGGAGGTCGCCGGGTAGACTTGGCTTGCCTGGCATTGTTCGATATGGAGAGGGCTTTTGGTGACATGGGTTGGCTTCCTGTGATTACCTATGACGCCTGCACTCGGTCGGATTTGGTGCGATAGTTTTACTGTAACCTCCAGGTGGTGGGAGATTACAACGATACAGAGAGGGGTAGAGAGCTTCGGATCACCAGCTACGTCAAGGGGGTCGAGATTTCATTCGATTATCGGCAGCTAGCCGACTTGTTGGGCATTTCATATGATGGCCCCTTGGTATTCTGTGCTCCTGGAGAGCCCCAATTGTTTTCATTGGAGATGAGAGCTGAGATTGACCGTCAGATCATCAGAGAGGATCGCTGGGAGATGAAAGCGATCTATCTTTGTCCAGAGCCTCGGGTGTACTGTAAGATTATCCAGCACAACCTGATACCTCAGAGTGGCCACTATGAGAGGATCTCCCAGTTGACCCAGTATCTGTTATACTGTATTTGCACTAGGAAGCCCGTCTGCCTTCCTTACATCATCATGCGGACGATGATCAGCACTACGTTGCCCAGTCATACTGGCAACCTGCCTTATGGACGCATGATCTCTATGCTACTGACCCGCCTGGGTGTTGACATGACAGATGAGAGGATTCAGGAGAAATCCTTCTCATCACCTTTGGATTGGGAGGCCATCTGCAAGATGGGCATGCGGGATGCCCAGGTCAGCGACGAGGAGAGGAACGCTCTGGTGCGTCCACGTACTCGAGTGGAGATGGCTGGTGCTGAGGCAGCAGCAGCAGCCGCTGGAGCAGGGGTTCATGGGGGTGATGACGATTGTACATTGATGTGGATGCCATACCTCCTCCATCACCTACTCATGCTACAGGAGCTGGTCCTTCTTATTCAGCTGGTCCTTCACATGCACCTTCGGATGACATGATGGGGCTGTTGCGTGAGATTAGGGAGGCCCAGCGCCCATCGGATCAGTGGATGGCCAAGCTGGCAGCTAGTCTCTAGGTGACCCAGACTCAGGTGGCCTGGTTGACTAGGGTGTATGCTGAGGACTATGATAGAGATCGCGAGGCACCTCCTCCTCCAGCACCTCCAGCTCCATGATGTATTCTCTTTTGTCTTTCATTTTGTACTTCAGAGTAACTGTCCGGGTTGTGGACTGTACTCTACTTTAGTCATGTATATATGTTTGTTCTTCTTTTGGTTGTATATAAATTTGTTTCTCATTTAATAGATGCAATATTTTCTTTCAATTTTGTCTCAAACAACACAGATGCTTATGGTGTGTTATTATTACATCTTTTAAATTTTTATCCTATCTCAGTTCATGAACTTTTGTGGAAGTATATTGGTTTCATAGACAGGGCCTGAGAGCTCTGATACCAAATTGTCACACCCCAATTCTGCATCATTCAGAATGGTGTGATGAACCGCTAATAAACCAACGATTCAACCAGGATCTCTAATAGGCCGTGGCCATTGAAAATAAAACCATACACATCCACAACCATAATCAGAATAAATACACAATAGCGGAAGTCTTAATAATAAATGAACTGAGGAATCTAACTGTGATAATCATAAATAAAGTATCAAATTATGTTGTATCAACTGAGACATAAGTAAATAAAATATCAATTACATTTCCTTAATAATTCAAATGAAAATCCAATCGAAAATGCATGCGTTTCACTCGCATGAGGAGTCATGCGTCTCCACTAAGTTTTCAGCTTCCATCGCAGCGACGTGCCTGTACACAGAAGCATTCATATAATCTTCCACCTTGGTACCTGCATCATGAACTAAAAATATTCGACGTCGAAAGGGTGAGCACACATCACGGCTCAGTGAGCAAACAAAACAATGCAACAAACATATGCATGCATTCAATTCATATCTGTGGTCTGGTTTATAAGTTTGCAATGTGCTATAGAAAGGTTCGGTGGCCGCCTCACCTCTATACACGAGTGTGTGAATCTGCCCAATGAGTATCGGCACTGTCGTCCCACATGCACCCACCACGGACAATATACACCCCATGAAAACGGCATGGCTGTACCGGTTGCCCACCCCAACACGTAAGCCCCTGCTGGGGAGGGCTTGCAAACTGGCTTGCAACTAACCAATCCTAATTTCAAATAGTGTATCCAAGGTCTCACCCCAGCATTCCTCAATACATCCATAGAGATAGAGCTAAGGCCCCTCGACAGAGTCAAAGACTACATGGTCCGAGACCACCTCCCCTGATACCCTACGACGTAATAGTTCTGCTAAGGTAATGGCGATACGACGATGTTAGTGGACATGACTTGAGTAGAACCATGGCACAATATATACACCCCATGAAAATGGCATGGCTGTACCGGTTGATACCATCTCTTACCCGCACCATGTACACTAACCACACACATACATTCACATGCCTATTCCTAGCATCATCATCATCATCATGTTATAAATAAACAGAATTAAATATGCATGAACAGTAATAGCAGGAATATTAGATGACATATTGAATGCACATACAAGCATACACGCATAGAATCAGTCATGGCATTGGACTCAAGAAATAAAAATAGTTTATTATTAGCCAATTAGTTTAGGTCTTGTTCCCTCACCTTTGCTTGAGTGTTGATCCTCTTTCAAGCTTTAAAACCACTTTTATATCAATAGGAAAACCTAACAAGTCGATAGATTTTGGTTAGAAGTCATTCCAGCATCATTAGGCTTGTTTTTAAGCACGGGTCGCAGGACGGGTCGCAGGTAGGGTAGCAGTCTACACTGACCCCCAGGGTAGAGTCGATGCCAGGGTCGGATGTTCCATCGACCCTGGGTGCGACCACCGCTATTCTATACTTCCTGAATACTGGGGGTCGATCCTGTGGTCTGGTAGGGTCTATTCCCAATCGACCCCACGTGCGACCCCCTGTGGGTTGAGTCGAGATTTTCATTCTACAGTCCGTTCTTTTACGTTTGGATCCTATGGCTTACTTCCACAATCCATTCTTGGCTTGTTCTATGGCTTAGAACACTAGGTTTCTTCCTTACCTTGTCTTCCATGATTTCTCCATGGATTTCATCGAAATTTTCCCATGGGTGTATGATTTGGGTTTCTCCTAGACCATACTCTCTTCATGAACTATTCTAAGGTCCTAGATTATCAAATAGAAGCTTGCCCATACCTTAGTTATTGATGGGATTCAAAGATTTCTCTGAATTCTTCAATTCGGTCCTCTTCTCCAACTTTCCTTCTCTTCTTCTTCTCTTCTCTTTCTCTCACTCTCAATTAGGGTTTCAAAAGGAGTGAAAGAGGCTTAGGGATGTCCTATTTATTGTGTAGAATCTCCAAAAATAAGTCCCATTGAGATTTGGTAGGAATCCCATTGAAATTTGGAAAGTTTCCTATTTACGGTTTCTGTCGGCAAATAGGGGGTCGATGAGGGGGTCGGAGATCCTGTCGACCCTCAGTTCCTATGTTGTCTGACCCCCAGTGAAAAATCAGGGGTCTGACTTCTATGTGAGGGGGGGTCGACCTTGCTGGTCTGGGTATGCGACCCTACCCTCATTTTGAATATTTTTGGGTCTGTTTAATACCTGTCTTCGCTATTTTCTTTACGTACTTGGTCCATTTGGCTCGACCATGATAGGTAGACCTGGTACAAGGTGGTAATAACGGTTAGATTGATACGGGTCTTACACTTATGGTGTGTTTGAATTAAAACTTTTAATTTATCCTAACTCAGTTCATGGAATATAGTGGAAGTATTCAGGTTTCATGGGAAAGGCCTGAGAGCTCTGATACTAAGTTTTCACAGCCCAATTCCATACTGTTCAAAATGGTGTGATGAACCGTTAATAACCAACGGTTTAACCAGGATCTCGAATAAGCTGTGTCCGTTTGGTTTAAACCATACATTTCCACAATCATAATCAGAGTAAATACACAATAGTGGAAGTCTTAATGTTAAATGAACTGAGAATCTAAATGTGATAATCATAAATGAAATATCGAATTATCTTGTATTGAATGAGACATAAGTAAATAAAATAAAATATCAAATTACATTTCCTCAATAATCCAAATAAAAATCTAATCGAAAACGTATGAATTGCACTCGCATGACGAGTCATGCGTCTCTACTATATCTTCTGCGTCCATCGCCGCAACATGTATGTATGCAGGAGCACTCATATAATCTTCCACAGTCATACCTACATCATCAACTAAAATATTCCAATTCAAAAAGGGTGAGCACACATCACGGCTCAGTGAGCAAACAAAACAATGCAATAAACATATGCATGCATTCAATTCATAACTGTGGTCTGGTATATAAGTTTGCAATGTGCTATAGAAAGGTTCGGAGGCCGCCTCACCTCTATACACGAGTATGTGGAGCCGCCCAATGAATACCGGCATTGCCGTCCCACACACACCCATCATGGATAAGTATACAACCAATGAAAACGGCATTGCTGTACCGGCTGCCCATACCAATATGTAAGCCCCTATTGGCGAGGGCTTGCAAACTGGGTTCGCAACTAACCAATCCTATTGTCAAACAATGTATCCAAGGACTCACCCCAGCATCCCTCAACACGTCCATAGAGATAGAGCTAAGGCCCCCCAGTAGAGTCAGAGACTACACGGTCCGAGACCACCTCCCCTGATGCCCTATGACGTAATAGCTCTGCTAAGGTAATGGCGATACGACGATGTTAGTGGACTAGACTTGAGTAGAGATAGAGCTAGAGTCTGGTGAACAGGACACACCTCAATATCACGTCCTCCCCCTGATGCCCTACTCACATCAAATACACTAACCATACACAAACATTCACATGCATATTCCTAACATCACTATCATCATCATGTTATAAACATACGAAATTAAATATGCATGAACAATAGTAGCAAGAATAGAAGATGACATGTTGAATGCACATTACAATCATACAATCATAAAATCAGACATGGCATTGGACTCAATAAACGAAAATAGTTTATTATTAGCCAATTAGTTTAGGTCTTGTTCCCTCACCTTTGCTTGAGTGTAGATCCTCTTTCAAGCTTTAAGAATCACCTATATATCACTAGAAAAACCTAACAAGTCGATAGATTTTAATTAGAATTAATTTCAACAGTTTTAAGCTTGCTATAAAGCTAGGGTCGCAGGATGGGTCGCAGGTATCTGATACCCCAGGGTATAGGGTCGGTCATAGGGTCGGTTACCTATCGACCCTATGTGCGACCACAGCCCCCCTGGACTTCCCAAGAGCATGGGGTCGATCCTATAGTCTTATAGGTCCATCCTAAGAATGTTCTTTGGCTCATAGCTATGCTTTTACACACTTTCCATCGCCTACGATGATTACCTTCATGGATTCCTTTGAAACTCATCCATGGGTAGATGATTTGGGTTTTTCCCAACCCTAACTTCTTCATAAACTATTCTTAAGGTCTTACATAGTTCATGGAGAATGTATCCATACCTTAGGGTTGCTGAGATTCAGAGATTTCTCTGAATTCCTTCTCTTTAGTTGTCTTCTCAAATTCTCCTTCTCTTCTTCTTCTCCTCCTTCTCTTCTCTTTCTCTCACTATCAATTAGGGTTTCAAAAAGAGTGAAAGAGGCTAAGGGACGTCCTATTTATAGAGGAAAACCTCCCAAAATCCGTCCCAACGAGTTTAGGAAAGGTTCCCTTTGAATTAGGAAAGTTTCCTAATTTCCAGTTTCTGTTAGTTTGCCTAGGGTCAATGCTAGGGTCGCAGAATCCATCGACCCTAGGGTCTCAAGTCATCCAACCCTAGGACTTGAAAACCATGGGTTGGATCCTGTTGAGGTGGGGTCGACCCTACCTGTTTAGGCATGTGACCCTACCCTCCATATTACTGTTTTTGGGTCAATTTCATACCTGATCTTGTGATTTCCTTCACGCACTTGGCCCATGTGGCTCGACCATGATAGGTAGACCTGGTACAAGGTGGTAAGACCGGTTAGTTCGGTACGGGTCTTACATATAATGTTCCTACTTGGTTCAGAAAGCTGTCTTAAAAATGTCGCTGTCCTTAATCTTCAATTGATGATATCCAGACCGTAGATCAATCTTGGAGAACCTTTGCACCTTGCAATTAATCAAACAAGTCATCAATCCGTGGCAATGGGTATCGATTCTTGATCGTGAGCTTATTCAATTCCTTGTAGTCTATACATAATCGAGCACTACTGTCTTTCTTCTTTATGAACAACACCGGTGCTCCCCATGGAGAAATACTTAACTGGATAAAATCCTTGTCTAATAACTCCTAGAGTTGAGTTTTCAATTCCTTCAATTCCGTAGGAGCCATCTAATAAGGTGCCTTAGGCACAGGTGCCGACCCTGGTAGTAAGTCTATGACAAACTTAGTTGCTCAATTAGGTGGCAATTAGAGTAAATCTTCAGGAAACACATCCAGAAATTTCCGTACAACTTCAATATCTTCCATTCGTGACGTTACCAAGAGCATTTCCTTGGTAACGCCCACCACAAATACTAGATATCCTACTTTATCCTTTTCAAGGCATCTTTTCACCTTAAGTGTAGAGAGAATAAGTTTTTGTTCATGGGGAAGTTTGGTACCCATAAAGCTAAATTCTGCACCATCCTTGCCCTTGAATGACAATTTCTTCTTAGTGTAAAGCAGACTCATGGAATGCTAAGATAACCAGTCATTCGTAAGATGACATCAAAGTCCACCATCTCAAGCTGAACCAGGTTCACATCCAAACTTTGTCCATTAATCAAAACTGGACAGGGTCCATAACACTCGTCTAAAACAACCTCTAGTCCTAACAGTAATCTTACTAACAACTTGAGGTCTAAAGGTCTGAGGGGCACGTTCAATTTCTTTCTAAAAGAGATGGACACGAAAGAATGGGTAGCCCTAGAGTCAAAGAGAACTCTGGCGGGTATACCAGCTATGGTTATGATTCCTATAGTTTTACCTAGGTCTTGTCTACATGCTCACACAAAGTACTGTAATAGATAAAGGTCAGGTCATACCTGTGACCACATCAGGTGATGTGACTGTGTCTTCAGAAGTTACGGCATAAACCTTTCCTTACTGCACGTTCTTGGGTTTAGGGAAATACTTTTCATAATGCCCCATTTGATTACAATTGAAGCACTTGATATTTGCAGTTAGCTGTCCAGGTTGAGGTAAGACCGTTGGGGTTGTCTTGGCTGCCCCATTAGAGTTCTGCTGTCGGAATGGTTTGAAGGTCTTTGAGTTTCCTCTATTGAATGAATTTCCATCTGGCCTCTTCAAACCATGGTTTTGAGCAAGGTAGCTCTCTTTCTGACTAGACTCCAGTACTCGAGCAATTTGCATGGCATCATTATATATCTTCTTTTTCAATCACAACACATGTTCTTGAATACTTCCCCTCCGTCCCATAGTGAACCTTTAGCTTTTAGTCTCTTCCTTTTGCATGCTGGTAGGGGCAAAAAGGAATAACTCCTCGTAACACTACTGATAGGCATCCACTACCATTTGATCTTGGTACAAACTCAAGATAACTCCTTCTATATCTAGTCTCTGAAGCTTTTAGGAAAGTACTTCTCGATGAAGGCTTCCTTGAAGTTAGCCTAGGTCAGCCGAGTATGCTTAGTCAGTAGGTAGGTGCGAGTAGACTTCCACCAATGGTTCGCATCCTTTCTCAGCATAAAGGTTGCACACAATACCTTATCCTCTTCCGTTATAGTCATCATCAGAAAGTTCTTCTCCATCTCGTCAATCCAATGAGCTGGCCACAATGGATTTGACATCTTCCCTGAGAACGTCTGAGGCTTCATCTTTAGGAAATGCTCCACAAGTCTTGAATGATCTCATTTCCCATAAACTCCATACATCGGTGGTGGATATTGGTAACTACCCTGGTACACAACCTGCTATGCTCCAAGGTTTCGCACTGGTGTATGCATAACTAGGATTTGCTGTGCTATAGGCACCGTGTTAATGCCAATATTTGCTGGAGGCATAGTTTTACTACCAACCAGTACTGTACTGGTCTAACCTAGAGGTGTTGGTGTGGTATTGGCAGCTTGAGAAGCAATTCCCATGGAAACTTACATAGCTAGCAACATCTGCTGTTTTTCCTACACTTGTCGTGCCAAATTTGTCACAACCAAGGCCAATTCAGGTGGTGGTCCTGGTAAGTTGGTTGGGTTGGCCTGGATGTTTCCACCTTGGGGTGCATTATTATTCCCTGCTTGTTCTTCCAGATTTTCATTCACATTTCCTACTCCAGGTCGTGGTGGGGTCGGGCTTCTGCCTCTTCGACTGTTTCTGTGAGTACAACATGCCATTTCAGATTATCGACTATTGTAGTTTTTGCATAGCCAATAGGTGTGAGACAAGTACAACATATGATAGTTTGCGAGTTAATCCCACAATATATGAAAAATCCCCAATAATTAGAACCAAATAAAATTCATACAGGTCAAGGAAACTTTATCCGATCGTCCTTGACTGGTCGTATATTGAGCGACCAGTGAGTGATCTGGAAAAACCCTGAGAACATTCCTAGGAGCCTATGGTCAGATTTTCAGTCAACTGATCGGTAGACTTTTAACTCGAATTTCTCGACCGATCAATCAAAAATTCATTTTTAAACCTGTTTTCGAGCCTTCTTTCTTCATTTTCTCTTTTGTCTTCTTCTAAATTCTAAACCAACTCGCTGTCGATGAGTTGCTACGGTACCCACCGATTAAAATCCAAGCTTTCCCTACCGGTCAATGACTCCCAACACTCCTCAAAGTAAGTTCTTCTTTCTCCTTTTTTCTTTGGACTATTCTACCTAGGTTTTTATCGCCTTTTGTTATCTTTTTCAAATTAAAACTTATTCAATGGTAGGGATGTCATTTTCTTCACTTACTTTTGATGTTGGACACCCAATAGATGAAAGCCCTCAATCAATTTTGGGTTTCATCTGTTCGTTTGAAAGAAATCCCAATTTGTTGGTTTTTACCCTAAAATTGGGGTTTTTTCCCAAAATTTTGAATTCCTTGAAATTCCTTGAACTTTGTTAAATTCTTGGATCCATTAAATGTTGTTTGGAATTTTTGAATGTGTTTCCATTTATGCAAGTCCTTTAGTCCAAGAAATCGGGCAAAAAATGAGGCTTTTGATCGAATTACGCCGTTACGCTGTCGAAATTTCTAGAATTTTGACTAATAAATTCTATTTTTATTTGTTTTTCAATTTTATAGTTAATATGCCTCGAACCAAGAAACCTAGTCCATATGATGCTTTGCACTTTCGCTCAGCCAAAGCCAAGGCATAATACTCTTGGTTTTGAAAGAAGAAAGTAAAGGTGGGCCGGTTTGTGAAACTACCTGATTTGGTTAGGTTTAACGTGGAGGCAACATATAATGAAATGGGGTGGCTGCCTGTGACCCAGTACCAGGGGTCAACATGTCCTGACTTGGTCAAGCAATTTTATTATAACATGTAGCTTGAGGGTGATCCTGAGGAGTTTGAGAGAGGCAGAGAGCTGAGGATCACCAGCTGGGTAAAAGGGGTACATGTTTCTTTTGATACACATTAGTTGGCGGGGCTTCTAAACATCTCCAATGCCAGCGAGTTGGTTTATTGTACACCAAAAGAGCTCAAATTTATGAGGGAAGACCTACATTTGGAGGTGAGGAACCAGATCATACAGGATGGGCGGTGGGAAATGAAGGCTGTCAATCTACATCCTGAACCTCGAGTTTATTGCAAGATCATATAGCACAACCTCATACTGCAGAGTGGACACTACAATGAGGTATCTTAACTTACACAGTATGTCTTCTACTATATCTACACGAGACAGCCAGTCTACCTACCATACATCATCATACGCACCATGCATAGAGCTACAACGCCCAACCTGAAGGGAAATTTATCCTACGGTCACATGATCACTACTCTTCTCGATTGTTTTCATGTAAACATGGAGGGTGAGAGAATGTATGAGGACACAGTATCAATAGATCTAGACTAGGATGCCATCACCAAGATGAAATTGCATGAGGTGGAGGTTAGTGCTGAAGAGCAGAATACACTAGACCGTCCTCTAGGTTGGGTAGCAACGGTGGCAACAGTAGATGCAGCAGCGGCAGCAGCAGCATTAGAGGCGGCAGTGGCAGCAGTAACATTGGAGCCAGCAGTAGAAGAGGGTAGTAGGGATGACGATCTTATGTATATGGGTGTAGACGACATCCCTCCTCCTATACCACAGCAAACTACTACAGTTGGTCCTTTTCAGACTACTCCCATAGCTGGCCCTTCATGCCTCCTCCAGATGATATGATGGCACTCCAGATATCCCAGCGTACCATGGAGCATTAGATAGGAGAGATTTTGGATGCCCAGCAAGCGATAGATGGACGAGTAACAAACCTCGCTGAGAGTCTTTGTACCACTCAAGAGCAGATAGCTTGGCTCCGGAGGGTCTATGCAAAGGATTATGATAGAGATCACGAGTTACCACCTCCTCTACCAACTCAGGGATAGACTATAGATGTTATTTCTTAAAACACTATTTTCAATGGTTATATTTGCAGAGTATATGAATGGTAGATCGTACTCTGTTTCTTTTGGATACACATTATTCTTCTTTTGGTTATATATATATATATATATATATATATATCGTTTCACCTTTCATTATGTACATTATTGTGCCTATGGTGTATTTGTATTAAAGCTTTTATTTTTATCCTATCTCAGTTCAGAGACACATGTGAATGTATTCAGGTTTGATTGGTAGAGTCCAAGAGCTCTGATACTAAGTCATCACACTCTAATTCTGGACAAACCAGAAGTGTGAATGAATTGTCACTAATCCATCGGTTCAAGCTAGGATCATATAAGACCGAGCCAACAATCCAAACCATACACATTCCACACAATCAGAGATAATAATAAATAATAAAATTATATTAATACTGAATTGAGTGTCTAATGTGACAAATAATTATTAAACCAGTAATCTCCAAGTAACCAAAACATAAGTAAATATCTATTTACATCCATAACTCAAAATATGAAACTAAAACTATGCATAAACACAATAGAAATACTCGCATAAAGAGTCATGCTCGTCTTCCACCGCTTACACATCCAAAGCAGCCACGTGTCCATATGATAGCGTATTAATATAGTCCTCAATAGTTATACCTGCATAATCAACTAAAAGAAATTTGATGTCATAGGGTGAGCATACAACACTGCTCAGTGAGTAAATAAAATAATGTGTAAACATATGCATGCAGTCATATTCATATCTTTGGTCTGGTATAAGTTTGCAATGTGCTATGGGTAAAGATAGGCAACCACTACACCTCCGTACACGAGAGTGTGAGCATGCCCAACGGATTATACACCTCTATCGCCCCACATAACTCACTACAGAATAAAGATAAAACTAGAGCCTAATGAATCACACATCGCCTTCACTCCGCCTGATACTCTACCCCAAACCAGTATGCATGCCCCTACTGGTGAGGGCTTGTAAACTAGATTCGTGACTAACCAATCCTAGATGTTATCAGATTTATATCCAAGGCCTTACCCCAGCATCCATCAATATGACACATAGATAGAGCTAGGATCCGTCGATAGAGCTTACAGCCACACATTGCGATCACCCCCTGATACCCTATAACATACTAGTTCCGTTAAAGTAATAATGATACGACAATGTCAGTATGATGAATGGTTTGATGCTACAACCTCTCCCCATTCAGTACACTAACCACACACAAATACATGTCTCTCCTCATCATTAATATCATAAAAGAAATATAAATAAATATACATGAGAAGATATATAATAGATATTAGATGACATATGAGATACACAAACAACAGAGCATGGCATCAGATTAGATTAACAGAAATGTAAACGGTAGGTTGTTATTAACCAATTCATTTAGGTCTTGTTCCCTCACCTGTGAGTGACGTTTATTCCTCTTCCAAGCCTTGAAAACTATCTTGAACTAGTAAAAATCCTAAATAATTAATGAACTAAGATTAGGGTTTCATTTTGTCAAGTTTGACACTTAGACTCACTGTCTGGTCTCCAATATAAGTCTTCCAAACATTGTCCAGTCAAGTCACCGGTCTTGTATTGGTTGACCGATGAGCCCAACGGACAAACCCTGTCATACTTCCCAAGAGCCATCAGTCGCCTCACTGGTCTCCTATATAGTCTACCGGTCAAGGGACCAGACAACTCCTTGGTCATATCCCAGGTTTGTCTTTCAGTTCAAATTCCTTATGAGTCGATTCTTTGGCTCAACAATGGGATCCATCCTAGGGTCATTCTATGACCTTTAATTCCTTAAGGTTAATCCTTGAAAGAACCTTATCATCTAGCGTTATCATAGATTTATGTAATAGTCTTTCAAATCAGGTTCATGGTATTGGATCTGATTCAACACATTTCAATATCACATCCTAGTACAGTCTAACCTTCTATAGAGATAAAGGGACTTACCATTGGCTCCTCAATGTAGGTAGTTGGAAAACGACGATAATTATCCTTGCTATAGAGCTTCATCTCCTTTCTCCAAGCCTTCTGCTCCTTCTCTCTTCTTTTTCTTTTAACTTTTAGGGTTTGAAGAATGATCAAAAGAGTGAGAGAAGAAAGAGGGACAACCTTTATATAGAGAGAAATAGAGTCCTCTCTCAATTAGGAGAGAGACCTCCCCAAATTAGGAAACTTGTCTAATCATGGAGTCAAATCTGGGCTTTAACAATCAACTCACTGGTTTCCAAACCTGAGGATCGGACAACCTAACACTATTGATCGAACAACCTACGAGAGACTGGTTTCTTACCTGACTTTGTAGTTTCTTCATACGGTTGGTTTGCTTTAGCCGGTAATGATGGAAAGAAATCTCTAAGCCTCATTATGTGTCATTTAAAATTCAGCAGTTTTGGATGGTGAATCCAACCTTCCTTGATGTTGTGCGGGAGCTATGGATTGAGCCGATCAGGGGTAGTTCATTCTATGTTATGATTAATAAATTGAAGAAGTTAAAGTTCAGGTTGAGGGCTTGGTCCAATGATGCTTTTTTATTGATAAGGAGGTTCTCCGAACTTGGGTTAACTTGGATGATGTGCAGGAGATTATGAAGGTGGTGGGGTGTAATAATATGCTTTGTAAGCAGGAAGTGTTGGCTAAGAAGTTGTATGAAGCCTGTGCTCTATAGGAGGCCTTGTGGGCAGAGAAGGAAAGGATTAATTGGTTAAAATATGGTGATGCTAATTCTAAAATTTTCCATAATTTTGCAAAGGGCAGGAGAAATAGAAGCATGATTAGAGAGCTTCGGACTGAGAATGGGGTTTTGCTTGATAAGCAGGAGGAAATAAAGGATTATGTTATCCAATATTTTGCGGAGTTTCATTGGAATCTGGGTATGCAACTGATTCTGGGTATCTGGAACTTATCTAGCTTTGGTAATGATTAATGATAATAATGCTCTTGACGTGATGCCAACTGATGATGAGATAAAGTTTGTAGTCTTTGGAATGAATCAGGATAACTTGCTAGGTCCAGATGGGTCCTCTGTTAAGTTTTATTGCCTTTCTTTGGAGATTGTGGGCAAGGATGTCTGTGCCACCATTCGTTCCTTCTTTTTGAAGGGTATGATGAAAGGGTAAATTATAATTATATTACATTAATCCCAAAGAAAAATGGGGCAGTTTCTTTATATAATTTCAAACAAATTTGTGTAGGGAGTTTTTTGTACAAAATTGTCCCCAAGATCCTTGCTTCGAGATTAGGGTTAATTATCGGCAGATTAACTTCTGAGGATCAAGGGGCTTTTATTAGAGGTTGGGTAATTCATGATAATATTGGTTTGGCATCAGAGTTGGTGACGGTTATGCATAGGAAAACAATGAATGGGAATGTGACTTTGAAGCTTGACATCCATAAGGCATATGATATACTCTACAATGGAGTTTTTTTACTTGCTGTTCTGAATAGATTTGGATTTTCACCATTGTTTGTTGAGAGAGTAAGTAGTTTGCTTCACTCGGCCAAGCTCTCAATAATGCTTAATGGTGGGCCCGTGAGATTTTTTTCCCTTGAAAGAGGTCTTAGGCAGGGGGACCCGTTATCCCCTCTGCTTTTCGTTCTTGCAGGGGAAGTGTTGTGTAGGGGTCTCCATGATATGGTTGCTAAGGGTCTTATGGAACCCATTTGTAACGGTAGAGGTCTAGTTGTGCCAACACATCTCTTTTACATATGACATCTTTATCTTTATAAAGGTGAGCATTTAGTCTTGTAGTGGCTTAAATGTTTGTTAGATAATTATGAGGCTTCTAATGGTCAGAAGGTTAGTCCTATGAAGAGAAATTTTTTTTTCTCTCAGGATGTTGGCAGGAGGAGACATCAAAGCATGTTGGATTGTCTGTAGTTTACTCAAGGTTTTTTCCCTACATCTTATTTGGGTGTAACTCTGTTTCATGGGAGGAAAAAGAGAGAATATTTCAATTCTGTTATGGATCGGTTTAGGAGGAAATTCACAGTTTAGAAGGGAAGGTTTTTGTTGTATGATAGTAGGGTGGAGTTGGTTTGAGTCGTGCTTAGTAGTGCTTTTTTGCATTCTTCCTGTGTTTATAGATGGCCCTAGTCTTTGATTAAGACAGTGGAAGGATGGATGAGGAATTTTATTTGGACAGGTGATCTAAATAAGAGGAAAATGGTAGTGGTTAAGTGGGACTCCTTGTGTGCACCTAAGTCTGAGGGTGGTCTCGGCCTACATCGATTGGGTAAGGTTAATGAGGCTTTGTTGGGTAAAGTGGTTTGGACAATTAAAACTAAAAGTACTCCTTTTACCCGTTTTGTAAAAGGCCATTATTTTTCAAAGGTGGGTTTGCTTAGGTCTCCTCGGTGTTCTTTTCTTATGTGGAGGAGTATCAAAACGGTTTGGGATTGGGCATCAAAATGAACCAGATGGATAATTGGGGATGGTTGTAGCATAAATGTATGGTCTAATTTGTTGCTGGGCTAGGAGACATGGTAAGATAAAATTGGCATTGACATGAGACAATTTAAAGGGATGGATTATACCCTCTCTCGGTTTATCAGTAATGGGTGTTGGAAGTGCCTAATGTGGAATTGACAGGTTTAAAGGAGTTGTTTGAGTCTACATGTAGGATCTCCCTTTCGAAATCTTGCCCTGATCAACTTGTTTGGACAGGTGATCAATCAGGTATCTTCTCTGTTAAGTCTGCTTGGGAGATGTTGAGGGAAAAAAACAGAAGCCGAGATGGGGTTCGGTGGTGTGGCATAGGGGGTTGACCTGTCACACCCCAGTTCTGGACTAACCAGTGGTGTGATGAACCATCATAAGAACCAACTGTTCAAACCAGGATCTCATACAGGCTGTGCCAATCATGTTAAACCAAATAGATAGAAGCCGTTTGTCGACCGGTAGACTCATCCTCAATGCCGTTTAGGCTCCCCAGTTCAGTCGGTTGCACATTCCACAATAATAATCATAGATAATAATTAAATAGCGGAAGTCTTATTAATAATGAACTGAGGTCTACATTATAAATGATTTAATAGTCCAATTATCTCCAAGTAACCAAAACATAATTAATACCTATTACATGTATCAAAATATAAAAGTTAACCACCAAGCGTAAACAAAGTTGAAACACTCGCTTGACGAGCCATATTCGTCATCTACAGCTTACACATCCATAGCCGCCACATGTCCAAACATTGGTGCATCCATGTAGTCTTTAATCGTAACACCTGCAACATCAGAAACTAAAAATAATTTTAGAGATGAGGTTCAGCTCTCAAACATGAGCTCAGTGAGTGAACAAAATAATGCAACAACCATATGCATGCATTTAATTCATATCTTTGGTCTGGTTTTAAAGTTTACAGTGTGCTATAGAAAGGTTTGGTGGCCACCGCACCTCTATACACGGGTGTGTAAGCCCACCCAATGGATCAAATACCATTGTCGTCCACATCCACTCTATCATGGAATAGAGATGAGCTAAAGTGTCTGGATCACACACCGTCAACACTTCCCCTGATGCCCTACCCATACCAACACGTAAGCCCCTATTGACGAGGGTTGGCAAACTAGGCTCACAACTAACCAATCCTAAATGTCATCCAATGTATCCAAGGTCTCACCCCAGCATCCCTTAATATATCCATAGAGATAGAGCTAAGGCCCCCCGGCAGAGTCAAAGATCATATGGTCCGAGACCACCTCCCCTGATGCGCTACGACGTAATAGTTCTGCTAAGGTAATGACGATAGGATGATGATGTCAGTGGACAAGACTTGAGTAGAGATATAGCTAGAGTCTGGTGACCAGGATGAACCACAGTGTCATGTCCTCCCCCTAATACTCCACTAGCATCCAACACACTAACCACACACACACACAATCACATTCCTATTCATAACATCATCCTCATCATCATGTTATAGATAGACAAAAATAAATATGCATGAGTACTAAAAACAGTAATATTGGATGGCATGTGAGATGCACATTACAAGCATACAAGCATAGAATCATTCATTGCGTTGGACAAATAAAATAAAATAGTTTGTTATTATCCAATTAGTTTAGGTCTTGTTTCCTCACCTTTGATTGATGTTTGTTCCTCTCTCAAGCTTTGAAATTCACTTTGAATCTATTGGGAACCTAAATAATTAATGTATTTAAGTTAGGGTTCAAGTTTACCAACTTACGATAGTCAAAAACCATATCTGGTCTCAAAATATACTTGCTGTTATCTTATGGTCGATACCCTATGGTTGATCCTATGGTCGCAATATATGCCACCGTATGATGTACGGTCGATACCCTATGGTCGCACTATATGTGACCGTACCTATGACCATATGTTTCCTGAATTCTTCCCAAATAGCTATGGTCGATACTCTGGTCATCCTATGGTCGACCATAGCTGCGACCGTACGTAGTCAGGTTAATTTTTACTTCTCATATGAGTTACTTCTCTTGGCTCATCAGTGGGATTCATCCTAAAATCATCCTATGGCCTTTGATCACAGTTTATCCTTATCAATTATCCCTACCCTACTCTCTATGGTTTCCCATAGAAAACCATTAGCCGAATCATTGTATTAGGTTCCATATATCAATTTGAAAAGAACCTAGACTATCTGATCTACCCTACAAAGTCAAATCCATACCTTAAGCTTGTTGTAGAGAGATAGAACTCTTCTCTACAAAACCTTCCTCTCAACCTTCTTCTCCAAATCTCCTTCTCCTTCTCTTCCTCTCTCTCTCTCTTTCTCTCTTAGTTTTAGAGTTCAATTTGGGTTCTAAAAGAGTGAGAGAGGCTAAGGGATGTCCATATAGAGAAAAACCTCCATATAGAGTCCTCTTTCAATTAGCAAAGAGTCTTCCTCAAATTAGAAAAGTTTCCTAAATACGGAGTCGGGTCTGGGTCCATACGATCGATCGTGAGGTTGAATAATCCGTCGACCATACATTTTCAAAACAGTCGACCATATGTTGCACGGTCTCAATATGGTCGACCATACGTGCGACCGTACCCCTAAAAAAATGCCACCGTACGTCCAAAATTTACTGGTTTTTAATTTTTGACTGGTTGCTTCCACACAAACTTAAACTGTCTACCACAACAACTAAATTTGACTTGTGGCTTACCTCATCTTGTGGTTTCTTCACACAATTGGTTCACTTAAGCCGATTATAATGAGAAGACCGGTCACGATACAAGAACATAAGGTTAGACCAGGTTCGTGGCATGCGGGTCTTACGTGACCCTTGCCTTATCATGGTTTTCTTGGCATTGGTGTCTAAACCATTTACCAACGGAGGATGCAGTGATGAAAAGAGGGGTTTCCATGTCTTCTCGGTGTGCTCTTTATAGTTCTCATGTGGAGAATGTTGATAATTTTTTTTTGTGGTTGTAAGGTTTTGATGCAGGTTTGGATGCTAGTTGGTGCTAGCTTTGGTGTTGGTGTTCCTCGGTTTGATCGATGAACTGATTTGTTAAGTTGGTGGTTGAGGAAGACAGGTGCTTTCAGTCTATGGCACATTTGGATAGGTACACTTTTTGTGGTTTTGAAGACCTTATCGGTCACTAGAAATATTGCTATTTACATAAATGTTCTGGTAAATGCTGACCAGATTTGGATGAAGGCTAAAGAAGGATGTAGAGAGCTATCTATTCGGGATCCTTGTATTATTGATCCTTAATAGATCTGCAATTGGTAAGGGTGTTCAATTTGATCACAAAGTCTAATTCTAGATCCATGATTTCAGAGCTATATTGGGCCCCACCATTGGAGGGGTAATGCAAGGTAAATACAGATGGGTGTAGTCTGGGGAACCCAGGGATTGCAGGTACAAGTGGAGTAATCTATCTGTCTAATGGACAAGTAATCTTAGAATTCTCTGAGATGGTTGGTGTTTGCTCTAATTTCATTGCTGAGTTAAAAGCAATTATGATGGGATTGAGGGGGCTTTTAGGCTGGGTTTTGTGAAAATATGGATTGAGTCTGATGCAAAGTTGGTTGTATGGCTGCTTCGAAATGATAATATTCCATGGGTGATTAAACAAGAATGGCTCGCCTTGCAAAGGGAGATGTCCAAAAGTCAAATTTGGTTAACCCGTTATTGGAGGGAGATAAATGTTGTTGCATATATTTTGGCAAGGACAGCTGCTCATGAGAGAGTGTCTCGATGTTGGATGGCTTGTCCTAACATGGTGGCTAGGGAGGTTGTGTGGGATGCCTCCCACAGACCTAGGTACAGATTTCATTAATTAGATGGTTGCCTAGGATGGCCCCTGCTGATGGCAAAGCCGAAGGTGGCGGTTTAACATCCTATTAGGGTGGTTTGTATTTTATTTTTTATCATTAATATATTTTAGACTTCTAGCAAAAAAAAAAAAACCCCAACCATGCTTACAAGAATTATCAGAATAACATAAACATCTCAAAATTTACATTCCCAATTAAAACATTTATCAAAAATCAAGAGAATCATTACGTAGCGGAAGTCTCATAAATTAAAAGCTAATTATTCTGCTAATGTACTAAAGGTTCTAGATATCCAAATTAATCCGAGTTTGAATAAAAGAACATTAGACATTATCCCAAAATAAATAAACTTTATTCAAAGTTTATTCTCAAATATGAATCCCAAATAAAATAAAAATCCCAAATCCAAAGAAAATAAAATCATAGGCACAACCTAAGCTTATGAGCAATCTCTATGAATCATCCTGAGGATCATGAACATCTTCCTTAAGCTCGTTGTACTCATCCACTACACCGGATGAAAAGCTACCTGAAGCAACGAACGAAGAACCTACGAGATCTAAAATAGTTTGTGTGTACAAGGGTAAGCTCAACCACTGAGCTTAGTAAGAAAACTAAACGTGTAACAAGAAATGCATGCAACTATCAACTACGGGTAGGTAAGAAAATTGTAAGTGCTAGCTCAAGACAACCCACGCATGGAGCCTCTAGCCTGCACGGGTTTCCTCTCCAGAATGATGTTGCCTCACTTGGTGTACAGCAACATCCCCAAGTATGGGTCTGTCGTTTTGGTCCGCATGACCACAACTCATCCCAAGTCCACCTTGCGGCACTTGAGGAGATGATAATCCAACTAGTCGACTCACCCATCCATCCACACTACGTAGGGTATGGGGAGCACCGCAACTATGTTCATATCACCTTTTTACGGAACCCATGCCATTACATAACCCCTTAATGGCTAGGGGTATAGTTATATGGGTGATTAATGTTCAATTAGCCATGTCCACCTAATTAGCCATATTACTGGACCGTAACATCGCCAAGCTTCCTACCTCGTCCAGTCCCCACTTAAGACATCGTGACTTGGCTAAGTTATATATGGTCAATGAAAAGCAAAGCCAATAAGAAGTGGTGCAAGTGTCCCATTCCACCCACCTTCCTCCTTACTGAATTAACTAGACATTATGAGTCAAACATGGATCAGTCACGTTTATGGGGTCACTAGCATCCCATTCCACTCGTTTCCTCCACTACATGGCCTCAAATGCAAGGATGCATATGCACGATTACACTGAACAGTATATTGGATGTCATGTTATTATACAAGAGCATGTTATCAAACTCACAACATCACACAACATAATAAAATAGAGAAACATATGCATCCAAAGGTTTAGTTCTCTTATAGAAAGATAATGGAGTAAACTACCGTAATCCCGATTAAGTAGCTTGCTACCGGAGTCTTGTATCTCTATAAAAATCATATGCAATAATATCCATTAACTTATCATCTTACAGATTTATTCTAGCATTGTTTTATGCTTAATATTCCCGTGTTCACAGTGTTACTAACTTGTCTGATAATTTATGCCTATTTTCTACTGTCTATTGTGATAGCATAGCATTATGCATTAGTTATTAATTCCATTCATTATTGTTCACGGTCTACAGTCACTTTTAACGTATAACAAACATGTTGTCCACAAGACAACATAAACGTTAGACAGAATCCACCTTCTCCTAACCTTAATACTAAGAAGGACTTCCTCTAACGAGGCCTAGGGGTCTTCTAGCACCATAACAGGGGACCTAAGGCTAAGGGATAGCTACTGGCCATGCACGGGAAGTGTAGCAGCCAAACAGGTGTATGATCGATGGCTGCGGCCGCACCTCACCTAGTGTTAGGCGTATGATTGGTGCTTGCAGTTGCATGCTTTTGTGTGGCCGTTTGACTATGCCAATACCTCAATGGTGTTGTTTAGTCCTTGTAGGTTGGTTTTAAGGTCTTAGATTATAGAGTTGATGAGTGGTTGGTCATTTTAGTGTGTAGACCAAACACTTCCTCTGGTATACATGAAGCATAGGGGCTTTCACCTCAAAGAAAATAGAATACAAGGTTCTAAACCCTTAAAGAATTCAAAATAAATTATATAAAACTACTGACCAAGTTTGGTCAAGATCCGACACCAGAATCATGTGCAGCTGATGGCATCGATCGTACATCACGACTAATAGGTCATACAGCTAGTCCCATCGACCACACATTGTAACGTAGTTTGATGGCCACCATCTTTCTCTGAGGCATTTCCCATATTTTTCTAAGTATGAATAAGGAGTTTGGGCTCCTGGTTCAATGTTTACACTACGATTTAGATACCGTTTCAATTTAACAAATAACCGAAATACCAGATCTGATTTATACCTTTAGATTCGATTTCTAACCTTTAGATCCATTATTGTTTATGGATTTTGGTCTCTGTTGGTCATTTTAAGGTCTCCAACAACCATAGTTATCTATGATTTCCATTTGATACATTATTTTGCCTATCCGTTAAGCCATATACACTACCATTCATGATTCTGATTAGTGAATGATTGCCTACCTAGTTTGAAGTTTCCCACCCATAATGATGAATGGTTCCTTTCCATTGATTTACTCATAACACTTCGATCTGGTTAAGAAGGAAACGATCACAGAATGGGGAGATTTAATGGCAAAAAGATGCTATATTATGATGCTACTGTTAAACATCTCCGCTATAGTTTCATGATTCGATTTAAGAAGTGTTTGTAGTATATTACTAATGAAGAGATGATTATCTATAGTGATCTCCTTCATCTTTAAGTTCTCCAGCAACCAAGTCGATGATCCAGAGGTAAGCTTATCTTCTCTCTCTTCTTCTTTTCTTTCTCTTCTGCGTTTTCTCTTTCTTCTTCTTTCTTTGGGTAGTAGTTCGAGGAAGGTCTTCCTCTCTTCTTCTTTTTCTTTTCTCTCCTCTTTCTCTTCTCTCTCAAACACGTCAAAGTCTCTCCTCTACATTTTTGGTTTGATTCCATTAGGCTAAATTCATTCTTGTGCCAAAATCATTAAGATGGAGCACCAAAATGGAAACGGAGAAAATCCTCCTCCTTTTCTTCTATTCTTGGCTTAAGCATGGTCAACATACCATGATTAGAGTCAATCACAATTGGTTTTCCATGCAGGGAGAAAATAAAGTTCCAGTCGGTGGGTCCCTTATTTAGTCTGTTACCAACACCGATCTCGCATAGGGTGCAACAGCAAAGCGTGTGGCTGATGTGTGACTGCACCACCTCTGTCTCCAGTTGGACCTTCTTTTTGGCCAGCTAGCTTAGGTGCATGCGTGCCAGGTACTTG
The DNA here is from genome assembly GCA_028583415.1 of Protea cynaroides. Classification (NCBI taxonomy): domain Eukaryota; kingdom Viridiplantae; phylum Streptophyta; class Magnoliopsida; order Proteales; family Proteaceae; genus Protea; species Protea cynaroides. Next base: position 36,925,329 of record CM053276.1, on the reverse strand, counting down.
GTGGTCATATAGGGTGGGTCTGAGACTTCTCCTAGTGCAAATGTCATGCACTCTAATGGAATAAGAAGTTCAAGATATTGGTTTTGTGTCACCTCACAGGTATGTCATTGTCATTGGTCATATCAGTTTAATACGTTTGAACGTGAGAAGACCTGACACATGCCCAAAATGGTCGAACCATAACAGGGTTTGGGCATGGGTCTTACAACTCCATCCCTTATAAAAAAATTCCATCCTCAAAATTTAGGCATAACTATGCCCTTAATCACATGTGACAGATGGCATCGATTGCATGTCATGACCCATTACTAACGGATATTATACCAGGAATTGAAACTGAAAATTGTTTAGGGTAGAAAAATGATAAAATGGTATGAGATTTACCTTGACGATGTGATTGGAGGATGAATGATGGGATACAAGCCTTAAATCACCAAAGAATCCTCAAAAGGAGGTAATATGATAAGGGTGTGTGCTCTTTCAGTTACACACTAAACCAAAACAAAGGAAATGAAAAGAATAAGTCACACCTCTATTAAACCCGAGGATGGCGACGTGCAGTCGGACACTGCAACCACATGCCCCCATTGCACACCTTGTGCAGCCAAACATCTCATTTTGACTGTTGTCGCTCTATTTTGGATGTTTATTCGCTTTTATCACATCTGCAATTGCTCATGTTAAACCATTATTGCTGAGCATACTCATAGCATTGCATGATGTTCTCATAAAAACATTTCTATTCGTAACGCAACTAACATCTTAAATTATTCTAGGTCCAGATAATTTTTTTTCCAACAAATGGCTCTGAATAACTGCAAGAGAATGCCTACTAGGAATGTCAACCCATCAAAAGTGGGGATTGCTGAAGGGAGCGTTGAACCTACGCATATAGTCAAAGTGACTCAGGAGCATACGATACCGATGCCTCCCAAACCAAGATCCGTAAAAATTGAATATGTGATAGAGATCTTGAGGGGCATTTCTTGCAATATCAAGGACTAGTAGCAACTAACGAAAGAGGAATTACTGGCCGCCCTCCAGAGAGTACCTAATCCTTTAGTAACTCCGACGCCAACACCTGCCCCGGTGTTAGAATCACATGCTACTAATAATGCACCCACTCCAGCACCAGTGGTGGTTATTCAGGAGAGTTCCCCTACGCAAGTCGCCCCCTCCGTAGTCGTTGCACTCTCAGCTGTTGAGACATCAACTTGCGAAAGGACTGCTCCTACAAAGTGGAACAGAAGCCATGAGAAAGTGATATTTCCCCTTCAGAAATGGAAGAAATAGATGCGATTTTTGATAGGATCATAGGTATTCCTTTTCCCATATTATTATATTTTAAGTCTTGTGCTTACATTTAGAATCTGAAATTATGCATGATTAGTCAAATTACTATATACCATTGGTGAACATTTTGGAGATGGGAAATTTTGAATCAAATCTTGTAAACTTGGATGAAGTCCACTTAGTTATATTTTAGATGACCAACAGAAGGGTTAAGAACTTGACCAAGACTTTTAAAGTTCAAATATGAAAGGTGGTAACCATTAGGACACCAAGCTGAACTGTCATATTACGTAGACCTATGTTGAGTCCTAATTGGACAAAAGTTATCAATACGAATTTGAAGTTATTGAGGGTAATTGACTTTTATGGAAATGTTGTGGATGGATCGACTAAAAAATTTCAAGACTTACATCCTAAGGCTAGTGATGGAAAACACAACAGTTGAGACATACGATGATATAAAGTGATCATACATGTTAGAGATAAATTGGAGAAAATAGAAGAAATTGATTTTATCTATCTTGAAATTGTTGGTAAGAAAATTTTATTCTTGAGGATTGTATAAGGATACAATGTCTATAGGGGAGACCATCGTTACTACCCCTATGATGGTAGATATTGACATGCAAAATAATTTTTAAAAGTGATTTCAGAAGAATTAATCAGTCCACCTCAGAAGGAGACAGAATGCGAAGTCCATCTACCCCTAGGATCGACACTCGTATTAAAATTTCCTGCAAGACAGAACCTGTAATGGGAAAGAATCCTTGAACGCTTTGGGAAATTGATTTTGAAAGGGATACCCATGGCCTAGGATTGATGCTCTATTCGATTAACTGCATGGAACTGCCATATACTCAAGGATAAGAAGTTGTTAATGTAATAAAGAAATGGGAAGTTGGTAATACAATTTAGGGAAAGAAGAGGATGATGGAAATTTATTATGGCAATGTAAGCATGAATTAATATTTTAAGTCAATGTCATTGTACAGTAGATATGAAGGAATCTATACTTGAAAACTCTTACCCTAGGGATGATGATTTTTTTTCATATCTTGAGGAATATATTATGCATCAGAAAATGATGCAATGTTGAGTTTTATATATATATATATATATATATGCCTATACCATATTCATATTCTACTCCTCATACCCCAAGGGGATAGAATTTGGTACTGATACGAATTAAGATCTATGATCACTAAGGTAAATGATTTAAAGAGTTTCTATAAATGATTTAAAGAAGTTGGCATGATCAGAATAGAAGTTAATTAATGTATATGACCCATAAGAAACGATATGGAAGAAGGTGTAAGAGTTTATTTAAATGGAACTGATGTCAGTGAAAGAAATTATGGAATGAAATAATTCGAGGAATATAGAAAAGGTTGAAGGAATCGAGGAAAAATTAAGATCACCTAGTTTAGTTTCTCCCGACGGAGTTTGTATCTTGACGAGACTTTCTTTTGACGTAGTAAAGAAGTTAAGCAAGAATAGAATATAGGTGGTGTTGGAAATTGAGAAGTAATGGATAGGTGTAGTCGTATTACTAGACAGCTATGCCACTATCTACTCCAATAACCCTATCGTGTTCCACTTGTGATGTAAAAAGATGCATCAGAGACCTTACGCATTGACCACCGAATTGCCCTAGCCTAGGCAGATTCGTCTTATACGGTGGAACCGTCGACTATTGTAGACCAAATTTCCCAACCATAGGCTGATTTGTTATATACAGTGGAACCTTCGACTATTGAATAAGAAGAGGCAAGAGACTCAAACTATAGCACCTCTAGGAATTAAAGTCAGTAAAAGGACAATAGGGTCAAATATTTTATCTAGAAAGAAGGTGAATGATATGTAAGTAATACCCCAATGATCAAGGGCGTAGTTTTGACTTAATTTCTAGGACGGAATTTTTTGTATAGGGTGGAGTTGTAAGACCTGTGCCCAAACCCTGTTACGGTTTGAGTATTTTGGGCATGTGTTGGATCTTCCCACATGCGAAAGTATCTGACTAACACGGCCAAAGATGATGACATGCTCATGAGGCGACACAAAACCCATATTTTGAACTTCCTATGTCATTAGAGAGCATGAAATTTGCACTATGAAACGTTTTGAACCCAGTCTATACAGTCGCCAAGTGCCTGGCATGCATCAACTAAGCTAGTCGACCAAAAAGAAGATCTGGCTAGAGACAGAGGTGGTGTAGATGTGCATCAGCCATACGTTGTGTAAGACCCGTATGTATAAATTTTGAGGATGAAATTTCTTTTAAGGGTGGTGGAGTTGTAAGACCCGCATGCCATGAACCCGGTCTAACCTTATGTTCTCGTGTCTTGACTTATCTTCCCATCATAATCGGCTCAAACGAACCAACCGTATGAAGAAACCACGAAGCCAGGTGAGCAAACCAGTCAAAATAGTCAAACTAGTAAATTTGGTTTGTATGGTAGCATCGTGTGGTCGACCGTATGGTTGACTAGGTTGAGACCGCACAACATGGGGTCGACCATTTTGGAATTGTATGGTCGACGGATTATGCGACCACACCATCGACCGTATGAACCCAGAATCGACTCTGAGATTTGGAAACTTTCCAAATCAAAGGGATCTCTTTTCTTATTGTAGAGGGACTCTATATGAAGAGTTTTTCCCTATAAAGAGGACGTCCCTCTACCATCTCTCTCTTTTAGATCAATCTCAAACCCTAAACCTAAGAGAGAAAGTGAGAGGAACAGAAGGAGAAGGAGATTTGGAGAAAAAGGCTGAGAGGAATGTTTTATAGAGAAGGTTCTAGCCTTCTACAGTAAGCCAAGGTATGAAACTTATCTTTGTAGATGTAGATCCTACTGAATAAGGTTTTCTATTATGGACTGGGGATGTCAAACCAATATGATCCATGTGATCCCTTGAGTAAATCTCAAGGATAACCATAAGGGATGGATTAGGGTTAATGGTTAATGAGAAACTGTAAATAATGGTCATATGAAAACCATAGAATAAACCCAAGTGATGAGCCAAAAAATTAACTCAGGAAGAACTCGGGTTGAAAGCAAAAATTGACCACAAAATGTATGGTCGCAGCTATGGTCGACCATAGGGTGACCAGTGTGTCGATCACAGCTATTCGGGAAGTTTTTAGAAATCATGTGGTCACACGTATGGTCGCATGTAGTGTGACCATAGGATTGATCGTACATCGTGTGGTCGCATATATTGAGACCATAGGGTCAACCTTATGGGTCGACCATACGATAACAATAAGTATATTTTGAGACGAAACAGGGTTTTTGACTACTGTAACTTGGTACAACCGAACCCTAACTTAAATACATTAATTGTTTAGGTTCCTAATAGATTTAATGTGACTTCCAAAGCTTGGAAGAGGAACAAACATCAATTAAAGGTGAGAAAACAAGACCTAAACTAATTGGATAATAACAAACTATTTTATTTTATTATGTCCAATACCATGATTGATTCTGTGCTTGTTTGCTTGTAATGTGCATCTCACTTGTCATCCAATATTATTGTTATATTTCTGCTCATGCATATTTATTTCTATCTATTTATAGATGATGATGATGCTAGGAATAGGCATGTGATTATGTGTGTGGTTAGTGCGTTGGATGCTAGTGGGGCATCAGGGGGAGGATGTGGCATTGTGGTTCATCCTGGTCACCAGACTCTAGCTCTATATCTACTCAAGTCTTTCCCATTGACATCGACGTATCGCCATCACCTTAATGAAACTATTACGTCGTAGGGCATCAGGGGAGGTGGTCTCGGACCGTATGGTCTTTGACTCTACCGGGGGGCCTTAGCTCTATCTCTATAGACGTATTGAGGGATGCATGAGTGAGGCCTTGGATACATTGGATGGCATTAGGGTTGGTTAGTTGCAAGCCTAGTTTGCAAGCCCTCGCCAATAGGGGCTTACATGTTGGTATGGGTAGGGCATCAGGGGAAGTGTTGGATGTGTGTGATCTGGACACTTTAACTCTATCTCTATTCCATGGTGGGTGCATGTGGGACTGCAATGGTGTTTAATCTACTGGGCGGATTCATACACTTGTTTATAGAGGTGCGGTGGTCGCCAATCCTTTCTATAGCACATTGTAAACTTAAAACCTGACCAAAGACATGAATTGAACGCTTGCATATGTTTGTAGTATTATTTTGTTCACTCACTGAGCTCATGTTGGAGAGCTGACCCTCCCTTGCATAATTATTTTTTGTTTCTGATGTTGCAAGTGTTACTGTCGAAGATTATGTCGATGTGTCAACATATGGACATGTGGTGGCTATGGATGAGTACATTGGGAGGACGAACATGACTCATCAAGTGAGTGTTTCAACTATGCTTACGCTTAGTGGTTAACTTTCATATTTTGATACTTGTAATAGGTATTAATTATGTCCTAGTTATTTGGAGATAATTAGTTTATTATTTACTTATCTTTGTAGACACTCAGTTAATTATTAATAAGACTTTTGCTATTTAATTATTATCTTTGATTATTACTATGGATTGTGTTTTGGTTTAACATGGTTGGCACAGCATATACGAGATCCTGGTTTGAACAGTTGGTTCTCATGATGGTTCATAACAGCACTGGTTAATCTAGAATTGGGGTCTGATAGCTTGGTATCAGAGCTCTCAGGCTTTGCCCATCAAACCTGAATACTTTCACAAGAGTGATGAACTGAGTTAGGTTAAATTTAAAAACTTTAACACAGACACACCATGATCACCTGTGTTGGTTGAGATAGAACTTAAACAAGACAATAATGTACATATAAAAGGTGGAACCATATGTATATACAGACATAAGAAAAAGAAAATCTAAAAGTATCCTGATAAAGAAATAACATAGGGTACGGTCTATAAGTTGGACAGTTGCCTGAGTATACAAAGAATATAGTATAGTAGCAAGAAGGGAGCATCTGTAAAATAGAAAATTAGAATACCAAGTGGACACTCACAAGATGTGAAATTCGATGTATAACAGATGAAGAAGAAAATGGCCAGTAATGCCTAAATCCCTGCAGAGGTAAAGGGAAAGATCTCAGGCCAAATCCAAGAGAGATAAAAAAATAATTGCCATACATAAAAAATAAGAGTGACTATAAAAGAAGATAAAGCTATACTCTTGGGTGTTGTGGAGACTTGGAGTGAGATCCTCCACACACTGATCCATCGCCCGCTGAGCATTAAGAAGAAGTCGTAATCCAACGCCACCACCATTTGGGCAGAGAACTGGTAATGAAAATCCATCCGAGTAGATATCAAATGACGATAATCAGACTGGAGCAAGTCAAAGGGGTGAGCAACCAGGCTACTCTAGCCAATCTATCTTGACTACCAAGCACCTTGACCAAGGCTGTAACAAACTGGGCCAGGTAAAATGTAAAAGCAACAATAAATGATATCACCTATGCAAGTTACCATGGGAATCGCTACCCAAGTTGCCAATGCTACACCAACACCTCCAGGTCAAACCAAGCACAGTACCAGTTGGTAGCAATACTGTACCCCCAGCACCTATTAGCCATAACACAGTGCAACCATATAGTAGGTCCTAGCAACGTACACCCCAGTACAGAATCTTGGTGCACAACAAGCAGTGTATCAAGGTAGTTCCCCTTATCAGCTATCGATGTATGGATAGCTGCATCATGGCAGAATGATCTATTAAGAATTGAGGAACATTTTTTAAGATGAAGCCTCAAATGTTTTCAGCAAGGGATCAAATCTATTATGGCCATATATCTAGATAGGTGTATATAGGATGCGATGCATCGTTGACTTACCCTTATGATTATAGAGGATGCACATACCTGATTTTAAATTCGCATGCCTTGATAGGATACCTTCCCTATTCAACCTGTTAATTGGGGTTATAAATGTTATTTCCATAGAATTAGTCCTGATTATACCCATCTAAGCTACTCTTATGATCGACAACATGAATAGAGATATAAACCGAATGAATAGTTAAGGGTTTAATCATTCTGAATGTATATGTTTTTTATTTTATACCTGATTTATTGATGTACCAAAACTTTTTTCAGATTTATTCTTGTATTGACTTCACTAATGACACTATATACTCGATAGAACCTAAAAACCATGAGGTTAAGAGCTGTGGAACCTTTATTTTCATGTATTCAGACAAACTGGCAACCAACAACCATGGGTCCAATTTAATTCGTAGTTGGATTGGTTACCATAGATTTACTCCTGATCCTCCTGATCCTTTAAACCCAAGTTCACTAGATAAAATAAGTGTTCATCATCATACTAAATTTGAAAGAAGGAAACAAATTGCTTTTGGATAAACATTCTAATTCTTACATTCCTTGACCTCCGTAGATAAAGATACTTAGTTAATAAGGGAATTATTAAAGGAAAGATGATTGGATTAAGATAAATCTCTATAGCCAAGAAACCTTAGATGAAGTAATGGAGAATCTGTTCTGAGATTGCTAGATGGATGGATTTGAGTCACCGTTAGTAAAAGAGTGCATAAGCAAGAAGTGAGAACTACCAAGAGTAGCCAATAAAGAGTAGATAGCACTCAAGTAGAGTTACAGATGGCTATATCGATATGATCTTAATAAGGCAAAAGAATTTTAAAAGCATATCTAAGAGTGGATACAAGGATGAATTCAAAAATTGTGGCATTGATAGTATTCAAATTAGTACAAGTAATACTGAGTTATGCCCAATGTCGAGTAAGATGATTAAGTAAAGACCAAGAGAGTTTGGCAGAATTAATGAAATTATAAGCATATACCCTAATGCTTATAGGTAGACATAGGATATAAAGTGAGTAATAATCACAAGATACTTTTTGAGGTATATGATAGAGAGATCAGGATAAAGCAGCAGCGATAAAAGAAATGTAAGCTAATGAGTGTAATATAAGATTATTGGTGTAAGCTAATGATCTTTTTAGGATATGAGATTATTGGTGATATTCTTTGAAAAACAAAGAGGTAAAAAGAGGTTAGACATGCCATTAAAACCTTTATATCAGATTTTGCTAGTTCAAGCCCTTTTGGACCAAATCTGGTATTAGATGAGTGTTATGGACAATTTTCGAATCGTATGGATGGATGGAATTTGGATGCAACCTAATTTGACTTGAGATGACAGACTTTGATGTCATCTTGGGGATGGATTGGTTGTCTCAAGACTTTACAAAGCTGTTAGGTGCTATGAAGAGGTTGTCATTTAAGGGCAAAGATGATACATAATATAGTTTTATTAGAAGCATGTTGCCTATGAAGTGAAAATTTATCCTCCCTGTAGCTAAGGTGAAGAGATGCCTTGAAAATAAAGGAGTTGGATATATGATATCTATGGAAGATGTTACTAAAGAAGCAGCATAGATGGAAGATATTGATGTGAAAATTCCCTAATGTATTTTCAGGAGACTTACCCGGGTTGCCACCTGATCGTGCGACCGAGTTCGTTATCGACTTGTACCAGGGTTGGCACCTATATCTAAGGTACTCTATAGAATAGCTCCTACAGAGTTAAAAGAATTGAAGACTCAACTACAGGAGTTGTTATACAAAGGTTTTAATCAACCAAGTATTTCATCATGGGGAGCGCCAGTACTATTTGTGAAGAAAAAGGACGGTAGAGTTCGGCTATGTATGGACTACCGAGAATTAAACAAGCTCATAATCAAGAATCGATATCCATTACCTCAGATCGATGACTTGTTTAAACGGCTACAAGGAGTAAAGGTATTTTCTAAGATTGATCTTCGATCAAGATATCATCAATTGAAGAATTTGGACAGCGATATTTTAAAGATAGCTTTTAAAATCGATAATGGGCATTATGAGTTCCTGGTTATGACTTTGGCTTGACCAATGAACCATCATTTTTTATGGAGCTTATAAACTGGGTAATCCACGATGCATTGGACACGTCGGTCATAGTTTTCATAGAAGATAAATTGATCTATTCCAAAGATGAAAAAAGTCTTGAAATGGACCTTAGAGCAGCCTTATAATGGCTGAGAAGGGAGAAGCTTTATGCCAAGTTCAAGAAACATGAGTTTTGATTGAACGAGGTGACCTCTTAGGTCACGTAGTATTATCAGAAGGAATAAAGGTGGACCCTATTAAGATAGAAGCAATCATAGGGTGAGAAGGGCTCAAGAACATTGTAGAGATTAGAAGTTTCTTTGGTTCAACTGGTTATTACAAACGATTCATGGAGGACCACTCTAAAATCGTAGTAACTCTTACCAAGCTAACCAGGAAGGGAGAAAAGTTTACATAGACTAACAAATGTGAAAAATATTCCAGACTCTAAAGCAAGGCCGATATCAGCTCCCACCTTGACCATTTCGGTACCAGGGGAACCTTTTACCCTACACACCGATGCTTTTGGATTGGGTCTAGGATGTGAGTTGATACAAGGAGAACAAGTGATTGCCTATGCTCCAAGATAAGTAAAAGGGCATGAAAAGAATTTTTTGACTCATAACTTGGAGCTAGCAGTGGTGATTCATGCAATTAAAACTTAGAGACACGATCTGTATAGTGAGAAATTTCATATTAAATTGGATTACAAGAGTTTTACTTATCTCTTCACCTAGAAAGATTTGAACACAAGATAAAGAAAATGGTTGGAACACCTGAAGGATTAAGACTGTGATATTCAATATCACCTGAGCAAGGCTAACATGGTAGCTGAGGCTTTGAGCAAAAAAGAGAACAATGAAGCCAAAAGGAGGACCTAGTACAAATACTGCCTTATGTTCCACAGCAACAGGTTTAGATTTAGAAGAAAACAACATATAATAGAAACTCGTGATGATCCAATTGAGCGAGAACTTATGGATGAACTTATAGAGCAATAGTTCCTTGCTTGCGTTCACAGCGATAAAGATCATCTCTGATTTGATGGATGAAGTAACGGAAGTAATTCTGTTAGATCCATATCTAAGAGCGCTGCAAGAAGATTTAGAGAAAGGAAAACCCAACCCTAAGTTAATTTGGACGCGAAAAAGGTCATGAGATACAGAAGATGATTATGTATACCTAAAAGTAAAAAACTCGGATCTTAGATACAAAATAATGCTAAAAGCCCATTCCATTCAGTATTGGATACATTCTGGAAGTACAAAAACATACCATGACCTATAGAGATTATACTAGTAGAGAGGAATGATAATAGATGTGGCTTAGTGCGTGTTTCAATGTTTAAATTATCAAAAAGTAAAGGCTCAAAGACAAAGACTAGTAGGCTTACTACAACCATTACTGGAGCCAACATGGAAATGAAACTACATTACAATGGACTATTTCACCAGTTTACCACTGATTCCCAGATCGGTTGACACAGTTTGGGTGATTGTTGATCACCTTATAAAGAAGGTTGGTTTCATTGCTATAAGACCTCGATGTGCTTTGGAGCAGCTAAGCAAGCTATATGTGGATAATATTGTTAGATTAAATGATATGCCTGAGAGCATGGTGTTGGTTAGAGGCCCAAGCTGTACCTCGAAGTTTTTGGAGGAATTATAAAAGGCAATGGGAATGAAGTTGAAGTTTAGTATCGCATTTTATCTTTAAACTGATGGACAGTTGGAGCGGACTATACAGATCCTAGGAGGTATTCTCTGAGCTTGTGAAATTGATTTTAAAGGGGCTTGAGTTGAGAAGTTTTCGTTGATTGATTTTGCTACCAAGCTACCATATAGATGTCACCTATGAAGCATGGTACGGTAGCAATGTCAAACTCCTCTATTTGGAATGAAGTTGGAGAACGAGGAATTGTAAGATCCGAGTCTATTGAAGGAACCTATCGAGTGGCAGACAAGATCAAAAAAAAAAAAGGGGGGGCCAAGACAGCTCAAGATTATCAGAAGAGACACCAAGACCACGAGTTCGCCATAAATGACAAAGTGTTCTTGAAGATATCACTTATGCGTGGTTTGAAACGGTTCAACTAGAAGGGAAAGTGGTGTCCTATATATGTTTTGGTCCTTATTAAACTTTGGAGAAATATAGAAAAGTTACATTACCACCGTCCATGTCTAGTATGTAGGACGTATTTTACGTGTCTTTACCGAAGGAGTATGTTGGAGATCCGTCACAAGTATTGACTGCGGATCCACCGGATTTGATAGGAGACTTAACTTTTAAAGTGGTATCAGCCTAAATCACCAGTTGGAAGGTAGAACATGTATGAACCAAGATATTTATTATGTGAAAGTAACCTGGCAAAGACAAGACATGGAAGAGGTTGCATGGGAAGAGGAAAATGCAATGCGAAAATAGTATTCCCACCTATTCGACTTGGAAGGTACATCTAAATTTCGAGGGAAAATTTTCTTTTGACGGTGGGGGAGTTGTAAGATCCGTACGTATAAATTTCGAAGACAAAATTTCTTTTAAGGGTGCTGGAGTTGTAAGACCCGCATGCCATGAACTTGGTCTAACCTTACGTTCTCGTGTCGTGACTAGTCTTCCCATCATAATCGGCTCAAATGAACCAACCATATGAAGAAACCAGAAAGGCAGGTGAGCAAATCAGTCAAAACAGTCAAAACAGTAAATTTGGTTTGTATCGTTGCATCGTGTAGTCGACCGTATGGTCGACTAAGTTGAGACTGCACAACGTGTGGTCGACTATTTTGGAATTATATGGTCGACGGATTATGCAACCATATGATAGACCGTACGAACCCAGAACCGACTCTGAGATTTGGAAACTTTCCAAATCAAAGGGGATCTCTTTCCTTATTGTAGAGGAACTCTATATGGAGAGTTTTTCCTTATAAAGAGGATGTCCCTCTACCCTTTCTCACTCTTTTGGATCAATTTCAAACCCTAAACCTAAGAGAAAAAGAGAGAAGAAGAGAAGGAGAAGGATATTTAGAGAAGAAGGCTAAGAGGAAAGTTTTGCAGAGAAGGTTCTAGCTTTCTACAGTATGCCAAGGTATGAAACTTATCATTGTAGATGTAGATCCTATTGAATAAGGTTTTCTATTGTTGACTGGGGATGTCAAACCAATATAATCCATGTGATCTTTTGAGTAAATCTCAAAGATAACCATAAGGGATGGATTAGGGTTAATGGTTAATGAGAAACTATAAATAATGGCCTTAGGATAACCATAGGATGAACCCAAGAGATGAGCCAAAAAATTAACTCATGACGAACTCGGATTGAAAGTAAAAATTTACTAGAAATCGTTAGGTACCAGCGATAGTCGACCATAGGGTGACCAGTGTGTCGACCACATCTATTCAGGAAGTTCCCAGAAATCGTGTGGTCACACGTACAGTCTCATGTAGTCCAACCATAGGATCGACAGTACGTCGTGTGGTTACATATATTGAGACCACAGGGTCGACCACCGGATAACAGTAAGTATATTTTGAGACGGAACAAGGTTTTTGTAAGACCCATACTCCACTGACTTGGTCTAACCATGTCGTGCTAGGTCTTTCCATCATAGCTAGACTAAGTGGTCCGATCATGTGAAGATGGATCACAAACAAGGTATAAAACTCGACTCAACACCCAAAGCTGTATGCATATGCGGATTCCTGGGTAGGTATGGTCGACCATATGGTAAGAATGAAGATCTCAGATCCAGGACCATACGGTCGATGATTTTGACCTTACGATCGACGGGTTCTGTGACCCTAACCATCGACTGTGAGACCCCAGACCAGACTCCGAGTAGGAAACTTTTCTAATTTAAGGGGGATTTCTTTCCTAATGTTAGAGGACTCTATATGGAGAGTTTTCCTCTATATAAAGGATATCCCTCAACCCTTTTTTACTCTTTTAGAACATTAATAAACCCTAAAGAAAGAGAAGGGAAGAGAAAGAAGAGAAGGAGAAGAAGAAAAGGCTAAGGAGAGGATTTTGTTGAGAAGAGATTAGCTCTCTACCACAGGCAAAAGTATGAACCTAATCTCTAGAGATGTAAACTCTAAGGAATAAGACTTTTATGGAGGTTGGGAGATGTCAACCTATTATGATCTATGTGATTCTTTGAGAAAATCCCAAGGATAACCATGAGGGATGAGTTTGATGATTAGGATTGATAAGAAACTAGTAATGATGGCCATAGGATGACCTTAGGATAAACCCAATTGAAGAGTTGAGGAATTGATCCAGGAAGAACATGAATTGCATGTAGTTTGTAACCAAAAATCTCAAGTCGTAGCTACGGTCGACCAGAGTATGACTAGCATGACCAGAGGAACGACCATAGGCATTCGGAAAGATTTCAGAAACCATATGGTCGCAGCTACGGTCGCACCATATGCGACCATAGGGTATTGATCGTAGGCAGTAAAGTCGACACAGTATGAGACCATAGGACCAATCAGACACATATCAATGCTCTATTTTGATTTTTGACTACTGTAACATGTTACATATGAACCCTAACTTAAATTCATATAACTTTTAGGTTATTAAATTAATTCAAAGAGAATTACAAGGCTTGGAAGGAGATCAAGTTTTGCTAACAGGTGAGGGAACAAGACCTAAACTAATTAGATAATAACAAACTGTTTATTTATTTGAGTCCAATGCCATGATTGATTCTATGCTTGTATGTTTGTAATGTGCATCTCACATGTCATCCAATATTTTTACTATTTCTGCTCATACATATTTATTTCTGTCTATTTATACTATATTGATAATGATGATGCTAGGAATAGACATGTGATTATGTGTGTGTGGTTAGTGTGTTTGATGCGGGTAGAGCATCAGGGGGAGGACGTGCCATGGTGGTCTTGACTTGGTCACCAGACTCTAGCTCAATCTCTACTCAAGTCTTGTTCACTGACATCGTCATATCGCCATTACTCAACAGAACTATTACGTTGTAGGGCGTCAGGGGAGGTGGTCTCGAACCATGTAGTCTTCGACTCCACCGGGGGGCCTTAGCTCTATCTCTATGGACATATTGAGGGATGCTGGGGTGAGGCCTTGGATCCACTGAATGACATTTAAGATTGGTTAGTTACGAACCCAGTTTGTAAGCTCTCGCCAATAGGGGCTTACATGTTGGTATGGGTAGGGCATCAGGGGAAGTGTTGGCGGTGTTTGATCCAGACACTTTAGATCTATCTCTATTTCATGGTAGATGCATGTGGGATGGCAATGGTGTTTGATCTATTGGACAGATTCACATACTTGTGTAGAGAGGTGCGGGGGCCACCAAACCTTTCTATAGCATATTGCAAACTTAAAAATCAGGCCAAAGATATGAATTGAATGCATGCATATGTTTGTTGCATTGATTTGTTTGCTCACTGAGCCATGATGTGTGCTCACCCTTTCGACGTCGAATATTTTTAGTTGATGATGCAGGTCTTACTGTTGAGGAATACATGAATGCGCTGATGTATGGACACATTGCAGCCATGGACATAGAAGCTGTTGAAGACGCGCATGTTTCATCATGCGAGTGCAACCAGTGCATATTCGATTAGTTTAGTTATATTTGATTATTGGAACATGTAATGGATTATTTACTTTTATGTCTTGAGTCATTTAAATATAACTAGATTAAGTAATTATTTATCATTGTTAGATACTCAGTTCATTATCTATAAAACTTTCGCTTATTTGTTTATTACCTCTAATTATTACTGTGGAATGTGTGTGTGGTTTGATATGGTGGGTACGACCTATATGAGATCTTGGTTGAACCGTTGGTTTATTGGCCGTTCATCACACTAATCTGGTTAGACCAGAATTGGGGTGTGACAACTTGGTATCAAAGCTCTCCCAAGTTCTATCCATTGACCTAACTACTTTCACATCAGTGATGAACTGAGTTAGGATAAAATTTAAAAACTGTAATAGGAACACACCATAAGCACCTGTGTGGTTTGAGATATAAACTGAAAAGAGAATAATACACATATGTGAATGGAAAATAAATTTTATATATAAAAAGGGGAACAAGACAAATGTACATCCGAATCAGAGTAAGGTCCACAATCTGGATAGTTATTCTGTAGTATAAAAGGGAAAAAGAAATAAATGGTATCATGAAGCTGGGGGTGCTAGAGGAGTAGGTGCCTCACGGTCTCTATCTTATTCCTCAGCACACATTCTTGCAAGCTAGGCTACCTGAGTCTAGGTTGCTCGAAGACTAGCCGCCAGATCTACTACCTGCTAGTGTAGAACGTTGAGCCTCGTGAATCTCACGTAGTAGCGCTATTATGTCATCTGATGGTAGGCGTGAATGGTCACCTAAGTGAGAAGTCCGAGAAGGACCAGCTCCAGTAGAATGTTGTGGTAATGGAGGAGGTATGGCATCCACATCCATGTACATCCTATCATCATCCTCCTCATCATCACTCTCGTGTGCCTTTACTACTGCTGCTGCTGTTGCCTCCGCATCTGCCGCCTCTACCCGAGTGAGAAGACGTCTCATAGCATTCTTCTCGTCATCACTGACCTATATCTCTCTCATTCCCATCCTACTGATGGCTTCCCAATCAAGGTCAGCTGAGAAGGTGTCCTTAAAAATCTTCTCATCCTCTAGGTTCACTTGTAGACGATCCAGCAAAGTGGAGATCAGCCGTCCATAGGGCAAGTTACCTCTCGAGTCAGGCAACGTAGCTCTGTGCATAGTCCAAAGGATGATGTATGGGAGGCAGGCAGGCTACCTAGTATAGATACAGTACAATAGGTATTGAGTCAGCTGAGAGACCATCTCGTAATGTCCACCCTGAAGGATCAGATTATGCTGGATAATCTTACAGTAGACCCGTGGCTCTAGACGCAAGTTAACCGCCTTTATTCCCTAGCGGTCATCCCGAAGAATCTGATTATTTATCTCTAAATGCACCTGTGTATATAGGAACTAGGGCTCCCTTGGTGCACAGTAGACCAACTGTTTATCGTTGGAAATGCCTTGGAGATCAGCCAACTCCTGACTGTTAAAAGAGATAGGAACCCCTTTCACCCAACTGGTGATTTGAAGCTCTCTACCCCTATCCACATCCTCTAGGTCACCCTCTACCTATAAGTGATAGTAGAATTGTTTTACCAAGTCTGGACGAGTGCAAGCCTCATACAGAATCACTGGAAGCCAGCCCATATCTCCAAATGCCTTCTCCACATCAAATAGGGCTAAATGGGATAAGTTCACACATCGACCCCCTTCCACTTTCTTCCAGTCAAACCATGGATATTGTATCTCAGCTTCAACGGACCGGAAGCGATGTGGGTCATGGACTCGAGGAACCTTGGTGCGAACCATGATAACTGCAAGAGAAGAAAATAAGGCAAACAATTTAGAAAATTAAAAATTTGGGTAGCATAACGACGTAAAATGGGAAAAAGCCTCACTTTTCACCCAAACATTTGGGCAGGAGGACTTACATAGGTTCCAAATCATCCTACAAGGCTCATACAATGGAAAATTTTAACTAGGTAGGTTTGATTTTAAGAAATTTTGACATTTGGGAAAAACCCCAAAATTTAGGTCAAAACTAGGAATTTTCAAATTTCTACCAAACCAACCATTGAAACTCAAATTTTCTTGAGGGCTTTTATCCGTTGGGCAGCCAATAGCAATAGCGCCCAATAAGAATCGAATTTTTATGGTCAAAAAGATATTAATTTGATGAAAACCCTATAAAGAGTGAAAACCTAGGTATGAAAGCTTAAAAAGGGAAAAGAGTAGAGAACATACCTTGAGGAATAGAAGGAAGATTGTCAATCATTGGAAAAATCACTAAGTTCGTACGGTTGATACTGTAGCAACTCAGTAGTGGCGAGTTGAGTTGAGACCGTAGGAAGAAGAAAGGGAAATGAGAGGGAAAATCTCGAAAAAATAGGTTTTAAAATTGATTTTGAACCATACGGTCGCACAATTAGACCAAAATGATCGACCGTATGATCGACCATAGAGTCCCGAGAAGTTGCCAGGGTTTTGATGGTGGAACCTATGGTCTCAGAACATGCGACCGTAGGCCATAAACCGTATGACTAACTGTTATCTGTATTTTGATTCTGCTTGAACATTTGCTTGATGCTTTTGTTTCTTCTCTCGCTTTCCATTGTGAGACTAACCCAATACTACTATCATATCTTGTCTCACATATACAGCCTTTTCAAGTTCCATTTATCCAAGAATTTAAATGGTTGGACGAAGAGTTAGCCAAAGAAGACAGAATGCAAACCCACCTCTACCACCTATGGAGACCAATGACAACGAAGGACAGCATGGACAAGAAAGAAATGTTGGGAATCAAGGTACTATGCCTCGAGATGTTCACCCACAAGTTAACCCAACCAACTTATCTGCACCACTTACAAATTTGGCTACTGCGGTAATGAATTTGGAATAGCATCTGCAACAGATATAGCAAATATAAGCCAACATGTAAGCTACTAAGGGAATTGCTTCCCCAATTGCAAATGCAATACCTCTACCTGTAGGGCAAGCTAGTACGTACCTGGTGGTAGCAACACTGTACCCCAAACACCTCAAATGCCAGTGTTACAAGCTCAAGTGTAGAATACTGAGGCATCACAAGGCAGACATAACCAGGGTAACTATCAGTACCAACCGCCTACGTATGGAGCATACGCTTAGTATCAACTTGATCACTCCAGATTGATCGAATGTTTTCTGAAGATGAAGCCTAAGGAATTCAATGGTAAGCCGTTGGATCCTCTGTGGCCAGCTCACTGGATCGACGAGATGGAAAGAAATTTTATGAAGATGAATGTAAATGAAGAGGAAAAGGTGTTATGTGCCACTTTTATGTTGAAAGGTGATGCACACCATTGGTGGAAATCTACTTGATGTTATCTATTGACAAAACATACACAACTGACCTGGGCTATTTATAAAGAAGCTTTCGTCGAGAAGTATTTTCCCGAGAGTTTCAGAGACCCGATGGAAAAAGAATTTCTGAGTCTATATCAAGGACAAATGTCTGTAGACGCTTATCAGCAGTATTATGAAGAGCTATTTTTCTTTGTTCCCTCTAACATGTAGAAAGAAAATACCAAAATCCGAAGGTTCATCATGGGACTTAGGGGAAGCATTCACGAGCATGTACTGGGACTAGAAAAGAAGATTTATAATGAAGCAGTACAAATTACTCTAGTTTTGGAGTCAAGCCAAAGGGAGAGTTATTTTGCTCAACAGGGGTATAAAGAGGCCGAATGGGAATACATTCAACGGAGGGAACTCAAGAACATTCAAACCCTTCCGTACTCAAGGCTTCAATGTGGCATCTAAGACTACTCCAACAACTCAACCACAACTGAAGCAGGCCAATGTTGGAGTCAAATGTTTTAACTGCAATCAAATAAGGCATTATTCAAGAAATTATCCTAAGTCAAGGAAGCAGCTACAACAAGGAAAAGTTTAAGCAATTACTTCTGAGGATGCTACAGCATTGCCTGATGTGGTCACAGGCATGATTCAACCTTTTTTTTTGAAATACCTTGTGTGAGTATGTAGATTAAATTAAATCAAATCATAGGTATCGTACCTATTAATGGCATACCTACCAGAGTACTCTATGACTATGGGGCTACTCATGTCACACCCCAATTCTGTACCAACCAGAATGGTGTGATGAACTGTCAACAAACCAACGGTTCAACCAGGATCTCGAATAGGCTATCCCCACCATGTTAAACCAAAACACATTCCACATTAATCAGAGATAATAAAGTAAATAGTGGAAGTCTTACAGATAATGAACTGAGGTCTAGTCATGATAAATAATTAACATTCTATTTATCTCCAAGTAACCAAAACATAATTTAATACATATTTCAATATCCAAATACGAAAGTTAAACGCTAAGCATATCCATAGTTGGAACGCTCGCTTAACGAATCACAATAGTCCTCCACAGCTTTCTTATCATAGCTACCACCTGTTCGTATGTTGGCGTGTCGACATAATCTTCAGCCGTAATACCTGCAACATCAGAAACTAAAAAGAATTACGCGTGCGAGGGTCAGCTCTCCAACTTGAGCTTAGTGAGTAAACAAAACAATGCAACAAACATATGCATGCATTCAATTCATATCTTTGGTTTGGTTCATAAGTTTGCAATGTGCAATAGAAAGATTGGTGGCCACCGCACTACTATACACAGGGTGTGTAAGCCCATCCAACGGATCAAACACCATTGTCGTCCACATCCACCCCATCATGGAATAGGGATAGAACTAAAGTGCCCAGATCAAACACCGCATAACACTTCCCCTGATGCCCTACCCATACCAACACGTAAGCCCCTGTTGGTGAGGGCTTACAAACTGGGCTCGCAACTAACCAATCCTAATGTCAAACAGTATATCCTAGGCCTCACCCCAGCATCCCTCAATACGTCCATAGAGATAGAGCTAAGGCCCCCCCGGCAGAGTCAGAGACTACACGGTCTGAGACCACCTCCCCTGATGCCTTACGAGGTAATAGTTCTGCTAAGGTAATGGCGATACGACGATGTTAGTGGACAGGACTTGAGTAGAGATAGAACTAAAGTTGTCACACCCCAATTTTGGTCTAACCAGAACGGTGTGATGAACCGCTAATAAACCAACGGTTCAACCAGGATCTCAAATAGGCTAACCCCGTGTTATCTAAACTTACACACATCCGTAATCATAATCAGAGTAAATACACAATAGCGGAAGTCTTATAATAACATGAACTGTGAAACTAAGATGATATCAATAATTTAATAGCAAATTATTCTGTTTTCAACTGAGACATAAATATTTAAATACCAAATACATGTCTTAATAAATCTAATAAAGAAACCTATAAAATATCTAATCAAATACACACGAGTTGCACTCGCAAGAGGAGTCGTGTGTATCCACTTCAACTTCAGCTTCAGCTTCTATTGCTGCCACGTTTTTGTACGCAGATGCATTCATATAGTCTTCAACGGTATAACCTGCATCATCAACTAAAAATATTCGACATCGAGGGGTGAGCACACATCACGGCTCAGTGAGTAGCCAAAACAATGCAACAATACATATGCATGCAAATCAATTTATATCTTTGGTCCGGTTTAAAGTTTACAGTATGCAATAGAAAGGTTTAGGTAGTCAAAGGTCGTGTTTATTGACCCCGCCTCTATACACGAGTGTGTGACGTTACCCGAAGATTACGTTTATCGTCAACTCACATGCACCCAA
Source organism: Protea cynaroides (assembly GCA_028583415.1). Lineage (NCBI taxonomy): Eukaryota > Viridiplantae > Streptophyta > Magnoliopsida > Proteales > Proteaceae > Protea > Protea cynaroides. Next base: position 36,904,823 of record CM053276.1, on the reverse strand, counting down.
TCATGAACATTATATAACAAAGGTTACGTTTATTGCTATATAGTGTCATACCAACACGTAAGCCCCTGTTGGCGAGGGCTGCAAACTGGGCTCACAACTAACCAATCCTAATGTCAAACAGTGTATCCAAGGCCTCACCCCAGCATCCCTCAGAATGTCGATAGAGATAGAGCTAAGGCCCCCCGATAGAATCAGAGACTACAAGGACCGAGACCACCTCCCCTGATACTCTACGACATAATAGTTCTGCTAAAGTAATGGCGATATGACGATGCTAATGCACAAGACTTGAGTCAGAGATAGAGCTAAACTGCTGAGACCCACCAAAGGTTAACGTTTATTGACGTTCTCATCACACCCCCCTGATACTCGCTCGCATCAAGTACATCAACCACACACATACAAGCACATGCCTATTCCTATCATCATCATCATCATCATATTATAAACATAAAGTAAATATGCATGAGCAAGTAATAGAAATATTGGATGGCATGTTGTATGCACATTACAAACATATTCGCATAGAATCAAGCATAGCACAGGACTCAAGAAAATAGAAAATAGTTTTGTTATTAACCAATTAGTTTGGAGTTCTGGTTCCTCACCATAGCTTGCTAATAGATACTTTTCCAAGCTTTAGAATCACCTTTACAGTGTTATTATATTGCTAGAAGACCTAACACCTTTTTATTTGGGAGTATTGAAAAACCCATCGAGCTTCGTGTTACCCCTCCCAAGAGACATGTCGAGCAAAGCGATCGAATTAATAGAGGTAATTCCAGATTTAAACCATGCGGGGGGGGGGGGATCGACCCTGGGTGCGACCCTCCCTTAACTCTAAACTTCCCGAACACTGAGGCTCGATGGTCAGGAACACCTAGGGTCGGATGGTCATCGACCCTCGGTGCGACCCTCGGTGCACTTTGGTCCAGTTCCCTCTTTTAACCCATTCTTCGTGCTTGAGATCCTATGGCTTGCTCCTACATTCCATTCTACATTCATTCCATGGTTTAAAACCATGTATAACCCACCTAGATAGCTTTCATGCACTTTCCTACTGTTTTCCATGAAAACCTAACCATAGCTTGATGGTTTGGGTTTCTTCGAGATCACACTCTCAACATTAACTAACCTAAGGTATGTAGAAACTCATGGAATTAGTATCCATACCTGAGAAGATTACTTTTCCTATGAAATTCTTCTCCTTTTTGCTAAGCTCTCTTCCTTCCCTTTCTTCTTCCTCTTTCCTTCTCCTCTCTTTTTGTCTCAATTCGATTAGGGTTGTGAAAGGAGTGAAAGTGGCTTAGGGACATCCTTTAAATAGAGTAGGAACATCCTAAAGTAAGTCCCTCTGAGATTAGGAAAGAATCCCAATCAAAAATTAGGAAATTTCCTAATTTTAATTTCGGAGACAACCGAGTGTCGATGGGGGGGTCGATGATCCCGTCGACCCTAGGGCTTAAGATGTGTGACCCTCCCTTTAAAATTGAGGGTCTGACTTTTTGGTTTGGGAGGTCCGACCCTGCTTAGCTGGGTATGCGACCCTCCCCTCAAAATTAGTATTTTTGGGTCGATTTGATACCTGGGATCTCGATCTCCTTCACGCCCTTGGTCCATTTGACTTGACCACAATGGGTAAACCTAGTTCAAGGTGGTAAGACCGGGTTAGATTGACACGGGTCTTACAAAAGTGCCCAGATCAAACACTGCATAACACTTCTCCTGATGCTCCACTCGCATCAAGTACACTAACCACACACATACATTCACATGCCTATTCTTAGTACCATCATAATCATCATGTTATAAATAAATGAAATTAAATATGCATGAACAGCAATAACAGAAATAGTGGTTGACATGTGATGTGCACATTACAATCATATAAGCATAGAATCATTCATGGTGTTGGACTTAAAAAATGAAAACAGTTTATCATTAGCCAATTAGTTTAGGTCTTGTTCCCTCACCTTTGATTGCTAGGAGATCCTCGTTAAAGCTTTATGAATCACTTTTAAATCACTAGAAAGGCCTAACAAGTCGATAGATTTTAATTAGAATTAATTCCAATAAATTTAGACTAATTGAAATCGTGGGGTTGCAGGGTAGGGTCGCACCTAGGGTAGCAGTTTCTGCGACCCTAGGGTGTAGGGTCGGACATGGGGTCGGATACCATTCGACCCTACGTGTGACCACACCCTCCTTGGAACTTTTCGAGGGCATATGGTCGATCATGTGGTCTCGTAGGGTCGGATATCATTCGACCCTACATGCGACCATACGTATTCTGAGTCGACCTTTCATTCTAAAGTTCATTCTTTCATGTTTGGATCCTTTGGCTTATTTTCATGGTCCATTCTATGATTGTTCTATGGCTCAAAACTATGATTTTTACACACTTTTCATTGTTCACAATGATTTCCTCCATGGATTCCATTGGAATTTATCCATAGATGGATGATTTGGGTTTCCTAGATCCTATCCTCTTCATGAACTATTCTAGGCTCTTAAATAAATCATGGAGAATGTATTCATGCCTTAGGTTTGCTGAGATTCAGAGTTTTCTCTGAATTTCCTCCTCCTTAGTCTTCTTCTTTAATTCTCCTTTTCTTCTCCTTCTCTTCCTTCTCTTCTCTTTCTCTCACTTTCAATTAGGGTTCTAAAAGGAGTGAAAGAGGCTAAGGGACGTTCTATTTATAGAGAAAAACCCTCCAAAAAAAGTCTCATTGAGTTTAGGAAAGACCCCCTTTTGAATTAGGAAAGTTCCCTAATTTCCAATTTTTACTGTTTTCGTAGGGTCGGACGTAGGGTCGGATGTAGGATCGGATAATCCGAGACCCTACGTTTTAAAACATGCAATCCCACGACCAAAAAGTCATGGGTTGGACTTCTGTTGAGGTGGGGTCGACCCTACTTGTTTAGGCATGCGACCCTACCCTCATTTTGACTGTTTTTGAGTTAAATTTCATATTGGGTCTTGGATTTCTTCACGCACTTAGTCAACTTGGCTCGACCATGATATGTAGACTGGTCACGACACGAAATGTAAGGTTAGATCAGGTTCATGGTGTACGGGTCTTACAACTCCACCACCCTTAAAAAAATTTCATCCTCGAAATTTGAACGTACGGATCTTACAAATCCCCCATCCTTAAAATAAAATTTATCCTCAAAATTTGAATTTAGGTGGGAATTCTATTTCCACATTGCATCTTCTTCTTTCCATGCAATCTTCTCCACGTCTTGTCTTCACTAGATTATCTTCATATAATAATTATCCCA